>OY482671.1:86068936-87268936 GCA_960531455.1 Urophora cardui | reverse complement strand
GGCGCATTGAGGTGAAAAATCTATGAAGGTTAAAAAAACGAAAATATTTTTGTAAATTATCTAAAAAATCAATACTTCTATACCCAAGGATAACAAATATAAATTTTGATCTCGATTGATGACGGTTTAGTGGTCTTTCATGGGGGTGAAATTTCAGATGGCCATAGAACTTACATTTTTTTACCCCTGTGACACTCCACTTAACCGTCATCAATCGGGACCAAAATTTATGTGTGATATCTTTGACCATGCTACTACAGTCTTTTTATGAACTTTTAATTTTTTCATACAAATTAAACGAACTCTAATGTACATACATATGTACATATAACGTTCTATTATATTTATTGACTAATCCATACCCGCGAAGTCTTACGCGGAAGAAAATTCAATATTTTTTTTTTAATTATAATATATTTAAAGTAAAATTGGCAATACACCAAAATAAAAGCGAAATCCATTCGAAACCGAAATTAAAATCGAATTAATTTATGATCTTCCATCTTCCACCAAGCTTCAGTTCTCCCTCTTTCTCTCCCTTTCCCTTTCCTATTCCCTCTCTCTCCCCCCTCAATCTTTAACTATCCCTATCTCAATCCTTTTTCACTTTCCTTAGCTAAAAAGCCAGATGGGCTAAGAAGGATGGGTGACAACGCAAACTTTTTCAAAGTTGTCTAAACTCGATGTAGTGGCCCATATACCTACCAAATATCATAGATTTACGCAAATAGAGTTATAAGGATTTTAAGGACTTCTACTGAAGGGGAAGGAAAGTAGGGGGCTTTTTTCTGCACCAAATATGATTTACTCGAACGCTTATCTAAAAGTCACTTGCGAGGAGTAAACGCTGTTTTTAAAAAATCACAACCCAAGACCTTTAGCATGGACGACAAATGCCTACAACACTAAGCCATCTAATCGTCCATTCACGTACATATGTATCTCATATTATTCACCGAAAAATAAAGTCCTATGACCAAAAAAAGAAACATATTCTGCAAAATAATACTCACAATATAACGAAAAAATTAAAAATTTCAAATGTAGAAGTTATGAGGCAACGGAAAAAATAAAAATTTTAAAATAAAAGTTACGAGCAACGGTAAAAATTTTTTCTCATGAATAACAGTTATGAGGCAATTGAAAAAATAAAAATCTGAACATAATCGTTATCAGCAACAGACCTGTTAAATTCCGATTAGGATTAGTAATCAATTAAATTGTTTTGTTTTTTAATTGGTAATCATTATTTTAATTCTTTTGCTGAAAAAAAAGTAATTTTAATGATTACCATTAAAAAAAATCAAAAAAAAAATCAAAAAAAATCAAAAATAATCATAAAAAAATCAAAAATAATCAAAATAATTTTTTTTGATTGTTTTTGATTATTTTTGATTTTTTATGTTTATTTTTGATTTTTTTTTATTTTTTATGACTTTTTTTGATTTTTTTTTATTTTGTTTGATTTTTTTTTATTTTGTTTGATTTTTTTCAATATTGTTGTAAAGAAATTTGGATACGCATGCACATAAGTATTCAGGTAGGCATGTATGTTTGGTCAGAGAGGCATAAAGTTTGTTTGTACAAATGTATGTGAACGCATATTAAAGTACGTAACCCTGCAGTAAATATGGGGACAGGTGTATCCAAGTCATTGTGTATTCTACAGCGACAACTGCACTAATTAAAATGTCGACAAATTTCGAAGTACAAAATTTGTATAGACCTTGGCTCGTTCGAAGTTTTTCGTACTAGAAACGGATACAAACCCTTCCTCCACCTGGGGAAGATTCATTTCTAGGTTCAGTATAAGGACAGGGAAGAGCGAATAAAGAATTCTGATTATGACAGAGATTATCTTTACGTAAATCTATTTGCAACATAGAAAATCGTCTACTGCTTATTATGTAGTAGGCATGCGAAGACGAATACAAATTCCCAAATAATCCTATTTGAGGAACAATGTCGGAACGTAAATACGTAATATTTCTGCCTTTTAAAAGAATACAATAGGGCAAAAACTAGGGCTGAAACGGTATGGCGTATGATGAACAATAAATACAACTTATATGAAATTAAGAATTTTTCCTTTTTTGAAAAAATTGATGAAGTGTGAAACAGACAAAGGAAATACAACTGTGCTAATGGAGGAAGAGGAATACACCGCAAAAACAGGTCAACTAATCAAAGAAATGGGCTGCGGGGTGATGAGAAAAGACCCAACGGAAGAATACCAAATGGCAATAAAGCGTGCAATAAAACAAGCGAAAAATATAAGAGACAGCAAAGTAGCCTATACTCTCACAGCAATGAATCCATCTGCCCCATCACTGATCGCACTACCTAAAATCCACAAAACAGGAACACCTATGCGATCAATAGTAAACCATAAATCGGCACCAGGATATAGACTTTCAAAACATCTAAATATGCTACTAGCAATCAAAAACACAACGGAACTAGTCAACAAACTGAGAATTCTGAACGTACCCAAGGACTCAAAACAGGTATCACTTTACGTGAAGGATCTATACCCCTCGATACCAAAGACAGAAATACTAAAAGCTCTAACTAAAATACTGGCAGAGAAAACGAACAAAGATATTGCAACAGAGATCGTAAATACGCTGAAAATAACCCTAATCCCTCATTTTTTTGAGATATCTACTTGAAATTTGGTACTTGGGTGACTTCTTAAGAGAAATTGGACCACTATAACATATAGGTCCCATACAACGGATTGTTCAGATATAGACATTTTGGACTATAACATCTCCATAAATAACACACATAATTCACCGTATAAATTAATGAAAATGAGACTATGTATCGCTTCTTTTCCTCATTCATGAATGTCATAAAGTCTCGATACAGTCGAAGACAGCGCAATATTAGTTGCTTTTCATTGTATACCTAACTACGAGAAATTATGTATTAAAGCCCAATTTATGAGTTAGTACAACAGCGAATGTTACACTAAAATGCAGCGTTGCCGTTTTAGCCATTTAGTGGCTAGATTTAGCCACCGCCATGTTTTTTTAGCCACCAAAATTTCGGTTTTGCCACTAGCCACGTTTTTAGTCACCGCTTGTAATGAACCATAATTTTGCACATGGGAAGGATGTGGTAACGCTAATTCAATTCAGCGATTATCACAAATCGATATAAGTGTTAAAAAACAAAACAAGTAACGCAACTATCGATAAATGCCTGTTGATACTCGCTACTGGAATAGTAGGCTGTCGATGAAAGTCCGTATAGGGATCTAACTGACTTTGTATATTGTTTGCTACTTCTACCACTTAGCAACGCCGAAGTGGAAAGAACCTTTTCCGTAATGAATATTGTCAAAACCAAAAATCGAAACAAAATGAATCATACAATGTCGAATGCAATTTTAACTATAAGATATGGCTTAAAGAATGTAAAACAATGTTGCAATGAATTTGTTATTTCTCATTAAATTGATGAAGAAAGAATTAATTTATGAAGAGAAGGCGACATAATGCTAGATATTGAATGTGATATCTATTTTTTTTAGATATAGTTAAGTACATACTATGTACTATGTATGAATATTTTATTTTTTACAAAAATTTATGATTTTTTCCTTATATTGTATGCAATAATTTTGTTCCCGAATTTGAAAAATAAATTTAAAACATGTTAATTTGCAGCAAAATTTTTTAGCCACTATTTTTAGCCACGAACCAAATTTTTTAGCCATTTTTAGCCACAAATTAAATCAAATCTAGCCACCACGAAAATTTTTCAACGGCAACGCTGCTAAAATGTTTGATTTGGCCACTTTAAACAATTTTTCATATAGATAAATAATTAGATATAAACGTGCATCGTACCATGTACGGTCAATGACAAATTAACAATAATTCCAAGCTTGTAAGATATGTATAAATGTGTATGCCTCTCTGCACAAATATACGAGGAGGAAGCATATAGAGCCTTTATCCTGTTAGTGTGGGACTTTAACCGCACTACACCACCTACGCTCATCGTATCGAACCCCCCGGTACTACCATCAAACTACCGTCGGGAGTCTGCCTTAAAAGGCTATATACATACCTGCATACGTACAAATGTGCATATTTCTTTAAACCATATTGATAAAAATTAAAAAAAATCAAAAAAAATCAAAAAAAATCATAAAAAATCAAAAAAAATAAAAAAAAATCATAAATAATCAAAAATAATCAAAAACAATCAAAATAATTTTTTTGATTATTTTTGATTATTTTTGATTTTTTATGATTATTTTTCTTTTCTTTTGATTTTTTATGATTTTTTTTTTGATTTTTTTAATGGTAATTGCAAAATAATCATTAAAATTTGAAAACAATGGGTAATCAATCATTAAATGGACAGTTGAAAAAATAATCAATCAAGCCGGTAATCATTACGATTAATAATCATTATTTAACAGGTTTGATCAGCAAGAAAAAATATTTTTCAAAAATAATAGTTACGACTGAAAAATATTTTTTTTCGGTTTGAAATAACTCTTAAGAAATGAAAGAAAAATATTTTTGAATTTTTTAATTGTTATGAGGCAATTTTTTTGAATATTTCTTATAACAGTTATGTCTCTGCTTAAAATAAAAAGACTTTATAGAACAGTATTTTTATTTTTCTCAATATTTGCTAATTTTTTGATAAAGCGTTCAGTCCAAAGTTGACTGCTTTTCAGAACAATGCCAACGGTTACGAAAAATGTGGTATGTATTGTAATGCTTGTCTTTTTAGTAGGTACATGCATATATACGAGTATACATCTATACTTCTTAAAGTTAAAGTGAAAATCAGCGTGTTATTTTTACATGCACAAAAGCATAATTTAACCTTCATATAATTTTCGGGAAGAATTTATTTGGTGTTCTTCGTTGAAATCTTATACCTCAAGAACTGAGGAACTAGTTTGCGTTTACTATTACTCCTCCTTCTGGTAGTTACAACAATCGTATTTTGGATCAAAGTAATAAGAGAAATTGACACTTTGTTCAAATGAGAAGGCTGCCGCTGTTGCGTATGCGTTAAAGTTTTCATAAAACTCAACTCTTCGCTTGCCCACCAAACTTCATATTGATAAGTTAAATTAAATAATTTTTCACGAATACATTAAGTTAAAATTCTAAAAATTGTAAAATGTTAATAATTTTCGAACATAATTTCCAAACTACAAAATTATTAAATTACTGGCACATGTAATTATGATAATGCCAGTATGAACATATGTACATACCTACATTTATGTACATACAAACGCAAATTATGACTCATGAAATAAATAGCTGAATGTTTGTAAAATTTTCAACTTAATTAAATTCATATGAAATGCAACTAATTTAGCATAGATATTTGCACGAGGAAACAATTTAAGGGATTCTGGATATTTACATAAATATACAAATCATGAGTCTAGAGGGCCTTTGCTGAAATATATTCAAAAAAATCGATGAACACACCTGAAGACAGAAATCCAATAACCGATAACAGATATTCAACAACCATAAAAGAAGGCCGATATATCAAAAGATCAGAAATCAAGAGACAGTAATTTAATGACCGATAAATTCAAATGGCGGAAATCCTAAAGACCGATAATATAATAATAATACAATGGCGCTATTATAACTCTGACGAGTTTTATGGCCGAGCTTCTCTCCCAATTCGAGGTGTGCTCCATTTTGTTTTTCCTACTAATTGGCCGCTGTGGTGCAGTGGGTAGAGTGCTCGCCTGCTATGCCAGAGGTCTCGGGATCAAACCACGGTCCGAGCCAAAGACCAAAACAATTTTTCTAATTAGTAAAAATCCAATTATAGGGTTTTTTTTAAGAGCAGCGGTCACCTCTCGGCAGTGGGCGGCATACCCTCCGAGTGTATTTCTGCCATGAAAAAGCTTCTCACAAAAATGCATTCGTCGTTCGGAGCCGGCATAAAACTGTAGGTCCTAAAGACCGATAAATACTAGTAAATGGCGCTATCCTCTCCCCTCCCACTGAACAACATGCCAGGTTCACATATCGGTTTATCCAAGACAATTGTTATTGTGATGATTTGGATTTTTTTCCACAAAGGTTGCCTTTTAAAAATTGCACTGATGAAACTTTCTGTGTCCATAATGAATAGCGCTAATCGATTAAAGAAAGTCAATGAAATTTCTTCGCTCTTATACGCTTATAGCGCAGCTCCGTCATAAACAGAAGTACATACTCCCATTTACGATTTTCGTTGCTATCTTGCTCTCTTTCTTCGATTGCTCCGACATAAACACTACACGCGTTTCCCATAAGGTATGTTCTCTGCAATAATAATAGCGCTAAGGTGGTGAATTTCTTTAGTCACCCATTGCTCCGACATAAACAGAAGTACAGAACTCCCATTTACGATTTTCGTTGCTAGTATCACTCTTTCTTCTATTGCTCCGACATAAACACTATACGTCATTTCCGTAAGGTGTTTTCTTTGCTATTATCTGTGGTGAGCTTAGCGCTTATCGCAGCTCCGACATAAGCAGAAGTACAGAACTCCCGTTTACAATTTTCTTCGCTATCTTTCTTTCTTTCTTCTGTTGCTCCGACATAAACGCACCCTTAGGCGATTAATTTCGTTGCCTGCAAAAATTAAGGAGTACGCCTCGATTTAAAGGAGAAGAAATAATTAACAGTTTTAGTTGTGTACATATAATTCAATGAGATTATGCCATGAAAAACCTTCATACGTATTATAGCTACTGGGTATTTATAACGAACAACCGACACACAAAATAAATTTCCATTTTCATTAGCCTTAGGCAACATAATTTGCTGTTTGAGATAGCAAATCTAAATTTTGTTGATTTCTTTCCATTTTTGTGTGGTTAACACCAACCACGCCTCTTGTTTCATTTCACCTATACGTTCGGAGTTTCAATATATTTAAGCAAATATTTCCTATATATACTAGTGTCCGACCGAATATTCGGCCAAGCTTCGGTATTCGGCCTATTCGGCTGGTATTTTTTATTCGGCTTCGGCTTCGGCCTTCGGCTGAAAGGGCCGAATAGTCGAGGCCGAATAATAGATGTGTTTAATAACAAAAAAAATTGACTGGATTTTACTATTTTTTGGTTTTTTATAAGCGGCAGAATATCGTAACTTCCAGTAATATATTTTTGTTATTGAACAGGCCTAAGATTTCGAACGATAACTTACGCTAATTATTAAATATCGTCACCGTAGTGTGTCCATCAATTCTTTTAAAGTGTCATTAGATTAAACATAGTTTATTACACGAAAAAGTGGTTTATTCACTTATTGGCCATAAAAACAAAGAGATCGTAAGTAAAAATTCAATACCGTTTAAAAAAATATTTTAATGTATGTATAATACTATGTTACAGCCAAAAAATACCAACAAATTCAGGTATTGTTATTGTTTTATGGTTAGGTTTTTGAGATAATGGTAATTTTGTGTTTTCTTGGTTATCACTTCATTCAAAAATTATTTTCGCGGAAGTCGCAGACCGTGATTGGCGGAATACAATTTGAGTATACATATACAACTCCAATCAGGTGTTCGACTAACTTAATCTTAGTTGCTGATCAACTATACACCGATGCAAATAAACTCTTTTTTGGCGTACAACATAAAGCTGTTGAACTTTAAGTATTGAATTTTATTTACCTACAAAAAGGCTGAATTTTTTTTATTTTTGTTTACAACTATGTATGTATTTTTGTGTTGTGTGTTTTGCTTATTCAAAAAACAAAAAAAAATTAATTGTTATGAAATAAAAACATCTCAAACTTAAGTATATATTTTTCTTACTTTGGTATTCGGTTTTCGGCCGAATAAAGGATTATGCCGAATATTCGGCTACGGCTTCGGCCTAAAATTCCAGCTTCGGTCGGACACTAATATATACCTACATATACAAAATATGCATTGCATATACATACATACTGTATATATATATATGTACAACTTTGAAAAACTGTGCTATATGAACAAATGAAAAGAGGCGGTAGGATTCGCTGAAGTAGGGAGGGTAGCGAGAAAACCTTCTAAAACCATTTGATTTCATACAAGTAAAAAATTTGAAAACAAAGAAAGAGAAACTGAGAATGGACTAAGTCCCTTGATCGAAATTGCTTCAAATGAAAAATTTTAAAATGTAAATTGCTTCGCAAACTGTGTCGTTCAACGAATCGACGTATACTGAGTTAGTATCTTGTTTGATCTAGCTCGTTTATTGATTCCATATAGTTCTGGACCAACTAAGTACAACTAGTAAAGTCGACTGCACCCGATTTATATAATTTACGCCGTGTTTCCATCAAACGTAAAAAAGCAAACAGCTGAGTATCGATTGCACTCGAACTTAGGCTTCATTACTTGTTTTTTTCTTTTTTTTCATCCCGCGAAAGACCGCTGAAATGGTTTTTCGTTATAACTTTGTTATTTTAGACCCGATTTTTTAAATTGAAATGTCATTATTTTGGTCTTTTGATGCTCTATATTTCCTTCTAATGTCCTTTTGAACTCTGAAGTCGTTTTCATGGCAATGTTCCTTTGAAATGGTTTTACAAAGAAGTTCCGGCACCTCCAATATTTATTATAGCAACGTAGTCCCTCAGTTTTTAAGATATCTGCTTGATATATGGCAAATGTGTGCATTTTGACGGGCAATTAATTATTTATCAGAATCGGCCGAATCAGACACTATAACATATAGCTGCCATACAACCGATTGTTCACATATAGAGATTTTTGGCTGAAACTTATCCATTTAAACAGCAAAAGTACATTTATTTTACTTAACGTTTTGAAGCGAATTTTACTATTTCGTACCCTATGCGTAACCTACGTGGTGAGAAATTAAAAAAAAAAGAAATTCATCATAAAATCGCGAAAGTAAAGAAAGAAATTTATCTCAGAGCAAAAAAGTTGCTTTATTTTTTTATTAATACATTATTTTTTAATAGAAAAAAAAACTTCCGAAATGTTAGATAATAAGTTAACGAAGGAGATGGATGCTTTTACTCTAACATTTTTAAACATATTTATTACTTTAACATACTTTTATAAAAAGTGACGTTCTGGAAATTTTTAACAAAAATGAAAACATAGCAAAATTAAAAAAAATTTTTGAGGGGCCCGAAAGCAGTGTTGTATTCTACATAGATTTTCGCGCTAATAAAGTATCTCATAGGATATGCATATACTTATAAGGGAAATGCGAATGAAAGTAAACAAAACAAAGAAAGTCCTTCTGCTGTGCTGTGCCTGATAGCTTTAAATTATGTTTTGGTTTGCCGATTGCGTTGAAGTTGATTACACCATTATGCGGTGAAGAGGTTGCAGGAAATGAGAAAGTTCTGATTGAACTGAGTGTGCTGAGTTTAGTAAATAAGCAAAGCTTTCGTCTGTAGCGGTAAACAAAGACTACAGCCACAATTCTTATAATAAGACATACATATACATGCGAGTATATCCTAATACATATACATAAACATATTCCACGTATCCACACTGGAACACCTTTTGGCATACAGCCAAAGCGATGTTGCACTCGCAGCGAAACCCCGAGGCAGCTGCTGAAACATTTAACAGATTTCCAAATAAAAAATTCACTGCCACCTGAAAACGTACATAAGCAACTCGATGAAGTTGCAAACGCAAAAGCGTGGCAGTGTAGCTGATAGCCGGCAGAATGAGACCCACTGCGGTGAGGGGCATGACAATAAGATCACAGAGTCAGATGATTTTGTGTTTGCTTTTTAGCTGCAGGCCATATTAAAATATTGCATTCAAGAGACCAAAAAATAAACAAAAAAATTAAAATTAAGTGAAAAATAATGTTAATAGAAAAACGCG
This sequence comes from Urophora cardui, assembly GCA_960531455.1. Classification (NCBI taxonomy): domain Eukaryota; kingdom Metazoa; phylum Arthropoda; class Insecta; order Diptera; family Tephritidae; genus Urophora; species Urophora cardui. The sequence goes on along the minus strand of OY482671.1, from coordinate 87,259,063 downwards.
AATACTTTTAGTTTGAGAAAGCGAGAAAAATACGATGGAAATGCCGTAGGCTTGTCAGACGCCGAGTAGATTTTAGGCAAAAAATTGTGTGATGCATATACAAGTACATATGTATATATGAGTTTAGGATGATAGTTACTCTGAAAAAAAAAACGTTGTAAATACAAAGACTTTTGCAGTTAAATTAACAACTTTCCGCAGTTGAAATGTGCCCAACAACGCTCCGTTGTTGTTTCAAAGATTCGAGCGTTTTTGATTCAAATACTTTTCGTATTTAAGTTAAATACGGAAACTGTTGAATGAAATACTTTTACATTTAAGTTAACAATGTTTGCTTTTGAATTAACAGCAAAACTTTTTAGTCCAAAAGCGAGCACCGTTGATTTAAATACTTTTCGTATTTAAGCTAACAATTTTTGCTTTTGAACTAACAGCAAAAGTTTTTGGTCCAAAAACGGGCACCATTGAAGCAAATACTTACGCTTTTAAGTTAACATCAAAAAAATTGTAAACAATAGTAATTTTTTTTAATATAATAGATATTATTTTATTTTATTTTTTTTTTTATAATATATATGTTTACATAGTATGTAATATTAATACTAAGGCCCGGTTTCACCAAACAAGTGATGGTCATTTGATACATCATTTGAACAAGGCGATTGATGAAAAGAGACACGGACACAAAGGTTCTCATCACATTTTTCACACCGTCCATATAAAAATTATGGAAACTTGTAGGCAGTGTGTGACAGAATTATCCATCAATCGTGCGCCTCAAATGATATATCAATTGACTATCACTGTCTGCAGGACTTTTTACACAAACACAAACACATAAACTCAACTTATTTTTTTATTATTTCATAACACATTCTTTATTGTTTTCCGACCGCCACATTTGTAGGTTTGCGGAATTTTATCCTGCCGGCGATGAGTTCTTTTTTATTTAATATTTCGTCGATGTCGTGGGAGTGCATCATTGCAAGCAGTTCAATATTTTTGATACCGCATTCATTGAACTGCATCAATGCACCTGTACATAACTCCCACGACAAGAATAACTTGATTATTTTCTCATCGCCGACAAGTTTTACCCGCAGATTTGGCTCGTTCGATTGCTTGCTATCGGAAAAAACGGGATAATCAAACATAATTAATCTGAAAATACAAAATAAATTTTTCAACGTATATATGTATGCACATATAATTTTAATATATTATAATAATATATAAATAATATCATTATTGTGACTTACCTTTATTTGTAATTATATATTGCATATATGTATGTACATATAAATATTTTTCCCGAAAATTTAAATTAATTCAACGAGTTTGAAAAAAACAATTTTCTATTTTTTATTTACTTCAAAATTTTTCAACAGCAAGGGAGTTTTTGAATCAAAAAGGCCCGTCTTTGAATTAACTATGGAAAGTTGTTGAATCAGAAACTTTGCCGTTAAAACAAATACTTTTGCTGTTGAATCAAAGACGGAGATTCAACAGCGGAAAATTGTTGAGTTAACTACGGGTATTTTTTTCAGAGTAGCAGTGATTTTTTTAATTTTTGCCTATATATTGGATAGGCCTAACAAGTGCGCTAAATGAACTAGCTGTCATCAAGTATTTTCCTTTCATACATACTCTATGTCACAATAAGATTTCAGATGTAAGTTTGCATCCAAAATACATCCACATCCCAGCCCAAGTTCGCGGCAGCGGGTGAGGAGAGTAAGAGTTCGAGGGAGAGGCAGAGTCAGAGGATTTACTTAAACACTAAATTGAGTATCTACGAAGCAAATACCGATACGATTACTTTTGTCCGTCCGTCTGTGTGGACGCAACTTAGTTGCCCAGTTTTTGAGATATCTGATTGTACAATTAATCATTTGGAGAAATCAGCCAAATCGGACCACTATAATCCAACCGAAAACAAGTTTCAAACCCTTATTTTTCTGTAAAATAACAAAGATCCTCTTTTTAAAGAGGAATTAATTTCACTTCTGAAACATTACTAAAGTCCAGTTAGAGTTGAAGTCGGTTTTATGTTAGGTTTCCACCGTTTAGTGTGACCAAATTGTCTGGTTGTCGTACAACAACCCGATCTCTTAGTGGCCTCACGACTATGGAATTTTAATCACTACTATGTATTATTATTTATAGCAATACATATGTACATACACACATAAATTTATTGCGAGGCAGTGAGTGGCGTCTGATGTTGATGAATTACACGCACCTCAGGGCGACTAGATGTACAAAAAATATTTCCTTTTTTGCTATGATTAAAATAGCGATGCTGTTGCTACCATGCCAAACAAATTCAACAGACGAAAATCACTAAAAAAAAGTTTGGGAAAGTAAGCGCTCACTAAAGTATCGCCAAGGGCAGACAGTTTTGAGTTCATTACCACTGCTGCTGCTGGAAAACTGAAAGAATGAACAAGTAACACTTCCAACAAAAAATAAGAGACGCAGATGGAGAATGAAATATACAGCTGTCAAAAATAGTCGGCGCTCGCTATTTCTCCCCCAAAATTGTTCATCCAATTAAATTGACGGAGTTGTTATATTGTGAGAGGAACGTGATTCGTTTTTTAAATTTTTCATTACTGCTACTTATTTAGGAATTATTTAATGTTCTGTTTAAACCTGTTTTCATAAAAAAAATTGTTGGTAATAGAGAATGAAGTGTTATCCTTTTTAAGTAAATTAAATATTTTCTCAACAATTGTTCAGAGATTTTGTTAAGCATTTGTAAATTAAAACGAGGTAAGCGTAGGCAGCTACGCTCTTGGAATGTTCTATAGAGATATCTAAATTCTTCGCTAGTGATCTGCAGGCAGTTTATTGTTCCCAAATGTGTCAGATCATTTCAATTTTTTAAACTTAATGCGTGCCAATAAATTTAACAGTACGAATAGCCTTTGCCGAGCAAGTACTGTGATAAGTTCCGGAGCGGGGAAACGTCATATGTAAGGGCTATAGTAATCTTTTGTGTCACATATTTCAAAAATATTTGAAGCGATAACTCAGAAATAGTTTAAGTATATCGATAAATTTATGTAGCATTAAATCCTTCATGAAACTATTGTTATACGTATTAAAACTAATTAATCTCAAGTGGGGTATAATAAATTGTTCATCATTTGTATGCTGTTGCCTACCACAGTTTTTGCTACACTGCCATATTCGTTTGCATTCGTTTGCATTATACAGCGTTTCGCTTGAATCGTCGAGCGATTTGACAATCAAGAAACTAAAGCGTGTGACGACCTTAGCTCATTTGCTAATTTATGCAGTGTAAAAATTGTGTTTGCTGCTGCTTCGAGCAGCTCAAGTGATAAGAACAATTTATTGTGGCTGTTATTCAAGTAGCGAAAAAAGAGAATGAAATTATTTGGAACAAAGCATTTCCAAATGGCCCCGATTACAACCACTTGCACTAAATTTTGCAAATGAATTAAAATGAAGACATTAATATTAATAACAAATGCAAAGTAAGCGGTTAGACGGTAGTGCGTCAGCCCGTTCGCCGGGAAGCGTGGCACTGCTGCACGTGGGCAGGGCAAATCTTTGCGAAATCGTTGGCCTCAAATGATAACTCTGAAAAGTGCGAGTACTTATGTACAAATATGTATGTATTTATGTATGTATTTATGTATGTATTTATGAGTTACCGCAATGTAGCAGCGACATTCCCCAAGTACTACTTTGTTGCTTATAAAAAATTATGCTACTGACTTCTTTTACCCAAAATAACGAAGGTAGAAGTTGCATTCCATTATTTATATTCCATCCCCTCTGCCTGTAATTTGCATACATAAATAACCATTAAACTGAATAGTTTATTTCATTTTCATACACTCGGTTCTGTGCTACTTTAGGGTAATTTTTGTCCAAAGATAAACCTATACCAATTACAAAATTCAGAGGTGCTGGAAACAACAAGGATTCCCGCCAAATTAAATTAAAATTAAGTCTCATAAACCTGACATTCTTTTAAGGAGATTTTTGAATATCTCTTTTTAACCTCTCTCTCTCTCTCTCTCTCTCTCTCTCTCTCTCTCTCTCTCTATGTCATATGTAGATCAGTGGGTTTTATAACCAACTACTAAAGCATGAATACAATTGGGCCTCACTGTACTAGTAAAATATATGTTACTTACATACATGTGTGAATTCATCGTTGAAAGGCTTTCCAAATTGATATATGTACATTTGCGACCGCCGTAACGTCAAAATATATTCGGGGGAAAATAAAAATTTTCTCGATTCGTCTATTTCGGCACTTTTTCAAAAACAAGATATATTTTGTGCTAAGGTGCACTTCGGAAAATTGGTTGTTAATTAACTAAAAAAAGAATAATTTATGATTTTATTAATTGAGTAGTCCACATTCAAACAGGGCTATGTGAAACTTTTTCGATTTTGAGTTCTTGGTAAATCATGTACCAGTATTTAAAGGTGTATAATGTTCATTTATTACGAAATCCTTCCGTATTCTTAAAAATGGCATTAAATACGAATACACTTTGAAAAATCTCTATAATTTTATTTATACACCTTCAAAAGTTTCTAGCTGAAAACAGTTACTCCCACGCTTAAGCACATATTGGTGTAGGTACTTATTATGCGTTTCAATTCCAAAACTAAAAATTACTTTTTCAAAACATATGTTAAAAAATTTTGTCTCAAAACTAGCTTTGTGAAATATTTAACATAGAATTTGCAGAAATCTGTTTTATATCTTTAAATTCCAAAAATATGTTTGCTTCATGATTCAGCCAAATCAAAATCACGCAATCCTGGGTATTCGTAAGGGGAGGAAGCATAGCGCCACGAGCGGTATTACATGTAGAAATCTCAATTTCCGCTCAAGGTTTTGGTTCCTTCAATGCCACTTGCCTTAAGTCACAAAATTCATTTTACATTTGCTACTTCCTTGTACGTATAAATATCTTAAAAATTTTATAGAATATTACTCCAAATTTAATTTGCTTGAAAACATCAAAAAGAAAGTGAAAATGAAAGCAGTAGAATGGAATTTGGTTAAGGAATTGGTAAAGGGGGCGTTGTGTCTGTGTGTGTGATAATTTGAGGTGATTTCATACAACATCACGCAAGTTGCACGGTGGCTGTGGTGGTGCGCTAACGTCGCACGTTCCCAAACTTAAACAAAATACACCACGCGACAAAAAAATATTTTTTTTATGATTTTTCGCTAACCCTTATTGCCAAGGCGTGGTCGAAGACACTATTCGCGCGTAGCAAACTCGGTCGCACCAACACACCTGTCGCTCTTGTTACTGCCTCAACTTCTGCATGCGTGCATATGTACATACATACATATATTATTGGCTTCCAGCGGCTCGTCGCATTACTGAATTTTGATGAGGATATTTCAGCTTGTCTTCAGTTGCCGTGTGTTGTGCAAATATGAGTTTTGCCTTGAAGGTTCCAAGGATAAATATGTATGCGGAGGTGTTTGGATTTTTTTCTTCGGAGCAATTTTGTATGTGGAATTTGTTGAACAGTTTTACAATAATTTTAAAGGAATTTTTGCCCTACAACTAAATTACTCAAAATTTAGTGGAAGTGAAATGTCACTGAATAGTAATAAGATCACTTATAGTAAAAAAAAAGACCTATAGTAAAAATTTTTAAAGAAAAATTTTAATTTCAGCTCAAAAAATTAAGATATCTTCACGAAACTTGGCGCATAGGATACTGTCATAAAAGATATCGACAATAACAAATATAGGCGTGATTGGCAAACAACCACGCCCACTTTTCCTATACCTTTTATTCAAAAACAAATGAAGATATACATTTTCAGTAACTGAAAAGAGTCCTTGTAAAAATTTGATGTACTTAATGGTTATATTTATAATACATATAATCGAAAAAATGTATAACTATGTATATATGTATATATGGAAAGAAAAAAAAAACAAATATTAGAAAAATGTTTAATGATTTAGCATATCCTTGACAACAGGATCCAATTCCACACACTTTTGGTTGGGTTGTTGTCTTATGTACTTTATATAATGATCAGAACTTGCCAGTAATCGATTAATAACATCTGTATTGGTAAATATTTATCACTTTTCCTAGAAAACATAAGCCCCATTTACTACTAAGGGTTAACTCAGAATGTGATAAAGAGTTCAACTTTTCTGCTGAGAAAGTATCAATAAGTCTTCTTGTTGTGTGATCAAGTAAACTTTGCAAATTAACAGCAGCATATGTATGTTTCTGTTACTACAATTTCGTCGGGATAACATTTTTTTTTTCATCTAATACCTCAAAATAAGTGTATTCATTCTTAAACAAATGTGTTTGTTGTTTGCAAACCGCAATGTTATGACGAATGTGTTTATCCAATCTGCATTTTTATCTAATCCTCTCTGTGCCCTTATATTCGTAAACAAAAAAATGTCACATCAGATGTAAACGTTAATATATACGCATGAGCCTAAAAGTATGCTACATTTTGTAAATTTTATCAAAATTTGATAGGACTTTCGACATTTAAATCAAGTTTACATCGATCGGGGAAAATATGGGAAAATTTTTTTAACAGAAATCGATAGAAGACATTCCAAACTTTCATTTTATTACAGTTAGCGAGTGTAGCACGCTGTAGCACACAAACTTTTTGTCCATCGAAGTTAGAAAAGGTAGCATTTATGAAGTACCATTTTTGCTGGCCTATATTTTTCTTAATATTTGGTCGATTGCACTGATTTTTTCTTTAATTAGTCAAGGAAGTGCTATATTTTCTTTTAAACTCACAACAGGGACAATAGAGATATTAGTTATAAGACAATTTATAGCTAAAGTTAGCAAAAATTTAAAGCAGTTTTTGTTGAATAAAATTTGTCTGATTTCCGATACCATTATTTAAAAAAAAATCAACTTTTTGCAAAGTAGTCATGAATTGTTCATATTTGGACATTTTTTTATAAGACTACACCATTAGAATCTGTAAATTAGGTATTGAAAAAAATGAATTTTTTCCGCGGCTGAACCACTGTGCGCCGCGTCGCTCATTCAACAGGTTGCTTACAAGGCGTGAGCCCAAATTTTTTCTTGAAGCGTTTATGGGTTCGAAATATCGTCATATATATATATGTAAATAGAGTCTGTTATATACATACATACATATGTCAATAATTGCCTTCGGGCCACCCTAAATTTTATGTGAAACACTAAACACGTCGTCGTTTTCACATCACTAAGGGTTATACATACATATGTGATGTTCTGTTGAATTTTTTGTTTGTTTATTACTGCCTACGTGCATATGATTTTATGTGGTAGAAAGCTGGTACTTCTTCTCAAAATAACCATTTATATATTTATAATCTCATGCATAAATCTGCAAGTAAGATTACCAACATTAGCGTAGTGACTGTGTAAGCTTTTTATCAAGCCAAGCCACCTGTACGAAATGTCGCTTATGAATTGAGAATAGCATAAGCATACACGTGTCTGCTATATTTACATAATACATACATATGTACATACATATATATTTATGTGCTATATTACATTGGTATAAATATACGAACATTCATACATTCATGATTATTGCCTTAAGAGTTACTTATGTATGTAGTATCTGACAAATTTTGTTATTTGAACAAAAATAAGTAAAACAAGTAAGAGCGCGGCTGTCTTCGGCCGTACCGAAGACTTCATACCTTTCATGAATGGGGAAATGAAAAGTTACCTATGCACATAGCATATCTCAAAAACTGAGGGACTAGTTTGCGTTCATACAAACAGACGGGCGGACGGACAGACAGACGTATATGGCTTAACCGACTCAGCTCATGATTCTGATCATATCGGTATATATATTGATGGGTCTACCACTCCTCCTTCTAGCACTTTCAGGATTTGATTTTCGGCACAAAGTTATAATACCATTTCATTCTCATGAAAGGTATAACAATGGGTCTTTCACCTACTAGAATTTTTTTGTACATTCGATTTTAATGTTTATGTATATTTCTAACGCATATCTTGGTTAATGTAGGTGATGCTCGAATGTAACCGAGACATTTATCATCGATTATTCTTAACTTCTGATCCATTTTTAGGCAATATTTTAAGTATTTCCAATTTTTCAGAGAAATCAAAACGTAGATTTCTTATAAGATGTTTGAGTATGCAATTTTGCAGCTCATTCAATTGTAATATAATAATGTGCAGCTTTCTGAAAATTTTCATTGGTTATCGGAATTTTTAATCGGAACGGTCTCACGCATATTTAACAATTTTTATGGAAGAAATGACAAACACCCTCCAAAAGAAAAAATTTCTAAAATCTACGGAATTTTTCAGAGCATTGAGAACTGCACTTTTTACACCTAATTTAAATGTGCTACATAACAGTAAACTTAGAAATCTGCCCAAAATCTTCTATAAACTCTGGCCTCGACTCTGAAATTTTTAATCCATTTTTAGAAATTTTTAGGATTTTTTTTTTCGAAAAATTGTTTGCATTTTTAAACGAAATAAGTTTAAAAACTCTAGTGTATGATTTTTTTTAAGTCACTGTATATATTTTCAATAAAATCGACTTTTAACACAAATTATTAAAATTTTGTTTAAACAGGGAATTTTGAATAGATGTAGACAATAAAACATTTTTGGCCGCATAAAACTTGAAAATCTGAAGTAATTTCGGAAGAAATATCAAAACGACATCATTATTAAATAAGTAGCAGAAACATTTATAGCGTTTTCGATTCTGAACAAAAATGCTGCATTATTACAAGGCAACATTATCAACATGCGGCCTGTGCCCTAAGAAAATGTTGCACTTTTCATGTGATATATGAAACAAAAATAATGCAACCCCTTGTTCATATTAAAGGCAGAAAATGCTGGCCTGTGGTCGGGGATAGTGCGAAATTTTTTTCAATAGAACAATCAACCCTGAAAAAATTTGTGGAATCTATGTGGAATAGAACAAAAAAATTGACAGCCCGATAAAAGTGCAGAATAAGTGCGACATTTTGGCCAGAATCGAAAACGCCATTAGCTACCAGCAAGGTTGAATTCGTTACTCATACGCACTGTATATTCAATTTCATGTGCCTGCCTATGCCTACCAATGTATACAATTACGTATTTGCAAAGAAAAAAATATCAAAATGGGTTTAGCAACCCTCACGGAAAAAAAAAGTTAGTTGCAAAAATAAATATATTAAAAAGTGATTTATATTCAACTAATTTTAAAGTAGCTTTAAACAAATGCAGCGCGGGACAGTTTCTTGTATATGTACATATTTATATGTAAACACATGTTTTCAGATCTAAGTATGCCAAGATTGTTTTTTCCTTTTTTTGGTTACCGTTTTTCAGCTTCACTTCCCATTAAACACTGAAAACGAAATTCTCAAACGGAGAAAATATTGTTTCATATTTATCATTTGAAAATTAAGATAAATTCAATTGTTTCTCAAATATTGTTTATCAACTTGAGAACAATTTGCGAAATTTGAGGAAAATTTGCTTCGCATTTTTACCATTTCTTGAATTTCGACATCAAATGCAGGATTAAGTTATTTATATTAAACTACAAGTAAATTAGTTGAAAAGAAACTCAAGATAAAGTTATTTATTTTAAACTACTAGTAAAGTAGTTGAAAACAAATGCAGGATAGGGCAATTGACTGCTTGCTATGACATCGCCGTGTTAAAAAAGTCAGTTCATTGCAAAGGAAAAAGTCACATTTTCAATTAGTTATTGAAAATAAAGTAGTTTATAAAGTGATTTAAAATTAATTAAATTTCCTACAGGGAAATGACATTTAAGAGCTACAGACGCAGATATTTAGTAGTGTGCAAAATAGTATTTCATAGTCGAAAACAAGAGGATGTAAGTGTCAAATCTTGGAAATTTTATGACTGCTGGCATAGACCAAGTAAACCGTTGCCGAGTAAAACTTTAGTCGCAGGTTTACTTATACACTGGGTGAGGTAAGTGGAAATATGAGCTTGCCGATGTCTATTTGTTTGAGGTTATATACTTAGGCAAATAGAGAGTCAGTTCGTTTTGCGGTGGTTCCTAAATAAAAAATTCTTCTTTTAAACGTTTTCAAATATTTTAGAAAGCTCCATACAAACAATGTAATAAAAGCAAAATTACGTACATATTGCACTGTTTTCGTTGCAAATTTTATTATACATATCTCTTGTACGCAGTAATATCCAAGACACTCTTTCTGTTGAATACTTATTTATTTACTCTTGCCTATGGCTTTATTTATTTACGTACATATATACTCGAATATATTTGGTGGGTAAATTGGTAGCATTTGCTATATGCAAAAGAACCAAGCAAATACTAGTAGACTGCAGTCGAAAGTTTGACTGGCAATATGCCCAAAGGGAAATACGTTTTCGTGTACAAAATTTGCAACATTTCGAAAAATTTAATTAACCAATGAAGTACGTCATTTATGTAGAAAAGGTACTGGTTACTTGTATACTTGTTAAGACGTTTATGTGGAGAAAAGTAAATTTAGCAAATAATTTCGAATAAAGGGATGATAATATCATATACGAATTTATACATACATATATGTATGTAGGTATGTAACTTCAAAGGAGAATCTGAAGTAGTTGCTGCTAATGCGTCACATATGATTTATTCACTGCCGGTAATCCGCAAACTAATGCCGAAAGTTGAGTGTTGACCAACTTTGGTACGTTGCGGCGACGGATCCGTCGTACTTGTACCGATGTGCATTTAAATGCCCACAGTTTACTGAGCTGTCAGTCACATACGTCGACGTAGACGGATTGACGTATGCTATGTGACGGGCCTATAACTTCTAAACTCGTCATGTAAACTATAAAACAACGCGGATGTATTTACTGCAACTTGTCAGCTATGCCTGCAACAGAACAAGTTAAGTACTTACCTCTTGTTTTCTTTGTGTTTTTGCTTTTGCTTTTTAGAAATTAGATCACATCAATGTCGTAGTTGTTGCTGAGCTTTTAACAAAAGTTGCACGCCAACTTGAGATATTAAATATGTATGTTAGTAGTTGCGTTTATGGAGCCTCTAAATGAATTTAGCGAGCACTCACATTGCCGTCACCTGAAGTTGACAGCGGCGGCGGCGGCAGCGTCGGCGGCAAATGCGCAACGTCTGACTGCAACTTTCTCTGCAAAGCATTTGCTATGTACTCTGCGGTACTTTATGTCAAACAAAAGCCAAGAAAAGTTTATGAATGTTGTAACATTAACGTGAGTTCAACTGCAACAATAGAAACAAAAAGCAATTTTGTAAACTTAATTCAGGTGGAAGGTGAAATGGGAACGACGAAGTTCATTCCAGTGAAAACATTCATAACGTTGTTGGCCGTCGGTCCTATTAGTGTTTGTGAGTTAAATGCCGAAAAGGCGGCGATCACAAGAAAAAACTAGTAGTGTATCCAGGGGACCGTTTGAAGTTGTCAATTGCCATAAAATCCACATTAAAAACTTCTCAACTTTTGATATCAAGATGCCATAAATCTGAGCTTTATTGTAGTTTTTGAGTCTTTATAAATAAATAATAAATACGTACTTTTTTAATGTGGTATGAGAGCGCTCAATCGCCATTATCGTAACTGAACATTTGTTTAATGCCAATCTTTTATTTTTCAGGACATGTTCCATTTATTAAATTAGTTTAAGTCCAAGGCGCGGAACGTTCAATGCGTCAAATGTAAAAAGGAAGTAGTGCTGGCTTTTTCCGTTTTGATTTCAATACTTATGTATGCACATTCATTATGTTTTCTTTTCTCTTTAATTCTGAAAATAACTTTCCAAATGCTCTTCTGTTATACCTACTTTTGCTATGCAACACGAAAAATACTGCAACATCAACCTAATCGAATGAAGGTTCTGTTTATCGATTTTCCAATTCGATCCGATTGGAGTTGAGTTGAAAAGGTGGCACCAACTGAATGCGAAAATGATAACACAGGTCGACAAAATTTCAACAAATTTTTGTTACGGAAATAAAATTCTACTTTTCTAAAGGATTTCGGTGCGCTGAATCCGAATCTGCACTCAGATTTTCGCTAATACGTACAGTTTTTGAGATATTCATGTTTAAAGAGGCCAAAAACGCGATTTTTGGCTATATTCACTCCTAAATATCTTTTAAATTACTTACTTATTTTAAAAATTGATTAAAGCTGTTGAAAGCTCGGCCATTCCTCTTGAAGACAACGTTTTAATTTTTCGGATATCTAATTTAGGTATGTAGTAATATATGTTTTTGCACAATAAGGTATTTGTCGTCGAAAACAACGGCAGCATTTGTAGCATCTTATAGGCGCAATCAAATTTTGTAGTTGCTCAGCAGAACAATTTTTTTTACGAAGCCACTTACATACGTCCATAATATAATAAACTGCCTAAAAACTTGCTTCAAAATTTTTAATTATTTTTGTATGGATAAAATATTGCAAAACTAATGAACCTTAATATGCAATATTGCAAGTTACAAGAAAGATATCTAAAATATTAAAACGGTTTCTCCAAGAGAAATGTCCGCGCTTTCAATAGCTTTAATCAATTTTTAAAATAAGTAAGTAATTTAAAAGATATTGAGGAGTGAATATAGCCAAAAATCGTGTTTTTGGCCTCTTTAAACATGAATATCTCAAAAACTGTATGTACTAGCGAAAATCTGAGTTCAGATTCGGATTCAGCGCACCGAAATCCTTTAGAAAAGTAGAATTTTATTTCTGTAACAAAAACTTGTCGACCAGTGTAATGGGGCAACATTGCTCCTTTTTTCTTTCGCATCTATGCTTCATCTTTGTTGCAATATAACATTATAGCACGACACAAGTGATAACTTGGAACCTTTTCAATGTTCATGTTCCGGCAAAACCAAAAAAGGAAAATGAAAAGGCTTTTGTACATTTCGACGCTTCCAAACAATACTGTACTATGTCTGAAAACTGTGTTTTGCAGGGAAAGTTCTCAAAGTTTAAATTCCATATGAGACTTCAGTTGTATGCTAAGTATATCTTCGTTTGTAACTTCTGTTTGGAATGAACGATCAACACCAAAACTCGATACCATCTTAGTTAGGGTAAACTTTATATAAAACCATAATAAAACCAAATAAAAACTTGCTACGTTGTTTTTCAAGGCAAGCTTTCAATGCTTTTATTCTGTAAAAATCTGGAGTTGTATTATATGTACACTTTTGCTTATAACTTTTGATTGGATTGCCCGATTGATACCAATATTTTACAGCATCCAAATTAAGACACGTAATACTTGAAAACACCAAAAAACGGGAAAACGTACTAAGTCGACTTAGTACAGTATTGTTTGGAAGCGTCGATTTTCTTGTGCATATATTGCGCCTTAAACTTGCAACATATTTCACGGGCCAGCGAAGCCAGCAGACTTAAATGGGCATACAGCAACAAAAAATGTGCGACAACTGAAGCTTTTTAGAGTTGTCGACAAAGAAAATAGGCAAAAGAACAGCAGCAATAGTTTGTGACATACTCGTCCAACTAAGAACTTATGTAAGTACAACTATAAACTTCATAGCTACTTGCATCGAATCGCCTCCATGGCCATTGCCACCGCTTTTTCCAACAGCAACAGCAAAGAGTTATGCATTTTGGATGTCGCTAGGATTTTTGATTTATTTACAGTAATATTGGCAACTTTTAGATTTAGTAGTCATAACTAACGGCCATTGTTGGCAATCGGCAGGCCACTCATGCAGCAACGCTTTCGCTGAGAAAGAATAAGAAGACATACATATCATAAAATTGGCCAGCAACAGAAGCGGGAAGATGAGGTGCAGAGCCATGGAAACGAAAATTGGAGGAATTCACATACGTTGGAGAAAGAACCTCAAAGAAATATTTTTGGCGAATTCCACGAGCGATCGTGCGACTGTTTAGTGTAGCAGAAGGTTCTTTTTTGCAGCGAAATCAATGAATAATAATAAACAATAATTTTATGGCGGTTCATGCGGACCTACTTAATGGGTAGACCTCAGTGTGTTGAAGTCGGGCTTCATACTTCAGGCCTTAAACCATTGCTAACTGGGGTGCGCCAGGCATCTAGGGAAAATATTTACAATGATTGTGTCGCTGCAACTCATTGAATTCTGTTCGATTATACAGTTCGTCGAAAGCCAAAGTGATCCAATAGAGACTAATAGAGCCATTGGTTGGTTTCCCTTGATCCACTTCACATATTTACACTTTACAGTACGTGGAGTTGCTCAAAATATTGGCGAAACCGTTTCACCTCAAAAATAAAAAAAAAAAGTTAAAAAATAAATGAAAAAAATACTCGAAGGAAGTTACCGCTATAATTCACTCTGTTAAAAGTTAGCTATTGTAACACAATGGTTTCCAAATAAGTGCCACAAAACTTTTCTAAGCCGTTGCGAATGGCAAAGTTTAACACTTAGCATTTTTATACTCAGCTGTACTAGTACACAGAGTATTATAGTTTTAATCACATAACGGTGGATTGTAACAGAGTGAAATAATCGAGATAGATATAGACTTATATATATCAAAATGATCAGGGTGAAAAGAGAAATCGATTTAGCCATGTCCGTCCGTCCGTCCGTCCGTCTGTCCGTCCGTCCGTCTGTAAACACTCTAACTCGCGCAAAAATTGAGATATTTTGATGAAATTTGAAATGCAAGTTGGTATCGAGACTGGGACGGTTGGTATTGAAAATGGGCGAAATCGGACCATGACCACGCCCACTTTTCCTATATAGAAATAATCGGAAAATTGGTATCTCAGTCACTAATATAGCTGGAGCGATGAAATTTTACCCACGTGTTGAGCTCAGGCCCCTAGGAAGAAATTTGATGAAATTTTGGAAAATGGGCGGTGCCACGCCCACTTATTAAGGGTCAAACCTTGAAAGTTTTATATGTCATAACTCAGAAACCATTGAAGATATATCGACAAAATTTGGTACGCGTGATTTACTTACTTAGGCATACGTTTGGACGGAAAATAGTTAAAATCGGTTGACGGCCACGCCCACTTTTATATATGTATATTACAAAGTGACCAAATAAAAACATTTTAAGCGATATCTCTGTCAAATATAAAGATCTATCATTGAAATTTTGTCGCGTGAGTCCAACTGCGGACATAAAACGAAAAACACAAAAATTTTGGAAAATGGGCGGTGCCACGCCCACTTATTAAGGGGCAAACATTGAAAGTTTTATGAGTCATAAATGAGAAACCGTTGAAGATATATCGACAAAATTTGGTACGCGTGATATACTTACTTAGTCAAATATTTGGACGAAAAATTTCCGAAATCGGTTGAGGGCCACGCCCACTTTTATATATGGGTCTTATAAAGTGACCTAATAAAAACATTTTAAGCGATATCTCTGTCAAATATAAAGATATATCATTGAAATTTTATAGCAGGAGTCCAACTGCGGACATAAAACGAAAAACACAAAAATTTTGAAAAATGGGCGTGGCACCGCCTCTTTTTATAAACAGGAATATACGAGATTTCTGAGCCCATAACTCGACAAATAATTTATATATAATGACGAAACTTGGTGTGTACACTTTCATTACTTGTGGTAATACACGCTCAAAATTTTAGCGAAATCGGTTGGCGACCACGCCCACTTTTATATATGAGAACTATAAAGGGGCCTAATAAAAACATTTTAAGCGATATCTTTGTCAAATATAAAGATAATTCATTGAAATAATAATTCACACAAATAATTGAGATATTATGACGAAACTTGGTTTATACACTTTTATAACTTGTGTTAATAGCCACGCAAAAATTTATTGAAATCGGTTTATGACCACGCCTAGTTTTTAACAAAGATATTTCTGGAACACCCTTTTGGAATTTGTAACGTGACATCTTTGTAACTAGAAGTCATAAAGGAATGAAATTTTGCACAAAGTATAATATTGATATGCTTAGTTGGATGACTGATAAAAATTTAGAAAATGGGCGTGACTACGCCCACTTTATGCAGCACTCGCTTTATATTAAGTGCACCGTGTTTCCATCAAACGCAAACAAACAATGAAAGCATACAGCTGAGTATCTAATGTTCGATTCCACTCGAACTTAGGCTTCCTTACTTGTTACAATTTAATTTTCTTTTATTTTACTTCTTTCGGTGGTTCTTGGAGTTGCTTGGCAAATTGCTCGAATGCATGTACGCAGTCTTCTGTTGCAATCAATCGGCCAACAACAAGAATTCAACAAATTTTCACTTTTCTTTGCAACAGAAATTCTGTTACAGAATAAGTTTGTTCACCGATGACGATCGAGACGACGCGCCGCGTCGTCCTTTTTCAGGAATACACCGTGGTTTTTGTATCTCTTATTTTATGTCTATAGTTCAACTCATGCCACAAAATTTCAAAGATATGTCTTAATATTTGACAAAAATATCGCTTAAAATGCTTTTATTAGGCCCCTTTATAATACCCATATATAAAAGTAGGCGTGGTCGTCAACTGATTTTGGCAAATTTTTCGCGCAGACATTTGCCTTACTAAATACATCACTCGTACCAAATTTCATCGATATATCTTACACGGTTTCTGAATTATGACTTATAAAACTTTCAATGTTTTCCTTTTAATAAGGGGGCGTGGCACTGCCCATTTTCGAAAATTTCACAATATTTCTTCATAAGGGCCAGAACTCATTACGTGGGTGAAATCTTATCACTCCAGCTATATTAGCGACTGAGATACCAAATTTTCGGTATATACTATATAGGAAATGTGGGCGTGGTCTTGGTCCGATTTGGCCCATTTTCAATACCAAGCGTCCCAGTCTGGACAGGAACTTGCATTCAAAATTTCAGCAAAATGCGTGCAGACAGACGGACGGACATGGCTCAATCCATTTTTCACCCTGATAATTTTGATGATATAAGCCCATATTTATCTCTTTTATTTCATGGCTTTATAATCCACCTCTATGTGATTAAAACTATAATACTCTGTGTACTCGTACAGCTGAGTATAAAAATATGTTTTTTTAACCACAGGCCAATCGATAAAATAGTACAAATTCAAAACAGAGTTGGGCAAAATTTATTCGAATAACGAATAATAGATGAATAAGTTTTTTTCTCTTTATTTGAATAATAAATAATTTCGTTTATTCAGAAACCAAATTATTCGAATAATAGATAATTTTCATTTACGTATGTAAAAACAAACAATCATACAAACAAACAAAAATAAACAAAATTTTTTTTTTTACTATTACTCAGTTGTTCTTTTTTTTGTTGTACCCTCAGTTTTTATTTTTTATTTGAAATAAAAAATAAATTTCCGAATAATTACACAGTCCAACAACATTTTTGCAACAGAATAGCCATGGCACTTTTCTGAAAAGGGACGTAATCCTGATCACTTTTGGGGAACAAAGTTATATCCCAGCACGGGTCAGTTTTTTTTTATTCGCGGTTAAAGTTTGGGAGGGTCATACACGGTATTTGTACCGCAAGTACAAGATTTTTCATACACTGAGAGAAAAAAAATATATGGAGGGGTCAAAGAAATTGTTTACCTATTTTGAATACTACTTTCTTGGTTTTGAGTAAATTTTCCTTAAAACATGTTAAAAGGTTTATAAAATATTGTTGTTACATGCGTTACCATGGTTTCATATACTTGTTTTGAAAAAATTCATACATTAAAATAATGAAAAATTCTTTAAGCGCCATTCCATTCCCAACTTTCCTTGTTTTGAAGACTTGATTTCTTTAATTTTGAGAAATTAAATTCCCATACAAATCCCCATGGCAACGAATTTGTTTGAATGTTTTTTTATGTTTTTTCCACATTTTTGAGAAAATTTACACAAAACAAAGAAAATTTTTTATTGGGACGCGTGTTTAAAATAAGGAAAATTATGTCTTTGATCGAGAGAAATTTTTTTTTTGAGTGTAGATAGAGCTTTTATGTCAGAGAAAAAGTTGTTCCTAATAAAGAGCTCAACATGTCGTCACTGCATTCCGACCCGCCACCAACCCCCATTCCGCTATTTTTTTGACATTTTTCGCGATTTTTTTAATAAAATAGTAATATTTTGTTAAATATTGACACCAGACTTATGGCATATTCCCGAGAAATATTCCTTGCTAAAATATAAGGGGGAGGGGGGGGGGGGGGGGGGTATGGGAACAACAAAACCTCACTCGAGCTCTCATTTAAGCACAAAAATAAGAAAATTTAGAAGTTTTAAAAAATCCGATTTATATATTTTCATAATGGGCGGGTCAATTTATACTGACGGAAAAAACCTATTTTGTTTCGGCCACAGCTGCATGCTCTGGTCAATTCTGAACAAAAAAGTTCATAGGAGCATAGTTCTAAAATGAAGTTTGACCCTCCGAATTTTTGATTTTAGGTAGTCATCCCTAAATGTTTTTTTTATATTTGTTGAAAAAATTTAGTTGAAGATACTTAAATAAAATTTTGATATTTATTTGGGTTGAACCCATTCGTCGGCTGACACATCATTGAAAAATTTAATCAATTTGATTATTTTTGAGGGAAATACATTAATTTTCTATACCCCTTCTGTAGAATTTCTCCCAATTATTTTATGTTACAACAGGTATATCTTAAAAATTTTAAATATCTAAGCGAAACGCCGATACACATCAACTTAATTTTTACCTGTAGAATACAATGACGTGTTCAGAATATCCGTAATATCTTTCGATTTCGAGATATTTAGGAAAGGAGTTTCAAATCTCTGAAAGTGAATCTTCGTCGTTTGTAAACTTTACCCAGGCTTTGCGCTTTTTTCCGCGAAAAGATTTTAATAGCTGTCTACTTAATTGGGATATTATAAATTCAATGCCACCTCCAGTTTTCCCAAATTGGATTCGGTTTTCGAGATAACGGTAGATAATTGAAATTTACCATACCCCTAGTAATATTTACCCTTAGTAATAATTCAGTCAGTTTTTGAGTTAATATATCAAAACTTTGCACGTAACTGTACCCTCCTATTACCTTAACTATTTCTAAAAATAAAAAAGTTCCAGTTTGTTGGACTGTGTTATTCGTAGGGAATTTATCTAAATACAAATTTTAAAAATAAATTTTTTTTCGAATAATTATCTAAACCAGGGCTGCTCACCTCATAGGCACTCAAAGCACAATTGTTTTTGTTTTGTTCCGAATCATAGGCACAGATACATATTTTCACTTCAAATATAAAAATATAATTTTCTTTGCACTCCCATAAGCACTCAGATATAAAAAAATTTTATATGTATGTGCCTATGATTCCCATTGAATGTGCAGAGCAAAGGCACTTTGTATAGGAGCTCGAGCACTGCCGTAAGAAATCGAAATTTACAATAACAAATGTGTAATGAAAAAAAAATTTTAAAAACTGAAAGCACTGTAAAAAATTTGTATTCAAAAAATTTTCATATAAAAAATAAAAAAAAATATTTATATATGTGATACTACCATTTGAAAATAAATTCTAAAATAATATTTTATTGGAATTCATAAAAAAAATTAAATGGGCAAAAAATTTTTCAGTGCATATACAAAATTTGTAGATGTATTGAGTTTTGTACTTTCAATACGAGAGCGTTGAGCAGCCCTGACCTAAATAAAAATATCTTCGAATAATGCCCAAGTCTGATTCAAAATACTTTGTGTGAAGCTCAGATTGATAATTCAAATGGACAAGTGCGAATGACAAGCATGTTCAAACAAATCGGAAATACATAGATACATATAAGGGTGCATAATATAATTTCAACATTTAGACAAGTTGCGAAACTCATCTTGGTGGTTTTGGTTGGTACCGCTCTTATCTGAAAAAAATCTTAAATATTTAGTAAGACCACAACTTAGAAGAATCAGTTAGTATAAATCCATTTATAATCCACGCTTTTAACAACCCTCTCTCGGCATTTTATTTCCCATTTTAATAGTCTGTAACTGCTTAGTAGATATTTTAAGGTATAATTAGTAATGCAGTATTTCCTTAATTGTAACATTAGTGTAATGGTATCTGTATTAATTTGGTCGATTATTGGTTTCATAACAGTAAACAGCTGAACAGTGACCATAGCCCAATAAAGATGGTCATATCAATAGAGTCGCTCTTCTTCTTTCGCAAACGAACAATGAAAGCACACAGCTGAGTATCTAATGTTCGATTCCACTCGAACTTAGGCTTCCTTACTTGTTCCTGTTGTTATTGTTAATACCACCTTGACAATTTGTATATTTATTTAGCTGCTTTGATAATAAATTTTAATGCGCCGCACTGTGGCCTTCACAGTTTACCTAAGACATGTGGGAGGTATCCGTGCATTAGTGGCGCTTCCAGTTATTCAGTCAAGTAACACTGCATGCACATGGATGGACATATACACATACATATGTAGCACCAGCAGCAGCGTCCGCACTTTTCCACCCCTCTCTATCTGCGACTATCAGCAGCAGGCTGCTTGCAAGATTAAAACAGCTAAATTTATTGTTATTATGTGAATGCAAATGCATGCAAATTATGTGCTCATTTAATTATATTTTATGAGCCTTTCGCGGCAAATAAAAAGCAAAATGCATTTTTTATCTTTCTATGAGTTATGTGTAGTAGACGCACGCATGTGCATTAAAATAATAGTATGCATACTTACAGAAATACATACATACATACATGTATAAACAGTGGCGCACACAGAAAAATATTTTGGGGGGGCTTTTCAATATCCAACGGAAAATTAAAAAAAAAATACTTAAAACTCGTCCAGACAATTTTTACTTAAATTTATGAGTGGACCTACATATGCACAGATTAAACAAAGGCACCTTTTAAATCTCAATTCATTGCATTTTCTCTGTATTTAAACTAAAACTAACAAGTAAGGAAGCCTAACTGATATGTAG
The DNA here is from genome assembly GCA_960531455.1 of Urophora cardui. NCBI lineage: Eukaryota > Metazoa > Arthropoda > Insecta > Diptera > Tephritidae > Urophora > Urophora cardui. Next base: position 87,238,087 of record OY482671.1, on the reverse strand, counting down.
ATTGTTTCCAAACTTTCTTTTCCTCTTCACGATTTGTTCAATATATAAATAAAATTTGTCATTATAGCTACATATATGTATACATTTACATTTATACGAGCATGTTTCATTTTTGGAGTTACATTTTACATCTTTGGAGATTTGAGCTTAATAGTAAATTTTCAGCAAATTTAAAGCTCTAATTGAGCTCTACCTACCATACAAAACACTCTATTAATAGTCTATTAAGAATAAATTCACCTAAAAGTGTATGCGATTTTTAATGGAACTCTGATAATGAGGTGTGTTGAGTGAGGAAGATAATTGAAATGGGTAATTATCTAGTTTACGGTGCATCGACTAAAACTGCTCCAATTTTTACAAATGGGGTACCAATCGACGCGTTTCGATCTCAGGAACACAAATCCGAAGGCGGAGCTTAACTTTTTTTATTTCAATAACTAATTATTAAAAAAAAACTGTTTGTACAATGCAACTTTTTTGCTCGCTTAGTATACACACACGAACACATAAATTCAACTTATATATTTATCGTGGTATAACACATACATACCTTAAATTTACTAAATAACACACAAAAAGTTGCAATATTTTATCATTAAATACTATATTTTAATAAAAACCAAAGTAAACAAAAGTCGTTAATTTTAGGACTGTGGCGCGTAGTGTTGCCACCAATATTTACTACTAATCTATATTAACCTGCATTCACACTAAACTCTTTTTATATGAATGGTGAAAAGAGGCGAGTTTCCGATATATCACAATATCTATACCAGCTTTGAGGTTAGTTGTAATGAGCAAATTCTAACTCAATATAATCAAATATATAAAGTGTTATAAAGTGTATATACCTGCGGCACTTTTTTCTGGATATTACTCCATTATTAAAAAAAAAGAAAATTTGGAATGAAAAATCGCTGAAGGGGTACTACGCAGAAGGACATCACCGTGGCAGTAGCCATGGTTAGGTTGTATATCCGGACTTTGGTGGCGTAGCCCAGGGTTATTTTAAATAAGCGCGGCCGAAGGCCGCCAACGCAGAAAAGTGTTCTGCGCAAAAGCATATTTTTTGCAACTTTAAATGCCTAAGTGTGAATGCGCTGTAAATTGAGTGGCAACGCTACTCATTTTGACAGTTCAATAACACTGTAGGTAAATTTTTAACTTTTGAAATATCACAGAGAAACGCCGAAACACGTCAATTTAATTTCTGGCTCTAGAATACGATGGCATTTACAGAAAGTCAAAGTTAGCTCGCGTTTTCGAGATATTTGGGAAAAAAGTTTCAGAGCTCTGAAGGTAATTTTTTTTCCGTCTAAAAACTTTACTCAGGCTTGGAACCCTTTTCCCGCATAAAAATTCTGACAGTTGTTCTTACTTAATTGGGACATTCTAAATTCGATGCCACCTTTAGTTTTCCAAAATTGGCTCCAGTTTTTGAGATAACGGTATTTAAAAATTACCATCAATTTGGACTTTTTTGTTAATAACTCAGTCAGTTTACGAGATAAATTGCCAAAACTTTGCACGTGACAATATTTTAGTATTACCTTCACTATTTCTGAAAATAATTGAAATCGGATCACTATAACATATAGTTGCCATACAACCGATTTTTCAGATATGGACATTTTGGGGTATAGCTTCGCTATTTAAACAGCTAAGGACATGCAACTTTGGAGAATTTGTACTCATATTGGCCTTAATCTATTCCCTGAAAATCGTCGAGATCGGGTCACTATAACATATAGCTGCCATACAGCTGATTGTTCAGATATGTGGTTTTGCACTTTTATTTTCTTATAACTACGAAAATAGTCATTCTGCGTGAAAAGGCAACATAAACACTTTCATTCAAAATTAATAGGTGAACAATTTTCTCATATACGATTCCCACGTATCTGCATCAGTTATTGCAGTTTTATGCAACTAAGTTTGAAATTTCACCATAGGCATTTTTTTCAAGCCCGATAACACATATATCGTATTAAATTAATTAGATGATCTTTATATCGTCTTACAGAGAATTAAAAATACTTTTAAGCAGTTTTTAAATGAAGAAAATATATGCATTTTTGAGGATTTTATACGCTTTTGAATAATTTTTTTTGTTAATTTTTCATAAAATTTTTTTTCAAATAATGCCTAAAAGTATGCTTCAATAGTTTTCGACCAATATTTTTGTAGGAAAATTTTACTATAAATGCATATAAAATCCTCAAACATGCATTAATTTTCTTCATTTAAAAACTGCGTAAAAGTATTTTTAATTCTCTGTAAGACGATATAAAGATCATCCAATTAATTTAATACGATATATGTGTTATTGGGCTAGAAAAAAATGCCTATGGTGATATTTTAACCTTGGTTGCACAAAACTGCAATAACTGATGCAGATACGTGGAAATCGTATATGAGAAAATTGTTCACCTATTCATTTTGAATGAAAGTGTTTATGTTGCATTTTCACGCAGAATGACTATTTTCGGAGTTATAAAGAAATAAAAGTGCAAAAACATATATCTGAACCATCAGTTGTATGGGAGCTATATGTTATAGTGACCCGATCTTGACAATTTTCAGGGAATAGATTAAGGCCAATATGAGTACAAATTTTCCAAAGTTGCATGTCCTTAGCTGTTTAAATAGCGAAGCTATATCCCAAAATGTCCATATCTGAAAAATCGGTTGTATGGCAGCTATATGTTATAGTGATCCGATTTCAATTATTTTCAGAAATAGTTAAGGTAATACTAAAATATTGTCACGTGCAAAGTTTTGGCAATTTATCTCGTAAACTGACTGAGTTATTAACAAAAAAGTACAAATTGATGGTAATTTTTAAATACCGTTATCTCGAAAACTCGAGCCAATTTTGGAAAACTAAAGGTGGCATTGAATTTAGAATATCCCAATTACGTAAGAACAACTGTCAAACTGGAAAGGGGTTCCAAGCATGAGTAAAGTTTTTAGACGGAAAAAAAATTACCTTCAGAGCTCTGAAACTTTTTTCCTAAATATCTCGAAAACGCGAGCTAACTTTGACTTTCTGTAAATGCCATCGTATTCTACAGCCAAAAATTAAGTTGGGGTGTCTCGGCGTTTCGCTGTGATATTTTGACCTCCCTACAGTGTAATCGGTCGGAAAAAGCAAAAAAAGGCAAATTGTTTACTTCGATTTTATTAAAATATAGTATTTAATTGTAAAATATTGCAATTTTTTGTGTGTTCTTTAGTAAATATAAGGTATGTGTGATTAGAGCTGCAAAACCATCGATAGGTGGACCACACTCGATAGTTTCGACAGTCGAAAAAAAAACTATCGATACTTCGATTCAGGACCTGGTTAACTAGGTTTTGATGAATCATAATGAGTTTCAGAAAAGTTAGAGAACATTTAAATTTATGGTGTATGGGTCTGGATATCTGTTTCAGCAAATATGTTTATCTTAGCGAAAAATGTATGCGAATGCAAACCAAAATTAAAAACCCCCCAAGGCTAATTCCTGCGCACGGCCCTGGGTAGTTCCTTTGAGTCTAGTCTTATAAAATACTCAAAAAGATAAAAAATAGCGGAAATAAAAGTGATTTTGTAGTTAGCCGTAGAAGGAAACTATTTGAAATTATAAAACTTTATTTGCGTTTTCCCAAAAAAAATTCTTTTTGAGTTAAATCCCTATTGCATAAAACGTGCGAAATAAGAATTAGATACTTCACTTACACTGAGAGAAAAATCAACCAAAAGTTGGTTAATAGTACTAATTTCACACTTGAAATGGAATCAATGTGAATTTTGTTTAATATTTTTTATGGACGAAAAACTCGGTCATATGACTCATCCGTGTATAGACAAAAGATAAAATTTGTTTGTGACTTCACCCTCTCATAGGGTTAGCGTTAATCAGAGGTTGAGTAAACGGCCCTTAAGCTAAAGATATAGATACTTATGTATTGTGGAACGATCTATCGTCATCCCTTGTGAAATCGTTCCACAATACATCATATTCCTACCCCGTCGGAAAACCAAGCAAAAAAAAGGAATAATGAAAATTACTTAACTATTGCTTGTCATTTTATATCAGAAGATTTCAAATTGCGAGTAGCTGTACTGTAGACACAAAAGCTGCTGTCAGATACAAATCATTCCGCAGCTAATATATTGGAAACCTTGCACCAAGTTCCATGCGAGTTACCGTGTTTTGCATTTAGCTGTGCGAGCAAATTGTTTCTTATTTTAAAGGCAGTACTATTGAACATGAGAAGTTTAAGGCCGCGCAAGAAGTCTTTAGTGTTTTGCAAAAAAAAAGTTGTAAAACGACGCCCTATACACGGATGAGTCATATAACCGAGTTTTTAGTCCATAAAATATCCTTTTTGTTTCACATGAAAGAAATCGCTAAAAATAATCTTTTTATCAGATATCTTTGATATTACGTTAACAATTAAACGGGCTAATTTTTAAAAAATATATTTTTTCTGATTTTTACAAGTTTTTATAAAAAAACTTAATTTGAAAATCAAAACTCTCAAAAATCGGAAAAAATTAAAAATTTTGACATTGACCAGATGTCATTTAGCGAGGTGTGGTTCAATTACTACAAGTTGTATATCGTTAGGAGCGTGGATTTTAGTCGCCTCTTACGACAGACATTCCTTACCACGCGTATATTCTAAGCCCTCTAACCCGCTGGGGTATTAATTTTACCAATTTGATATCGAAATCCAACTCCTCCCAAACATTCAGTATTCTTCTCTTGGGACAAAACTACAAGAATGAATAGGGATAACCATCGATAGTGGAAAAAAGCTATTGATAGTGACACGAAAAAAAAACTATCGATACTATCGATAGTGCCATCGATAGTTTTGCAGCTCTATGTATGATACTATGATAAATAAATCAGTTGAATTTGTGTGTTGGTGTGTGTGTAATGACCAAGCAAAAAGTTAGATCTTGAAAGAGTTTTTAGTGCTTAGCACGAAATTTTTATTTTTAATTCAATTTTTAATTGTTGGGGTAAGTGGAAAAAAATTCAACAACTATTTACAGCGAAGGTTGAGTGTATAGCTATTTCACGAAAACCCATTTTCGATCATCAGCACTCTTTTCGGAAGTGGATGCACCGGGGATTGAACCCGAGTCCATTCCAACTTCAGCCGCAATGACCCAACGGATAAACACACTCGGCCATTGAGACTCTGTGCAAGCTGTTGGATTTTCCCCACTTTTGCCTTTTTCATTTTCAACATTAACGTTAGTGTGTATATGCTTTTGCATATATTCTCCACAAACGTGCTGAATTTTTGTTGTAGGCAGTTCGCAATGAACATTGTTGTTGGTATTTATTTTATGTATATACCAAACAACGTTAACAATTTTACTTGAAAGAGTTTTTAGTGCTTAGCACGAAATTTTTATTTTTAATTCAATTTTTAATTGTTGGGGTAAGTGGAAAAAAATTCAACAACTATTTACAGCGAAGGTTGAGTGTATAGCTATTTCACGAAAAACCATTTTCGATCATCAGCACTCTTTTCGGAAGTGGATGCACCGGGGATTGAACCCGAGTCCATTCCAACTTCAGCCGCAATGACCCAACGGATAAACACACTCGGCCATTGAGACTCTGTGCAAGCTGTTGCATTTTCCCCACTTTTGCCTTTTTCATTTTCAACATTAACGTTAGTGTGTATATGCTTTTGCATATATTCTCCACAAACGTGCTGAATTTTTGTTGTAGGCAGTTCGCACGTTAGATCGTTTTTTGTTAATAATTTTTTATTAAAATCAAAAAGTTAAGCTCCGCCTTCGGATTTGTGTTGCTGAGATCGAAACGCGTCGATTGGTACCCCATTTGTAAAAATCGGAGCAGTTTTAATCGATGCACCGTAAACTAGATAATTACCTTGAAATGTCATTAAAATCTATTCAACCATTAAGTCTCTTGGCTCTCATACGCTCAGTTCTGAACGAACACTGAACTGTTGCCGATTTCTATAGAAGAGGGCCAAACAGAACTGCTTGCATGGGTCCTGGAATACAGGATGTCGAAGTTAATTGTTTGAGAGATGAACTTGCAAGGGAGAGCACGATCAAATAAATTCTTTCGCATAGGTAAGCCTGCAAGCCACTGCTTAAATATCACATCTATAAACTAACTAATGACAGAACCTAGTATATTCGATATCAGGACACTTGGCCAAAATGGGATCAAGAGCGCACTCGAAGGAATGCATCTCTTCTTTGATCAACCATTTATTGTCAACATATTAAAATGACATAATTCTCATTCCGGATTTTCTCGACGTTTTTCCCTTTTTAACTGATTATAGCATAATTTCCTTTCCTTTTCGCAACCTGCAACCAATTACTGCGGTTGCCGTAGCAGAGAAGCAGCTAATTTGTCATCAACGCACATCAATCATACTCTGTTCTGCTACACTTGCAACTCAACGGTTTCAGTACCTTTGCGGCCATAAAAACTATACAACAAGTACTTTGAAGTAAAAAAAGCTTAAAAAGTATTATACTTTCAACATGAGCAGCCTTTAACCATTTAACGGCTTTGCTAGCCTGTCAGTGCATCAGTAAGTTCAGCAGCTTTCCTTTTTTTCAATTTCCTTACTTTTCTGGCCTCTTGCCTATTTCGTCTTAATGCCTTTCCGGTTGTAGTTTAGTATTTTGACAGTTACTTACTCATAAGCAAGCAAAGTGAGAGGGAGTGGACAAAATTGATGAGTTTTCCATACAATTTTGCATATTTAATAAAGTCGCAGACTTGAAGCGTGACTTTCGCAATACGAAAGGACGTTGAGGGTTCGAGAGAGGTGTATTTGACAGTATCAAATGGCATATTCAGGTTGAAACTCGCTGAGAGTTGAAATTTCGGCCTGGAAGATACTAAAGTAATCAGAAAAACTAAATAAGCTTAGCAAATTTATGTCTATGGTTGTAGCCGTAGGTTTTGAAGTAAGCGCTTTCACGAAAATGGTAAATGGATCTAAATTATCCGTTCTCGCGAGTCGCGACTGGGAATTCTTATTAGAAGTTGCTTTACGAATATAACTTTGGAGCTAAAGGGTTTGTGGATTTCTCCAAAATAAAATTCTTAGACGATTAATCAAACTTTAAATACTTTGAAATCAATTATGTACTATTATTTAAACAGAAGCATAATATTTAATCTAAAGACGAGAATTATATATAAAGAGCTCCAAATGAATACCCTGCAAAAAATTGTGCGATTAGTCTCGAAAGAGATTTGTCCCGGACAACTCTCTTTCGGGTACACTTTGCTACAATTACTCCCAATTGTACCCGGAACGGTAAAAATGTAGAGTAATTGTTGACAATTTTACTCAAAAGGTTATAAACGAATTTTGAAATATGCTTTTGTAATTGCTTTTCTTTTTGCAATTAAGTATATGTATGTACATACACTATAAAAGGGTTTGTTTTCTCTACATTCGTAAAAGGGTACAACTTCCATTTGATATCCTATTGGCATCAAAGTGGAATTCTCTACATTCGTACACGTTCAGGTATAAAAGGGTACAATTAGTCTCTCCATAGGACATGCTCAAAGAAAAAGAAACACTTCATTACATATAAAGAGATACAAATAGGGAGTAGTCGCATGCTCCTTTGCGATTGATCCCGGATGTATCCCGGAGTAGTCGCATTTTTTGCAGGGTAATTTCATTTTTATGTATGTGTGTATGTATGTAAATTCCGCATTTAATAATCAAAATTTATTGCTTGCGGCGGTTAAAGGTGAATTTAATTTTATAACTATGCCTTTCATAAACGTCAAATGGTATCATAACTTTGTGCAGAAACTGCAACCTTGAAAGTAACAGGAGACGTGACAGACCCACCAACATAAATACCAATATGATCGGGATCATGAGCTGAACCGATAAGCAATGTCCGTCAGTTTGAACGCAGTTTTTGAGGAGCTGCGTGCTTCGGAATTGTGGCTTTTCAGTAATGGTGATTTTTTCAGTGACTGTGAATTTTTAACGTTCCTTCTTCTCCAGCAAAGTCGCTACCTATACAAGTACCGTTATTGTGCGTGTCACTTTCAATGTATAAGTGAGTTGCCAATTTTTAGGATGAAGAACAATGATCCTGTGAAGTTTAACTGCTTGGAATTGTTAATATTTGTATGAAATTTTTTCCTGCTCTGCCAGATTTATTTGTACTCATCTAAAATGGTTTCATCCTAAAAGTTTTAAAATTTTTGTTTTTCGTTTCTTGTATTATTATTTGTTTGTCTTTTTTCTTTTTGAAACTTTAATCAAATTTCATAACAGCGCCGTGTTTTTTAGCGCAAGGGTTGCAACCTTGGTTTCGTGATGGCAGTGAGTATAAGTTGGGGATAATAACAAGCTGCAGGCATATGAATGTACTTAGTGCATACAAAAATACATGTATACGAGTATGCATTACATTAGCGGCTATTGATTCCAATAATTTCAAGGGTATGAGGCGATATTTTTAGGTATATTTGTTGCCCGCGTCCTCAAACATTTTTTGCGTTTCACAAGCGAAACGAATGATTTTTAATTAAATAATGGCACGGAATTGGAAATTCACTTACACAAATTTATATTAAGATATCTATGCACCCTGCAAGAATTGTGTGACCGAAAGTACCACCACTATTACAAAAATATAATATTACCAATACATTTGTACTCGCATGTGTTTTTTGCCAAGTTCAAAACCAATGAGATAGATAAGGATAGAATGGAATTTGAAAATACACATACGGTAACGTGATAAATGAAACGGTCACAAAAGTTACCGATGCCCTTAAGAATGTGATAGGAAATATCCCAAAACTTTTGGTCGCCTGCCGGTCATATGACCGGTCAAATGACCAGCACAGTTCTTGCAGGGAAGTTTCTAACGCTTTTCAAAAGTGAGCGGAATAGGGTTGAATAGGTTTTTTTTTTACGAGGAGGAAGCATCGAAGGCCTTTACCCCGTCAGTGTGGGACTCTAACCCGAACTAAACCTCCTGCTGTCATCGTACCGAACCACCCTACTGTCGAGAGGTGGGTTGAGCACTAGGCTCACAGTCCGTAATGGTCGCGTTATTGCCCTCAGTCTGCCTTAAAAGGCTTCACCCATATATTTTTATAAAAGTGGTCAGTGTCAGGTGGTCTGCGGAGGCCAAAGCTCCACATCACGCGCATTGACGGATATAGGAGGCTTAACTCCTGTAAGTATCCGTCCATAACGGATGCAAGAGGCCGAGCTCCTGTACGTATCCGTTTCATTCGAAGTGCACAATATTAGGTGGTCTGTGGGGGCCAAAGCTCCGCACCACGCGCGATGACGGATGCAGGAGGCCGAGCTCCTGTACGTATCCGTTCCACTCGAAGTGCTCAATGTTAGGTGGTCCGCGGTGGCCAAATCTCCGCACCACGCGCGATGACGGATGCAGGAGGCCGAGCTCCTGTACGTATCCGTTCCACTCGAAGTGCTCCATGTTAGGTGGTCCGCGGTGGCCAAAGCTCCGCACCACGCGTGATGACGGCTGCAGGAGGCCGAGCTCCCGTGCGCATCCGTTCCACTCGAAGTGGTTATGGTTAGGCGTACCTATGTTTAGAAGGGAAAATTTGACACAATTAGCGCTCCTTTAGTCGCCGCTGCTTCGCCGTATTCTCTCTAGGCTTCTCAGTGTTTTCATGGTGTCTGCTATTACGTCCCTCGCTGCAGTCCATTTTGTCTTGCTTTCTAGCATATGCTTCACGAACGACTCGTGTGTATAGTCGCCTCCAAATATTCTACGGAGCTTTTTTCTGGATTCGTAAAATCTTGCCCTCTCAAAGAATACGTGCCATGCATCCTCTATTGCTTGCCCCCCGCAGTGGTCGCAGGTTGGGTTCGACTCGTGCTTAAAGCGGAAGAGATAGGCCTTGAAACAACCGTGTCCAGATAGGAACTGCATCAGGTAGGGTTGACTAGGTGCATATATATGTACATATATACATATGTACGATACACAGGCCCTTAAAAATAGATACTTAAAATATAAAATTTTGTGAGTATATGAAAACTTGCATCATTTATGGGTAAATATATGTACATAAGCTTATAACACAATTCCTAAATATTAATTTCCCAGTTGAAATCAGATGTATTGATACACGAATCATGCATGCTGTGTGCATGGAAAAGTGCGTACAGAGCATGATTTGTGAAAATAAATAAATTTTGTTCACATAAAATTATGAATGCTGTATACATGAAAAATATGAAAAATTTATGAGTTTTCGGTGTGTATAATTTATATATATACACGAAATATCCATGCGATATGCATGCGTATGCATTATAAATTTTTTATCTACTTTATGATATTTTTCTTTCAATATACTGAGAGCTCCTTTTTTTTATTTTACGTTTTGTCTTGAAAATTTTCATTTTGTCAAAAATATTTATTCGAAAAAATTTCAACGATCATCATCGTCATCACCACTTCCTGCTTATACATAGAGATTTACCCGATTAATCTTTTGCAAAACCTCTAGCGTTAGCAATTTGTACCGTCCTCCTTTTGCATATTTTCGCAACTTAACGGGCTGACCATATCAATTTTGGTAAGAAAACGTACGCATTGTGGACGTGCATTGTTAAAGAAATATAACAAAACAAAACACCTTTCAGTGTGACTCCCCACCATAATATGACCTTCAATCAAAATGCAATGGTTATAATATCTGTGGCTAAATGAAATTAATTATTATTTTTAATAGGAATTTTAATAATTCTATGAGAATGTTACTGAAACTGTATTAATGCAACATTCATACTACCCTATTAATGCAGAATTAGTACCTTTGTATGTATACACGATCTATACATCCGATATATGCTGTATGAGTGATTCTGCATGCTTTCAGCATTTTTTCAAGAGTATGCATACAATATGATACATATGAGGGGTTAGAGCAATGATGCCCAAACATTTCTTACGGGCGAGCAATGTCATAATTTAAAGAAAAAAAAATTGTTTTTCTATATGTTTGTTTTTGTATTTTTTTACAACTTGATTGACATCTCGATAACCCAGTAAAAAAATTAGGACACAAACCAGACTGATGATCGAAATTAACTAAAAATCCAACTTTGTATTTACATATATTTATGTTATGCAAACAAAGCTATCGAATATGCATTTGAATATATGTATACATTTTTAATTAATAAAATTAATATTAATATTTATAAATAAATAATTAATTAATATTGAAAAGTGGATTGGTTTTAGAAAGCTTAAAAAACATCTTTAATACCAGATTTATGGACCTTGGCTACAATTACTGAATTTATTAATTAATTTTCAATGCCCTCTAAATTTTTCAAAATATATAAATAAATAATTAATTAATTATTAGTGTGACAAAATTAAATATCTTTGCCTCCGAGCGTTTATTTTAAAATTTTCGTCAATGTTTTTATTACATATAAATGTGAAAGTGTATTTTCAAAATTAAAAATTGTAAAATCAAAACACAGAAACCGGATCTCAGACAAACACCTCGAGTCAGTTTTGCAACTATCAACCACAAATGTTTAAATAGACATGGATAACATTATCGAAAATATGAACGAATCAAATTAGTATACATATTGTGGCGAATATAATCGGTTCTCCACTTACATCACTAAAATGATTGAACACATCTCTAGGGAAAGTGCCAAAACTAGAAGAAGATACCAGATAATTTCCAGTGTTGCCAGAATTTTCCAGATTGCGTTTGACAGACTATATAAGGCGGCGAGCAGGCGCTCCAGAGTCAGTCGTAATTTAACCGTAGAAGTGTTAACGTCAAGTCAAGTAAAACAAGTGTAGACTTTTTAGTCGTGAAATAAAGCAGTGTGAATTAAGAAGTAAATAAAGACTTTTATTTAACAATTCAGCGATACGAACCCTATAGAAATAATCGAGCTATCGACAAATACGTAACAATTGGTGTCAGAATTGGAATTGTTAAATAAATTCCAGGACCAAGGATAACGAAGCAAGGATAACGAATCAAGGATAAGGAAACAATGATAACGAGACAAGGATAACGAAATAAGTATAATGGCAAAGTTAAATGATCTGAAAATCCAAGAACTTAAAAGGGAGTTAGAAAAGAGAAACCTGAGTACCACCGGCAATAAAATTGAACTACAGGCAAGGTTAAGAGTAGCTATGGAAGCATATAACATTAATGTAGATGAGTTTGATTTCAACGATGATGTGGAAGAGGTGCAAAAGGAAGAAACCCAGAAGGAAGAGGCTCCACAGTCAGTAGCAAACGTAGACATGAACTCGATATTGGCTGTGCTGACACAAATGTCGAAAAAAATGGAAGAACAACAGGCACAGATATCGGCAAAAATGGAAGATCAACAGGCACAGATGTCGACAAAAATCGAAGAACAACAGGCACAGATATCGGCAAAAATGGAAGATCAACAGGCACAGATGTCGACAAAAATCGAAGAACAACAGGCACAGATAACGTCAAAAATGGAATTGCAACAGTCAGTATTTTCATCACAGGTGTCCGGCATTGCGGCTCAGTTGGAGGCACAAGAAGAACGCATGTCCTTACAATTCAAGGCACAGGATGCAAAAATTATACAAGTTAAGGAGGTCCTTGAAGAAAGACAAGAAAAATTAGAGGACGATGTAAAAGCATTGAAAGCCCGTCTTCAGGATATTCAACTAAGTCGTCCAGACGCTTCAACTGCTACACAGAAGATAAAACCTCCGTCGTTTGATGGAAGTGGTCCATTTCAAGTATTCAAGCTACAATTTGAGAAAACGGCAGTTGTAAATAATTGGAGTGCGGAGGACAAAGTCGCTGCCCTGTTCGTAGCATTGAAAGGACCTGCAGCAGAAATATTACAGACTGTTAGCGAGGGCGAAAGGAACAGCTATGACGCAATTATGGGTGCCATTGAAAGACGTTATGGTAGCGAGCACAGGAAGCAGATATATCAAATGGAGTTGCAGAATCGCTTCCAGAAACCAAATGAGACGTTACAAGAATTTTCTTCTGAGATTGAGAGGCTAGCTCATTTGGCAAACGCAGGAGCACCTCAAGAATTCATGGAAAGAATGAAAATTCAAAGCTTCATCAATGGAATACGAGATATTGAAACGAAGCGGGCTACCTATGCAAATCCAAAAGAAACTTTCGCTGAAACGGTCTCATATGCCTTGACACAGGAAACAGCATCTCTATTGAGCAAGCCCACTTACAAGGCTCATCGGGTGGAAGTATATGCGTCAGACTTCCTAACTAAGATATTGGAGGTGTTGAATGAATTGCAGAAAAAGAGGAATGGAGCTGTGAGATGCTTCAAGTGCAGGAAAACAGGACACATAGCACGTCATTGTAGCAAGGGCTCCAGTAATTTCAGCACTATGGACGAGCGAAAGCGCAAGGCTGACGGGCATGAGCAGATGTCCAAATCAATAGATCGCCAAAAAGGGACAATACAAGGAAATACTGATGCAATATTGCGAAAACCATGTAACCTCGAACGAAAGAATTCCTCCAGAGCTGAGCGGAAGGAAGTCATCGTAAATGTTCGGCGAATGACAATAACATCCACAGACGAATGGGATGCGGAACAGCTAAGGAAGTGTCAGCTTGAAGATCCAGATCTGGCACGTGTAATGATCGGTTTGGAGCAAAATGAACGACCATCAAAAGAAGAGATGTCATCAGAGAGTCCTGTTGCCAAATCATATTGGGCACAGTGGAATAGTTTGCAATTGGTAAATGGTTGCCTACATCGTGTTTGGGAGAGTGAAGATGGCCAAAGTTCTAAAACATTGATAGTTGTTCCAAGGAAAAGAATACCGGATGTGCTAAATGAACTACACAATGGTCCAAGTGGAGGTCATCTTGGAGTAACAAAGACGGTAGAGAAAATCAAGAAGAGGTTTTATTGGGTCGGATGCCGTCAGACAGTTGTTGAGTGGATTGCGAACTGCGATGTATGCATAAAGGCTAAGGGTCCCAAATCCAGGAGTCATGGGCTGATGAAACAATACAATTTGAGAGAATTGCCATGGATGTAGCTGGGCCATTTCCTACTAGCAAACTTGGAAACAAATATGTACTGGTAGTCATGGATTACTTCAGCAAATGGCCGGAGGTGTACCCGATTCCAAATCAAGAAGCAGAAACTATAGCCGAAGTATTCACCAACAATTGGGTGGCGAGATATGGTGCACCTATAGAGCTACATTCTGACCAAGGAAGGAACTTCGAATCAGTTGTGTTTCAGGAGCTGTGCAAAACACTGGGTATTAGGAAAACCCGAACAACTGCGTTGCATCCACAATCAGACGGCATGGTAGAAAGATTTAACAGAACATTAGAGGAACATTTACGAAAAGTGGTGGACAAGTTCCAGAGAGATTGGGACACTCATATTCCTCTGTTCCTGATGGCATATCGATCGGCCGTACACGATACAACAGGTCAGACTCCTGCAAAAGTAATCTTTGGTAGTGATCTTCGACTGCCAGCTGACTTGAAATTTGGGATAAGTGCTGATGCGGGAATAAATGCCAGACAATCTAACAACGTTCTGGAAGAGGAAATGAGAGAAATACATGAACTTGTAAGACAGCGAACAAAGATCATGAGTGACAAGATGAAGGCCAGATACGACAAGGCAATGAACTCAGAAGGTTTTGTTGAGGGAGATCTAGTTTTGCTATACAACCCGCAGCGAAAGAAAGGTTTGTCCCCGAAATTGCAGTGTACTTGGGAAGGGCCCTACAAAGTGATTAAACGGCTCAACGATGTTGTGTATCGCATACAAACGATTGGAAGACCAAGGAATAAAATGAAAGTGGTTCATCTGGAAAGGCTAGCAGCATTTGGGACAAGTAATGTGTCAGATCGGGACGATCAGACTTAGGTGGAGGGCAGTGTGGCGAATATAATCGGTTCTCCACTTACATCACTAAAATGATTGAACACATCTCTAGGGAAAGTGCCAGAACTAGAAGAAGATACCAGATAATTTCCAGTGTTGCCAGAATTTTCCAGATTGCGTTTGACAGACTATATAAGGCGGCGAGCAGGCGCTCCAGAGTCAGTCGTAATTTAACCGTAGAAGTGTTAACGTCAAGTCAAGTAAAACAAGTGTAGACTTTTTAGTCGTGAAATAAAGCAGTGTGAATTAAGAAGTAAATAAAGACTTTTATTTAACAATTCAGCGATACGAACCCTATAGAAATAATCGAGCTATCGACAAATACGTAACAATATGTATATACATATGTACATACATACATATATGTCCCACATTTCATTCTTTTCATTGCTGGGTTGGATATGTTCGAATCTAAATAAAAAATTGTTTTTGTATTTCCATAGAAACGTTTCGGGAGTATACAAATTTTATTTTCCTATGCTCGCCTATGCTCGCCATATACACAAATTTCTTATGAAAGTGTATAGGCGAGTAAAATCCTATACTTACGAGCATTACAAAAACAAAATGTGTATGCGAGTATAGGGCTTGGGCATCTATGGGTTAGAGTATGCATGCTCTCTGAGAAACCATACGTGTAAAAAGGAAATAGACGAGCATTTATACCGGCATGCATACACAGCTCCAATTCATGCTTCCAAAATTTATGTTGTATGCATAAGATTCCAACTGGGTTTGTCGTTATTAAATCGAAGTTCGTTTAAGAGAAAAAAACACATAAACAAAGCCAAGCAAAAATTAAACGACAGGGATAGATATATGTATGTACATACATATCTAATAGAATGAAATTTAATACAACACAAAACAGCTTGAAAAGAACAGAAACTCTTCTTTTACTCAAACCAAAATACTGGGAATAAATAACTTTGCTTTCCGCATTGCGTTAATACACCAAGATGGAAAAGCTGTAGGATATCGCTTAAAATTACTCGCGTTTGAATAATTCGATTAAAGTTTTACAGATTGCCGGTATTGCAATTGACAAGCGCTTAAAAAGTAGTTAAATAAAAAGGCTTATAAACTCTTGGTAGCGTAAGAAAAAAAGTTGATAAAAGAAAAGAATATATCAAAGCAATAAATAACCCTTCCCATTTCATATAATATAATAATATAATATAATAATACACTGGCGCGTTTGTAACTCTGACGAGTTTTATGGCCGAGCTTCTCCCCCAATTCGAGGTGTGCTCCTTAACTTTTTGTTTTTCCTACAAATTGGGTGGACCTACAGTTTTATGCCGGCTCCGAACGGCGAATGCATTTTTTGTGAAAAGTTTTTTCACTGCAGAAATACACTCGGAGGGTATGCCGCCTACTGCCGGGAAGTGACCGCTGTTTTAAAAAAAATCCAATGATTGGGTTTTTACTAATTAGAAAAATTTGTTGGTGTTTGTTCGGTCTGAACTTAGAACCCGAGACCTCTGGTATGGCAGGCGAGCACTCTATCCACTACACCACAGCGGCCACATCTCCTTGTATTTTATGCACAAGTTTGATTGCACGAAACTTGGATAAAGTTCTTGATTGCGTCAATTGCAATGCCCGGCACCATTCTGCTATTTTGAACTGAAAGTCATTCCCTACCTATGTTTGTATGTACATAGTGCATAGTGAAGCCCATATACATATGTACATATATGTAGATACATATGTATCAAAAGTTTTAAAACAACAGTTAATAAAAGTTAAAACGTACATATGTACATATTTACGCGGAATCGGCATTTGTTGGTTGTTCACCCACTCGGCTCACGTGGAAACACACAAATTATTACTCAATAGAAAAAGTTGTCAGCCTTTTTTATACCTTTCATGAGCATGAAACATATTCCAAAACACGAAGATTCAAATACATATATACCAGTGGCGGACCTAGCATAAATTGTCTGGGCAAGCCTACATATGTATGTGTGAAGCATAACCATTAGCCATTTATGTAATTTTCTTCGCTGTATTATCTAAAAGTCTGATTACGTTCCGTCATTGATTTAGAGCCCCGATTATTTTTTTTTTTTATATTTTCGAGTAGCCCGAATACATGCTTTTCAAATGCTCAAACAGTCGTTTGTTGGTTTATTACTCGTATGTTTGTACCAAGGCAAATTCATTATGGTAATGGCAGGGCGAATTCGACAATATACGCCTCGATTCGCTTTAAGTTTTTGTCCAGCAGAATGTCAAACTCAAAGTCAAATTTTTCTTTGTTTGACATTCTCCTGTATTCTTCTGTACACGGCGAGTTAAAAACGAGAAGAAGAAGAAGTCAGCTGTTCACGTACCATTACCATATGAATGAATTTGCCTTGGTTTGTACGGGCATTTGAACAATTCGGGTATTTTGAAGTTTGTTTTTTTCTTTTGTTTATTATTATTTTTTTTTTTTTCTATACAGTTCTTTTTATTTTTGTTTTTCCGATACACATTTTTTTGTTTGTGAGCTCGAACGCTCGAATGTTTGTACGGGCATTTGAACAACCAACCGGCTTCAAACAAAAACGATCAGATCGAATTGCTCGATAGCCGGGTATCTAGAGCTCTAGTTTTTATGGGCATTTGAAGAATTCGGGTATTTGAAGTCTGTTTTTTCTTGTTTATTTTTTTTTATTGTCATCAGATGTATTTTTTTTTGTTTTCCTGATACACATTTTTTTGTTTGTACACTCAGAGAAAAGGAATCAAAAATAATTTTTTTTTATAATGCACGTTTCAAACCGTTTCAAGTCATTTTTATTTTAAATGTGAAATTTTTTAAATTAAAAATGAAATTTTTTTAATTAAAATGTATTTAGAATTTAAAAAGAAACATGTTTAAATAAAATTTAAAATTAATGGAATAAAAATGAAAGTTTTCCGCTAAAAAATTGCAAAAAGTGGCCGAAAAAAGGGAAAAAAGTGTCCCCCAAATTTTTTTTTTATCTAGAAACACATTTTTATATATTTTTGTGGTTTATTTAATGCTTAAAGCAATTCACAGGTTAAGGAACATTGTTTTACTAAAATCAAGTAAAACTAGAGCAAACATATATTTAATTCAAGTGTATGTATAATATAAATAAGTTATAATTTAATGGATTTGAAATTTAGTTCTCAGATATTTGACAATCAAGTTTTCTTCCGGTATCCAGGAATCTAAATCATTTCCATTAGTTAAATTGAGCGATGAGATCATTGAACTGCACGTATCAATTTTGCAAGCAGTTTGTAACCTTGGTCTTAAATAGTGAAAGTTTTGAAAATAATCTTTCTGCTGATGCACTGCTATGTTGCAGCGTTAATATATTTGCAACAAATTCACAACAAGTTCTCACGCTGTGCCAAAACTCTTCTATTTCGGTTTGTTCAAACAATTTTCTTGCATTCTAAAAATGTATACTCCTAAATAACTCTTTCGGGATTTTCCTTCGCTGCGGAGAGTTGCCAATGAAAAGTGAAGGGTAACAAACAGGCTTTTTTTATATTTAATAAAAAAACTAAAAAATATTTATTACATTAGAGTTTTGAAAGTAAAAAAGTACCAAAAGTGGCCCGAATTTTTAAAAGGGTTCAAATATTGCATAGTTTCAAAAAGTTTGGTTCCGGTAGCCTGGCTCTTAAAAATGTTCAAATTGCCACTTTAGTGGCCCCAGCGGCAACGCTGATTCCTATTGGCCATGATGTGAGTTCGCTTTGATTTTGACATTGCACTCTACTTTTATAAATAAAAAAAGTATTTTCTGAATTCGACACCGGACCTACCTTTAAATAATTGTGCCATGGTGAGTATTAGATATTTTTTGAGTTTTTCAAAAAGTTTTTAAGTTTCTAACTCAATAGAGACAGTTTCTTACATCGATTATACACATTTCAATAGTAGTTTATATAATATTGATAATATCACGCGATGAGTCTCGCCGGAAAATACTTATTAGTATTTAGATTCTCTTGATATTGAAGAAGAAGACAGACAAGCGTTTTATTCACCCTTAAAGAAGTTCAAAATATTCTAAATACATTTCCCTTAAAAAGAAAGAAACTTTTGTGGTGTGAACACTTCACGCCAAGCAATAGAAAGTTAGAACTAGCCCTCTTAGTAAAAATGCCTCAGCGGTGTATGTTTGTAGGTAGCCAACTCACAAAATTGTTTGCCTCATCTTCCGCAAGTGTGCTTTTAGCTTTGCCTACATTTAGGCTGGCGGACGGCGCAATGCTTCAGCCAACTCCAACACTAAAGCATGAATGCCATTGTAGACTCGTTGAGTGCGCGCAGGAAAAATGCCCACTTGACGCCGGAAGGAATTTCTCAAAGTACAGCCAAACTCATTGTGGCAAACGGCAATAGCAACGACAACCATAGCAGTGGCTTGCTTATTGTTGCAGATCCCGAAGCTCTGAAAATGCGGAAATTAAACTTTGCAGAAGAACTAGGAGAATGTATGTTTGTATGTGGCATGTACATATGTATGTATATACACTTCCCAGTGCAACTTCGAGTGAGATCTTCCCAAGCGATAAGTAGAAGAGTACCTCATTTGACATCCTTTCCGAATAATATCTATTTTTTTTCCATTTTGTTTGTGTTTATTACTACTCTTCCCAGGACATACAATGTTATAAGCGAGTATACGAAATTTTATGCTTATACACAGATGTGTAGTGAGTAATGGAGTACTCGCAAGGGAGTACTCCTGGATAAATAAAACGATGATCCCAAGTCCTACAGGTTTAGAAGGGATTTACACATACATGGAAATAAAGCAATACAATAAAATGGCCAGGAAGCCTACGGATACTAAGAATGCACTGCTACACTTTGACCTGCAGTAGGCGCACTAACACATATGTATACCCGAAGAAAATTGTTACCCAATGTCAAAATTAAAGCATACAGAATCGTATGCCGTTGCACAGAACAGCGGCGGGAGCGAAATTTTCGTCGGCGGTAATTTTTACGGCGTTCAAATAATTATAATTAGATCTAGTTATGCGTATTTTTTATAGAGCTAATGGCCAGTTTTATTTAGGAAAAATTTAAACATTTTTTTTGGTAGAAGTTATAGATCTATTTCGGAGATCACTACATCTCTTCATCAGACGTCTTTTTGCTAGGCGGTCTCGCCGGGGATCGAACCCGCGTCGTTCGATTGGTAATCGGATGAGAAATGAAAAATATCTCAAAAAATTTGAAACAACAAATTTTGCAATTAAAACGTGTGACGCAGACAACATAGCCGCCGAACATCCGACATGCCGCGAGCTAAAGTGAGAAGGCGGCAAATCGGCGAGGCCACTCCAGCGTATTCGGTTAAATGGCTTATCGAGGGGATTAACTGCAACAGCCGTTCACCAAAGGATTCGGCTGCAAAATCGCTATAAAATGCACCTCGCAGTGCGGGTTGTACGTTGGGACCTACCACGTAAAAATCCTAGCCAATGAAAATCTTAAAAAGCCTCGATAAGAACCCAGTAGTATTCTAGGTAAGGAGGTGCATATTCAGTAAAATATTCAGTATGAAAAATTCCTTGAAACTGGGTCAAAAAATCATTGCCTGAAAAATTAACGGAACACGCAATGAAGACAGCAGTGCTATTGAATTTTTCTCTGAAGGCGCAGTGTGCTAGCTTTTTCCTATGGACATACAGAAACTCTCCTTTCTCGTTCGGCAGTTTTTAGGTAGCTACCAACTAGAGTTGATTTTCAACGCAACCTCTATATAAAAACGAAAAGGGAAATTTCAAATTTTGGAACTTCATCTCTACTGCATATTCCAGATATATCGATATTTAAAAAACATCGATTTATGCCGTGTAAAAACATTGATATATCAATATATAGAAAGGGTTGGTTTCGCAAAAAACCACTTCTTCATGGGGATAGAGGTGCTTTCGCAGATCTCAAAACTGAAAGCCATCTAGATATTTGTTGTTAAAGTTGAATGGTTCTATAGATATTCTACGAATCTTGAAGTATAAATTAAAAGTCATTAAGCATTGCTGAAGAAGAAAGTAATAGTCCGGGAGCTAGCTGGCATTTTTGACGACCAATATTAAGAACACTAAGATTTTGTAGAATAGTTCTTTGAATACTCCTGGTAAAGGAAGTGAACGTCAGCTGGCGCATTTGCGGTGGGTGTGGCCGCGGCAGCCACCCAAAACCGCAAAATTTCGAGAAAAAAAAACTCATATTAAGAGCACTGAGACTTTGTGTGTACTTTGTTTTTTATGCAAGGAAACAGAAAAAACTAATCAGCTGACTTTGGGGTGGGGGGAAGTACGTCAGCTGCGCCCCCCAACATGTCAAAAATAGGCGAATTCTGAAGTCATATTAAGAGAGCTGAAATTTGAGGAGGTGATAGTAGACGGTACAAGTTTAACAAAAAAAAAACGTCAGCTGCAGTTTCCGTGGTGGAAAAGTGCTCAGCTGGCGACCTAAAGATACGGCGCATCGTTATGGGCGCGGGCGCGATGCATGCTTTCACTGCATCTGCTGAGCACTTTTCCGCTGCGAAAACTTCAGCTGGCAATTTTTTTCGTTTAAATCTTACTGATAACTTTTAGTTTACGAAGTTTTAGCTTTCTTAATATCGAATAACTATGTATTTTTATTAATCAAATAGTGCGTACCTATATGCGCGCGTGCTACGCCTATATCACGGAAGCGGCTACTTCGCTCTCGTGCTTAATTGTGTTATAGACCACTAAATTATTATTTAATTCAATATTTAAGCATTTATGTAAAAAAATAAAATAATGTTATTCCAAATATTCCTTATAATCGCCCTCAAATCCTGGCTCGCTTTCGTGGTCGCTGGAGTCCATGTCGATCGTCGGAATCCGAGCCATGCGTTCGTCCTCATCTGTAGGAAAACATAATAAATAATATATTATAATATATAATTATGCATAAAAATAGCATAACATAATAATAAAACGATGCAACTATTGTGACCTGGTGTAATACTTTTTCTTCCTTGATTGTAACATCGCCGGCAGAAGGGGGTAGCTGTTCGCCACCGAACCATTTAAATACATAATCAGCAAGAATAAAATAATACTTTTCTAAAGCGAAATTTTACGCTGAATATTATCTCCATTTTTTGTGGCAGACCCAAATTCTGAGATATCAGTTAAAATGTAGAAAAAGCCATATAAGTATGCAAGACTTTGCTCACATAAGCCTCATCAAAAAAAAAAGTATTAGCCATTCACATCCAAGGGAGCTGGTAAAGGCAGTTCCAACAAATATTTTTTGCCTTCATACTCAAAATTGGTCAAGTAGTTTGCTTACAATAGCAAAAAAATCGAATTTTTATAAAGAAATTTCAGATTCGATTGTCCTAAAATCATAAAAGCTGTATAGGTGAGAAAAAATTAGTTTTAAACAAACTGCTTGTGGACATCTAGGTAACAAAAAGTTACTTTATTGCAAAATTATGGAGCAAACAAATTTAATATGCCGCCTAAAATTAATTGCTTGCATTCACATCTTGATAATTTCCCTACAAATTTAGGTGCTGAAAGTGATGAATATGGTGAGAAATTTCATCAGGACTTAATAGTTTTTGAAAGGCGATATCAAAGATCTTGGTAGGAGCACTCAGACATCAACACGATTCGTGTAAAATTAACACGACCGATCTTTACACGTAGAACAGCAACAATTTTTTTCAAATTACACGATGTGTGAAACATGACTTTTAATTTATAAACGTCATCAGAAATTTTGGTAAATTCAACCAAATTTTATTGTTGATAAAACATGAAGCAATTTTAAAATATACAAGATGATTAAAATATAAAATTTTATTCCTAAATGTCATTCGGAATCTGTTTTATTTAACATGACGATAGTATAAATACAATCTCCAAAAAGTGTTAAAAAAAGAATGTCAAAACAATTTTGAAACAAAGACAATTTTGTTTTCCAAGCTTTGAAGTTCTTCTGTTCGTGCAAGAGGAATATTATTTATTTAATTTTTTTTTTAAATAAAAATAAAGTTTTGCGGTTTTGAATTAATGAGCTAATATTTTCGGTTTACATGTGAGTTAAAAGAGGATTGCATTTTTGTTTTCTAAAAGTGTTTGACCTAAAATATTTTCTTTTTCCTCCTAATAGGGTATTTTAAACAATGATCATTCAATGTTTGCCACAAGCCTCTAATTTTTACCCATTACTAACAAGGAGAAGCGGCCCTCAGAGCCGCCTTACTATCGCAGTAAAATGCTATCCTGTTTCCGATACCGGCACTTTCCGTTTCCAGTAGAGCCTTGCAGGCTTTCTGTATAGCGAAAACTTCGGATTCCCAACTCTCGCAGTCTAAGAGCATCTTGAGATGCCGCTTCCTTAACAATAAGTGTACATTTATAACTAGCTTAGCGAATGTCATACATATACATAAATATTATTTAATTTAATAAAAATATACTTTTTAATTTATAAAATCAATCAACATCTGGTTAATTTAACAATAAATTTAAGATAAAGTCAAAAAGATGTTATTGTTAATTTAACACGGCCATCTCGTGTTAATTTAACTAAAAAATCATGTTAAATCAACATTAGATCATGTAAATTTTTTAAAGATTTTAGTGTTAACTAACACATACATTGAGCATCGTGTTGAAAAAAATTAACCACAAAATTTGTTGATTTTTGGTTGATTTCCGATTTTTTTTCTGGGTGAGGATATGATGGGAGATTATTTTTGGACAATCATACGTGTAACAAATCCAGAAAATCACAAAAGAGTATTCAAAAGTAATTACTCACATCTAATAAATTTTTTTGATGAGGCTTATGTGAGCAAAGTATAGCATACTTATGTGGTTTTTTCTACATTTTAACTGATATCTCAGAATTTGGGTCTGCCACAAAAAATGGAGATAATATTCAGCGTAAAATTTCGCTTTAGAAAAGTATTATTTTATTCTTGCTGATTATGTATTTAAATGGTTCGGTGGCGAATAGCTACCCCCTTCTGCCGGCGATGTTACAATCAAGGAAGAAAAAGTATTACACCACGTCACAATAGTTGCATCGTTTTATTATTATGTTATGCTACTTTTATGCATACTTATATATTATAATATATTATTTATTATGTTTTCCTACAGATGAGGACGAACGCATGGCTCGGATTCCGACGATCGACATGGACTCCAGCGACCACGAAAGCGAGCCAGAATTTGAGGGCGATTATAAGGAATATTTGGAATAACATTATTGTATTTTTTTACATAAATGCTTAAATATTGAATTAAATAATAATTTAGTGGTCTATAACACAATTAAGCACGAGAGCGAAGTAGCCGCTTCCGTGATATAGGCGTAGCACGCGCGCATATAGGTACGCACTATTTGATTAATAAAAATACATAGTTATTCGATATTAAGAAAGCTAAAACTTCGTAAACTAAAAGTTATCAGTAAGATTTAAACGAAAAAAATTGCCAGCTGAAGTTTTCGCAGCGGAAAAGTGCTCAGCAGATGCAGTGAAAGCATGCATCGCGCCCGCGCCCATAACGATGCGCCGTATCTTTAGGTCGCCAGCTGAGCACTTTTCAACCACGGAAACTGCAGCTGACGTTTTTTTTTGTTAAACTGGTACCGTCTACTATCACCTCCTCAAATTTCAGCTCTCTTAATATGACTTCAGAATTCGCCTATTTTTGACATGTTGGGGGGCGCAGCTGACGTACTTCCCCCCACCCCAAAGTCAGCTGATTAGTTTTTTCTGTTTCCTTGCATCAAAAACAAAGTACACACAAAGTCTCAGTGCTCTTAATATGAGTTTTTTTTTCTCGAAATTTTGCGGTTTTGGGTGGCTGCCGCGGCCACACCCACCGCTACCATGGCAGCTGACGTTCACCTCGTTTACTAGCAACACGAGGGCAACATTACCTGAAAATCTTAGCTCTCTTAAAATGTGTCACTCAAAATGCCAGCTGGCTCCCGGACTATAATAGAAATTCAAGCACCGCGGACATTATGGTTATACTTACTTACTTACTTAATTGGCACGTAACCGTCTAGATGATTTTGGCCGAATCCAACATAGCGCGCCAGCTATTTCTGTTTCGTGCAGCGTGGCGCCATTTGGGAATACCTAGGCAGCCAACATCACTGTCCACCTGATCTTCCCAACGCAGTGGAGGTCTCCCCTTTCTTCTGCGTTCAGCGGGTTTCGACAGAAATACTTTCTTGGCCGGAGCACCTTCGTCCATTCTCACGACATGACCTGCCCAGCGGAGCCGCTGGATCTTTATTCGCTGAACAATATCGATGTCTGCGTATAGCTCTCCATAAATCCTCCGAAGAACTTTCCTCTCGAATACTCCAAGCGCCATCTCATCTGCTTTTGATATAGTCCATGCTTCTGCGCCGCACATGAGGACTGGAACGATGAGTGTCCTGTAGAGTGTGATTTTGGTTCGCCGAGAGAGGACTTTACTCTTCAATTGCCTACTTAGTCCAAAGTAGCATTTATTGGCAAGAGTGATTCTTCTTTGGATTTCAGTGCAGACATTATTTTTGGTGTTAATTCTGGTTCCCAAATAGACGAAGTCCTTAATAATTTTTCTAATTAATTAAATTCCAATTATTAGGTTTTTAGAAATAGTGGTCACCTCTCGGCAGTGGGCGGCATACCCTCCGAGCAGTGGCGGATCCACGGGGGGTTTTGGGGTTCAAATCCACCTTGTTTTTTTTATCATAGATCCCACACGGTGAGCTTAAACAACTTATTATGAAAAGTCAAAGTAACCAAGATATTATTTCATGGTTGTATTCTTGGACATATTAGAAGATGTTCTGAGCCAAAATTGAAATCATTCATCGGACACATTTTGAGAAATTCCATGTTTTTTAAAAATTGGTCCATTTTTTTCTTTTCATGGGTGCCCCTGATCTTTTTATGGCACCCCCGGTAAAATGACTGTTCTGTTCTTCTAGTATGTAAGTGTATTGTAAAATTCATTACAGTAAAAATACATTTTAAGACGTTTATTATTTATTATTTATCATATTTTAATATAAACATAAAAAGGTTTACAGTTTTTTTAAATATGAAGAATATTATATTCACATACAGTTTTCTTCAAATCCTCCATATAATTTGGGTTATTTGGCCTAGTTCGATACTTATTATCCCATGTTTTTTTGAAATGATAATGCACAGCCTCCATGGCTTGCTCTGAATAATACCCTAATCCTATTCCCTGCCTTGAACAAAAATCTTCTATATGGAAAAAAACTGTAAATTAGAAATAAGATTATTGGAAAACACCGATGTATTAAGAAGTATATGTCCTTTAGAGCGCCTAAAATACGTAAAAGCTTTTAACGATTATCATTCAGTGGTCGAATCTTGCTTCACTATTGATTTGAAAAGTAATTATATTAACTGTATTTCTAATTTCCGAAAGAGTTACAACGATCTTTCTATACCCATAACCCCAAAAGTGCACACAGTTTTTTTCCATATAGAAGATTTTTTTCAAGGCAGGGAATAGGATTAGGGTATTATTCAGAGCAAGCCATGGAGGCTGTGCATTATGATTTCAAAAAAACATGGGATAATAAGTATCGAACTAGACCAAATAACCCAAATTATATAGAGAATTTGAAGAAAACTGTATGTGAATATAATATTTTTCATATTTAAAAAAACCGTAAGCCTTTTTATGTTTATATTAAAATACGATAAATAATTAATAATAAACGTCTTAAAATGTATTTTTACAGTTATTTTACCGGGGGTGCCATAAAATGAACAGGGGCACCCATGAAAAGAAAAAATGGACCAATTTTTAAAAAACATGGAATTTCTCAAAATGTGTCCGATGAATGATTTCAATTTTGGCCCAGAACATCTTCTAATATGTCCAAGAATACAACCATGAAATAATATCTTGGTTACTTTGACTTTTCATAATAAGTTGTTTAAGCTCACCGTGTCCAAATTAATGCCTTTATAGATTCTGCGCCCAAATTTCCCAAACTGATCAAGGAAAACTCTATCATTCCAAAAGCAATGGTTGGATGGGTTTAGCTGTCAAAAGGCAAAACTCGACATTTATTTTCGTTTATTTTCAGATTATATTTTATATGCACATATCCACAAGGTGAAACAGGTACAATTGAATCAGTTCATTAAAATAGTTTGAGTATATAAAAACAAGAACTTAAATAAAGTAAACATTCTATTAATAATATAAATATAACCAAAAAGTACTACATGCACATCGCTAGCTTAGAGTGCAAATTGTGTAAGTCCATTTTTCAAACTTTGTAGGAGAGACAAAAAACACAAAATAAAAAAATTTCAAAATGAAAAAAAATTTTCTGTTCATATAAAAATTTTGGACTTACACAATTTTGTTCTCTTTTTGGACTTACACAATTTGCGTATCACTGAATAACAAAGAGTAGAAATATGACAAGTATCACATACTTGTTTAGCGTGGTGCGTATTTAATTTTTCTAGCTTTCTACACTTAAAAACACTTTTTCATAAAAATGGACTTACACAGTTTGCACTCTAAGCTAGCGATATATTCTTATTTATTTTGGCTTTAAATGCAAGCGTAAGTGAAATTGATTTGATGGCGCAACTAGTATATAGAATAATAATAGTAGGTGGTATTAGTCCATATTTTCACCAGCGTCTGCCCTTAAAAAACATCTTCCAAAAAAGGAAATATAAAACGAGCTTTATTAAGCAATAACATCATCATCAATTTAATCATTTAGGTGTGAAAACAAGCATTCACCTTTTTTATCACCACACAACTTCCGGAATGGCGAGCGCTACATTATTAAAAATCAATAAAATTTTAAATTCATGCAGCAAACATAATAAAAAGGAGAGATGTAAAAAACTGCGAAGAAGGCGGTGCGGCACTGAGTTGTGGAAGAAAACGACGTCGAGAGTAAAAAGTGTACATATAATGGAATACATTGCACGGCAAACCTATTGAACAACGGCAACAAACACTTTCATTGCTCCTATTCTTGCCATGAAACGGCAGTTGCCTATGCACAAGGTTATTGCTCGCCTCTTGACATCCCCAAGTCACACAGTTGTGCTGCAAGGAGACCAACAGTCGGGCATCCAGCGACAATGAGCCTTACAAAGCGTTTGCTGTTGTTGTTGCTGCTGTACCACTGCCACTGCCATTGACACGGCTTTGCGCCATTTGTGCGGTTTTCAATACTCTCAGCCGCGAATAGATGATATCCCAGTCGAGGTAGGCGCCTACAATATATCGTACATTATGTTCGGTGTCATCGTACCCGGTGCGGCCGTGCAACAGACGAATGTTATTGAATGTTAAAACGTCGCCGGGTTTTGTTTTAAATGCAAAAGCGTCTCCTCGCGCCAAACGCACAAACTTGGCATAGGCCCGATACCAGGGCAAAACCGCATTTAAAGGCACAGAGAAATGGCTGTCGCGCTGGGGAATGCTGTGATTTATGCGCGTGTAATTTCCGTCACTGTCTAAACTGCAAGAAAAAAAAACGAATAAGAATTGAGACGATGAAATAAAAGTGGAGAAAACATTGATAAAAAAGTAAAAGTTTAACATTATAAATTTTATACCCAGTTGTGTGAATGGCAAAACCAATATATTATTATAGCACTTTCAGGAGATACCAATATTTAAATTGTAAAGGCCCTCGGCAACTTACAATCTGGATTGTGAGGAATTGCATTTGTGTGAGTGTCGGGTGATTGACGCATATATCAAAAATTTTGGTTTATCGTAGCCGCGAGCCGACAACAAGTACGTGTAGCACGACGGCTGCCGATTGCACTAACACACACAAAAAAAAACTCAAATTTGACTAACTCACTAAAAAACCCCCCAAACTGACAATCCAGATTGTAAGTTGCCGAGGGCCTTAACGAAAGACAAGCGGGGAAGCCATTTTACTCATGAGGAATGTTCATGTCGATTTCTTAAAATGAATGGTTCAGCCATCTACATAATATGTATGTATGTACAGGTTTTTCATTGCCATAGATAATACAAATTACGTACAAATTAAGGTTGCTCCATCTCCTGTTAATTATTTAATTAAAGATTTTGTCCAAGTTAAGCAAATTATTTGACAGCTCGTCATAAGATTTAGGTCAAATTAACCAATAATGAGGTTTATATGATAATACCAGACGGCTATCCAAATAAACGAGTCTATACATATTTACAAACAAATGCAGATAAAAAGGGCATTGGTGCGCCGAAAAGTCAGCCGAGGTAGAAATGAATTTTAAATGAAGCGTTACCGGCAGTGACAAGAAAAAGGCAAAAAAAAAAAAAACAAGGAGGTGCGGCAGGAAAATGAGCTCATAAATAAAATTGAAAATCGACTTTCGTTGCATAAAATCAGGCTGCACGGCACACTATAATAAGCAGTTATGCTGTGTACATGAGTAACGGGTTGCAAATCAAATGTGGCAATGCAATGTGACTGTCGGCAAGTCTGCATTTACGGGAAAGAAGCTACAGCTCAATGTATTTTCTTCCATCTGATTAAAGTTCGTCTTGGGAGTTGGCGCCGTGGTCGGCATATAAGAAAATAAATTAAGTGTGGCCGGCATTCGAAGCAGCAATAATTGTGTGGCCTCTGCCATGCATAAATTCAAACGCTTATCCGCTGTCCTTTTCAAGGCACGAAAATTCCTCCCCCAATTACATATATGTACATATAACTCACCATATAACCGGCGCACGCCAAATATTATGAAAACTCTTTCCATCCTCACCGCCAATATCATTCCAATCGACCAACGCCTCAGTCAATAGGCGATAGTCCTCTGGGTATTCGCTTCTTAAACGATCGGCTATGTGGAAACCGTCGACTAACAGATTACTGCCACCTCCTGAATTTGACTGCACCAAGCAATGCAAGATATTCACGCTTGGCTTGTATTCATAGTAGGGTAGGTCGGTGTGCAGTGGCAACGGATGAGAAAGGTAAGCGTAGTTCTTAGCCTCTGGTTTTGCTTGTACAACAAATTCTTCACTAGCGGAAAGAAAAAAATTAGGAGATTTACATTAATTTATGTTGTTAAATATATGTACATATGTGTGTATGTATTTATGTATGTATGTAGCTTACCCATATGTGGTGCGTCGTATGAAACCAACTCGGTCGGCCAATTGGCGTACGACAGTCTTTTCAAGAGGTGCATCTTCAATTAAGGCAACGCCATAAACAGCCAAAGCGTCGAGCCACTGTCTGAGAGCTAAAAACAAAATGTGTATACGTATTTCTTTTTTAAGTAAAGAGTAAGTACCTACAGATAGAATATGCACATATCGGTGTATTTAAATTTTATACATAAATTTACTTTAGTATTTACAAAATCAGTTTGTCAGTTCCTTATTTATAATATTCTATTCTGTCCGAATGGCCAGATCGAAGCAATAGAAGGCATTGTGTACCGGAGCTTACTTCTGATATTACAACTAGCAAAGACCTGCATTCCCAGTAACGTATAATTGCCTCCAAAACGCTGTTGGCAACACTATGGACCAATTCTAGTCTATATGGAAATTTTAGGTATGGCCAACTTAACCTATGATATACAGCCAATTGATCACATAGACATTGTGGGGTATAACTTCTCCAGTTAAATAGTTAAGAATATGAAGCTTTGTACGCATATTAAATACAACCCCTGATATTTCAGATATAGCATACCTCACCCAATCGTTCGATGATAATACAATCGAAAATACCACATATAAATTTTTGTCCCGATCGGAGACGGCTAAAGAGTGTCGCACTGGTGTCTAAGTTATGATGGAATTTTGATATTATAAAGCTCAAATTAGTTATGCAGTAACAGTATCGTTATAAAACAGCTGATCAACCAACCTTATGGGAAACAATGTATTTGATTAGTGATTCGCTAGTCGGTAACGCTATCGGTAACAACCAAATGAATTTTGGTTTTCAGCAGTAACGCTAACCAGCTCATCGATTGTTTGTTTCAGTTGTTCACTGTCATGACCCAATAATAATATGGTCGTAGCAATCAAAAGAGAACACGCAATTAGCATTAATACAAAATATGATAATTTCGCAACCTAAAAAACCAAAAGAAGAAGAGCGACTCTATTGCTATGGTCACCTTTATTGGGCTATGATCACTGTTCAGCTGTTTACTGTTACTGCACCAATAATCGACCAAATTAATACCGATACTGTTACTATTATGGAAATAAAGTTAATGCATAACTAATTTAAGCTTAACTCTTAAAAAATTAACGCATTGATTGTGTGCCTCTTACCACACAGCCTACACGTATTTAGTACCTCATTCACTCACCATTATCAGTTTGCATAATATCTTGAAATTTGAAAGTTTTTCTTGTAATTTCTCTAAATTGCTCTCCAGCCCAAT
This sequence comes from Urophora cardui, assembly GCA_960531455.1. Taxonomy (NCBI): domain Eukaryota; kingdom Metazoa; phylum Arthropoda; class Insecta; order Diptera; family Tephritidae; genus Urophora; species Urophora cardui. Next base: position 87,206,660 of record OY482671.1, on the reverse strand, counting down.
GCAATGTTTTCGGTCGATAAAACTCATCCAAATACTTTTTTCTGTGCTCATCGCAGAAATCGCGCTCTTTCAACCACTTTAGATCGTAAGTGGATGTATGCTTATCACTCCATTGGACAATCACTTGCTGAGCATTTGAATCGGTCTAAATGTTACAAAAACCAAATTATCTACATATTTCATTAATCGAAAGCATTATTTGAAAATATTCAGCTTAAGTATGTATGTATGTACATATGTATGTATGCACCTTAACTTCTAGTGGCACCACTTCGGTATCGAACTTGTCCCAATCGATGCGACGAGACTTTGAACTCTGATGGAAGCACTGTTCGCAGCAGCAATTATCACGCAGCCAAACACTGGGAAATTTCATAGCTGAACTATCGCTAGCATTTTTCGTTTGATCGCATTGCACCAAAACATATTTTCCATTTTCAATTGAAGCGCTCAATAAACTTCGGAGATGCACCTTATGTAGGCGTGAAAACGCGGTCGCGGGCTCTTGACTGCCACGCACCAACACTCTCAGAGCGGCGGCAGTGAACATAACGATTACAGGCGGACGACGAAGCGCACCGTTCAAAGATCACAACAAGACTGACAAATACTGTTTGCGATAGCGACTCTGATAACTGACGCCAACAAAATAATGAGAAGCCGAACACTTTGCGATTGATATTGGAGCGTCGAGAGACTGTTTGATTTTATAAAATACAAATTTTTCTAAAATACAGGGCTCATTAAAAGAGGTTGTAGCGAGCCACCAGTTGATTTTTTCTTTTCTTCGCTGCGATTGGCACACCATTATCAAATTGAGTTGTTTTGGATTGGCTTACGTAATTCCGCCATATAACTAATTTTGACGAATTCTTACCAAAAAAAAAACATTAGAAAATACATGGGAATTATTTTTGGTGGCGTGATAGTAGCATTAGCACCAGTATAGTTGGGTCATGTAAAGTATCTACAGCAAGAGAGAAGGCATCTTGAGCTGCACGTGCTAGAGGTTTCAAAAATGATTTATGCCTCTGATTAAATACATTTGACCGGATTACAGTGGTCCACATTACCTTTTTTTTGCCCAGTGGATGCGTTTGTCCAATCTTTACCTATATAAAACCAATATGCGGCCAATATGGACATCATTCATAAATCACATCAGAATACATACATATATGATGGTGTAAAAGGGCCCAATTGCAAGTGGTTTTCGAATGAAACTTGCTGAGAGTTTTTTTAACATTTGCATTTCCATCGCTTTGGAGTTAATAGAGAATTTTTTTTTTCTTAATACAAGATTATTGAAAGTTAAGGTGTGATTTACAATAATGTACCACTCGTCTTAGTTTCCGAATTACAAGTTATTTTCGCATAAATCGCGATGGAAGTATTCTATAAATGTTATATATCGTTTAAGTTGGCAATTTATACATAAAAATTAATTAATTAAATCTAGTGTTAATTTATTTGTTGTTCCACTAATAAAGCTTCTGCAGCAATGGAATCAGGGACCGAAACTGTAACGGCGTTTAAAATAAAAGTCCGCAAATAACAGTTAACTGAAGACTTTTATCAAAGAACTACACCTTCTCCAGTTTAAGTTCAGAATTTCCAATTGAAATTCAGAAAGTTAAAATTGAATTTCAGAAAATTACAATTGAAGTTCAGAATTTCCAAATGAACTTAATTTTCTGAAATTCAATTGTAACTTTCTGAACTTCAATTGGAAATTCTGAACTTCAATTGTAATTTTCTGAACTTCAATTGTAACCTTCTGAACTTAAACTGGAAAAGGTATAAAAAAATAACATTTATTTTTTACTTTTTTTTTAAAACTATAAATAACAGTTAATGAGTACTTTTATAATAAAAGTCTATAAATAAAAATAAGAAGAAGAAGAAGAAGAGGGAAGAATGAGGATGATAACGATGATGATGATGATGATGAAGAATAAAAATTAGAAGAAGAAGAAGAAGAAGAAGAAGAAAAAGAAGAAGAAAAAGAAGAAGAAGAATGAGGATGATGACGGTGATGACGATGATGACGATGATGATGATGATGATGAAGCAGAATAAAACTAAGAAGAAGAAGAAGGGTGCGCACCGTAATCCCGAATTTTTAAAATCCAGACAGGACATAATCCAAACAATTCAAAAATCCAGAAACTACAAAATCCAGACAGGACAAAATCCCGACAAATCATAATCCAAACAAGACAAAATCCGGACAGATCACAATCCCGATAAGCCAAAATCCAGACAGGGCCATCACTCTGTAGCTCTATTTGAAAGCGAAATTCAATTCGAAAGCACAAGCGTAAAAATAATATCAGAAGGAAGAAAAAGAAGATGAGGAAGAAGAAGTAGCAGAAAAAGTAAAATAAAAATAAGAAGAAGAATGAGGATGTTGACGCTGATGACGAAGAATAAAAATAAGAAAAAGAAGAAGAATAAAAATAAGAAGAAGAAGAAGATGAAGAGGAAGAAGAAGAAGAAGAATGATGATGATGATGATGATGAAGAAGAATAAAAATAAGAAGAAGAATGAGGATGATGAAGAAGAATAAAAATTAGAAGAAAAAGAAGAATAAAAATAAGAAGAAGAAGGAAGAAGAAAAATAAAAATAAGAAGAAGAAGAACAAGAAGAAGAAGAATAAAGATGAAAATAAGAAGAAGAAGAAGAATGAGGATGATGAAAAAGAATAAAAATAAGAAGAACAAGTAAGGAAGCCTAAGTTCGAGTGGAATCGAACATTAGATACTCAGCTGTATGTTTTCATTGTTTGTTTGCGTTTGATGGAAACACTGTGTACTTTAAATAAATTGAGTGCTGCATAAAGTGGGCGTAGCCACGCCCATTGTTAACATTTTTATCAGTCATCCAACTAAGCATTTGAATATTATTCTTTGTGCAAAATTTCATTCCTTTATGACTTCTAGTTACAAAGATGTCACATTACAAATTTCCAAAGCGTGTTCCAGAAATATCTTTGCTAAAAAGTAGGCGTGGTCTTAAACCGATTTCAATAAATTTTTGCGTGTCTATTAATATAAGTTATAAAAGTGTATAAACCAAGTTTCGTCATAATATCTCAATTATTTGTCGACTTATGGGCTCCGAAATCTCGTATATTCCTTTGTCTAAAAGGAGGCGGTGCCACGCCCATTTTCCAAAATTTTTCTATTTTTTGTTTCCGGTCTATTGTAGAAATCATACCACAAAACTTCAATGAATTATCTTTACATTTGACAAAGATATCGCTTAAAATGTTTTTATTATGTCACTTTATAATACCCATATATAAAAGTGGGCGTGGTCGCCAAACCGATTTCGCTAAAATTTTGAACATGTATTACCACAAGCAATAAAAGTGTACACACCCAGTTTCGTCAATATATATAAATTATTTGTCGAGTTATGGGCTCAGAAATCTCGTATATTCCTGTTTCTAAAAAGAGGCGGTGCCACGCCCATTTTCCAAAATTTTTGTGTTTTTCGTTTTATGTCCGCAGTTGGACTTCTGCTATAAAATTTCAATGACATATCTTTATATTTGACAGAGATATCGCTTAAAATGTTTTTATTAGGTCACTTTATAATACCCATATATAAAAGTGGGCGTGGCCGTCAACCGATTTAGGAAAATTTTCGTCCAAACATTTGCCTAGGTAAGTATATTACGTGTACGGAATTTCATCGCTATATCTTCAACGGTTTCTGAGTTATGACTCATAAAACTTTCAATGTTTGCCCCTTAATAAGTGGGCGTGGCACCGCCCATTTTCCAAAATTTTTGTGGTTTTTGTTTTCTGTCCGTAGTTAGACTCCTACTACAAAATTTCAGTGATATATCTTTATACTTGACAGAGATATGGCTTAAAATGTTTTTATTAGGTCACTTTGTAATATTCATATATAAAAGTGGGCGTGGCCGTCAACCGATTTTAACTATTTTCCGTCCAAACGTTTGCCTAGGTAAGTAAATCACGCGTACCAAATTTCATCGATATATCTTCAATGGTTTCTGAGTTATGACATATAAAACTTTCCATGTTTGACCCTTAATAAGTGGGCGTGGCACCGCCCATTTTCCAAAATTCCATCAAATTTCTTCCTAGGGGCCTGAGCTCAACACGTGAGTAAAATTTCATCGCTCCAGCTATATTAGTGACTGAGGTACCAAATTTACGATTTTTTCTATATAGGAAAAGTGGGCGTGGTCATGGTCCGATTTCGCCCATTTTCAATACCAACCGTCCCAGTCCCGATACCAACTTGCATTTCAAATTTCATCAAAATATCTCAATTTTTGCGCCAGTTAGAGTGTTTACAGACGGACGGACGGACAGACGGACGGACGGACGGACGGACGGACGGACGGACGGACGGACGGACGGACGGACGGACATGGCTCAATCGATTTCTCTTTTCACCCTGATCATTTTGATATATATAAGTCTATATCTATCTCGATTATTTCATTCTGTTACAATCCACCGTTATGTGATTAAAACTATAATACTCTGTGTACTAGTACAGCTGAGTATAAAAAGAATAAAAATAAGAAGAAGAAGAATAAAAATAAGAAGAAAAAGAATGAGGATGATGACGATGATGAGGATGATGATGATGAAGAAGAATAAAAATAAGAAGAAGAAGATGGGGAAGAAGTTGAGGAAGAAGAAATAACAGAAAAAGGAGAATAAGAAGCAGAAAAGGAGAAGCAGAAGAAGCAGAAAAAGATTAAAAAAATAAGAGGGGAAAGAAGATAAGAAGAGAAGAAATAAAACAACAACAAAAATAACAACACAACAGCAGTAACGAAGAAGAAGAAGAAAATTAAGAAGATGAAGAGGAAACAACAATAAAAATAATAACACAACAGCAATAACGAAGAAGAAGAAGAAGAAGAAGAAGAAGAAAATTAAGAAAATAAAGAAAAAACAACAAAAATAACAACACAGTAGCAATAACGAAGAAGAAGAAGAAGAAGAAGAAGAAGAAAATTAAGAAAATGAAGAGAAAAAAACAACAAAAATAACAACACAACAGCAATAACGAAGAAGAAGAAGTTGATGATGATGATGAGGCAGTGATGCCAATATTCTTGGACCAAAAATCCCTACAGCATGCCAAAAAATTCCCTACTTTTCCCTACGCTAACAAAATTTTTCCCTACAAATTTCCCTACGCCGAATGCAAATGTGATTTGCACTACCATTCAATAGTGAATGCGAATGCAAAGGTGAATGCATTCCCATTCATTGCATTCCCACTGCAAATGTGATTTGGACTACCAATTAAAAATGAGGGCGAGTGATTTGGACAACCATTCATCATTTAATAGCAGTTAAAACCTGTGATCATAGTTAAGGTATTAAGTGGCTAATCTATTTATTAACGGAAACGAAGTTTATGGGATATTATAAATATGGAATTAGGCTTAGCAAATTAAAGGGAAACCAACACGGCATGATAATATGTACATATCGCTAGCTTAGAGTGCAAACTGTGTAAGTCCACTTTCATGAAAAACTGTATTTTTATGTAGAGCGCTAGAAAAATCAAATACGCACCACGCTAAACAAGTCTGTGATACCTATCATATTTCTACTCGCTGTTATTCAGTGATACGCAAATTATGTAAGTCCAAAAATCGAAGAAAATTGTGTAAGTCCAAAATATTTATATGAACAGAAAATTTTTTTCTCATTTCGGAATTTTTTTATTTTTTGTTCTTTGTCTCTCCTACAAAGTTTGAAAAAAGGACTTACACAATTTGCACTCTAAGCAAGCGATATGTGGTATGTTATACCATGTAAAAGTATTTCTTTCAACTTCTGAGGTTATAATTACACAGTTTGACCATGTATCCTTATGGAAAAATAAGTTATTGGGATGCAGTATTATGGACTACATTAGTGCAAGAAATTGCATTTTCATATACAAATTAGTTATCGAGAATACTTTCAACGCATTTTCGATGTAATAAGTTATCACTGATAACCACCTAGTCGAACTTGTTTGAAAAAAAAAATTTGCTTCGAGGCCTTGTAGGCAGGTCGAAGAATATATTGCCAGATCAGAACAAAGTACAATTTTGAAATATTGCACTCAAGCATGCAGAAACAATTTATTTGTAGTTTTAAAAAAAATTAGGTTCTTAGAAAAATTTAATTCGTTTCAAAGGAAACGAAAATTTCTGACATCAAGAATTCCCTACATTTCGCTAATTTTTGAAAATCTGTCCTTTTTTCCCTACACTGCAAATTTGGGGTCGAATTTCCCTACATGTAGCCTCTTTTCCCTACACTTGGCATCACTGTGATGAGGAAGAAAAATTAAGAAGGCGGAGAAGAAACAACAACCATCTCCTTACCAGCAACAACAACAACAGCAACAACAAAACAAAACCAAAATAATAACACTTTTTTGATGTTTATGAAATTTTCAATTATATTTATAGATTAATAAATTAGATAGATAGGTGTTTAACTTTTCTATTTTCGTCTTTACTATCTTTTGCTCATTTATTATATTTTTAATTAAATTGTATATATTTGTATGTGTGTGGCCTATAAGGCAACCTAACCTTCTATGCCATGACTCAACCTTATTTTGCGTGCGGGGTAGATTAAACAAAACACTATCCTGTATTGACCAAAAATCAGGAGTATATATAGGAGTACGTGTTTTGCTACCATGCTTGGCTTTTTTCCCATACCCATAATTAGTTTCCAAAAAGTTTGCGATTTTCAGAAAATCTTTGCCACCCATCTTAATAGATTCAAAATATTCTGGTATTTCTGAAGCGGGAACAAAAGCCAGGGCTTTTAGCTTTTGAATTTGTAGGGAAAAAATTTCATCGTTTCCGTATCTTTTCTCCAATTTTTCCTTTTGAATTCTTCTCCATATTATCTGACCAAAATGAAACAAACAACCTTTAAAGTTTGTTTCTGGGAAATATGATTTAAAAACTTTTACACTTGCTTTTTCGAAGTCGGAGAGAATAACCATAGGTTTCAGGGGAATTTCGTGCTGACAGGCTATAATGAATAGCTCGTATGCTAATTCGTTATAACAACGTTCGCTTTTCTCTGACATTAGACAATACACTAGTGGTACTATATCGTTACAACTATCTGTACCTAGGCGACCATATATGGTAAAAAGTTGTCTTAATAATAAAGGCACTACTTTAAAAGTGCCATCCATAATCCAGATCTTGGAACTAGAAAGTTTTCAACTGTGCCCATCACAATAACACATTGCCCATCGAACTTTTTCATCGCTAAGACAAAAATTTCATCATCGACATATTGTAAATTTTTCGGGATATCAATTTCTTCAATGGCTTTCGGTGACTGAATTTGCATATTTTTTCTCACTCTATACACTTTTTGTCGTTGCGCTGGCGCTGATGGCAAATATTTTCTACAGTTTTGATTGCATTCAGCAGTCACAGATGCAATTATTTGGCAAGGCTTACATATGGAATCTAACGCCTTCCTCTTAAGGCTGTTATTTGCTTCAGAAACATCGACATCGGAAGGTATAGGATCATGATTATATTCCGAAGATAATGCAACTAACTGTGGTCACCCTTCCTCTGCAGAAATTTACCTTGCATTTCTCGCAAGTCCAGTAAATTTTTGAATTCCTCCTCTTATCCACATGATAATGATATCCATTCAATGCAAGTTTGATTCTTCCTTTGTTTGATGTTATAATTTATAGTCCATCCATTTTCTATAAGATTCTGTAAATTAATAAAAATTTAAAGAATAAAATTGATTCAAATGCATATATGTAAATAAATAAATAAATATAGGACATATGTATATAACTACATATCTGTGGCCACAAGCAATAACCGCTTAAGTCGACTTAGGAAGATTTCGAGTTATATATACCACGTTATTCTCCTTTTAAAACTCTGTATTTCTGTAAAACTACCATAGTTTTTGATCGACTTTTATGATTTCTTAAGAAACGCCTTCGAATATAAAAATCAATTTATCTCGACTTAAGCGATTATGTAACCATATTTTGCTTTCTCACGACATATTTCTTTGTTTCAGAAATCCTTAAGAACTTTAATTCTAATATACACGAGTACACATTTTAGGAATTATAATCAATTCGATTCAGATGCTTAGTAAGAAAGAGGTGTATTGCGTGGTATGGGTCGTAGGCCATAAACTGGCAACGTATTCGCTGGAAGCAACATGTCGGGATGGTTACTGTTTATGGAAAGATCATATAATTCCCGTGAAAACAATAAAAATCGCAAAAAACAGGAATAAATAAAGACAAAGAAAGCCATAATAACAATAAAGTCATATATGAACATAAGCGAAAATGGATGAAAATACAAAAAAATAACCACACGGTGAATAAGAATCATAAAGATAATATTGATGATGAATGCCATTGTAAATAACCAAAAAAAAAGCATTAAAATAAAGCAGACAATGTGCAGCATGTATCATGCAACATGCAACATGCGAAATGGAATGGAATGACAGAGAACGACGAAGACATAAATGAAATTTGTTCACTTACTTAATACTTGCGATAAAGCCAGTAGAATATACGGACGAGCGCAAAACAATTAAATTGTAATTTTCTTGATTGAAGTGACACTGTGACCTTCAAGGTTTCTGCTGTGGAAGGAGAAGAAAAGCAGCGCGAAGCACTCCAAAACTTCAAACAAATAAGAACCCCTGCGCCACCACTTGCTTTATGAAATGAAAGTAAACACGACTGTTCATGAAACGGGAGCTAGGCATATAGCCAAGTGGGCGTAAGCGGCTGTAGTTAAAAATATTAAATTCTTGGGAACCATTTTAACGAAAGAATCTATGTAGAAGTATCTGCAAAAATTACTTTTCTGCCATAACAACCGCAAAGCCAAGTAGTCCTCACAATTCTTTAGGGTGACAGGTAACAAGGTCAACGGAAATAACGTCACTAACGTTCATATGCGAAATAAAGTAAATTGACTTTACTGCGTTTTCAAAAACGAAATAAAGTCAACGAGAATTTGGAAATAAAATAATTGACGTAATTTCCCAATCCAAATGGAACCATGCTTAAAATTTGCCTATTCAAGGAAATATTTCCTGATTTCTTTTGCAAATCCGTTTGTTAGTGAATGAAAATATAATTTTACTCGCCCTCAGGTTACTACTAATCAGTTGACGAGTGATTTTAGTGAAGTGTGGTCGCCGAAAAAATGCCGCCCATGTAAAGTGCCCTCCTCTCTGCCCCTACTGCAGACAAGTTGTTGCCTACACAGCGATAATCTTTCAATAAATTATATAATAATGTAAAGTATGTTAAATATCTACTTATACAAAAAGTCACGAAGCCTAAGTTCGAGTAGAATCGAACATTATATACTTAGCTGAATGCTTTTATTGTTTGTTTGCGTTTGATGGAACCACGGTGTATTTTATATAATACGGGTGCTGCATAAATTGAGCGTAGCCACACCTATTTTGAAAATTGCTATCAATCATCCAACTAAGCGTATAAATATTATGTTTAGTGCATAATTTCACAAGGCCGCTTTAGAAATATTTTTGTAAAAAAGCAGGCGTGGTTATTAACCGATTTCCCTAAATTTGGCGTAGTCATGGTCCGATTTCGCCCATTTTCAATACCAACCGTCCCAGTCCGGATACCAACTTGCATTCCAAATTTCATCCAAATATTTAAATTTTTGCGCGAGTTGGAGTGCGTACAGGCGGACGGACGGACGGACATGGGCCAATCGATTTCTCTTTTCACCGTGATTATTTTGATATATAAATCTATGTCTGTCTCGAGAATTTCATGGCGTTACAATCCACCGTTAGCAAATCAAAATTATAATACTCTGTGTACTAGTACAGCTGAGTATAAAACAAGTAAGAGCGCGGCTGTCTTCGGCCGTACCGAAGACTTTATACCTTCCATAAATGGGTCTGATTTTGTTTAGCTTACACATATTTTGACCTTGACAGTTCATAGTAACATCGCTTAGGTCCATATGGGTACGAACCCAGGAAAGGTTTAAGTCCGTTGTCCGTTTAAATGGAGAAGTTATACCCCAAAATGTCTATATCTATATCTATCTATATCTGAACAATCGATTGTATGACAGCTATATATTATAATGGTCCGATATTGGTAAATTTCGGTAACTTTGTTAACGTCCATATGGGTACGAACCCAGCAAAGTTTCAAGTCCGTTGTCCGTTTAAATGGAGAAGCTATACCGCAAAATGTCAATATCTGAACAATCGGTTGTATGGGAGCTATATGTTATAGTGGTCCGATTCGGCTGATTTCGATAAATGATCAGCTTCTCCTAAAAATACAATCACATTTCGAATTTCATGCAGATATCTCGAAAACTGAGGGACTAGTTTGCGTTCACACAGACAAACAGACGGACATGGCTTAATCGACTCAGCTCAAGATCCTGATCATATTGCTATATATTTTAGTGGGTGTGTCATGCCTCCTTCTAGTACTTTACAGATTTTTATTCCGGCACAAAGTTATAATACCATTCCATTCTCATGAATGGTCTAAAAAGAGTGCGTAATATGCCGACGCCATTGGCCTACTCGCCATAGAGCTATAAACAGTGGCCGATTTCTGATCTGTTCACCCACAAAGCTTTCGTCCGTTCTGCTTAAAGTGTCAATATTGAAATTATAAAACCTTTTTGGCCATTTTCATTGTCCTGTACTAAAATTTCGTTATCATCATCAATTTCATCAGTGCACTAGGGGCCCTTGTTTGAATCTCAATTCGGTCAATCCAATTGTAAATCATGAAACAAAAATATTCGCAAAAACAAGCAGAACTAAGAAAAAGCTGACCGTTTTATTGAGCGAGGCTTGAACGTATCAAATCTTTGCCGAATATACCCCTTCTGAGACACTAAACGTTGCACGTTTGTAACGTGTATATACTCGTACAAATGTGTAAACGCGGATGCATGCACGCATTTAAGCCAACAAACCAATTCCCAGTCCGCGAGTAATAAAAATGCAGCTCGCATGTGACAACGATTTGTACTTTAGGCCCTTTTATGGTGGCTAACAGCGCGCGCATAAAAATCTCGCACACTCACACATCCAAACAAAAAAGAGAACAGCAAAAGAAGTACCCCAATGATTTGTTTCACTTCCCCCGCCGTCGTCCCGAGTATACAAGAAATCTCTATTTAAGCGCTTTTATAGGCATTCTCGAGGTCGCAATATTTGCAGCATTTTTTTTTTGTAATGGACGGCAAGTCTTAACCATGGAATGCCTATAGGTGGCCAAGCTTCGTGAATCTTCATCAGGCAAGCTAACTTGTTCATACAAATTTTCGCAGCTCGAATATCGAGACAGCGATGCAGAGAAGTCTCCATGGTCTTCCTTACTAATGGTTTTTAAAAGCAACTCACTACGAGAAAGTAAATTCCATCATGGCAAATAAACATTTCTGTAAGGTTCGCCTAAAACTATAATATAAGCGAAAATAATTCTAACGATTTTTAAAGGCAGGCTCCCCTCCCGATTCGAGGCGTGCTCCTTCATTTTAGTTTTTTCTACTAATTGGGTGGACCTACAGTTTTAATGCTGGCTTCGAACTGCAACTTAACTTTTTTGTAAATTTTCATCGTACTCTGAAAAAAATACCCGTAGTTAAATCAACAACTTTCGGCTGTTGAATCTCCGTCTTTGATTCAACAGCAAAAGTATTTGCTGTTACAGCAAAGTTTTTGATCCAACAATTTATTCAAAAACGGGCGCTGTTGTTTCAAGAACTTGCTTGCTTTTAAATTTTTTTTTGTGAGAAAAATTTTTTTTGTTAGAAAACCAACAAAAACAATAATGATGAAGAGAAAAATCCAAACAAAAGTTTATTTTTAGCAGAAAATTTTCTCCAAAAGTCCCCGTTGTTGATTTAAAGGCAAAAGTATTTGATCCAACAGTTTCCGTTGTTAACAAAACTAACGAGAACAATTTTTTTTTAAATTTTGTTTCTAAAATGATTCATATAATTTATAGATGCTTTTTCGGGAAAGAGGAAGTATAAAGGGGGGTTTTAAATTCAATATAATGTTGAATGTTCCATTATGTGATGATTGGATAGAATTTCAGGTAGATGTCATGGTTCCAATCCGGAGGAGAATATAAGATAAAGAAGATAAAGCAGAATAAGAAATAAAGATAGGAACTAGTGAATGATAAGAAGGATAGAAGAAGAGGAGAAAAGGCGGAGGCTACATATTTGCAGTTGGGACCCGGGTGGAGAGAAGATGAAGAGAAAAATCCAAACAAAAGTTTATTTTTAGCAGAAAATTTTCTCCAAAAGTCCCCGTTGTTGATTTAAAGGCAAAAGTATTTGATCTAACAGTTTCCATGGTTGACTTAAATCAACAACGCTCGCACCTTTGAAACAACAACGGAGCGTTGTTGGGCACATTTCAACTGCGGAAAGTAGTTGATTTAACTGCGAAAGTCTTTAGATTTACAACGTTTTGTTTTTTTTCAGAGTAGAAATACATTCGGAGGGAATGCCGCCCCTACCACTAATTACTTAAATAGCAAATTATGAAATTTGAATTTATACAAACATATTTCCGTAGTGCATTTCCGTCACACATTCCAGGGTTAAATAGCCAACCAACCACCACTTTATTATCCTCGGCATTCAGGCGTTACTTGCAAAGGTACGTTGAGATGCTGGTTCGCATGGCTTCAGCGTTGCACTTCGATTTGGCCATACAGACTCTTCCACTTTTTTCTTCTTTACACAATTGTCACATGCAATTTGTTAGTTCTCATCCATTGTTGACTTTTTATATGATTTTATTGCGGAATATTTTATTTGAAGTCCACAGAATGCATTGCATGAAAACCACCTAAATACATACATATATACCTACATATGGATATATGTTTGCCTTATAATCTCTACCATTGTAAGCAGCCAACCTGCCAGGAATTGTTGGTGTTGTTTTTAGCAAATTGACTTACATACTTATTGTTGTTGTGATTGTGTTTGTTTATATTGTTGCTGTTGCAATGCACATATTATGTTTTCTGCCCATTTTAGGCGAAACACAAATATAATTTACGTCGCTTTGTTTGGCATTGTGTTAACTCCGTATATAGTTATTATCGATTAGGGCGGGTCCAATATTGATTAGGATATGTGGTATTGTCAATACCGTATTGATAAAATTTCTCGTGCGTTTTGAAATGACTTCGCCTCTTTATTAAGCTGAATTTTTTCATTCTTTGGATGAGACGAGATGGGATAAACAGCGATTAGTTTATCGAATTAGGTAGGAAAAAGTATGCGCGAGATTAAAGCACCAAAATATTCAATGTAAGATATTTCATTCAGAAATCTAGAAATCTTTTTCTTAAGGATGTGACTTACCACAGATGCAATACTTTCACGATATATGTACATAAGAGGGGGACCGAGATAGGAACTATGTATACTCATCCTCATATCGCAATTCACACAGATTTTGCTCATAATTTTTGAGTGATCAATGTCTCCTATTGCAACTTCAACCTACAACTGTTCCAGACGAAAGAAGTCGAAGCCATTTAAGTGGCTCATATTACATGCTGATCGATGGCTTTAACCATATCAAGTACATTATAAAACTCAGAGATACCACTGTACACAAGACAAAAATCAACAGAGATGGGACATACTTAGTAAAGATAATTCGGGCACGCTAAGCACTATGGTGCTCTTCATTTTTCTAGATTAGCTCTCGTTCAGGAGATATTTGACTTTGAATTTCTGTCCGTCTGTGCGTATAGTTCGTCGGATTAAAGATCAGTAGCTACTGAATAATACATTTTTACATTTTACAAATATATGTATATATGCATATTTTGTAATAGAAGTAATATTAAAAGAGAAAACTGAAATAACAGATTTACCTCTTTCGTCCACAAGCCATTCGTTCATCCATTTACATATATACATACATACATATGTACATACTACCATATTGGAGATGCATTGTGTCAACAATTCCACTTCAACGACTCCAACATGTCGAATTCGTCATCCATCAAACTTCATATGGTTTTATATGGAAAGTTATAAATGTACGTATTTGTATACATATGTAGATTTAAATTTATATTTATGATTGTTCATATGTATGAATATTATATTTAGTATGTGGGACAGTATGAAGACCATAGTTGACAAGAGCATGGCACCGGTTGAACTGATGAAAAATTCAGAAGTCTTTAAAAGAAACGAATCTGCATTTCAGATGCTACAAACAAAAGCAGCCATAATGCATATAAACATACTATATCGCTTTTCTCATGAAAGTAATTCTTCTTTGCACTCATAGCAGGTAACTCCACGTAAATTAAACTCCATTGGTTTCATAAAGATATGTATTTGGAAATGCGTGAAATGAAATATCACAGGGAAGAGAGAGCGTAATCTCTTCATTTGTGGGTACGGACTTGCGAACCCAAGAAATATGTTCCGCTTTTCCTTAAGCAAAGTACGTTCGTATCTAAATTACTGTTTTCTCAATAATTCTTGCAATATTACAAACGTTCGAATTAAAATTTATTTGTCTGCTACTAAATAATAGATAGTGTAACATCGGCCACGCGTGGAACTCACACTCAGACGCTTGATCTTTTCTCCTTTTTTACTTCTTTCCACCTCGACTTTATTTTGTATGTATTATTATTTCCTACCTGCTTGTCCGACTTTTATTTGATTGTCACGTGTGGGTTTGTAGGTTTGTACACACGACTAACTGAGCTTCTGGTCTGAGCAACTTTAGAGCCGACCGACCAGCCAACCAAACCTCAGACAGCTAGCTTGTTGCACTCGAATGCAACATGTGAAACACAAAGCAATAATAAAAACAATGGCAGCAACACAGACTCTGAAACTTGCTGCAATTGTTCTACGTCACAGACCATGCGCATGCTTTTACCATTGAATTTACAATAAAATCATCGTATTGAAATTTGTGTCCATCTATGGCAACTCAGGTTACCATACTGTTGCCACGGCCTGCTATGCAAGAGCTGCAACGAGATTCTCCCTCTACTTTCATGTCGCTCGCCCATGTTTATTATGTACAAATATTCATGCATATTTTTTGGTCAGCAGGTAACCGTTAAACAAATTTCTATCAAGCTACAACAGCCAAGCTTATTTCTCATTCATCGATGTAGCGCTGTCGTTTTGACGCTGAAAATGTGGCTAACATGCATTCGTGTCAGGTGTGTAAATGCAATAAAAATGATGTACTTATATAAATATGTGCTCTTATACGTAGATTTATGGATGCATTGGTAGCTTGGGTGCCGTTATTATTTCTGTTTGAGTTCGTTTCTGTATTGTCCAGAATAAGCAGCGCAACTTCCTTAGGAACCATGTACATAAGTCTCTATCGATAAACGTGGTTTTGACCAATTGACCGCGACTTTATCGACGGCAGTCATAGCCCCAGTACCTTAAATATGCGCACCCTCTGAGATATTTAAATCGACGCGGTGGTCCAAATGTATAAACGTCATTACGAAGCGAAACTGGCCAGGAATGTTCACTCACAACAACAACTAACAGACTACCCATTCGAGTGCAATTAAACAAAGATAAGTGAATATTTTAAAAATATAAATACACGCGCGCCATCTGTTGGAACATAGCGGTGGTTATAACCTAATCTCATTAGTAAGTATGTTGCATATATTTAGACAGCAGCTAGAAATTACATACATACATACAATAATAATAATATAATACAATGGCGCTATTATAACTCTGACGAGTTTTATGGCCGAGCTTCTCTCCCAAATCGAGGTGTGCTCCTTTTTGTTTTTCCTACTAATTGGGTGGACCTACAGTTTTATGCCGACTCCGAACGGCGAATGCATTTTTTGTGAGAAGCTTTTTCATGGCAGAAATACTCTCGGAGGGTATGCCGCCCACTGCCGAGAGGTGACCGCTGCTCTTAAAAACCCCAATAATTGGATTTTTACTAATTAGAAAAATTTGTTTGGCTCGGACCGTGGTTTGAACCCGAGACCTCTGACACAGCAGGCGAGCACTCTACCCACTGCACCACAGCGGCCACATACATACATACAGGTGAAACTAATAAAAGCGTATTAAAAAAAGAGAGACAAATACGTGAATTCGGAGAGTTTGAAATGCCGACGGATAAGAACGAGGACCAAAAATTTTACCACAATATAGGATAAGCAGATTACAATGAATAATACACTGGCGCGAATATAATTCTACCGAGTTGTAGGCCGAGCTTCTCTCCCAACTGCATGGACCTACAGTTGTATTCCGGTTCCAAATGGCGAATGCATTTTAGTGAGAAGCTTTTTCCTGGCAGAAATACACTCGGAGGTTATATATGCCGTCCACTAGGGAGGGATGACCGCTATGTTTTAGTTAATGAGTAAAGTAGTTCTACTAAATTGGTTTTGGTCCGAGCTCGATTCGAGTCCGCGAACTGTTATATGGCAGAGGTTCACTCTACCCACAACACCATAGCGGCACCAAGATGATTGCTTCACAGCACTTGCTGAATTGCAAACAATTTTAAAGAGTTTGGTTTGATGAAATGAACTAATTACTAAATATCGGTTGGATGGTTGGATTTTTAAAGAGAAAATTTCTAATGATCCTAAAAATTGCTTTTTTCTTTATTTGTGTTCCAGTAAAATTAAGTTGAGACGTACAAATGGCAGGAAGGTAATTTATGCTTAGTTCTTAGTTCAAGTTGTTGCAACAATTGAGAAAAGTGTCAATAAACTCCAAATTCCTACTCAATTTCTTACTTGTCATGTGTACATATCTTAGCTCATCGTCTTCAACTTGCTGCTTTTGGGCGTATGTGTGTTGCAAGTTGCTGCATCCCGCTCGGATTGTATCATTTTGAATAACTTCAACTGTATAGCTTCCTATTTCGACACTTGAATGCTTGGCTAGCAACCCTTGCCCTGCAATTCAATACTCAATACAATTCCTTTTACAAAACGGAATCAAAGACATCTTCGCGCGGTCTTTATATTGTTGCTTCCGTTTTATATTGTGACTTGTTGTTGTTGCTTTATTAGTCGATGGTTTTTGATTCATTGCTCTCAAGTGACATAGCATGAAGCTGTTGCATACTTCAATTGTGGCATGACAGTTGGACAACAACAAACCAAATTCAATGAATTCTGCCTGCGTGGCAGTTGGGTTTGTTTAGTTGTGGCCCGTCAGCTTTATGGCAATGGAGACTTGTGTACCTGCACGTATTTGTGTGTGTAGTTTCAATCATTTTGAATCAATGTCAAATTACTTGGTTGCACTTCGGTATTCGTATTGTGGGAATTCTTCTTATGATAGGTTCTTATTCTTGGGGAAATGTCGAGCAACAATCTGCTCAACAACAACAACAAAAGCTTTAACTGCAACTGCATGGTCGATTTGCCGAGTTCGCATTGTTGTCTCCTAAGAAGTACTCAAAGGTATTACAATCCGATTTAAACGTCTTTTATTGCTTCTTTAAGAAATTCATTTTTTTTTGGATTTTATTTGTACATACCACATCGACGCAAAAGGTATTGATGACACCCAGCGGTTGAAAACGCATTAGGTATTATAACTAGGGAAGCTAAAAATATGCACGAAAAATTTCAAAATATACATGCTAGTATGCCCGAAAAATAACTGAAATATGCTCGTAAATATGCACGAAAAAATATCATAATATGCATATATGCCTAAAAAATACCTGAAATATGCTAAAAAAATGTACATATGTATTTCATTTCAAGCTTACATTTTTATTTAACGAATTTTACAAAATAATAACCCCCTTATTCATAAAAAATAAAATAGATTTATAAAGCTGTTAAAATTGAAAATTAGTATAAAAATGTCACTTTTTCACTATAATTGTTAAAACCTATTTTATTTTTTATGAATAGCGATCTAATAATATAAGAACTGAAACGTACAATTCACATTTTCCCCATTTAAAACATTTGTTTTTAAATACTATAAAATACTTTAAATTAATTTTAGATTTGTATTTATGTAAATGCATGAGATCCTTCTACAAAGCAAATGAAACCATTCCATTAATATTGCACAGGGTTGCATTGAACTCTCCTATGTTTTACTATATTTTCCAGTGTGAATTTTTGGCGGTTTTCCGAGAAAAAGCTCTTGTATGCGGAAAACGATTAATATTGACCGTGTATCATCGAGTATTGACGGATCGCGGTTCTGGATCGCAAAATATTTAGAAATTTTGAAATCCGCGATCCGGATCGCAATATTGACAATATGAATTGACTGTGTAGCATGAAAATTTTGCGACCCATCAAAATGCGTGTATATTTAGAAATTTTGAAATCCGTGATCAGGATCGCAATATTGGCAATAAACGAATTGAAAGTGAAAGTGTGAAAAGGACGCAAGTGAAATATTTTAAACCTCAGAGCGAGAAAAATATCGCAATATTCATACTGAACGTGTAGCACTAGTCTGCGATTCATCAGACCATCAATATGATCCAAATATCGCGATTCATATTGACAGTGTAGCGTATGCCTATGTATGTCCATACATATTGCATATTATTGTTTCCTTCAAATTTTAACACTACAGCTGTTTTTTTACTTTGGGTTTGCTTCGAGTCTCTGATCAGCATACAAGAACTTAGTGTTTGTCGTGGTGAACTTTTATAACGGAAAAATCTCCGCTCCGGGGCCCAGATCAATAGTTAAATAGCCTTGATTGTATGTATACGCAACTATCTGAATTAACCACATATAAGATGTTGCCAGCTTAATACTTTTCATTATTGTTCGATTAAGTGCCAAAATATGCCAAAATAAGCACGAAATGCATTTTGACCGTAAATATGCATTTTAGGTCTAAATATGCATTTGCATATGCAATATGCATTTGCATATTTTTAGCTTCCCTAA
Organism: Urophora cardui; assembly: GCA_960531455.1. Taxonomy (NCBI): domain Eukaryota; kingdom Metazoa; phylum Arthropoda; class Insecta; order Diptera; family Tephritidae; genus Urophora; species Urophora cardui. The sequence continues at coordinate 87,187,650 of OY482671.1, read as the reverse complement.
TTATAACGTAGACCACGCAACAGTTGCTTTATATATATCCATTCCTTATTCCGACCACATAGTCGTTGAAACCGATGAGTACATGTCAATAAAATGTACTATGTATAATATTATATATAGGTATTTCTTATATACATACCTATGTATGTATACCTACATGCGTATATTGCAGATATGTTAAAAAGGCTCTCAAACGCGACAAATTTATGAAATTTTCTTGAATGAACGTGGAATATGTACCGGAATTAAAACACGCTGCTGGCTATCTAGTGCTGGGCCTTAACCGAACTTATATTTGACTTTCACTTGACTTGATGGTCTATGGTCACAAGCGACGATTGCCTGAGTTTTACACTAAGCTAAACTGTCAAGGATACTTTGTCAAAATAAGCGAAAATTTGGGTAATAAATTTAAAGCCTTTAAGTTTGGTCGCAGATTGTGAAAAATAGTGGGAAATAAATATATAAATATGGTTTTCAGCCGGTAGTATGAGCGGAGAGCTTTCAACTTCGAACTTTGGTACGCCATCTTTGGATACCAGAGTTAAGTCTCGCTGAAAACACTCCCAGAACACTACCACTAGGGATAGTCGGTTTGAGAATCGGTATCCAAAATAGGGGTAAAGAATCTCTTGGTATTTGCTAAAGGGACGGGATATTTCTTCAGTCTTAGTGCAGGCTTTTAATGTAGATGGGTTCATGTTCAAGAACTCTTCTGGTAACATTATGAACTCCTTCAGCCTAAGTGAGGCCATTAATGGCTAGCCAGTTTGACCTAACCTAAACTCGCTGAAAGTTCTGTAATTTCTTAATGGTATAAAATCCAAAGTCGAACTTATTTACAACCCTTTTTGTTAATGTATTTTGGAACGATTTTCGAACGAAAAAAAGACAATATATCAAAGGGGCGATTAAAAACACCAGTACTCCACACATATGCTGGCAGCCAGTGATTCCGTTTTGATCCAGTCTATCATATATGGTAATTTTTTAAGCCCAAGGCACGTAGATACTTTTTATTTTGGCTTAGAACAAAGTTTATACCTTTTTAATCGGCATAAAATAATATTAGTTATTGAAATTTAATACAATTTAATCAATATCAAAGATTTTCTTAAAAATTTTAACAACCTGTGAATGCCATGAAAAATATGTTTTGTGAAAGTCTTTGAAAATACAAAAAATAGGTAGATCTTAAATGGGCAACATTTTATCAAACTTTTAGTATGCATCACTGCCCATAGCTGGCATTTTGACTTAAAGGAGGGCAGCGCAACAAATATCTAAGTACTGTTTCAATGACTCCAATTCAATTCAAAAATCAGCTCTGCATTTTCATGTAAAATTTAAACATTGTTCTTATATTTTTATATTGTAAATAAAAAAAAACGATATCATCGTTACAACCCCGAAAGCAGCATATTTTATTTTCAAAACGTATCAATTAGTGATACCCAATTTTTTGAAGTTGCGGCATCCCTGCTGGCAGCACTACTTAATTACCAATTAGCAAAATTGTTTTTATACCTTTCATGAGAATGAAATGGTATTATAACTTTGTGCCGAAAATCAAATCTTGAAAGTACTAGAAGGAGGCGTGACAGACCCATCAATATATATACCGATATAATCAGAATCATGAGCTGAGTCGTTTAAGCCATGTCCGTCTGTCCGTCCGTCCGTCCGTCCGTCTGTGTGAACGCAAACTAGTCCCTCAGTTTTTGAGATATTTGATTGAAATTTGGAACACGAGTGAGTTTTGATGCTCAATTGATCATTTGTCGGAATTGGCCGTATCGGACCACTATAACATATAGCTCCCATACAACCGATCGTTCAGATATACACATTTTGGGGTATAACTTCTCCCTTTTTACAGCTAAGGACACGAAACTTTGGGGTATTTGTACCCATGTTGACCCAAAGAAGGTTACCGAAAATTATCAAGATCGGACCACTATAACATATAGCTGCCATACAACCGATTGTTCAGATATACACATTTTGGTATATAACTTCCCCATTTAAACAGCTAAGGACATGACATTTTGAAGTATTTGTACACATGTTGGCCTAAACAAGGTTACCGAAAATTGTCCAGATCGAAGCACTATAACATATATCTCCCATACAACCGATTGTTCAGATATGTACATTTTGGGATATAACTTCTCCATTTTTTTCGCTAAGATAAACATATTTGCTGAAACATATATCCAGACCCATACACCATAAATTTAAATGTTCTCTAACTTTTCTGAAACTCATTATGATTCATCAAAACCTAGTTAACCAGGTCCTGAATAGTACACGGAAAGAATTTTTTACTAGAATCAATGCCGAGACAAGAAAAATTAGACTTGATTTTGAACTTAGAAAATAATTTCTTAATATCAGGAAAATCTAAGAAAATTGGATTTTAAATAAATAAGTAAAAATTTTCTTGCTTCAAGTGAAATTAGATTTTAAATAAATAAGAAAACATTTTCTTGCTTCAAGTAAAATTGGATTTTAAATAAATAAGAAATAATTTACTTACAGCCAATTTCACGAAAAAATTTAAGTGAAAATTTAATTTTTTCCATGTCAGATTTCATATAAAATTCAAGTAAAAAAAATTAAATTAAACTTAAATTCTTTCGTGAAACTGGCTGTTAGGGTAAGTGTTTTTTTCTTGTTTTTTTTAAATAAATAATTAAGAAATTATTTTTTTGTTGCAAGTAAAACTTTTCTTATACGAGCTTAAGTTAGTAAGAAAATATTAAATATTAAATTAAGTAAATATTTTCTAAAAATATTAAAAACGTAAAAAATAAGGAAAATAAAAACTAATCATGAGGGATTAGAAACCCATAATTAGTCAACTAGTATTTTCCTAGGACTTGTTTATTGAAATGACAACATTTTATTTAATATAAATGAAGATGCAAATAGTGAACTCCTTATACCAAATGCTTCACTAACAATCTGAGAATTGCAAAAATATTCAGAAATATGCAAAGCGGATGGCAAATGAAAAAAAATACATGTAACTTTGGAAATGCAAATTCAGCAAGAAAAATTTTACTTCGCTCAAGAAAACGTTTTCTTATTTATTTTACATTTTTTTTGCCGTAGTTTGCTTATATGCTCAAAGAACTTTGGTGTTAAAATTGAGCAAGAAATATTTTACTTCGCTCAAGAAAACGTTTTCTTATTTATTTTAAATTTTTTTTCGCTTTATTTTGTTGCTCCAATTTGTCGAAACACAATTTTCTTAAATTCTTCTTGATATTAGCAAAAAGATTTTCTTCATTTAAGTAAATTTAAGAAAAGAAGTTCTTATTTATTTACACATTTTTTCAACATTTTTTTTTCTAAAGATTTTGTTAGTGTTCTTGAATAAGAAAATAATTGTCTCATTTTTGAAAACTCAATTTCTTATTTCCAGTAATAATTTCTTATTTCCCTAAAAATTTTCTAAATTGAATTCAAGAAAGCATTTTTCTTGATTCAAGTATACAAATTTCTTTCCGTGTACTGTTTACAGTACTTGTTAATTGAAACTGCTCACTGTTTTCACAAAATGAACATTTTTTGTTATCAGTACATTTTTTTTAAAAATGCCAAACGAACGTATGCTACACAACTTTGTAATTTCGGAAAGCTCCAAGTAAAATTCAAAGTGCCGAACTTATGTATTGGCCAACCTTATTTTTTGCAACTTTCACCAATTTCTTCTTCCGTAAAATTATTGTAACTAATTTTGTCAAAAATGATGAGTGAAGATTCAATGCAAAATTTATAAACTGTATTTTGAAAATTTTTGCAAAATCATTGCAACTTAGATTTGGTCATGGGGGGGGGGGGGTTTAACCCCCAAAACCCCCCCCCCCCACCGTGCGCACGGCCCTGCCGCCATTTAAATATCCCAGACACCATTTTTTCTAATAAATCGTCCCATAAATAACCCACAATATTGAAATGATAAATTATACTAAATCAGGCTATGTACAACATACATAGGTAGCTTTTCATTTCCCCACTCATGAAAGATATGAAGTCTTCGGTACGGCCGAAGACAGCCGCGCTCTTACTTGTTTTTTATTATTTTCGACACATTATTATTTTTCAACACAAAGGCATACATTGATATAATTCCAAAGATATGTGAGACACTTCAGTTCACAGTTTGTTGTTTATGTATTCAAGAGGTGGTTATATTTTCATATCGACTTAATTTTTCAAATATTTTGTATTAATGGATTTTCAATTGACCTCATAACTGAAGAACTTAATTATGGCGTGGTCTTTATGCATTTTATTATTATCGCCACCCACAGTCTCAGTCAATCAATCTTAGTATAAAGATAAATTCACTTTTACTTGTACACACATGTCATGCCATACATCGCTTTCATATACATTATGGTGGCCCCCTAATATAAATATTGTATCATATTACTTCAACGTCATCCCCTAGGTCGATGCTAATACAGTCGAAGATACCACATATAATGTATTTATTTAACATCTTTGAGTACAGGACTATCGATTTCGGGTATTAGATAAAAAAAATTATAATAACTTACTTTTTTTGACATCCATACGGTTTTCTGAACTTTGAACCTTGTGAGAGACCCGTTAACCATCTCCGATCGGGACCAAAATTTATATGTGATGTCTTCGACTTTGCTGTTGCCGAAATTGGGGGTGAAATCGAAGAAAATCCCTAATTTGATTTTAAGGACCAACCTAATGTACATACATAATATAAATATATGTATAATAATAAATCATAAAGTGGCACAACTCAAAATATTTTAAATCGGGGGTTTTTCATAAACCGGTACACAGAACATATCTCTAGCGACTGCCACACAAACTTATCAATCAGTGTTTCTTTTGACTGAAAAACCACTATTATAATATGGTCTTTCACCATATCATTGCTTGAAAAGAAAAAAAAAGGTTTTTGGCTCTCCTAAAATTTTTTAATTTTGAGTTGTGGCACTTTATGACTTAGGGTGTGATATTTAATTGCAATTGAGCACTTACTTCGCCCATAAACTATCAGACAGCAAAATCGCTATTCGAGCACATCAAGTATTATGAAAATCGCTTATTCAGTATTTCCCTTGGGCGTTAAGGCGTTTCAGCGCACAATCACAATCTGATAACGAAAATGCGCTTAGTAGTGCGCTAAACGCTTATGACAACACGGTTTCCCTACAAGACTAGAATGAATTGCACGATAATCTACATGGTGTTTTCCTCATTTTTGTTTGCTTTCGCTTTGTTTCGGAGCTTTGTTGCTTAAAAGAAGATGTCAGCGCCTTTCTCCTCCATTTCGTTTACTTAGTTATCCGCCGTCGCCCATTCTGTCTCTTACATATATGTATGAATGTATGTATGTATGTATACTGACGCACCTCGTTTTCCCCGTGGACGCCAAGGTGGCTTTGGTTGCGGTTACATCATGCAATGATTTATACGTGACTCCTTAGTGCGAACAGCTTAAAATCCATTTGTGTGTTTGCATTGGCTAGCACATGCACTACCGTTCATACATGTGTATTTCATTGGTACATATGTATGTACATTAGGGTTGTCCCCATATAAAGAAGAACAAATTAAATTAACATTTTTTAAGTGGTGCCGCGACACCATTTATCAATCTCCGAATGGGACCAAAATTTATATGTGGTATCTTTGACCGTGCTGTTACCGATGTAGGGGGTAAGACCGAAGAAAATTGCTCATTTCATTTTTTTAGGACCACCCTAATGTACATACATACCCATTACCCAGCAGTAAGGAGTTGCATATTCTGATAATATTCAGTATGAACAAGTAAGGAAGCCTAAGTTCGAGTGGAATCGAACATTAGATACTCAGCTGTATGCTTTCATTGTTTGTTTGCGTTTGATGGAAACACGGATTATTTTATATAAAGCGAGTACCGCATAAAGTGGGCGTGACCACGCCCATTTTCAACATTTTTATCAGCCATCCAACTAAGCATATGAATATTATTATTTGTGCAAAATTTCATTCCTTTTTGACTTCTAGTTACAAAGATGTCACGTTACACATTCCCAAAGGGTGTTCCAGAAATATCTTTGTTAAAAAGTAGGCGTGGTCATAAACCGATTTCAATAAATTTTTGCGTGTCTATTAACACAAGTTATAAAAGTGTATAAACCAAGTTTCGTTATAATATCTCAATTGTTTGTCGAGTTATGGGCTCAGAAATCTCGTATATTCCTTTGTCTAAAAAGAGGCGGTGCCACGCCCATTTTCCAAAATTTGTCTATTTTTTGTTTCCGGTCTATTGTGGAACTCTTGCCACAAAATTTCTATGAATTATTTCTATATTTGACAAAGATATCGCTTAAAATGTTTTTATTAGGTCACTTTATAATACCCATATATAAAAGTGGGCGTGGTCGTCAACCGATTTTGGTAAAATTTTGAACATGTATTACCACAAGTAATAAAAGTGTACACACCAAGTTTCGTCATTATATATAAATTATTTGTCGAGTTATAGGCTCAGAAATCTCGTATATTCCTGTTTCTAAAAAGAGGCGGTGCCACGCCCATTTGCAAAAATTTTTGTGTTTTTCGTTTTATGTCCGCAGTAGGACTCCTGCTATAAAATTTCAATGATATATCTTTATAGTTGACAGAGATATCGCTTAAAATGTTTTTATTAGGTCACTTTATAAGACCCATATATAAAAGTGGGCGTGGCCGTCAAACCGATTTTAACTATTTTCCGTCCAAACGTTTGCCTAAGTAAGTACATCACGCGTACCAAATTTCATCGATATATCTTCAACGGTTTCTGAGTTATGACATATAAAACTTTCAAGGTTTGACCCTTAATAAGTGGGCGTGGCACCGCCCATTTTCCAAGATTTCATCAAATTTCTTCCTAGGGGCCTAAGCTCAACACGTGGGTAAAATTTCATCGCTCCAGCTATATTAGTGACTGAGATACCAAATTTCCGATTTTTTCTATAAAGTAAAAGTGGGCGTGGTCATGGTCCGATTTCATCCATTTTCAATACCAACCGTCCCAGTCTCGATACCAACTTGCATTTCAAATTTCATCGAAATATCTCAATTTTTGCACGAGTTAGAGTGTTTACAGACGGACGGACAGACGGACAGACGGACGGACGGACGGACGGACGGACATGGCTCAATCGATTTCTCTTTTCACCCTGATCATTTTGATATATATAAGTCTATATCTATCTCGATTATTTCATTCTGTTACAATCCACCGTTGTGGCCGCTGTGGTGCAGTGGGTAGAGTGCTCGCCTGCTATGCCAGAGGTCTCGGGTTCAAACCACGGTCCGAGCCAAACAAATTTTTCTAATTAGTAAAAATCCAATTATTGGGTTTTTTAAGAGCAGCGGTCACCTCTCGGCAGTGGGCGGCATACCCTCCGAGAGTATTTCTGCCATGAAAAAGCTTCTCACAAAAAAATGCATTCGCCGTTCGGAGCCGGCATAAAACTGTAGGTCCACCCAATTAGTAGGAAAAACAAAAAGGAGCACACCTCGAATTGGGAGAGAAGCTCGGCCATAAAACTCGTCAGAGTTATAATAGCGCCATTGTATTATTATATTACAATCCACCGTTATGTGATTAAAACTATAATACTCTGTGTACTAGTACAGCTGAGTATAAAAATACCCTGAAACTAAGTTCAAAAAACATTGCCTGAAAAAATAACTGGACACGCAGTGAAATCATCAGGTGTACGGAAATAAGTATATGCCATGGAAGTTCTCCCTGTGTATTCAAGCCTTTTTTCATACAGAAACTCTCCCTTCCCGTTTGGTAGTTTTTAGGTAGTTGATTTTCAACGCCACCTCTATATAAAAACGAAAGGGAAAGTTCAGATTTTAGAACTACATCTCTACTGAATATTCAGTAGGAAATATGTGCTGTTTCCAGCTGATCAATACTGCTGGGTATGTGCCAAAATACATACTTACCTACTCTTACATATGTAACAAAATATGTGTGTAGTTATTTCGTTTGTGTATAAAAACTCAATAATATAGTATTATAGAATTTGTTGCACGTACTGCATGTTTATTTTGGCAGCATCACAATGTCTGCAATATTGCTATCTTTAAAATGAAAAGATACGCCTCAATAACGGCCAGAAAATTTTCGGACAGAAAATAAATAAAAATAAATAAAAAAATAAAAAAAGAGCAATAATGGTATCATGGAAGGTATGATAAAATATTAAGCCGAAAATTCAGAAATTCTTCACTTCGAACTTTTGGCAATTTGTACACTTCCTTCATATAGTCATAACTCAAATCTTTTAGTTTTGCAAAGATGGTGAAAGCGCCATATTTTAATATAAATGATGTATTAATGATATTAATGATATATGTATTAATGATATATTGAGAGTGAGTAAAATAAATTATTTTGCAAGTACATGTGATGCGTTGTGTCATTTAATTAGCGTACTAGGAAAACTCCTATTGCCAGGGATTTTAATCTTACTATTGGAAATCTGCACGACTATAACCTCTTAAGCTTTAAAAATATTTAGTCAAACAAGAAAAGAAAGGAGAAATGTCTGTAAGCACACCAGCCATGAAATCAATTATTTACTGCTCTGGAAATCGCAAAAGCAATACCTTTCGGCTGAATATGCTGGTGGCACTGATTCAATTTTAATATCAACACAAACTGCATTTATCCGACGACACATTCAGAGATTCTAAAAAAATACATAAGCACAGCACATTCACATGGGGAAATACTCACAGAAACAGCTCTGCTGATTGAAAAAGTCAAAAAGTTTGCAAATTGAATAGGCCAAGTGCAGACAAGCATTGCTTACGTTCGCCATCGTCCAGAATTGGCCACACATTGCTGCCAGCCAGGTCTTAAATCGTTTTATTCTTACACCACTGCAAACCTGAAACCTGAAGGAGAAATCAAAGGAGTATGTAATATAGAATGGTGAAGCTATTATATTGCAAGAAAAATATGTAGGTACATATATGTTTGAGAAACAACAGAGACACTTGCATAAATGCATGAATAATAGATCGAATATGTACATTAGGGCGGAGTGAATTGGCGCTTTTTTTGAAATCATTATTGCTCTACCTGCAGAAAGTTGCCTTTCTAGTACAGAAGTAAGACTGCAAAATATTATTTGTCTAGTCCTTTATTTGGAGGTGCCCCAATTCCATTAAAGAATGGACAAAATGCTCCAGATGCATAAAATTCATTTGCTAGATAAAATTAATTTGCTAATTTTTCCTAAAAATATACGAAATTTTCCGATGAAATATGTTTAAACTTTAAATCAGTGTCTCCAAGCTAGTACAAAAATTCTAAAAATCCGAGAAAATTTTTTTGAAATTTTGGAAATTTCCTTGAATTGAATTTTATGCATCTGGAGCATTTTGTCCATTCTTTAATGGAATTGGGGCACCTCCAAATAAAGGACTAGGCCAATAATATTTTGCAGTCTTACTTCTGTACTAGAAAGGCAACTTTCTGCAGGTAGAGAAATAATGATTTCAAAAAAAGCCCCAATTCACTCCGCCCTAATGCACATACAAACATACATATGTATGAATGTATGTACTGGAATATCCCTACAGCGAAAATCCAAACTAGTCAGCCAACCTACCAGTTAGGTTAGGTTAGGTTGAAGTGGCTGCCTTAGGGGCACACTTAGGCCAGTACAGAGGCCCTTTGTGATACCACAAGAAGAAAACAGATTACTCCTCCTTTTTGAACCAGTTTGAAAACCTGATGAATTTCACCAGGTCTTTTATGTCGATATCCGCGACTTTGCATAGGCTATCCAGGAAAGGTGTCCCAAAACAGCGTCTCCTGACGCCGTTAAGAGCCGGGCAGTGGCAAATGAGGTGTTCGATTGTCTCCTCTTCCTCGTCGTTTTTGCAGCTTCTGCAGCATCTGCGGTAGGGTGCACCTAGCCTCTCTGCGTGTTTCCCCTATGAGGCAATGACCTGTAAGCACCCCCACAAGGTTCGAGATCTCCTCTCTCCTTAGAGTGCATATTTGACGAGATCGCTTGTGATCCCATTTTGGCCAGGTTTGTCTTGACGTTCGACAAACTGGGTTCTGTTGCCATCTATCGCTTGCCAGTTCATAGATGTGCTGTTTAAGCATTAGCTTGCATGTGGCAAACGGCATACCTATGCGTTCTTTGTCAGGAAGAACCTGCTCGGTAGTGCCTTGCCTCGCAAGTTCATCAGCCCTACAATTGCCATCGATATCCCTATGTCCCGGGACCCACACGAGGTGCAGACGGGTCTGTTTGGCCATCTCCTGTAGAGATCGGCGACAGTCTAGTGTTAGTTCAGAATTGAACGAGTGGGAGCCAAGAGACTTAATTGCTGCTTGGCTGTCGCTGAAGATGAATAAATCCCTATGGATAGGTTCAGGTCTCATATGGTTAACAGCCTCCCTTATAGCTGACACTTCAGCCTGGTAAACGCTGCAGTGATCGGGCAGCCTAAAAGCTAACTGTATATTCAAGTCTTGTGAAAAGACTCCGCCGCCAACTTTGTTGTCCAGTTTTGAGCCATCGGTATAGATAGAAACGCTACCTGGGGTTGGGTAAACCCGCTTTGGCTCTTCCCAATCATCCCTATTTGGGATTCTTGTTTCGAAGTTGCTGTCTGCAACCATAGTAGTAGTACAACCTACCAGTTAACTGACTAGATAAATTATGGGAGTTGCCCAACTAGTTTCATAGGGGACAAATTGGGATTAGTTATGAAACAAGAAGTTTTGCCAAAGAAAGGGTTTTAAATTAAAAACGAATGTATCCGGGGTTTCTGGAGGTTGCAATGAACACGTACGCAGTAAATTTAATTAATTAATAATTGAATTTAAATATCATATTCTAATAACTAAATAAATGTATTAGAAACTTTATTTTGCAATTTTTATTTCCATTGTAGTAGCATGTAAAACTAGTCAGTCAACTGGTATAGTTCTAATATCTACACTGACTAGTCAGCAAATTGGTATGATGCTGTTGTGTATAGTGCCTAGTCAGTCAAGTGGTATGACTCTGGTGTGGATACTGACAATTGCCATTTCCTAGGTCATCACCGTGTTAAAAATACCAGTTGCTAATATGGAAAAAAGATAGATGGCTGACTAGTTGAGCTGTATGGCCAACTAGTTGTCAATTAGTTTACAACTAGTTGATTTCGCTGCAGGAATACATCTGTACAAACATCCGTATTAGAGTCCTTATACGTTCATGCATTACCTTAGTCACACATACACGAGTACATATGTATTTGTTTTGAAATCTCTAGATGCCTTAAAAAATACATCAACATTTTTTTAGCTTCATCTTGGAAATAATGTATAATGCTTTTAGTATGGAACTGCACTAAAACTGTCGCAGCAACAGAATTTTCTTTGCAAAAATCGTTTTTTTTATTCGATCCTGGTAAAATCAAAGACGGATTCACAGAAATGGGAAGTGATGTATAAAAAGGAATACGTAATAATACACATACGTATGCATTAGAGAACAGTGCCAAGTTATTTGGATTTTCCAGTATTGCTCAACTTTATTAAGACCATCTTTGTGTGGGTAAAAAAGAGACAGTGAATGACAAAGCAGGATATCGCAGATGCAGATATTGTTTCTTTCGATTTAATTTCTTTTCAAAAATGTATATAAATACTATATATATGTGGCCGCTGTGGTGCAGTGGGTAGAGTGCTCGCCTGCTATGCCAGAGGTCTCGGGTTCAAACCACGGTCCGAGCCAAACAAATATTTCTAATTAGTAAAAATCCAATTATTGGGTTTTTTAAGAGCAGCGGTCACCTCTCGGCAGTGGGCGGCATACCCTCCGAGAGTATTTCTGCCATGAAAAAGCTTCTCACACAAAAATGCATTCGCCGTTCGGAGCCGGCATAAAACTGTAGGTCCACCCAATTAGTAGGAAAAACAAAAAGGAGCACACCTCGAATTGGGAGAGAAGCTCGGCCATAAAACTCGTCAGAGTTATAATAGCGCCATTGTATTATTATATTATATAAATACTTGGAAATTTATATAGATATATATTTTCAACTAACTGGAAAACGTAAGAGATTCAGCTAGTCCAGTAAACTGGTACGAGTACATACATATGTGTGCATACAGCAATCAGTAGAGGATTTACCCGAAAAGGCAAACATATTTATCAGCAATGGACATATACACCCGCACATATTTATTGGTATATATTTTATATGTATGTATGTACCCACCAAAAAATCTAAGCATTATTTAAGAATTAAAACAGCAGATTTAAAGGCTTACGAAAAAAGGCCTGAAAATTATAAGTGTACCAAATTTGTATGGCGTAAGGCTTGAAATAAAGCTGATTTTCCTGTGTTGATGTCATCAGGCCATAAGCAGTACTCTCTCTCTAAGAGCACACCGTATTCCAAAGTCTTAGCCGCCATGCGAAATAAGGCCTAGATAAGTATTAGAGAGGAGCAGACAGAGTGAGTGCATAACAGAAGCAGAGCTGCCAGCATACTCCTTTTTTAGACCTGATTTTTCAACAATAAGCAAAACTTTTTTACTGGGTATGTATGTATAGGTACATACTATGACGAAAGCTATATTTAGAATATTTAACAGGTGGCCTTTGTATTTTAAAATTACCCATTTTTTTCAGGCACTACACAGCGGCTGGCATAGTGCCATGTATAATGTGTAGGTATATACCAACATTCATACACGCATTATGTTTGCCGAACAGACGCTAAACATAATGTTCAAAATCTTGCAACCAGATATTATCTATGTATCCCCGCAGGGTTTCCAAGGAGTAATGTTAAACAGTTTTTTTACACAAGTATAAAAGTTAGTCTATTCATTAGTCCTAATCTCAGGCAAATACATAGATTGCTGCAATTTATTTCGGCATGTATTTTAAGACCAACACTGTCAGACAATTGTTTAAAATGTATGTAAATATGTGTAAGGCTTTTATAATAATAAATTACCATTTTTGCCGTTGAATACAAAATATAAGTTATTAATTATCCCTCCCCGCTCCTTGCTGTACATATTTATGTATATCCCCGAAAATTGGTCATTGGACTTTTCATCTCTTTTTTTCTAAAAGGTATTGCAAATAAAGCACGCAGATAAATACCAATGTTCAGTTCTGCCCGAAATTAGACTTGCACATTCTTTATATACCAAAGCAATACCCCTTTACGTTTATGCAATCATGCTTTACTCTCTACAGCGTATTTAATTATTTTAAAAATAGTAGGTACCTACTCCATTTCCCGGCACATCAAATTCAACGTATAAGACACAGCAGAGAATATGATTATTAGAACCAAGATACATATACATATGTATGTATTTTACGTACAAAAATCGTATGTAACTAGCCGTAAATTTATGCCGAGGCACGCTTCACTTCAATTCTATTTAATTCTCGCATACTTTTGTTTGTGGCATTGTTGCAAGTTGGTGCGGTAATCGCGCGTATTTTCAGAGTGACCAACAATGATGTCGACAACATTTGATTAGATGCACTCCACACCTTCTTACTCATTAAAGCGGCTGCTGATTTATGAGCAGCGATCCCAAGAGTCGCCCTATTTCAATAAATGAAAATTAATTTGTAGCCGCTACCGCGATACATACGAGAAGCAACCAATTGGGACTTCACCTAAAATAGATAGAAAATGATTTTTAAAAATTTTTAAAATGTTACCTGAAGAAATGCCACCTGGAAAAAATATCACACATCGCAGGCTTCGCCGCTTCAGGTAGAAAAAAAATATATAAATAGCTATTTCCGAGGTGGTGGCAGTAAAGACGGTGACTGTTTTCGTGCTTTTAATATGTTCTACGCCTGATTTAATGAGTCTCCACCGAGTGGCGCGGCCTTAGATCTACTGCAGCCTCAAATCGATGCTATGGATCTTCTCTAATAATTACCGAACACATCGAACTTATCAGCCGTTCATCGTTGGATCGTTCTGCGGAAAGTACCTATGTGCCTAAGTTATTGGCAAGCAGTCATACCGCCGACTATGCGTTCTCATTTTTACTTAAAAAGTATTACTTACTTCTACTGCTGCGATTCCCAATAAGCATTTAGCAAAGTAACAACAAAAACACAGATGTCAGCAGTAGCCACAGCTATAATATAAAGGAAATAGAAAAAAGGTTTAGCTTTGGATCAGACCGAAGTGAAGTACAAAAGGGATTTAGATACACTCATTCCCCTGTCCCATCTTACTTGGTCCCTTTCTATTCTAGCAGACCTATTTTAAATACTTTCGATTTTGTAACAGCATATCCATCGAATCTTATCAATAAATATACTCGGCTTATTAGTTGAAACCATACCTGGGTAATACTGAGTAGTAATTGGACTATTACGTACTTAAATACTTTATATTTTGATCTTGAAGTAATGAGTCCGTACCAAGTAGTTTCAGAATATTCAAGGCTAGTACAAGTACAAGTACAAGGAATTGAAAAAGAATTGAAGTTTTAGCAAATACTTCAAAATAATTGAAAAGAATTGAAAGTACTTGAAAAGAATTGAAAAATGTACTTGAACCGATTTGTCAATTCTTTTCAAGTACTTTCAATTCTTTCAATTCTTAGAAGTACTTGAAAAGAATTGACAAATCGGTTCAAGTACAGTACTAGTACAATTCTTTTAAAATGTACTTGTCACAAGTCGTACTGGTACTTGATATTACCCAGGTCTGGTTGAAACTCAATCCTAAACACTTAAGCATAAAAAGTTCCGGTTGCTGAAAATTAGGTCTAATATATTCAGAATTTCAAATACGGTAATATAAACAATAAATGATCATAAGAGAATTCAAAATATACCAAAATTATGCGGGCTTTTGCCCTGGCACAATAAGTTAACACTAATAATGATGTTATTTTCAGAACTCTAGCCAACCCTGGGTATATATATGTAAACATTGCCTTTTTTTGCTTGTCCTGTAGCACATCTCTAAACGTCTCTCTGGTTTTCTCGTTTTTATTCTCTTCCCACCGGCAAACTATAAAATTTAATGTGACTGAAGTGCTTCTGAGGGTTAAATGTGTCACAACTTAACTGCTTACTTTGATTGTTTTTCGTTTGCATTCCTTTTTGCTTCCTTTCTACTATACGTAGAATTTAGGTAAGACTGTTTATTTTTGTTGCTTACAAAGTGAACCAATAAAATGCGTACAATCATACGTACATATGTACATTAGGCCGTCTTGCCTTATAGGGACCTAAAAAAAGTCCACCACATAACCCTTTATTGGCTTGATGGTTAAAATGTTCCAGAGAATTATTTGCCATAAAATTTCAATAGGGGTCAGAAAACTATTTCGTAAAATTTACCTAAAACACCACAGGAAGCGAAAAACATATATTCCTTGGAAGATTAAACGTGTTTTATTTTGGGTTCTACTGAAGCGATCGCAATACTTATTTTGCAAGAGATTAAAGATTTTTGACTAGGTTTAACATGCAGGTATAAAAAGATATATTGGGGTGGTATAAACTAAGTACTGGGTGGTAGTGACTCCATCGGCGCATATAGCGCTAATAATTATAATATAATAATATAATAATACAATGGCGCTATTATAATTCTGACGAGTTTTATGGCCGAGCTTCTCTCACAATTCGGGGTGTGCTCCTTTTGTTTTTCCTACTGTTTGGGTGGACCTACAGTTTTATGCCGGCTCCGAACGGCGAATGCATTTTTTGTGAGAATCTTTTTTATGGCAGAAATACACTCGGAGGGTATGCCGCCCACTGCCGAGAGGTGGCCGCTGCTCTTAAAAAAACCCAATAATTGGATTTTTACTAATTAGAAATTTTTTTTGGTGTTTGCTCGGACTGGGTTAATAATTAAATAGTATAAACCTTCCTTTCAATCCAAAGAATTTGGTCTATTAATATTAGAGATGGGACTATAAATAGCGAAGAAGTGAAAAAAATTTATTTAGGCGACATCTAGCAGCGTCAAAATATAATAAAAAGTTTGTCCGGAAATATTTTCCAAAAAGATATCATATCGTCGGTTTCCTGCCAGAAAAACGAATGTGAAATTTTTTTTAAGTGCGATGTCTTTTCTTTATCGGGTATATATTGATGTAATAACAATTAGTATTTGTATAAATGCTTGTGTAAACATACATATGTCGTTTTCGATTCGCCATCACACAAGCGAGGTCGGATCGAACAAAAATGTTTGAACCCATAATGAGTAGTAGCCATACTCGCTAACTGGTCGATACAAATTTCCCTCTGCTCGCTAGCATTCACATATAAATTTGACAGAAGGAAATTTATAGCCAGCAGAGAAATTGTGAATCGAAAGCGGCTATACTTAATATGTACGTGTATGTACATAAGTATATATACAAATATTAATTGTTATTAGCCGCTTTCGATTCACAATTTCTCTGCTGGCTATAAATTTCCCTCTGCCAAATTTATATGTGAATGATAGCGAGCAGAAGGAAAATTTTATCGAGTGTGGCTACTACTCATTATGGATTCAAACATTTTTGTGATCCGACCTCGCTTGTCTGATGGCGAATCGAAAACGCCAATTATATCAATATATACCCGATAAAGAGCAGACATCGCACTTAAAAAAATTTTCACATTCGTGTTTCTGGCACCAGGCCGACGATATGTGGGGGCGTACGGCGAACTTTATTTTCTGCGGTACGGTCTAATGTACATTTATACATACATATGTACATATGTACGTGCGGTCAATAAAACGCAAAACAAAAGTCAGTGGCAAGCAATATTTGAAAAGTTTCATATTGTACGTGAGAATATAGATATTCGAACCACTTAGCACTGCATTTTTATAACACAAAAAAATAGATTCTGTTGACAAGTTAAGGTCAATGCCATGCATCATTAGCTCTTTTTGTACACCAATAAACCGCAGTCCATTTATACATAAAAATATCTTATAACCACCCTTCTATTACGTAACTCGTCAATGGTAAATTTTAATTTAGCTTTGGAAAGTAATAGTCAGTGTTGCCAGGTTAGCCTTTTCGAGGCTAGATTTAGCCTTTTTTTTTGTCCTTTAGCCTCATAATTTTCGGTTTAGCTTCGTGGCTTTTTTCTAGCCTTTTTTACTCAAAATGTTACTTGTACTAATTTGTATAACAAGAACTTGCAGTAATTCATGTGAACGCCGTTGTACGTATGCGACGCCATGAATGTGTTCTGACCGTAAGGTTTTTATAGCAACCTTGTTACATTGTTGTCAAAATATAATAGGCCTGGTTTTCCCCGAAATATATACATGCATACATATGTTCTTTTATTTCGAGTTGTAGGAGTGAGTAATGACACGATTTTTTGGGAGTTGACACATAAGCACTGACTCACTAAAAAGAGTCGACTCACTGAGTTGGCACGATTGTGCTACAACACGTTTGTGTTACAGCACGATTGTGCTACAGCACATATTACTTTCGTGCTATTGTCAACCAAAAAGTGTTACTGTGTGCTATCAGAGACATTAATAGAGCTACAGTGGCGAAAGCTAATAACACTGGATCACAAAATGAAATTTTTTGTCTGTACTTTGGACGTGACTATCCTATCTATATGTAAAATCGGTCGCTGATTCCGAAAATCGGGTTCATTTTTAATTCTATGGGAAGGTTTTTGAGATATCGGAAATTTACCGTTATTTGGCCAATGGGTACACTTAATCCAGTATAACTCTTTAACACAGTGAGTTATATTCCTTAGGGTGACACCAAACGAAAGAAAATTAAATTTCCTTTTCATAGCTCCTATAACATTTTTCTCTAACTCTTATAGTTTCTGAAATATTGACGATTAAATTTTATTCGCACAATGCCTCTACACGGGTATATTTTATGCATGTTATACCCGTAAATGGGCTTGTATCTACTGCGCTGCCAATGTGCTGCTACTGCAGATGTGTAGGTATTGGTACAATATGCATAGAATGTACGCGTGCAGAGGCATTGCGCGACCTGGCTGTATTTACTTGATCGCCTATAACTTTTCCATTTTACAATGGATTTTCATCGTTGATAGCTTATTTTTTTGGTAATAGAATAGAGCTTCATGAAAAGGAGTAAAACCGAAGGTAAAAGTATTGGTTTTAAAGATATTGCCTGACAAAGTCAATTTTTTCTTCAAAAAATCGTAAAAAATCGAAAAAATTAAAATTTAATCGTCAATATTTCAGAAACTATAAGAGTTAGAGAAAAATATTATAGGAGCCGTGAAAAGGAAATTTAATTTTCTTTCGTTTGGTGTCACCCTAAGGAATATAACTCACTGTGTTAAAGAGATATACAGGATTAAGTGGACACATTGGCCAAATAACGGTAAATTGCCGATATCTCAAAAACCTTCCCATAGAATTAAAAATGAACCCGATTTTCGGAATCAGCGACCGATTTTACATATAGAAAGGATGGTTGCGTTCAGAGTATTTTTTGGCTGTAGAGCAGTGTAACCGTACAGTGGACAAGTGTCTCTACCATTGAATTTTGGGCGGAAGTCCGCGAATATAAAAACGCATTAGACGAAACCCCTTTTTTGGAACTTGTCGAATTTGTATTTAGTTTTTTGGTATTACCACTCAGTAATGCAGAGGTTGAACGAATTTTTAGTGCCATGAACATTTTAAAAACTAAGCTAAGGAACAGATTAAAAACCAAAATGCTTCATTCGCTGCTTAATATTAGATGTTCATTAAAACGCGTATCCAAATGCTGTGATGATTTTGAAATTTCTGATGATCTCACCTCTATGGTAAATGCGCGAAATTTATACGAAACCTCAAGCTCTGCTGGTTCATCAGACGAAGATGATATTATTTAATTAACTAGTTTGGAGTGATTTTTTGTTCTATGTATAAGTATTTATTTAAAAAACAAAGTCATGCACTAGTCAAGAAAATGTGCCTGATATGTGTTCAAACATGAATAGTTCCTTTAAGTAATGTTTATAGTTTTTATATGCAAATGAACAAAACTTAAATAAATAAAATTTGAATGAATTTCTTAAAAAAAATGCTGACTTCCTTTTAGCTTCTTTTTTTTTAGTTTCAGCCTTTTCTAACTTTTTTTTTGTCAATCTAGCCTCGCTTTTCTTCATGACCTGGCAACACTGGTAATAGTCAACAAAACTAATGAAAATTCATAATAAATTGCCTACTTATAGGCGCGATAACGTTTTCTACAAATTATCTAGAAGAAACGTTATTTTGTTCTTAAAACAATTTTATTTTACCAGGACGCCTGTTGTTAAACGCTTCTGTGGAACAACAGCTTATTTCAAATAATACTCATCAGTAGACTGCGGATCTTTATGCAAAAAATTCAAAATGCTTTGTTAAGTGTTATATTGATTCAAAACTATATATTCGCATTCCAAAACGAATTTTCTTGCTCTGTTTTGAATATGCAAAATATATGCAACTTATATGCAAGTTATATGCAAGTTATATGCAAATTAGAAATACACCTTTTTCATATAAAATATAGAATTTTAAGTGATATACACAATAAGTAAATACAGTTGAATGCAAAAATCATTTGTTGTATGCTGGAACATTTGTTCCATGCAAATAAATAACCCATTAACACCCAAAACAAAACTGTAAATGGTAACTAATTTTTACTATAATAATTTTTAATGTAAAGAGATAATTTTAGTTGTAGTTAAGACCACAATATACTACAATTGTTTTATCCAGATTCTGAATGCCGAAATTGTGACGCTTATCGGTTAATATCAGTTTATATGCTGAAAATGAACGCTCAAATTTGGGTCTTTAATATTGTCAACCCAATTTCGAAGCTTCAAACACTTTCTCTTCATTGCTTTTCCCATTGCAAATACAGAAAAATAAAATGATAAGCTTGTTAAACGCTGAATGACAAATTATTATTAAAAATTAAGCCATTAGAAATGACTCATTGCAAAATATATTCCATAAAATTCTTCAATTTGAAACAAATTATAGGAGTATGAAAACGCTAGTGTCTGTCTCACGATAAAATATATGTATATGCAAATTTTCAATTTTTATGTAAATATGCAAGTTATATGCAAATATGCAAGTTATATGCAAATATGCAAGTTATATGCAAATATGCAAGTTATATGCAATATGCAAAATATGCAGAAATAAATATGTAAATTTAGAATATTTAATTAATAACATTCATTTTTCTCTTTTGAACCATATCGCTATCTCTTCTCCTTAAAAATATGCAATTGCATAAAGATCCGCAGTCTACTCATCAGTTTACACTGTTAAGCCGGAATTACAATAGCGCTGTGGCTGTGGCAGCGACTGTTTTTCGAAATCAGCTGATTTTTAGAAACTACGGTTTGTAATGAAGCGGCACACAATACAGCAGAGGCAGCTGGCAGCACCGCTCCGTTTAGCCCAAATTCTAAATTCGCTGCCGCTGCCTTGAATCGCAGCCAACTTCAAAGTGTTGATGTGAACTTACGTCTGTTTCCGTACTATCCAATGTAACATATTTTTTACTAATTTTGTGTTTCCGTACTTTGATGCCAGCAAGCGGGAGAGAATTTAATTTTTACTTAATTAATTTCCACTAGCAAATATTGCCGGCGGGATGCAAAAGCAAAGAAGAAGAAAGATCAGAGGAAAAAATGAAACAAGATTGATTATTTTAATTGAAAAAAGTGGACATGAAAATGGTAAGTAAATTTATGTCACCACGTGTCCAAGGTAAAAGGAAACAGACCTAATATATAAAGAAGGCACTGCCAAATACTGCGAACGCTCTATTGTGTTTGGTCTGGCAGTCACTGCTCATATTAGACGCATCAGCTGATTCCGAAAACCGTCGCTGCCCGCTGCCACATCGCTGATGTAATTTGGGCTTTATAAATAGTGGTATATTTTTTAAACTTTGATTTGGTTTGAAAGAAATTTAGAACTGTTTTTGGGTTAAATTTTTAACTTTTGTAAATTTAAAAGTTTCTTATTCCTTTTTGGTTTAAAATTCAAACTTACAAAAGTTCAAATATTTCAAAGTATTTTTTGGAATAAATTTCATACTTTTTTGGTTTAAATCTTACACTTTTTCTCACTTAAACTTTTAAGGTTTAAATTTTAAACTTTCATTAGAACATATGGAAACAGATAAAATGAAGAAGGAAGAAAATGAGAAGAGGATAGGAAAAGGGCACAATATAGAAAAGGATTAAGAGGACGTTGGGGGGAGAAAAATATGGAAGAAAAGGAGAAAAAAAGGATAGGAAAGAAGATACAATAGAGAAAAGCATTAAGAGGATTTGGGAGCAGATATAAAAAGGTTTAAATTTTAAACTTTTGAAAGTCTTAAAATAAATTTTAATTTCGAATAAAATCTGAAACTTAAAAGTTTAAAAATTGTTTAAACTTTTCAAATTTAAATTTTAATAATTTTTCGGTCGTGTCCTATATATCGACCAAAAAAGTTTAAAATTTATACCAAAATTTATTTGAGTGTAATGAAGCTTATTAAGTAAACCCGAAAACTTAGACAATGGGCCATATTAATAAAAACCAAGCAAATGCTTTTACTCAAGATTTTATAAATTTGACATTAATTTGTATGAACCAAATTTCAAAATTTGAGTAAAAGGTCTGAAATTTTAAGCAAAAGCAAATGCTCGGCTTTTATTAATATCACCCAATGTACCTAATGTATGAATAAAGTGATAGAACAAGCACCAGCAGGTAATATTTGAAAGAATTGAGGAAAAAACAACGTCATGTGCGGAATAGCAACGACATCAAAATTACCAATGGTCTATCAAATTCCAATTATACCATTTATACATAACAAAAATTCAGCTCTTAGCACCCCACCCTACCCTCAATCTTTTGCTAACCGGCCATTACCGTCATCGGTATGCGAATCCACTTTCTTTCGGGAGAATTTTATTTCAACATTTTTCCAGTTTTTATTTTCGCTTTTTGTTTTGTCATTTATCAGCTTGTGAGCTTTATCATATTTTTTGGAGGATTTATGAGATTCCATATTTTATCCCCCCAGAGATGGTAATATGTGTACAACCACCAGCAAGCATTTATACGAAAAAATTCAAATAGACAGTTACAGGTAAGAGTATGACGAATATAAAACTTATGCACGTGTTATTTGAGATATCGCTGACGTCACTGTTGGCCACAATGCATCGCGAAGTTTTTCATTCGTTTATTTTTCACTTGTTGTCCAGATTGCCGGGGAGTTTGCCAGTTTTTTTTGCATTTCTATCTATTCGTGCAGACGTTTGAAATCATTTATTTTCCAACGCTCCCTTGAGGATTATGTTTAGTATCTGAAATCAAGACATTTTTGCTTTAACTGAAATTAATATAATAAATTATTATCATTCGTACCATTCATCAACCACCATTTGAAATGGAAGCCAACTTTTTAAATTTAAAGTCAGATAACCACGAAGGTGGCGCAATTGTAATATATTATATTATTATATAAGGTGCAATAATTTCATTTCCAGTTCTACTGTAGGTTAATATTTTGTGAAAACATGGGCTATATATGATTTTTTTTTTTAATGTGAGCGGTATTTCGCGGAATCAGAAAAAAAATAATAAAAATTTTGTCTTTAATCCTCTCAATATAAGCTTAAAATTTAGGGGTGGACTTTCACAACGTTACATATACTGAATTGCTTAAAAGAAATGAGTTAAATAAAAGCTAAATTCAATATTGGTAGTGACGTTACTTCTTTGTTTATTAATTTAGTAAAACCGTTTCAAGGCAACATTGTCATGAATTTTGAAGCACTTTCATTTGGCAAAACAAAGAGGATAATTCATGGACATACAAATAAGTTAGCTGACCCAACTATGTGAAAACGACTTCAGAGCTCAAAAGGACATTAGAGGGAAGTGTAGAGCTTCAAAATACGAAACTAATGACGTATCAATTTTAAAAATCGGATAAATAACAAAGTTACAAGAAAAAAACAATTTCGACGGTATTTCGCGGGATAAAAAAAAATTTATTATACCTTTCATGAGAATGAAATGGTATTATAACTTAGTGCCAAAAAATGTTTGTCGAAAGTACCAGAAGCAAGCGTGGGGGACCCACCAAAATATATACCGATATGATCAGAATCACGAGCTGAGTCGATTAAGCCATGTCCGCCTGTCAGTCTGTCCGTCCGTCCGTCCGTCTGTGTGAACGCAAACTAGTCCCTCAGTTTTTGAGATATCTGAATGAAATTCGGAATACAGGTATGTTGTTATATGCAGCTGATCATTTGTCGGAACCGGCCGAATCGGACCACTATAACATATAGAAAACAACCGATTATTCAGACATACATGAAATTTTTGGATGTAATTTGTGCATTAGGGTGCGTTTATGTCGGAGCAATAGAAGAAAGAAAGATAGCTGTGCGTGATAAACGCTTATCGGAATAGCGCTATTGAGTGTTTATGTCGGAGCAGTGATAAGAGCAATAGTAGCGAAGAGGTCAATAAGCGGAGGTAATAGCGCTGTTCGACCAAAGCATATAGCGCTATTGAGTGTTTATGTCGGAGCTAAGCTAGCAAAGAGTGGAATAGCGCTGTTATCTGCGTATATTGAAGCTATGGTACTAGATTTGTCTTTAGTGTATTGTGGTACTTAAATAAAAATTTTAGAGTAACCGAAAAGGAGAAGAGACGTTGTTATATTACACATAATAAATATTTACATATATTTCTACTCCACACATACTTATCTATATATTTCATTTTTTTTAATTTGAAAGGTTATATAAAAATTGTGTATAGAAAGTAATAAAACACATAAACAATGTCCCTCTTATTCATAAAAAATAAAATAGATTTATAAAATTTTAGAAATCGAAAAATTTTATGAAAATGCCACTTAAAAATTTTTAAAACCTATTTTATTTTTTATGCATGAATTCGTATATATTTACTTACGTTTGGCTTTCATTTCACATGCTACGGCCGTCCACAGTTTATCCAAGACAAGCCTATTGGGATGATTTGGATTTCTTTGATCCCACAAAGGTTGCCTTTTAAAAATTGCACTGATGGAACTTTCTGTTTCCATAATGAATAGCGCTAATCGACTAAAGAAAATCAATGAATTAATTTTCTTCGCTCTTATACTTTGATACGCGCTTATAGCGCGGCTCCGACATAAACAGAAGTACAGAACTCCCATTTACAATTTTCGTTGCTAGTATCCACTCTTTCTTCTATTGCTCCGACATAAACACTACACGCGTTTCCCATAAGGTATTTTCTCTGCTATGATAATAGCGCTAATGTGGTGAATTTCTTTAGTCACCCACTGCTCCGACATAAACAGAAGTACAGAACTCCCATTTACAATTTTCGTTGCTAGTATCACTCTTTCTTCTATTGCTCCGACATAAACACTATACGTGATTTCCGTAAGGTATTTTCTTTGCTATTATCTGTGGTGAGCTTAGCGCTTATCGCAGCTCCGACATAAACAGAAGTACAGAATTCCCGTTTACAATTTTCTTCGCTATCTTTCTTTCTTTCTTCTATTGCTCCGACATAAACGCACCCTAACTTCCCCATTTAAACAGCTAAGGACATGAAACTTTGAAGTAGACGTGCCCATTTTGGCCCAAACAAGCTTACCGAAAATTGTCAAGATCGGACCACTATAACATATAGTTCCACAACATCCGATTATTCAGATATACACATTTTGGTGTATAACTCCTCCATTTAAATAGCCAAGACACCATTTTTTCTAATAAATCTTTCCATAAATAACCCACAGAATTAAAATTATAAATTAAACTTAATCCGGCTATGTACATACATAGGTAACTTTTCATTTCCCCACTCATGAAAGGTACGAAGTCTTCGGTACGGCCGCAGACAGCCGCGCTTTTACTTGTTTTTTGTGTCCCTTGACCCTCTCAACATAAGCTTCAAATTTAGGGACGGACTTTTACAACTTTTTTATTTCGTATGGGGACCAACCCAGTCTAATGTATATACATACATACAAAAATAAACATTGGTTAAAAATTGAATTTAATAGGAATTCCTACGCAAAAAATTTTCTCAGTTCATAAACCATTAATAAGTGAAATTGAAAGCCATAAATGAGTAAGGGATCAAAGCTGTTCTTCATGCTTGCAAACAAATACATACATATGTATGTACAAATAAATATTTACTAATATGGATGTGTGTATATCGAGCATAAGAAGAGATTCCTTTTATGCACATACAATGAACCATATTCCCAGCTTTTACGGGGTTCCTTTTCAATTGTCGTATGAATCTCAAAGGATGTTGTAAAAATAAAAAGAAAGAAATAAAAAAATTCAAAAAATTCCTTTTCATTTTTGTGCTTTCATTCCTTTTTCCAGCGCTTTTGCCGAATTTTTGACAATTCATGTTCATAAATTGATTCAATAACATTTTTAGAATATCGAATGGGATAACGCCAATAAAAGGAGGATTTTTGATGTTGTTTGCTTATTGTAAAAAAGTTAAAGGGCAAAAAGGTTGAATACCGCTTTACATTTCCAAAAGTAAATATGGCATTCCTTTGGTGACGTTGATTGCAGGGCTTAGTGTAAAAAGGTTTTCATGTTCGGCATTAAAAGAGCTCAAGCACTGAATTTGCGTGGCGGAAGATAAGATTACTCTTGAGTTTTTATTAAGAACGTTTCCCATCTTCAATGTGATTGACTTTCAACGAGGGTTTTGGATGGCTCACAATGACCAACTTTTATTTATATAGTTTTATATCGCCGTTTGAACTCCATAACCGCTTAAGTGAGACTTTCGCAACCGCCTAACCAACATTTGTGCCAAAAATTAAATGTGAAAGAGTTTTTAGTGCTTAGCACGAAATTTTTATTTTTAATTCAATTTTTAATTGTTGGGGTAAGTGGAAAAAAAATTCAACAACTATTTACAGCGAAGGTTGAGTGTATAGCTATTTCACGAAAAAGTTGTTGAATTTTTTTCCACTTACCCCAACAATTAAATGTGAATTCCTGACGACCACCTCCACGACTTCAGATCTGAAAAAGACAAAAGGAAATATAGAGCTTTCTGTACTTCCCAAAGGCCAATTTTATTGCTTAGATCGATAGAGCTGGGCGCCAGGAGTTAAAGTTTGGCAAATCCCTATTTTGGCATAGACAGTTACGATAGTTTCACTTAGGCGGTTATGAAATTTAAACGACGATATGCAGCTTTTGATTTTATCCATCTACTTGTTTTTATACTCAGCTGTACTAGTACACAGAGTATTATAGTTTTGATTTCCTAACGGTGGATTGTAACAGAATGAAATAATCGAGATAGATATAGACTTATATATATCAAAATGATCAGGGTGAAAAGAGAAATCGATTGAGCCATGTCCGTCCGTCTGTCCGTCTGTGAGCACGATAACTCGCGCAAAAATTGAGATATTTTGATGAAATTTGAAATGTAAGTTGGTATCAAGACAGGAACGGGTGGTATTGAAAATGGGCGAAATCGGACCATGACCACGCCCACCTCCCCTATATAGTAAAAATCGGAAATTTTGTATCTCAGTCACTAATAGAGCTAGAGTGATAAAATTTCACACACGTATTGAGCTCAGGCCCTTATGAAGAAATATGGTGAAATTTTGGAAAATGGGCGGTGCCACGCCCACTTATTAAGGGGCCAACATTGAAAGTTTTATAAGTCATAACTCAGAAACCGTTGAAGATATGTGATATACTTACTTAGGCAAATGTTTTGACGAAAAATTGCCAAAATCGGTTGACGACCACGCCCACTTTTATATATGGGTCTTATAAAGTGACCTAATAAAAACATTTTAAGCGATATCTCTGTCAAATATAAAGATATATCATTGAAGTTTTATGGAAGGTGTCCAACTATGGACATATAACAAAAAATACAAAAATTTTGGAAAATGGGCGTGGCACCGCCTCCTTTTAGAAGCAGGAATATACGAGATTTCTGAGCCCATAACTCGACAAATCATCGATATATTATGACGAAACTTGGTGTATACACTTTCACTACTTGTAGTAATACATGCTCAAAATTTTAGCGAAATCGGTTGACGACCACGCCCACTTTTATATATGGGTATTATAAAATGACCTAATAAAAACATTTTAAGCGATATCTTTGTCAAATATAAAGATAATTCATTGAAATGTTGTGGCATGAGTTCTACAATAGGTCGGAAACAAAAAATAGAAAAATTTCGGAAAATGGGCGTGGCACCGCCTCTTTTCAGACAAAGGAATCAACGAAATTTCGGAGCCCATAACTCGACAAATAATTGAGATATTATGACGAAACTGGGTTTATACACTTTTATAACTTGTGTTAATAGACACGCAAAAATTTATTGAAATCGGTTTATGACCACGCCTACTTTTTAACGAAGATATTTCTGGAACACCCTTTGGGAATTTGTAACGTGACATCTTTGTAACGGGAAGTCATAAAGGAATTAAATTTTGCACAAAGAATAATATTCATATGCTTAGTTGGATGACTGATAAAAATTTAGAAAATGGGCGTGGCTACGCCCACTTTATGCAGCACTCGATTTATATAAAGTACCTACACCGTGTTTCCATCAAACGCAAACAAACAATGAAAGCATACAGCTGAGTATCTAATGTTCGATTCCACTCGAACTTAGGCTTCCTTACTTGTTTATATTAATGAATTGTATGACTTTAAACTACTATTAAAACCTAACATACTTTTTTATTTTTGTAATAATGTTTACACGGAGAAAACTATATTAATGTCACATCCATATTTATGGATAATCCTGTCTAATCCATAAACTATGGATGTCATATCCATATTTTTGTATATATTACAAATCTGTTTTGGATATAACACCATTATATGGATATGACATCTATAGTTTATGGATCAGACTAGAGGTCGGAAACTATCGATAGTCAGCACCATCGATAGTGTACGAGAGTTTTTTGCAAACTATCGATAGTATATCGATAGTTGACGATATTTTCGGGTGATTTGGGAGAGTCTACGGCTACGCTCACACTGTAACCGCCTTTTGCCGTCCGGCAGCAAAATCATCCACAAACACATCTGTTTTAAATGAGCTCACCCGATTTCACCCGAATGTAAAAAAACTTTGCCCACCTGTCCTGGTCGTATTCTTACCAATACATGAAAGTACATACTAGAAGATGATCCAATAAAACTTTTTTCAGTACATTGTTTTGTTTTATTTATTTATTAGCCATTTATTCTTGTTCAAAAAAATTAATATATTAACCAGAGGCCATAACAATTATAACAAATAAATATAAAAATCACTTGATAACAATTATTGAGCAATGGAAACATTTTTCCATCATCAATAACAATTACTCAAAGATCGATATTTTTTCGATCAGATCATAATTGTTATGAGCAATTGATATTTTTTTCGATCTTCCATAACAATTACTGGATGATGGATATTTTTTAGATCAGTTCATAATTAATTAAGACTCGACCAAATGATAGCCCTAGCCAAGCGCTTTCATTTGATACCCATTTTGCGGTGTTCGGTATTCTA
Source organism: Urophora cardui (assembly GCA_960531455.1). Lineage (NCBI taxonomy): Eukaryota > Metazoa > Arthropoda > Insecta > Diptera > Tephritidae > Urophora > Urophora cardui. The sequence goes on along the minus strand of OY482671.1, from coordinate 87,158,966 downwards.
TATTCGTATTCCGTATCCATATTTATCCGCTTTTCCACAATTATGAGCTGACTCAGTTATCGATAAATTTAACGAAATATATCGTAGTCCAAATAAAACCTGGGGCCATCCCCTTTCGTTTGATACCCATATTGTAGTGAAATTTTAATGTTTTTGGGTAATCACATTTTAAACGACCATGCGACTAGAACGCATAGTCGTATTTATGTTGCTTTGACTACTTGTTATAGTCCAACCAGTCAACGACGCACGCACGTAGCCCGTGTCAGCTGACACAACCTGTCTTATGGAGTTGTAGTGTAAATGCCCAGTCACCAACGCATGACGACGGCTCTCTTGACGCACGTGTCGTAGAAACCTAGCTCAATTTGATTTTTCACGTAATAACGTGTCAGCTGATGCTCTCATGATTGCTCACTTTGCAACAGGGTTGCCGGAGCGATCATTTTGCAGTAAATTAGTACGAATCTTTCAATATGCTCCCAAAGTACCTCAATAACTATTCCGAATGTTGCCGATTATAAAATTATGTTAACATAAGTGTATTTTTTTTTAAATATGGAGATAAAAATGTAATAAAAAAATTTAAGTTTTTTCTTGCGTTTTTTTACTAAATTTAACTATTGCCGCAATCGTTTTTTTACACGGAAATAAAAATGTAAATAGAGAAAATGAAGGTTTTTTGGCGTTTTTTATACTCAGCTGTACTAGTACACAGAGTATTATAATTTTGATTTCATAACGGTGGATTGTAACATAATGAAATATTCGAGATAGATATAGACTTATATATATCAAAATGATCAGGGTGAAAAGAGAAATCGATTGAGCCATGTCCGTCCGTCCGTCCGTCCGTACGCACGATAACTCGCGTAAAAATTGAGATATTTTGATGAAATTTGAAATGCAAGTTGGTATCGAGACTGGGACGGTTGGTATTGAAAATGGGCGAAATCGGACCATGACCACGCCCACTTTTCCTATATAGAAAAAATCGGAAATTTGGTATCTCAGCCACTAATATAGCTAGAGTGATAAAATTTTACCCACGTATTGAGCTCAGGCCCTTATGAAGACATTCTATGAAGTTTTGGAAAATGGGCGGTGCCACGCCCACTTATTAAGGGGCAAACATTGAAAGTTTTATATGTCATAACTCAGAAACCGTTGAAGATATATCGATGAAATTTGGTATGCGTAATTTGCTTACTTAGACAAATGTTTTGGCGAAAAATTATCAAAATCGGTTGACGGCCACGCCCTCTTTTATATATGGGTATTATAAAGTGACCTAATAAAATCATTTTTAGCGATATCTCTGTGAAATATAAAGATAATTCATTGAAATTTTGTGACATGAGTTCTACAATAGACCGGAAACAAAAAATAAAAAAAAGTTTGGAAAATGGGCGTGGCACCGCCTCTTTTTAGACAAAGGAATCTACGAGATTTCTGAGCCTATAACTCGACAAATAATTGAGATATTATGACGAAACTTGGTTTATGCACTTTTATAACATGTGTTAATAGACACGCAAAAATGTATTGAAATCGGTTCATGACCACGCCTACTTTTTAACAAAGATATTTCTGGAACACCCTTTTGGAATTTGTAACGTGAAGTCTTTGTAACTAAAAGTCATAGAGGGATGAAATTTTGCACTAACAATAATATTTATATGCTTATTTGGATGATTGATACAAATTTTGAAAATGGGCGTGGCTGCGCCCAAATAAAAAAAAAATAAATAAATAAATATAAAATACACCCTATATCGAACAAACGCAAACAAACAATGAAAGCATACAGCTGAATATCTAATGTTCGATTCCACTCGAACTTAGGCTTCCTTACTTGTTTTTACTAAATTTTACTACATATTGTATCAATCGTTTTTATTTGTTTTTATATGGAGATAAAAATTTAAATAGAAGAAAATGAAGTTTTTTCTGCTGTGTTTTCTTTACTAAATTTGACTATTGTGGATATTTTTGACTGTTGCATTTACAATATATGTGACTATTGCGAATATTTTTGACTGTTCAATTTAGCAAAATTACCCCGGATTAGCCATGGGTAATGGCGCAATATTTTTGGCGCTGATACAATAACGCCAGCGCCAACCGTGGCGCCAACTCACGGTACTGACGCAATAACACCTTTAGCGCAATTGTCATCGAATAATCGATAAATAACATTTTTTCGCTTGTTACTGTTTACCATCCCCGTTTTATTTCTTTTGGCGCAATTCTGCTTACATACACGAGGGCACAATTAATCTTAATTTTCATAGTCATTTGGAAAAATATTCCGTATATATGTGAAAATATGCTGGAAATTAGAGTCACTTAGATCACTATCAAGCACACATAATTGTGACGTTGTCATACGTATACATATACTATGATGCTGTTATTGGCGTTGTGGTTGCGCCATTTTACACTAGCGCTATATTGGAGCTGGTGTTAGCGCACGAAATTGAGTCAGTGTTATATTGCAATAGCGCATCATTGAGTTGGCGCTATACTGAGTTCGCGCTACATTGAGTTGGCGCTACATTGAGTTGGCGCTATATTGAGTTGGCGCATTTCCCAAATCGGAGTTAGCGCAATAACACCAGGGTTGGTGTCAGCGCAATTGCGCCGCGCAGCGCAGTGTTACCCATGCCTACCCCGGATAGCAAATTTTTAAAAGCTGTCAGGTGAATAATATTTGGTGAGCTCGTGAATTTGACAACAAGCATAAACAACAAAAAGAACGAAATATGTACATATGCAATACATAAATTAAAAAATAACCGCGGTGAATATTATTACTAAAAATTAAAACAAAAATAGTATCTGTATATAATTGCTGCATTTTATTAATTGCAAAAATTAGGTTTCTTACTGCACATACATATGTACATATTCTTAAAAGCCTTTAAGAAATAGTAGTAGAAAATGTAGAAGCACGGAGTCAGAAGTAAACAAAACTGCAATTAATATTTGGTTTTAAATTATCATGATACAACATTTTCAATTTAAAAATTTATTTATTAATAAATTCTATGAATAATACGATTTTCAAGAAAAATTACTACGAAACCAAACACAAGTTACTACGAAATCAAAAACTGCATGTATACTTTGCTGTACAATGGTAACGCTGTTATTCAACTCATTCCAAACAAACCAAAAACAATACAGAATGTAAACAAAGGAAAACAACTGATTCTTGCGTTGGGTATGCGTGCGTTTACGTGCGTGAATGGTGTCGATTTTGAACTATTGCGTGAGGTGACTGAGAGATATGACGCCGTCGGTCAGTGGTTGTACTATTAGTCAGCAATTCAAACCCTGCATGGAATAGTTACCGTTTGTTTGGTGCCTAGTGGTCACATTTCAAATTTTCAATAAACTATCGATAGTTCAGACGATAGTCGAAAACCATCGATAGTGTAAACGATGTGACGATAGTGCCATCGATAGTTTCCGACCACTAGATCAGACAGAATTATCCATAAATGAGTTTGTTCATTAAATCTCTTATAAGATTGTCATTTTGCAACTGATTATAATGCGGAAAACGCCAAAATGTTCACTAAGCAATAGGCTATTGACTCAAAGTGTGAAACCAGGAGGACATTTAATATTTCTTAAAAAAATACAAAAAAAAAAACATATGAATGTCCAAAAAAAACTCAAAATTTTCATTAAAAAAAAACATTTTTGTTCGCCGTAACGTCAATTTAAAGTCGATTTCAATTATTTTTGCTTCCTTGGAAAGGGCATTTTATCTTAGAATTAAATTAAATAACGTAAAAATCGAGACGATAATGGCGGATATATTGACTATTTAGTAACCCTACTAATTAGTAAAAATTCAATTATTGGATTTTTTAAGAGCAGCGGTCACCTCTCGGCAGTGGGCGGCATACCCTCCGAGTGTATTTCTGCCATGAAAAAGCTTCTCACAAAAAATGCATTCGCTGTACGGAGCCGGCATAAAACTCTAGGTCCACCCAATTATTAGGAAAAACTAAAGGAGCACACCTCGAATTGGGAGAGAAGCTCGGCCATAAAACTCGTCAGAGTTATAATAGCGCCATTGTATATTATGTATTACTTAAAGTGGTTATAGGTAATTATCTATATTTGTACTTGAGTTCCCTGCAGTCAGTCCCCAATGTGTCTGACTCGAAGCGATCCATGGGTCGAGTTTTTTAAAATAATATGAGCGAAACCCATCGCACACCGGAAGTTAATGCGCCCGCAACAATAGCGCAATCCAAACAGCAGCAACACCTTCTCATAATTCTCTACAGTCAAGCAGAAGAGCTGGGCTGAGCAAAAAAACTTAAAGAAACAAATCCACACTGAAAGCGAGTATAAACATAATAACAATTGCAACCAGTCAGTTGGCTGAATTGTCGGTGAATGGGTGGGCGTACGTAAAAATTGGTTAAGCAGAGTTGCGGAGGGGAAAGGGATCAACCGCCAGCGCTGCTTTTGTTCCGTTCGCAACAATCCAGTAGATAGTGCCACAGAAAATTATTTTGAAGCAGCAACAAAAAAAAAAACAACCTTAAAGGTAATCCCAATAAACACAAAAGCGAGGATGGTATCGTGGCAAACTCGAGATGAATTCGCGGAGGTGAATGTTATTTTTCGGATTCGTATCGAGTTCGAGATGGACTCGAGAAAAATCAATTATCGCAATAGCATTTATTAATTTTGTTGGATCTTGCTTTACACGAAGAAATTCCCTGTTGGGCTTTAATTTACTCTTTGAAACTCCACTCGAGAAATTTAAAAGTTCGGATGATATCTTGGGGAATTCGAGGCGGATTCGCAGAAGAAGATTTTCTAGAATGTATTCGCCAATGATCGCAAATCTCGAATTGCCCACGATCCGAGAACATAAAAATGCGCGAATCGCTAATGAGAGGTGACTCACCTGGGAATTCGGATTCGCCGATCTATCGTCGCGAACTATCGCCGCGATAATATAATCAGAGAAGCGAACTCGTCTCGAATTCGAGGCAAATCCGTTGTGTTTATTGGGATGTTATTGTTATAGATTTGTGTGTGTGGGTGTGTGTATTTTTTGTTGTTGTAATTTGCTTTTATATTTTATGTAAGTGTGTGGATGTTTTGCTCAGTTTAATTAAATTTTAATTTGCGCAGGATATGCGGAGTCAGCATTCAGTTTGGTGAACTTCTCTCATTTCCACTTTGGGCGAACGAAGCAGACAGACTAGCCGATTCATCTGGTTTGGTTGTTGTGAAATAGCTTTGAAATTCCGCTCAGCAATAAAAGTCGGACTGTGAGCTCATTTTACTTCCGGTATTGTCCGGATTTATAGTTTAAATTGTTATTACAAACTTGTTCGCATTCCGATACCATTTTCAGACTCTCCAACTTGTCAAAAAGAAGACGAAAAGTAAATAGAATCTAGAAAAGAGCCCGATTGCACTGGCTTCGAATGCCAACTCCATTGTGAATGAATAAAAAGAGAACACATCGAAAAAAAAGTTACTTATTTAGCTTAAAACTAAAATTTGTGGATTTTTGTGCTGCGCAGCTTTTTAGACACTCTCCTTGTCTTTTTGGAATGCGGTTAATTATTAGGAGAGTTTCTCTACAGAATAACTAACGTTGATTATCACTAATTATATAGATTTTGCAGATATTTCGTGTTTCTTTACTTTCTCTCCAGCAAAAGAGATCGAAAAGTTAAAAATGGAAGCAGTAAGCAAAATTATCCCAAGACACGGTAAGCGAGCAATGTTAGCTAATTTGGGGTTTCTTTGCTTTTTTGCTTACATCTCTCACTGAGAGAAAATGTCACTGTACTCTCACAATTTTCATAGCAAAAGACCAGTAAAATATGTTACTTAGTGTTTTGTTGTTAAAGTAAAGAAAATAAGCTATTAATGACTTGACGACTTGACTTTCGATTTTATATTGACAAGCGATATTTTTGCTAACTCATCGAATTTCCCTCAGTTAAATGCTGCACTCTTTCGAAAGTAAATTAAAATACCTTTAACTTAGGATGTTATAGCAAAGTGAAGGTGGCGCCTGCAAATTTCATGTATGTATTCCTAAAACCAACAAATGCATTCATTCGACCATTGACCCTGTAAAAAATTTGCGACTAGTCTCGAAAGAGATTTCTCCCGGATCCCTCTCTTTCGGGTACAATTGGTCCACAATTGCACCTCAATTGTATCCGGAAGGGTAAAAATGTAGACTGATTGTTGCCAATTGTGCTCAAAAGGTTATAAACGAACTTCGAAATATGCTTTTGTTCAGGTATAAGATGTTACAACTTCCATTCGATACCACATTGGCATCAAGGTGGAGTAGTCTATCTTCGTACTCATTCAGGTATAAAATCATACAATTAGTCTCCCCATAGGACGTAATAATATAATAATAATAATACACTTGCGCTATTATTACTTTTATGGCCGAACTTCTCTACCAATTCGTGGGGTGTGCCTTAACTTTTGTTTTTGCTCCCAATTGTGTGGACCTACAGTTTTATGCCGGCTCCGAACGGCGAATGCCTTTTTTGTGAGAAGCTTTTTCATGGCAGAAATACTCTCGGAGGGTATGCCGCCCAATGCCGAGAGGTGACCGCTATTGCTAAAAACCCAATAATTGGGATTAAATTAATTATAATAATTTTTTTGGTGTTTGTTCGGACTGCAGTTTGAACCCGAGACCTCTGGTATAGCAGGTGAGCACTCTACCCACTGCACCAAAGACCAAAGCGGTTATAGGCCATAGGACATACTCAAACAAAAGGGAACAATTCCATATAAAGAGATCACAAGTTTTTTTAGTCGCATGCTCCCTTGTGTGTGACCCCGGACACACCCCGGATTAGTCGCATTTTTTGCAGGGTAGATACGCATTTATGAATACGTGTGTGTATGGGAGGGTTTGTGTGTGTGCTTAAGTGCCACGTCTGCAGTTTGCAAACCGTTCGTGCGTAACAAATTGAAAATGAAAATTTTCCAAATAGAAATTCCAAATGCAACAATACGAAGTTCAATTGTACAACCCATCGGTGCAGCAACAGATTTCCAAAGGTAATATTTTTTTGTTTGTGTTGAAGTTAAAACAACAAAATTAATTAAAATACAATTATCATCCACCATGCAATTACTCAACAACATCAAAATTTTTCGTTACCCGATACATTGGTGATTATGTGGAATTTAAAAGCTTTTTGAGTTCAGGATTTCAAGACAATGATTAAATATCCGAACCAACTACAAACTCAAAGGTTGTGGCAAACAAAAGCTCTTTACCACGGAAACACGACCGCTATAGCATGGTGTTAAGGTTAGCGCATAACATACCCGAGGTTATGAGTTCTATTTCTGGTTGCGATAACATCACAAACTAAGAACTCCCCTATCGAAATTGTTTTTAACACGCTTTTATTAGCTTCACCTGTATGTATGTATGTATGTATGTATGTATGTAACTTCATCCCATCCTAAAAACTAAATATTATATCTTTCAAACATTCACTTTTTTGTGTTCTCTCTATTATTTCTATTCTCCTCCGGATTCGAAACATGACATCAACAGCCCAACGGCATCATATAGTAGGACATTCAACATTACATTTTATGCTTCATTGCGGCTTTTATGTTACCTTTCTTCAAAATAGCCTCTATGAATTTCAATTCACTCCCGTATACAAACCAATAAGTAACAAGCTTGCAGGGTACGGAAAAACTCACTCACGAACGCTCAAAATTACATTCTTTCAAATCACAAACAAATGTTCAAAGAAAAACGTATAACCACTCAAATAGCGAGCGAAGTAACGCACAACAGCCAGCGATCGCTCATAGCGATGGCGATAAACTCAATGCATAAATTCACTCAAAAATAAAGCTTGAAGCTTTCTGTTTTTGGGTTTGTTGTATTTGCAATGAAATCAAACGCATGTACAATGTACATACAGCGTTGCCACTTTGGTTATTTTTAACCAAAATTGGTAATTTTTTTTCTCTAAAACCGATTTTGGTAATTTGGTAATTTTTTTCCCGGTTTGGTAATTTTTCCATTCCTTGGGCTAATATACCATTATATGAGAGGTATCTACCAATCCACTTTATCCGATATCGACGATTTTTACGCATTTAGTATATACTTATTTCCCATTTTTCAGTGCTCTAACACAAATAGTTTAAGAGATATACAACGTGAAAATCGCAGTTTTCAAGCGAAGAATCACCCCCTCTTCACAGGCACCTCCATCATCGCATCGGCATGAAAAAAGATTCTATGGAAGGATTCCTTTCATATGATATATGCATGTATTTTTTTCTGACACGATGACATTAACAGCCAGTTTCACGAAAGAATTTAAGTTTAATTTAATTATTCTGATTTTAATTTTATATGAAATCTGAAGTCAGAATTTTCAAATTGGTTCTAGTTTCTGAGATATTCATGTCCAAATAGGCAAAAAGCGTGTTTTTGGCTATATTTCCTGCGTAATATCTTTTATATCATTTTTTTTTTGTTCAAAACCAAGTACACCGTTAGAAAGCACTGTCCATACCATTGAGCGTTTAAATTTTTCAGAAATCTTTATTAGAATTGGAAATATTGTCATTTAAGTTTCATTAATTTGGCAAATTTTCCCATACAAAAAATGAAGACTTTTTGAAGCATACTTTTGGGAATTTTTTATGGGAAAAATGTACGAAAACTTAAAAAAATTCACTGCATAAAAAAGTTCATAAAACAAAAAAGCGTAAACGAATTTTTAAGATTTCTTCACCTATTTATAAAGCACATTCACCAGCACTCAATATTAAAAATTTGGGGATGTAATATTTTTCATTTTTTTTTGTATTTCATGTTAAAGTTTTCCAATTTTTACACAATTTTTTTTTGAAAAGAAAAAAGCTGCAAAAAAATAATACTAACGCTGATAAAAAAAAAATTATTTAATAATTTGAAAGTATGAACTATTGTCTACAAGGGTGCTCAACGCTCTCGTATTGAATGGGGAAACTCCTATACATCTACAAAAATTTATTAGTGCACTCAGAAAAAATTTGTGTTAGATTTAAAAAAAAAGTTACAAACTACAAGTAAATTTTTATTGTACGATTGGAAAATTTTACATACAACATATGTAAATACATACATATGTATGTACAATATTTACAACATATTTTATTTATATTAAATTAAGATATGAACTCGTAGATATAAAAAAAATGTATCTACATATTACATAATAACAATAAGTGATAAGTTTATTCAAGGCTGTTTAATAAATTGTCAATATTTTTTTGTGATAAAAGGTTTCTCTGGTTTGTTTTGATTAACCTAATGCTAGAAAAGGCTTTTTCGCAAATATAAGTGCTTCCGAACATGGATAAGTATTTTAAAATTTCATTTCTTATGAGTGGATACTTGTCATATTTTATTTCTGTCATATACATAACTTACTTTAATTATTAATTTATATTCGTACCTATAATTAATTAGCATAGGCTGTGACTCGCAATAATATTTCAGCAAAAAAAGCTCTAATTCCTACTTTTCTTATTAAAATCTACTTTTATTTTTCTTCAAATAATTTGAAATACACTTTTGCCACACATTTTTCAATATTAACTAGAAATTTTGTTCAGTTTTTTCGTTTGCCTACAAATCGCACCCTAAATCAAAAAATTTCACAACTCAAAATTTTTTGAATTCATGAATAACGTATTTAGGGACTGCTAAATGTTAGTCTCCTCCCAGCAAAAGTCTTCTTCCTTACCCAAGGTTTTACTTCAAAGCTTGTTTGTAAAGAAAAAGGTTTTCTTGCATTTCTTCCGTATATTTTATATTTATTTGGGTTTTGAGTTACGTCGCTTTTCAATTCGAGAATTCAATTTTTTCAAAAAAATTTTATTTTCAATTTGTTAGTGTAATTTTCAATTTCATATGGGAAGGGCGACGCCAACGTAGCTTCATATGGGAAGGGCGAAGCTGACGTAGCTTCGCCCTTCCCATAAGAAACTCAATCACATTCATTTGAAATTTTTTATACCTGTGGGCATATGGCAGGGGAAGAAAATTTTATTTTTATATTCAAAGGGCGAATTTGTATCTGTGCCTATGTCTGGGGGGAAAAACAAAAACAAATGTGATTCAAGGGCATAGGCATGAGCATCTATGATTGTCTACAACATAGTGAAGAAATTTTCTATTAGTCGCCTAAAAATAAGATTTTTCATAATGTCAAAAGGAGCCTAATTATTGAGTTTTGAAAAAAGCACTTTTAGTCAAATAGGAGAAATATTATTCAAGCGAAAGGCGCAAGTGGATTTCAAAAATTAAAATGCAGTTTGATTAAAAATATATCATTTCAAAACAAATAAAAAAATTTGGGGAGATCATATTTTTTATTTTTTTATTTAAAGTTGAGGAAAATTTTGTTTTCATCGACTTTTTTTCTCAAGTTCATATAAATCCAAGAGTGATCGCTGTTTACAAAAGGCTTATCGTTTCTGAAAGGCCTAATCAAGATCTGTGTAATGATGTATCACTCGATTACGTACGTTAATAATTGGATGAGATACTGCATTTTGTATAAGGTGTAATTGTTGAGAAATAAAAGGACTTATTTTTGCTCAGTTTTGGGCACCCTGTACGGCTAAACAAAACAAGACTCAAAAAATTTTATATAACCTTTTTTTTACAAATTGATATCTCTGTCGATCGCTTTTAAAAAAATTTGATTTGCTAATACTTTAATTTCGATTTTATTTTCGGCCGCTATCACCCAGGTGCGGCGTGTATGTGTGTATGTATCTTGGACCGACCTGTATAAGTGGATCTCTTCCTCAGACTACTTTTTTTTCTGGGCGTCCGCCTAAATTCGAACTTCGGATTTTTCAGCTGGTAAGCTAATGGCATAAATATTAGGCTATCGCCGCCTTGCACTTTGCTTGGATTAATTTTTTTTGTTTTTCCTTTTTACAACCAACCATTCAGCATCAGCGAATTTGCCGACGTTTGTGACCTATATGTTGGTGGGGTTGTATGTTTTTGTTTTATTATTATTATTTGTAACCGTAGGTTTCCAGAAGAAAGTGTGAAACTTTTAGATACTTTTGAAGTTAGTTAAAGAGTTTGATGTATAATTTACGATATTTGTATACTAAAATTAAAACTTATAGTCAGAGATATGATTTTTGTTATTTATACAAAAAATGGTAATTTTTTGGTAATTTTTTTTTAAATTTTTGGTAAATTTTTGATTTTGGCTGTGGCAACGCTGTGTACATACATACGTATGCAGAGCAAGAACTGGTTTTGTGTGTTGTGTAACAAGCTTTCTGTTTTGTCGTTGCTGTGTTTGCAAAAAACAATCGCATGTACATACATATGTATGCAAAGCAAGAACTGGTTTTGTTTGTAATTCATTTAATAGTAAGTGCTGAATCAACGAAAAGGAACCCTAATTACATTTTTATACTCAGCTGTACTAGTACACAGAGTATTATAGTTTTGATTTCCTAACGGTGGATTGTAACAGAATGAAATAATCGAGATAGATATAGACTTATATATATCAAAATGATCAGGGTGAAAAGAGAAATCGATTGAGCTATGTCCGTCCGTCCGTCCGTCCGTCCGTCTGTCCGTCTGTACGCACGATAACTCGCGCAAAAATTTAGATATTTTGATGAAATTTGAAATGTAAGTTGGTATAAAGACAGGAACGGATGGTATTGAAAATGGGCGAAATCGGACCATGACCACGCCCACCTCCCCTATATAGTAAAAATCGGAAATTTTGTATCTCAGTCACTAATAGAGCTAGAGTGATAAAATTTCACACACGTATTGAGCTCAGGTCCTTATGAAGAAATATGATGAAATTTTGGAAAATGGGCGGTGCCACGCCCACTTATTAAGGGGCAAACATTGAAAGTTTTATGAGTCATAACTCAGAAACCGTTGAAGATATATCGATGAATTTTGGTAGGCGTGATATACTTACTTAGGCAAATGTTTTGACGAAAAATTGCCAAAATCGGTTGACGACCACGCCCACTTTTATATATGGGTCTTATAAAGTGACCTAATAAAAACATTTTAAGCGATATCTCTGTCAAATATAAAGATATATCATTGAAATTTTATGGAAGGTGTCCAACTATGGACATATAACAAAAAATACAAAAATTTTGGAAAATGGGCGTGGCACCGCCTCTTCTTAGAAGCAGGAATATACGAGATTTCTGAGCCCATAACTCGACAAATAATCGATATATTATGACGAAACTTGGTGTATACACTTTCACTACTTGTAGTAATACATGTTCAAAATTTTAGCGAAATCGGTTGACGACCACGCCCACTTTTATATATGGGTATCATAAAGTGGCCTAATAAAAACATTTTAAGCGATATCTTTGTCAAATATAAAGATAATTCATTGAAATTTTGTGGCATGAGTTCTACAATAGATGGGAAACAAAAAATAGAAAAATTTCGGAAAATGGGCGTGGCACCGCCTCTTTTCAGACAAAGGAATCAACGAGATTTCGGAGCTCATAACTCGACAAATAATTGAGATATTATGACGAAACTTGGTTTATACACTTTTATAACTTGTGTTAATGGACACGCAAAAATTTATTGAAATCGGTTTATGACCACGCCTACTTTTTAACAAAGATACTTCTGGAACACCCTTTGGGAATTTGTAACGTGACATCTTTGTAACTCATAAAGGGATGAAATTTTGCACAAAGAATAATATTCATAAGCTTAGTTGGATGACTGATAAAAATTTAGAAAATGGGCGTGGCTACGCCCACTTTATGCAGCACTCGATTTATATAAAGTACCTACACCGTGTTTCCATCAAACGCAAACAAACAATGAAAGCATACAGCTGAGTATCTAATGTTCGATTCCACTCGAACTTAGGCTTCCTTACTTGTTATACAATGTTTTGTAAACGTGAGGTGAAAAAAATTTCTCTAAAAATAAAAAAAAAAAATAAAAAAAAAAATAAAAAAAACGCGCCACTCGGGACTCGAACCTGAGCTGTTTGGTCCGTAGGCAGCATACCTCACCATTACGCTACAAATGTATTCTGAGCTTTGTTGTCTAAATTCGAATTTATTCAATCAGGTTTCTTTTTTTTTTTTGTTCTTTTCAAATGCTTCACCTCAACTTCTCTTCACTTTCTGATTGTAAAATATAACAAAACGTTTGGGAAATTTTGTATTTCCAAACTAGTTTGGAAAACCTTGAATAAAAGGGTTTGGAAAATATTGCATAATAAACTAGTTTACTTCACTGCATATTGGGATTTTTGGTAGAAGTTATATATACATATGTATGTAGATCTATTTCGGAGAACACCACATCCCGTCAGACTTCTTTTTACTTTTATTCTTTCGTCCGCATAAAACATCCTTTAATGAAAAATTTCACTAAAAAGTCAAAAATAAATAATAGATTAAAAAACTAAAAAACACGCTTTAATCTTAAAAATCGTACTAAAAATTGAGAAATAATTTAATTAGAAACAAAATGATGAACGAAAATATAAGTATTTAAGGAAAAGCGTGGGGGTGCTCAATAATATTTGAACATGAAAATATTCGATTCGTACAACTAGTACAAAAATATACCTAGTTGCGAAATTAAAGAGTACGATATATGAAATCTCAAAAAAGTCAAAATAAAATTATTAGTAAAAAAACACCGATTTTAAATATTTTTTGGCATACTGAGCACCCCACGCTTTTCCTTAAATACTTATATTTTCGTTCATCATTTTGTTTCTAATTAAATTATTTCTCAATTTTTAGTACGATTTTTAAGATTAAAGCGTGTTTTTTAGTTTTTTAAGCTATTATTTATTTATACTGAAATCCCCTTGGCAGTGGTTGGTAAACCGGCGTTAAAGTTTCTCACAAAAACGCTACATACTTTACTGTAAAATGCCGTTCGGATTCGAAATGTAAAGGAAACGGATTATTTTAATGCATTAACGGTTTCTCATCTAAGGTGTTTGCTTCTACTCACTCCGTTAGTTATACGTTGTAGCACCCTTTATAAGAAGTTGATGCAATTACCTTTTGCACTATCCATTAATCTTACTATTCCCATTCTGTTCAAAACTTTTTCCGTTCCTCCGGTGAAGTAAGAAATGCAAAACAAACCATCGTTGCTACGTTTTTTAGTATTTTACAAATTCATACACTTTTTATTTTACTAAGTGAATAATTCTTCAAGTGCCGGAGCACTTGCTGTTTAATTGAACGACATTAGTTTTTCATTTTCTTGCTGCGTTTTTAAGTGGGTGAATTTACAAAGCCAGTTAAGTGTCCGTTTGTCCGATGGAGGACATAAATTATTTTAAGAGTATTTGCCCCTTGCATACTTTACTGCTATTTTATTTTAAAACACATTCGATCTAACTTTATAAACTCCTCTTTCCGCATTGTGTCTCTCTCTCTCTCTCTCCCTTGCCCTCTCTACTTAAAAATGTATGATAATTATGAATTAATGATGTTAACTCAAGATGGGTGGTTTGTTGGAAAATATATTTGGACTATGAATGTATGTAAAAATATTGAGCTCAAAGGTATAATAACACAGTGTGACAAAATAAAAAAAATTTAAAGTACTTTTTTCGAGGTTGACATATCGTCGCTCTGGAAGAAGAAAGACGCATGTAAGTAATTTGTCGACGAAAAAAGGCGCATTAAAAATATGTCGGGGAAGAAAGACGCTTTATAAAACATGTCGACGAAGATAGACGCATTAAAAAATATTTCGACGAACATAGACGCATTATAAAATATTTTGACGAAGAAAGACGCATTGGCATTATTAACTGCGAAGAAAGACGCATTAGCATTAATATTGACAAAGAAAAATAAAAAATCGAATACGTCTTTCTTTCCTAATAAATATGAAAATGCGTCTTTCTTTATAGTAAAAAAAAAAACTAAAGCGTCTTTCTTCGTTATCAAAAAAAATTAAGAGACTTTCTTTCGAAAAATATTATTTATGCGTCTTTCTTTGAAATAAAAAAAGTTTGCGTCTTTTTTCTTCTATAGCGACGATATGTTATAGGCCTTACCAAGCATACGAAAACTGCATACTTAGGATTTTCAATACATAACTTTTTGGTTGTTTGTTTTTCCGACAGGGTAGGAATATGATGTATTGTGGAACGATTTTCCGTCATCCCTTGTCAAGTTTGGTTTGGAGACAAACCGGTTTCGGCTAATATGCGCCATCTTCAGTGTCTTCTTTCGTTCTGAGTTATTTTGTGTAAGTTCGATAGTATTTATAGTAACTAACTTCCATCGTTTTGTTCAGGTACTTCGTGTTCATGTGATGTGTTCGTGCATTCGTGCGTGTGTGTGTGTGAGTCTGTGTTGTGTGTTTAGGTATGCAAATCTATTTTTTGTCATATTTTCATTATTGTACCCTCATTAACCAAGTAGGTAAAAGTCCGTTATTGTCCGTTTGTGTGTTGTTTTGTTTATGTCGGTTTTAGGTCTTTTGTCCTCTTTCGGGTATAGTAGCTTAAGCGGTTCAAATAATGTATCCGATGCGGTGTTTATTTGTTCATTTATTATTTTACCTACGAATGTTTTTTGTTTGTATATCTCCATATTTTCTAATATGTTAAGTCGTCTTCCTTTATGCTGTATGTGGAGAACTTTAGCTGTTTTTCCTATTTTCATGGGTGTACACTTGTTTTCTGCCATGTGGTTGGCGAAATTTGATTCCACTGTCGTTGATGATTTTCTTATTTTCTTATTGTAATCCCTTATGTGTTCTCGATATCTCGTCTTGATTTGGCGTCCTGTTTGTCCTATATAACTGTTTTGGCATTCGCAAGTCAATTTGTATACGCCTTGTTTGTCAAAGAGGTCTTCCTTGTTAATGTTGTTTCGTAGAAGTTTTCCCATATTGTTCCTCGTTTTAAATGCTGCATTAATGTTATATTTTTGGAAAACTTTAGCCAACTTGTAAGATGCTGCTCCGGTATATGATAGGACTGCCCATTTCTTCTCTTCTTTTTCTTTGGTTTCTGACTTTCTTGAATTTATGTTTTTTTGTATTTTCTTCACTAAACTTTTTTGATATCCGTTGTTCTCTGCGATTGTGTATATTGTGCTCAGTTCCTTGTTGTAAGCTTCTTTTCCTAACGGGGTTCGTTCAAGTCGTGTTAATAAATGTCTGAAAGCGGCGTTCTTGTGCTGTTGAGGATGGTTAGATTTATTGTGTATTATTGTATCTGTTGCTGTGGGTTTTCTGTATATTTCGTAAGTAAATTTGTTAGTCTCTTTGTTTATTTTAATTGTTAGGTCCAGGTAGTTGATTTTTCCATTTTTCTCTGTATCCATAGTGAATTTTATATTTTTGTGTTGGCTGTTGAGGTGCTCCAAAATTTGTTCTTCTTTATTTCCCGATATTAGGCAGATGATGTCATCTACATACCTGGCATAAAAATTGACTCCCAAGGTAAAATAATAAATGAACAAATAAACACCGCATCGGATACATTATTTGAACCGCTTAAGCTACTATACCCGAAAGAGGACAAAAGACCTAAAACCGACATAAACAAAACAACACACAAACGGACAATAACGGACTTTTACCTACTTGGTTAATGAGGGTACAATAATGAAAATATGACAAAAAATAGATTTGCATACCTAAACACACAACACAGACTCACACACACACACGCACGAATGCACGAACACATCACATGAACACGAAGTACCTGAACAAAACGATGGAAGTTAGTTACTATAAATACTATCGAACTTACACAAAATAACTCAGAACGAAAGAAGACACTGAAGATGGCGCATATTAGCCGAAACCGGTTTGTCTCCAAACCAAACTTGACAAGGGATGACGGAAAATCGTTCCACAATACATCATTTTCAATACACCCCCAAAATCTGGAGTTAGGGACCAAAAACCCATTTTCATTGGTTAAGTCATATATTGTAGCATAACTTTTTCTCATGATTTTGATGTCGTTAAAAACACGACATTCTGCCGCTTTTAACAGCATACGAACTGTTATATATTTTTATAGAAATGTTGTGTGCTAAAAAAATCGAGAATGGCTTAAGCGATTTAAATGATTTTTTTTGTGGATTGTTCACTATAATACCACGAATATTTTCGGTATACAAAAATGAAGAGTTGCCACCTTTTAAAAAGGTTAGATTCATTGCCGTAGCGAGCTTTTTTGGCGCTTGAGGCAAGCTTGTTATTCCCCCGCCCCCTGTTCAAAATGCAGGAAAAGAAAACTTGTACTATATAAGAATAAATAGCAAATTTTTTTGAACAAATTGTACACTTTTGTGCCACTTTAATGTCACCTTGTATGTATATGTTTTCGTTTCGTTTTGTTTTCCTTTTTGTTTTCTATTTTTTTAGTTATCGAAATAAAAACACTTGATTTGGGTTTGGATTTTTGTATATACAGATTTTTGGTTTTATTCTTCACAATCTTAATTTTATTTCAGTTCGGAATTTATTTTATTGTTTGTACACTTTTTAGTTTTTCGATTTTAGGAGGACCCGATTCGCGCCTTTTTACATTAAGTGCAATAACTCAACTAAACTAGTTGCAGCTTTTTCTTAATAGCTACAGCAAAAAGGTAAGTGGATAGCGGGACTCTTCCAAGGAGAGAAGGTAAGTACATAGATATATAAGAGTATTGAAAGGGTAAGTATGATAGAGCGAAGGTAAATATGGGCAATTCCAGTGAAGAGGTAGGTATTTCAGGGGAATTGGTAAGTATGTCGGAGGGATAGGTAAGTATGTATATTTTAGAACGTGGTAAGTGTGTAGGGTTAATTCCTTAGAAAGGGGATAAAAAATGCAAAATTATAACTTAATAAAAATGGTATTAATCGAAGTCGATGAGGTCTTCCTCGCTCATGTCTTCAACACAAATTATTCATGCATTTATCGACCCTTTGCGCGATTATATCGTAAGGGTCATTTTCTCGAAATTTACTTTTTGATTCAAATTTGTTCTACATCCTTCAGCGCATCACCTGGTAAAATATTGTAGCTGAAATCTTATAGTTATACCAAAAATTGGCTTTCTTTTTTATCGTAAGGGACAATCCATACTTTTTTCTTGAGCTCGAATTTATCGTATCGCCTATATAAAAATATTTTGAATATAGCTAGTAGGAAATCGAAGGTGGAAACTCACTTCCTCACTATATTACCATGGCCCCATCATTAAAAATGCTAAATTATGGAATAGGACACTCGTATTTGTCATATGCAACCTTTTTTAAATTTTATCGTAAGGTACATTTATTCAAATTCGCTCATAAAACATTGAGAGCAAAATTATCGTAAGGGACAAAATTATGATTTTTTCACAAACCGCAAATTTTTTCAAGAAAAAATATATCAGGTTCAGTATATTAATTAACTATCTTATCGTGTGTTTAATTTCAATAAAAAACAGTAAAAAAAGCCAAAAAAAAATGCTCTCTTGTAAAATAGGTTGATATATATTTATTAATACTGCAGTATTCACCATACAATACTGTGTTAAAAAACGTTCTTCTAACATTTAAAAGTGAATTTTTCTTGACTCAATAGAAGCGAATTCGTCAATAATATCGTCGAAATCAATTTTACTGCCAATTTCGTTTTCTATCGATAAAATAGCCAAGTTCGACAATCTTTCTTGGACCATTTTTGATCTCAAATAATTCTTAACGAGTTTGAGTTGAGTTTACATTACTTTGCCAGTTTTTGCAAATGTACGTACCTTTTTTTGTACATGCACGCATGAGCGCGCTCTATCGGTAATCACAACTTTCAAATAAATGTATGAATTAATCGGCTATCATAAGCATTCTAATTTAAATATTCATTCAAATAAAGGGCGCCCATATACATATTACTTTTGAAAAAAAATTTACAAATCTGATGATCAAGTGAGAACCTTTCGGGTTCCTGGCAAACGAACGCCTATTTTTTCATTATATTTTTTTCAAAATACTTATGCGAAATTTTGTTTAATATTACCGAAATTCAGCGCCCCTACTTTATTGGCGCCCGAGGCAAATGCCTCGGTTGCCTCACCCTCGCTACGGCTCTGGTTAGATTATATAAAAATTTACATATACAGATTGCATAATAAAATAAAAGAAATACCACATATTTTTTATTTCGGCGATGAGACTTAATAACATTCATCGCAATTTATTTTTATTTTTAAGGGTTGCCACTTCTTTCAAAATTTCAAGTTTAATCATATTTATAAGAAGCCATGAAATGTGGAATTATGTATATGGAATTATGTATATTCGATCGTTGATATATATTTTTCGTAGAGTTGCCAAATATTCGTACCTTGGTGGAAGATTTTACTTTCGAAAATCAAATGAGCGAACAAGAACGAAAAGCGAAAGTGTGTAATATAAAATTTTTAGGTATTTACAGATCTCAAAATTACAAAGAAATTATAAAAATATGATTGATGCTTTCTATGAGTTCAATGTTTTAATGTCGCTAAAAGTTCAAATGCTTCATAGACACGTGGATTTTTTCCCAAAAATAATGGCGAAGTGTCTGATGAGCACGGCGAAAAATTTCATCAGGAAATGTTTTCCATGGAAAGAAGGTATAAAGGAAAATATTAGATTAAAATGCTTTCTGGATATTGCTGGATTGTTAAACCAGACCAGGGCCGTGCGCACGGGGGTTTTTTGGGGGTTAAAACCCCCCCCCCCCATGACCAAATCTAAGTTGCAATGATTTTGCAAAAATTTTCAAAATACAGTTTATAAATTTTGCATTGAATTTTGACTCATAATTTTTGACAATATTAGTTACAATAATTTTACGGAAGAAGAATTGGTAAAAGTTGCAAAAAATAAGGTTGGCCAATACATAAGTTCGGCACTTTGAATTGCACTTGGAGCTTTCCGAAATTAAAAAGTTGTGTAGCATATGTTCGTTTGGCATTTTTCAAAAAATTGTACTGATAACAAAAAATGTTCATTTTGTGAAAACAGTGAGCAGTTTCAATTAACAAATACTGTAAACAGTACACGGAAAGAAATTAGTATACTTGAATCAAGAAAAATGCTTTCTTGAACTCAATTTAGAAAATTTTTAGGGAAATAAGAAAAATTTACTTAATTATTACTGGAAATAAGAAATTGAGTTTTCCAAAAATGAGACAATTATTTTCTTATTCAAGAACACTAACAAAATCTATAGAAAAAAAATGTTGAAAAAAAATGTTTAAATAAATAAGAACATCTTTTCTTAAATTTACTTAAATGAAGAAAATCTTTTTGTTAATATCAAGAAGAATTTAAGAAAATTGTGTTTCGACGAATTGGAACAACAAAATACAGCGAAAAAAAAGTGTAAAATGAATAAGAAAACGTTTTCTTGAGCGAAGTAAAATTTTTCTTGCTGAATTTGCATTTCCAAAGTTACATGTATTTTTTTTCATTTGCCATCCGCTTTGCATATTTCTGAATATTTTTGCAATTCTCAGATTGTTAGTGAAGCATTTGGTATAAGGAGTTCACTATTTGCATCTTCATTTATATTAAAGAAAATGTTGTCATTTCAATAAACAAGTCCTAGGAAAATACTAGTTGACTAATTATGGTTTTCTAATCCCTCATGATTAGTTTTCATTTTCCTTATTTTTTACGTTTTTAATATTTTTAGAAAATATTTGCTTAATTTAATATTTAATATTTTCTTATGCCTCAGACACACATGTGGTATGAATATTAGAATATCAATATTATGATTTGGCTATGCTATGAAAATTTTCAATTAAACTACAATATGAGGGTGACACATATGTGGTATAGATCGAAATATTTAGGGGATTCACAACTGTCATATTGCGTGATATCGTCATAAGTCATAATATTTTGTTGTTGCATTCTAGGCTATATGTGTACTAAATAAATACAACTCTAACACAACTAATTATGGTTTTCTAATCCCTCATGATTAGTTTTCATTTTCCTTATTTTTTACGTTTTTAATATTTTTAGAAAATATTTGCTTAATTTAATATTTAATATTTTCTTATGCCTCAGACACACATGTGGTATGAATATTAGAATATCAATATTATGATTTGGCTATGCTATGAAAATTTTCAATTAAACTACAATATGAGGGTGACACATATGTGGTATAGATCGAAATATTTAGGGGATTCACAACTGTCATATTGCGTGATATCGTCATAAGTCATAATATTTTGTTGTTGCATTCTAGGCTATATGTGTACTAAATAAATACAACTCTGCACGATATGTTTTTGGGTCGTCGTATTTGATCAGCTGTTTTTGTTTACTTCTTCACAGGGCTTCGGAAAAGTCTTTTATAACTACTTTCGTACAATATTTTAATATGACTTATGACGTTATGACACTTTGTGAATCACCTAATTATTACTATACGATGTGTGTCTCTCGCATTACTTACTTAAGCTCGTATAAGAAAAGTTTTACTTGCAACAAAAAAATAATTTCTTAATTTATTTCAAAAAACAAGAAAAAACACTTACCCTAAGTAAATTATTTCTTATTTATTTAAAATCCAATTTTACTTGAAGCAAGAAAATGTTTTCTTATTTATTTAAAATCCAATTTCACTTGAAGCAAGAAAATTTTTACTTATTTATTTAAAATCAAATTTTCTTGGATTTTCTTGATATTAAGAAATTATTTTCTAAGTTCAAAATCAAGTCTAATTTTTCTTGTCTCGGCATTGATTCTAGTAAAAATTTCTTTCCGTGTACTATTCAGGACCTGGTTAACTAGGTTTTGATGAATCATAATGAGTTTCAGAAAAGTTAGAGAACATTTAAATTTATGGTGTATGGGTCTGGATATCTGTTTCAGCAAATATGTTTATCTTAGCGAAAAATGTATGCGAATGCAAACCAAAATTAAACCCCCCCCAAGGCTAATTCCTGCGCACGGCCCTGAACCAGACAATATCAATGAGGCTTACAGCCGATTCACAAAAAGAACATACACATAGTGCACACTTTCTTAAATAAAATTTGAAAATATTTCCATTTAGAAACCACCAATTCCTTTCTTTTTATTCCTATTGATATAAAACATATGTTTAAGTTTTTGGTTTTTGTTTAAGCTTAAAAATTTTAAGCAGGTGGCAACCCTACAAAAAAAGGAGCACACCTCAAATTGGGAAAAAAGCTCGGCCATAAAACTCGCAAGAGTTATAATAGCGCCATTGTATTATATTATTATATTATTATTATTTGCCAATTGCCAATTTCAATTTCAATTTAAGCATTCAAATTTATTTATGTGTCTTTAATAATTTTAATTTGTTATATAAAAAAATCTATAACAGAAACCAAATATATTAAAGTTAAAAAGTTTGTGCAAAATTCTGGTAAATTCGCCAATTTTTCAGCAAAATTTTTAACTTTTTGAGTAGAAATTTTATATTATTTTCTAGTACGCAGTTTCTTTCGACTTGCAAATTCGTATGAAAAAAAATGCAGAGGACAGCTAGAAAAAAATCTCAAATAACAGGTATTAGTATTTTTTATACACCCAGAAAAAAAATAGTGTGAAATCAACCAAAAATCAACAAATTTTGTGGTTAATTTTTTTCAACACGATGCTTGGTGTATGCCATCATGTAATCGTGTAAATATAACACTACTGTCAAGTGTTAGTTTAACAGGATGGCAACTGTAGAATTAACACTAAAAAGTATTAAGTATTCCTGTTGATTTTGCAATTTTAACTAGTTAATATTACAATTTAAGCTGGTTGGTTAGCCCCCCAAGGCTAATTCCTGCGCACGGCCCTGAACCAGACAATATCAATGAGGCTTACAGCCGATTCACAAAAAGAACATACACATAGTGCACACTTTCTTAAATAAAATTTGAAAATATTTCCATTTAGAAACCACCAATTCCTTTCTTTTTATTCCTATTGATATAAAACATATGTTTAAGTTTTTGGTTTTTGTTTAAGCTTAAAAATTTTAAGCAGGTGGCAACCCTACAAAAAAAGGAGCACACCTCAAATTGGGAAAGAAGCTCGGCCATAAAACTCGCAAGAGTTATAATAGCGCCATTGTATTATATTATTATATTATTATTATTTGCCAATTGCCAATTTCAATTTCAATTTAAGCATCCAAATTTATTTATGTGTCTTTAATAATTTTAATTTGTTATATAAAAAAATCTATAACAGAAACCAAATATATTAAAGTTAAAAAGTTTGTGCAAAATTCTGGTAAATTCGCCAATTTTTCAGCAAAATTTTTAACTTTTTGAGTAGAAATTTTATATTATTTTCTAGTACGCAGTTTCTTTCGACTTGTAAATTCGTATGAAAAAAAATGCAGAGGACAGCTAGAAAAAAATCTCAAATAACAGGTATTAGTATTTTTTATACACCCAGAAAAAAAAGAGTGTGAAATCAACCAAAAATCAACAAATTTTGTGGTTAATTTTTTTCAACACGATGCTTAGTGTATGCCATCATGTAATCGTGTAAATATAACACTACTGTCAAGTGTTAGTTTAACAGGATGGCAACTGTAGAATTAACACTAAAAAGTATTAAGTATTCCTGTTGATTTTGCAATTTTAACTAGTTAATATTACAATTTAAGCTGGTTGAATTAACACGGAATTGTCCTGTTGAATTAACAATAACATCTTTTTGATTTTACATTAAATTTATTGTTAAATTAACTAGAAAGTCTTGTTGATTTTACAATTTATTTTTTTTTTAATAAAAAAAATATAAAACATACAATATATAATCATCAGATCAATAAAGCATATTCGAGTACATCACCCGCACAACCGGCCAAATTGAAAGCGTCCTTATACGAATAGTTTATACATGGGCGATAGTACTTATTATCACTGGCACCGAGTAATGTTTGGCCGCTATGTGCACCGCATGCAGCGTGAAAGACTCCATTCGCTAAACATCTCTTCGTGGTAAAAATTACAAACTATGAAGAGGAAAAAGAAAATATTGAACATTAAAAACTTTTAGAAACAAAAATGCAACCCACTTTTAACTTACCTTCGAACTAAAAATAAAAATGAAAAAACCATTATCACGCACTGCCAATTATGCTAAACTCCCATCATTGTCACGGCACAAAATTTTCTTTTTGTTAAAAAAAAATAATATTACTTTGTGTTTTGCACGAACAGCAGAACTTCAAGCGTTGAAAAAATTGTGTATGTTTCAAAATAGTTTTGACGTTCTTTTTAACACTATTTTAGATTATATTGACACTATCATCGTGTTGAATAAACTAAAATTCCAAATGACGTTTATGTTTGAACATTGTTTCGTGTTATATCAACCAACTTTTATTGTTAACTGTGGTTCTTATTGTTTTAACATTTGTTTTCATGTTGTATTAACACTAAAATTGGGACGTCATTTTTCTAACATTTTTTTTAGTCTACATTGACACTATCATCATGTTAAATAAACCAAATTCCAAATGACATTTAGGAATAAAATTTTATATTTGAATCATCTTGTACATTTTAAAATTTCTTCATGTTGTATCAACAATAAAATTTGGTTGAATTTACCAAATTTTCAGATGACAGTTACAAAGCCAAACTCATGTTTCAAACATCGTGTAATTTGAAAAAATTGTTGCTGTTCTATGTGTAAAGATCGATCGTGTTAATTTTACATGAATCGTGTTGATGATTTTTTTCTATAGTAAAATTCAACGAGCTACAAAACTTGCGAAAAGCTACCAATTTTTAATTTTTTCTTTATTCTTTATAATTATATATTTATTTATTATTTGTTTATTATACTTTATTTATTATTACTCATAATTATTATATTTATTCATTGTAGATTTCTTTGCAATTTTTCACGTGCAACCCATAAAAAACCTTAATAATTTATTTTTCTGGCATCCTAGTAAGCAAAAAATCCAATTGCATTCACGGGGGGCCTAGACCCAAATAAACCCCACCCTTAAACTTGCCACTGGATGCTCGCAAACATTATGTAGCATAATTTTAGGCGCTTGATTTTCACCTAAGCGATATTTGTGTACTAAAATGTTAAATTGTAGTCTTTTAAAAAATTTTAGTTTTTTGGTATTTTTTATTTTAATTTTGGTAAATTTTTTACATAGGCTGTGACTCACTCCCCCCGAAAACTTCTCTTACTACGCCACTGTAATAGTCCTATTAATGGAGCACTTTCACAGTATAACTTATTCGCAAATTCTCTAGACTTGGATCTATATGAATCAAAATTTGTTTTAAAAACCAAATTTAAACACAGCTTTTTATGTAGTCACCATCCATAGTTGATCTCAACTTTATATGTTATTAGAATCACAGTAGTTATATATGTATAATAATTTTAATTCCACTTCTTACTCTTTATTAATTAGTCTGTAAGACAATTTTGTTATAGACTTGAATAAATAAATAAATAGATAAATATGTATGTAAATAAAAACCTTTTTGTACACACCCAATTCGCATTTTTGTCTTATTAAATTTTTTTGAAATTGAAAAAATTTCAATGCAGTTATATCTTTGCTACATTTTTCTTTCTTTTTATTATTAAAAATTTATTTTACATTGCAATAGTTCGACCAAAATGAAAGAAATCAAATCAAATCGGCACTTACTAATTAATGAGGTAAATCTTTCTAGTCATTCCGATAAATGTTAACCTTTTTAGGCTTGAAACCTTAAAGTTATAAAAACTAAATGAAATAAACAGTTTTATCTCTGTTGAATGACCAAGATTAATGTACATTTCGTTGTCATGTAGATAACTAACTTGGATAATCTAAGCAACAACCGCAAAAGTGGTTTACTCATATTATGTTCAATTCATACATCTGTATCTTCTAACCACAAATTTGCGCGTTTACAACTTTAAACCAAATCAATATTTACAAACAAGTTGGTATTTGTGGTCAATAAGTTTGAAATGAGTTTTAGTTGTTGATTAACGAACAATCACAAGTACACACAAAAAGAGAAAGCAATTTTAAATAGGAGCAGCAACATCAGCAAATAAGCAATGAATTCTTCGCCTTCCTTCCTACCCTAAAGCAAGAAACAACAATCGATTGAGCGAAGAGTGAATAAAAATAAAACAAATTTGGCAAAAAGCGGAAACCGTAGGTTTCAGAATCATGCCAAATTTGATAGAACTTTGAATTCTTCGTTGGCATTTTATGTCTTTAGCATTGGATCACCCGAGCAGCGGCTGCGGTATCCCTGTGCTTAGGATAGCTTACGGGTTCAAACGTTCAGCAATTCCAAATGAATTCAGTGGAGTTGTCAGGCCTAGAAGCTTGACCAGGAATGTTCGCTTTAGTACTTTGCCTAAGAACTTCTTTACAAGAGTTGCCAACAGAAAAGAGCGGCATCTACTCTTCAGGGTAAAGTATTCTAGCAATTTCTTCCTTCTTGGATTGAACTTCGCCTTAATAAATTAAAGAATCTCGATTTTGGCGCAATCATTAAAAGCTGATCACAACTGAGAATACAAATGAATTTAGTAAATGGTCAGGACTTTTGCAATGGTCACTCGTTTATAAAGGAGGTACAATTTATTGGTGCCTTTGACTGGTCCAGAAAGGATGGGCAAACATGAACCCCCAATCGAGATTGTTTTGACCAGCATCAGCTTCAGCAACAGCACACTTTACCATTTAGGAGAGCCAATAAGCCAAAAGAGATGAAAACCAATCAACTACAACCGAACAAACAATAAATAAACAACACAAGACGCATGTTGAGGAATGCGAACTCCATTTAAAAGAAGTTTAAGTGAAGACGCAGAGGATGGTGGGTGGTTTTACATAAGTTGAAAAGCAAAAAAAAAAAATAAGAGAAAAAACTCACAGATATGGTAAATAGTTGAAAGTGTTGTGGTGCAAGCAGAGACAACAAAAAAACAACGTCAAGAACAATGCCAACAAGCATAAGAGTCATCCAAACTCCACTCGTTGATTGAGCTCCTCTGCACTCGTAGTAGATTGGATTGCTTTGAATTGAATTGTAAAAGAAGGATATTGAATTGCATTGGTTAGAAAGGTTTTGCACTACGGTGCCAAAACTGTGGCTACACGCCATTTACTCACACCTCTCACGCCATTTATTAACCAGTTCGGTCTTTGTTGTTCGTTGTGCCTCGCCTGTGGGCGCTGGCATTAAAATAGTGGAGGTTTTAAAGGACGAAAGCCAGTAGTGTGGTATGTAGCCACATAAAGGGTAAGCAAAGCAGCCGGTTTTGTGTGCGCTTGGTTAGGTCGACCACCTGCAAATGCAATGACATCTTAAATACAGACCAAATAGCTGTCGACGGCTGCAACAAAGACGAGTAACGAGATAGGGCTGACTCCACTCAGATGTCACCAACACTGACCACCTCAGCTAACAACCATGAAAGCTTGACACATTTGGTATTAACCAAACGAATTCCTCAATTGAATGATGCCTTTGATTCCCGATACCGAATAAGTCAGTGCGCATAGTCCATGACAATGCCATTTCCGTCACATATCTTTGTACCTATTAGATACATATGTATGTATGTACATATGTATGTAGTGCAATAATAGCCGTGTTTTTGTTTTTTTTAGTGCATATACATTTGCGATTAAATTTTGTATGGACTGCTAAGCGCAGATAGAGATGTGAGCTTAGAATTCCATACAAAATTTATCTAAGCGCAGTTGTAGATATGTATACTAATGTTTCACTATATGTATGTACAAAAATATGTACATACATACAATCGTAGGCAGAAATGCCCTGCAGGGAACTCAATAACTAGTGAGCAGAATTTCTGGTTTCGAACTAGCGAAAAGGTGTCAAAAGGGAACTAGATCAATTGTAGTTAGACCCTCACCAGTTCAGTAGGAGTGAATTGAGTGACCATTATGAGACACACTTTGATTTGTATGCAATGTCGAAGTGAAAAAAATTCTATGAAAATTTTTCGTTCGTTCAATTGTCGTCGGCTTTGTAAATTTCTGCAATTCTCAGATGTTTAGTGAAGCGTTTAATATAAAGAGTTTTCTATTTGCATCTTAACTTGTATGAAATGAAATGTTCCCCTAATTATGCTTTTCCGATCCCTCAGGCTTATTTTTATTTTTTTTATTTTATTACTTTTTAAATATTATTGTAAATTTTTATTAAATAAATAAATAAAAAATATTAGTTAAAAAAAATTTAAAAAAAATTATCATCCACCTTGGCACCGACAGGATTCGAACCCGCGCCCCTCAGATTGAAAGGCACATGCGTTAGCCAGTCGGCCATCGCGCCACTTGCATGAAGTGTGTCAAAGGCTGCACTTAAGCGGCAAATGTAAAACTGTAGAATTTGTAGGTACTTGTAGCTAGTTCAGAACTATCGAAAATGTGCCAATAAACGAACTAGTGTAAGCTGTAGAATTTAGTACTAGTTCGGAACTATCGAAAATGTAGTGCAGAGGGCGACAATTGACACCGTCTAGGACATCGCCGTGTTAAATTCGCCAGTTGATAACATGCAAAAGAGATTTAGCTCGCACTAGTAGTGGAGAAAAATGCACTAGAAACGACCTAGTTCGGAACTAGAGATTTTCCCTACAGGGTGTGTATGCTTACGTTGACCTATAATTAACCTTCAAAGCATGGCGTCTAACTTGAGAGTCAGTTTTGTATTCAACCGATTTGTGGATGATGTTCGAGAGATTATAAGTCATCGATCGATTTTTAGTTGGAACGAGACTGGTATCAGGCATAAATTCAATAGTTGATTGATAACGTGCGATGTTTTTGCAGGACAAAAGTGTTGACGGAATGGACGTTCGAGTTGATTTTTTCGAAAATACCTGTCACATTTTCCCCCCAAGTATTGCTGCATATTTCGTACGAAACACGTTGGTAAATCAAAATTAGCATTAACTTCAAACATTACATATATCTCTGATTTTGATGGTAGCAATTGCTTATGCTTACCTACAGTGACGTTATCATTTAGGAACCAACCTGGAGCTAACTTTATGACACCCCGCAATCAACGGGTGACTTGCGGTTAGTTGCGTCTATTAATTCCACCTTTCGAAAAATACAATAGATCAGCATGACAATTACTGATAATTGCTTTCTCTTTCTATACCAGAGCCATGATACATTAAGGTGATCCTTAAAATCAAATTCGCGATTTTCTTCGGTCTCACCCCCTAGATCGGTAACCGCACAGTCAAAGATATCACATATAAATTTTGGTTCCGATCGAAGACGGTTAAGGGGTGACGCACATGGGTCAAAAATCAGAAAGCTCTATAAGGACTGAAAAAATTAAGTGAGGAGGTCCATAACAAAACGCAATAATTCCACCAAAACAATTTTTTGGATAAACGAAAAAAACTAATTTAAGTCAATAGGATATATATTTTTTTTAAACTGTTATTGTAGTTTAATAGTTATCTAAAAACAATACAAATCATAAAAAAAAAAATTTGTATCTGGCAATTAGTCTTTAAGTTATTTAGATTAAAAAAATGGAAATGTTGCGTTTTGGTCCGTCCAATAGTATTTATTTCATTTTGCTCTGAACATGTATGGAAATGTTGCGTTTTGATATAAACTAGGTTTGGAATTTTGGCTTTTTGCTTTAAATAATTTTTTTTTAATTTTAATTGCTTGTACATATTCTATAGGAAAATTAAAAACTGTTTTATATCAACGGTTTTTATTGCATTTAAATTACTATATTAACATACAAGTTTTACAATAATTTCACATTATATTACACTTTCATTGCAGTGTCCTCCAAACAATCACATAAAGTTATATCATCTGTTCCATTGGCACTATTTCCCTGCTGATCTAAAAATATCTTGGTATAATAAAACTCAGAAATTTTGGACCACTGTTCGCCAAAGTTTTATCAAAATATTTAGCATAAAAAGAATTGGCAAATGTGTTTACAATATTAAAGTTAGTTATTCTCAAAGGTAGTTTAATCAAAGAATATTTCTAACAACCATAAAAATAAAATTAATTTAATTGGATAGATGTGGAAATGTTTCATTTTGGTCTGAACTAATATTTTTGGTGTTGAATAACAATAAAATTATTGACCTTTGATATGTTTTATAGCAATGGTTACATAAGTCTTAATGCGTAGAATTGGATTTAGTTAAAAAACCAAAATATTTGAAAAGTGGAATTATTGCGTTTTGTTATGGACCTCCTCAAGTTACATTTTTTGTATATCGAATGCCCAGAATGAAGCATACATACATACATACGTACATATGTAAATAGGTACCAAAATGAAAAATTCGCAGAGACAAAAAATCAAATTTAATATTAAATTATTTATTTATTTTATTTTTACTATTTAGTATTTTATTTTAAAAATAATAATTTTGCTTTGCCTCTTCTTGCAAAATGGCTGCATTTTTCACATCCAGAATACTCGGACAACTCGAGGTCGAGAAAAATGACAAAAACGCATTAATTTCCGAAATATTATACATTGTAAATAAATATTATGACAAAACAATTAACGCCTTTGAAAGCTATATGAGCTGACCGCCCTACCTGAGGAGAGAATAAATGCAACGTAATTACAAGTTTTATTATTTCCTGCCTGTCACGAATGGGCTTATATACTCGTACACATCATATAAAATATGTACATACATATGTGCGCTAATAATACCCATCAATTTTGAAAATAATGATAAGATTTTGATTAAAAATCTCTTAATCAGCTGACGAAGTGAATGAGATGATTTCAAACTAAGCGGTGCATACATGTGAATGGATATGCCAAAGTACATACAAACATAGGTATTTGTGCAAAGAATCTTCGTTCGATCTGCTGAATTAACCTGAACCTACATACGTACACGTATACATATGTATGTATGTATAAAATAGACATACCCTGCAAAAAAATGTGCGATTAATCCCGAAAGAGATTTATCCCGGATTGATCTCTTTCGAGAAAAATCGGTCCACAATTAGTCCCCGATTGTGCCGGAACGGGTATAAATGTAGACTATATGTAGCCCAATTATTCCCTAACGGGTATAAATGTATGTAGATTAATCACTTTCATTCCGAACGGGTACAAATCTAGATTTCTTAAATGTAGAAATTTTACAAAAATATGCAATGTATTTAAAAAATTGTAGAACAACAGGTAAAAGGAATTGAACACCGTTTCTTTTAATAACAATGATGAATAATGATTTTAACAAAATGTTGCCGAAAATATCCTATGAAAAAATCCTTTACATTAAGCTCATATAATGCATACTCAAAACTTACATTTTTTTTTATTTATTTATTGAGATTTTTTTACAAAAGTAAAACATTATATATCCTTTATATAAATATGCATGAACATTTACAATTTTTTTTAAGACTGTTATTAAAAATTGCCTTAGCTAACAACTTGGAAAAATCTACATTTTTACTCTGAAAAAAAAAAACGTTGTAAATCTAAAGACTTTCGCTGTTAAATCAACTACTTTCCGCAGTTGAAATGTGCCCAACAATGCTCCGTTGTTGTTTCAAAGGTGCGAGCGTTGTTGATTTAAGTCAATAACGGAGATTGTTGGAAAAAATTTTCACCTAAAAATAAATTTTTGTTTGCATTTTACTCTTCATCTTCTCTCCGCCCGGGCCCCAACTGCAAATATGTAGCCTCCGCTTGTTCTCCTATTCTTCTCTCCTTCTTATCATTCACTGGTTGCTATCTTTATTTCTTATTCTGGTTTTTTTTCTTTATTTTATATTCTCCTCCGGATTCGAACCATGACATCATCCTGAAATTCTATCCAATCATCACGTAGTGGAACATTCAACATTATATTGAATTGTAGTAACCTATTTATACCTCCATTTCCTAAAAAGGAATCCATGAATTATTTGAAACATTGTAAAAACAAAATTTAAAAAAATTTGTTCTCATTAGTTTTGTTTACAACGGAAACTGTTGGGTCAAATACTTTTGTCTTTAAATCAACAACGGGGAGAAAATTATTGCTAAAAATAAACTTTTTTTTGGATTTTTCTCTTCATCTTCTCTCCATCATTATTTTTTTGTTGGTTTTCTCACAAAAAATATTTTCTCACAAAAATTTTTTTAAAGGCAAGCAAGTTTTTGAATCAACAACGCCCGTTTTTGAATAAATTGTTGGATCAAAAAGTTTGCTGTAAAAACAAATACTTTTGCTGTTGAATCAAAGACGGAGATTCAACAGCCGAAAGTTGTTGGTTTAACTACGACTATTTTTTTCAGAGTACCCTTTCGTACTCAAAGCGATTGATCTACATTTGTACCCGTTGGGAATGAAAGCGATTAATCTACATTTGTACCCGTTCGGGATGAAAGCGATTGATCTACATTGGTACCCGTTCGGGTATACAAGTTGAACAATTTGTCTCTTCATAGGACATGCTCGAACAAATGCGATCAATTCACTCCATATAAAGGAATGTAAAATTGTATTAGTCGCATGCTCCTTGCGATTGATCACGGACACGTCCCGGATTAATCGCATTTTTGCAGGGTGTATAAATATGTATGTATGTATGGATCTCCACTTTATGGCAGGCGATTTCGACTGGTTTTTACTGGGTGCGTTTGCTGAGGTAAAATGTGGCAGCGCACGCAGCAGCTTGAGCTCGTGGAGGTTTTGCTGATAAGCGCAGTTTACTTCAATCGAGTTAATTAGCGACTTGTTGTTTGCCTTGCTTTTGTTTTATTTACATTTAACGCGTTTAATTAGCTTTACATTTGGCTATAGTTGAATGAGTATATACACACATATGTACGAGTATATGTACATATGTACCCACCAAATTCTAAGCCATATTAAGAATTAAAACAGCAGATTTAAAGGCTTAGGAAATAAGGCCTGAAAATTATAAGGGTAGCAAATTTGTGTGGCGTAAGGCTTAAAATAAGGCTGAATTTACTGTGATTTACTGTGTTGATGTCATCAGGCCATAAGGAGTAATCTACCTCTGAGAGCACACCTTATTGCAAAGGCTTATCCGCCATGCGAAATAAGGCCTAGATAAGTATTAGAAAGTTAGGAGCAGACAGAGTGAGTGCATAACAGAAGCAGCGCTGCCAGCGTACTCTTTTTTAGACCTGATTTGTCAGCAATAAGCAAAACTTTTTTGCAGGGTATGTACGTGTTTATACACTCAAGTGCTACGGTTATACGCTCATTGTATTATGTTGTGTGGTGGAGATGCAATGCTGCAGCTTGTGGCTTGCCGCATCAATGGAGGCAACTTCAACTTATGCAATGTGTGAAAGCTTCAATTGCATTTAACTTGAATTAAATGTTTACAAATTAATTGATTTGCGTTATCTGTTTAGCAAAAGCACACATACTTATGTATGTACATACGTATCTTAATATGTACGTATGTAAATAATGTAATTGCTTTGGTAGAGATGCATAATTACACGCGAATTTGATTGTGATACGTTCCTCATCAAATTTGTTTATGACTTTATAGCTGCATTCGTTTGGGCAAGACTTGGAGAGTTACGAAAAAACAAACACTGGTATAAAAACAAATGATCACGATACGTTCTTCGTTGAAGTAGGGAACAGGAATACAAGTAATAGTCCAACCAGTCAACGACGCACGCACGTAGCCCGTGTCAGCTGACACAACCTGTCTTATGGAGTTGTAGTGTAAATGCCCAGTCACCAACGCATGACGGCGGCTCTCTTGACGCACGTATCGTAGAAACCTAGCTCAATTTGATTTTTCACGTAATAACGTGTCAGCTGATGCTCTCATGATTGCTCACTTTGCAACAGGGTTGCCGGAGCGATCATTTTGCAGTAAATTAGTACGAATCTTTCAATATGCTCCCAAAGTACCTCAATAACTATTCCGAATGTTGCCGATTATAAAATTATGTTAACATAAGTGTATTTTTTTTTTAATATGGAGATAAAAATGTAATAAAAAAATTTAAGTTTTTTCTTGCGTTTTTTTACTAAATTTAACTATTGCCGCAATCGTTTTTTTACACGGAAATAAAAATGTAAATAGAGAAAATGAAGGTTTTTTGGCGTTTTTTATACTCAGCTGTACTAGTACACAGAGTATTATAATTTTGATTTCATAACGGTGGATTGTAACATAATGAAATATTCGAGATAGATATAGACTTATATATATCAAAATGATCAGGGTGAAAAGAGAAATCGATTGAGCCATGTCCGTCCGTCCGTCCGTCCGTACGCACGATAACTCGTTTTCGCTATATATGTACATACATTTCGTTTTCGTAGCAATGTTCGGCTAACTACGAGCCGATGCAGATAAACAAGTCGCTCGCTTGGGTCTATGTTTATGATCACTTTGAAAGAACTCCTACCTACCGCAAAATGGATCATATAATCCTATGATTTTTACAGGGCCTATGCACATACATACATATGTATGTATGTACGTACGGCGTAGCACAAACGTAAATACGACAGTCAGAAATATGTATATATGTACATACATACATACACATATACATATTTGGCGTCAGCATACAATTTGGCTGTTGTTGCACTTTTGGTGCATTTTATACATTTTTGTGTTTTAAGTTACCGAGAAGGTACTTGAATAATTCTGATATTAGCTACAGTATTTTTGATTCTAAATAAATTTTTGATTCGAATAAAATTTTTGATTCGAATAAAATTTTTGATTAGAATCAAATTTTTGATTCGAATCAAAAATATATTTTGAATCAAGATTCGTAATAAATTTTTGATTCGAATCAAAAATTTATTAAGAATCTTGATTCGAAATCAAGTTTGAATCAAGAATCAAAAAAGATTTTTGATTCTTTTAAGAAATGAATCACAAATCAATTTTATCTTTGATTTGAAAATAGTTTGAATCACGAATCAAAGGGTATTTCTGATTCTTTTTTGAAACGAATCACAAATAAAATTTATCTTTGATTTGAAAATAGTTTGAATCACGAATCAAAGGGTATTTCTTATTCTTTTTTGAAACGAATCACAAATAAAAATTATCTTTGATTTGAAAATATTTTAAATCAAGAATCAGAAAATATTTTTGATTAGTGATTCAGTCAAATCAAAATCACGCAACCCTGGTGATTCGTTTCAAAAAAGAATCAAAAATACCCTTTGATTCGTGATTGAAACCATTTTCAAATCAAAGATAAATTTGATTTGTGATTCATTTCTCAAAAGAATCAAAAATCTTTTTTGATTCTTGATTCAAAAAATATCTTTGATTCGAATCAAATTTTTGATTCGAATCAAAAATTTTATTCGAATCAAAAATTTGATTCGAATCAAAAATTTATTACGAATCTTGATTCAAAATATATTTTTGATTCGAATCAAAAATTTGATTCGAATCAAAAATTTTATTCGAATCAAAAATTTTATTCGAATCAAAAATTTATTTAGAATCAAAAATACTGTAGCTAATATCAGAATTATTCAAGTACCTTCTCGGTAACTTAAAACACAAAAATGTATAAAATGCACCAAAAGTGCAACAACAGCCAAATTGTATGCTGACGCCAAATATGTATATGTGTATGTATGTATGTACATATATACATATTTCTGACTGTCGTATTTACGTTTGTGCTACGCCGTACGTACATACATACATATGTATGTATGTGCATAGGCCCTGTAAAAATCATAGGATTATATGATCCATTTTGCGGTAGGTAGGAGTACTTTCAAAGTGATCATAAACATAGACCCAAGCGAGCGACTTGTTTATCTGCATCGGCTCGTAGTTAGCCGAACATTGCTACGAAAACGAAATGTATGTACATATATAGCGATAACGACGAAGCAAGTGCATACATTTGTATGTATGTATGTATGTACATATGCATGCTCGTTTGAACGTGCACGATTCAGTAATAAAGGGTAGGAATGCAAATTTTGAGGACCAACATCGATACATCGATGTTCGATGTATCGAAAAAATTACGCGACACAAAAAATGCTGGTGATTGCGCTAGAAAAATTTTAATATTTTATTTTAACTAAAGAAAAGCTTACTTATGAATGTATGTAAATTGAATTGGCAGTCTTTCAAAACTGTTCAGAGATTATTAAATTTCATTAATTTTAGTACCTACTCCGTAAATTAATCCCATGTGGGTAATCCTTGGATTACTCGGGTGTCATGCGGAAATGGGAGTATGTGATCCCTGCCTGGGACATCGCAATGTTAAATGGACCATATTTTTTATATGAAATGTGGCAGGTTGAGGAGTACTCGGTTGGTCCATAGCGAGTACTCTATACAAGCGTGCATGGAGTACTCGGCTTTTTTGCAGGGGGCACTTGGGTGCATATGCATACATACATATGTATGTATATACCCTATAACACAGTGATAGTCATTTGATATATCATTTGAGGTGCACGTTTGATGGAAATTTCTGTCACACACTGCCTACAAGTTTCCATCATTTTTATATGGACGGTATGAAAAATGTGATGAATGTGTTCTCCAAATGATGTATCAAATGACTATCACTGCTATATGTGTTAGTGTTTGCTGAGAATGTGTTGGAGTTTCCATCATTCCTGTCTTACAGGGTATGTACATATGTATGTACATATCTACATAGAAGTAAGAATTAGAGTAGATATATGTACATGTATTATAGTAAATAAGTAGTACATAAGAAATTTTGTGTATAGGTAAATAAGAATCAATTTTACCAATAAATTCACTGATTGAATTGCTGTTCGTAAAGCAACACAACAAACCACTTTCGTTTAATTTGAACGGGTTTAAAATATGCATATGTATGTACCTATAGTGAATCCAAAATATATGTATTTCAAGTAAAAGATACTTTTAGTACGAGATCATTTTGGGTAAATGCATTATTATTATTTATTTTTAAATTCTGTTATTTTATTCTTTTTTTGGGTTCATTCAATGTATGTAAAATATATAAAATATAAGTACATAAGTAAGTACATGTGTGTGGATATGTATAAGAGAAATTTACATATGTATGTATATTCATTTACATATTAAGGGGTAAGTACATATGTACATACATCATATACATATATGTAAGTATGTACATATGTATGTGTTAGATTACATCTGTATTTTATATGGAAATGAAGTCAGGAGGTAAGTGTTGGTCCCCATGCGAAAAAAAAGTTATAAAAGTCTCCCCTAAATTTTAAGCTAATGTTGAGAGGGTTAAGAAACAAAAAAACGAATGGGAGCTGTTTTTAATATTTTCGTTTTTCAACAAAACCACAACAACGAAATCAAACTCTTATATACATGCATTATTAAAAGTCGTTTAAGTAACAATGAAAAAGAATGTAAAGAGATAAATTTAAAACCACTGGTTGAATTTAAAAGTATATGGGTTACTATGCTTAAAACAATTCTACATACCTAGTAAACTTCAATCGAAAATGGGCAAGCTCGAAATTGATATTAGAGGCATGCTCTAGAACACATTTTTCATAGAATTTAATGCAGAATCCGATTTTTCTACGAACAGTATGGCTTAGAAAATTGACCCAGCCTAACGTATGCACATACATATTTACATATCGAAACCACTCTTTGTATGCATACACCTAACCATAATTCATTCATCCTTTCATTCATTTATTCGTTATATACCTACATATATGTATGTAAGTATATACATACATATATATGCACAAATGCTTGGCTAAGCAACTGCGAAAATCTGCTTGCATTTCCTCCCATACAACGTAGACGTTTGTTGAAATTTTAGATTTTTTGCATTTCAACTCGCGGGGGTGGTGGGATCACGTACTAAGTATTTTTTTATTTGAAATAAAGTTTTGATTCAAAATAATTTTTTGATTCGAATCAAAAGTTTGATTCGAATCAAAAATTTTATTCGAATCAAATATTTGATTCGAATCAAAAATTTTATTCGAATCAAAAATTTGATTCGAATCAAAAATTTATTAAGAATCTTGATTCGAAATCAAGTTTGAATCAAGAATCAAAAAAGATTTTTGATTCTTTTAAGAAATGAATCACAAATCAATTTTATCTTTGATTTGAAAATAGTTTGAATCACGAATCAAAGGGTATTTCTGATTCTTTTTTGAAACGAATCACAAATAAAATTTATCTTTGATTTGAAAATAGTTTGAATCACGAATCAAAGGGTATTTCTGATTCTTTTTTGAAACGAATCACAAATAAAAATTATCTTTGATTTGAAAATATTTTAAATCAAGAATCAGAAAATATTTTTGATTAGTGATTCAGTCAAATCAAAATCACGCAACCCTGATGCTCTCATGATTGCTCTCTTTGCCACAGGGTTACCGGAGCGGTCATTTTGTAGTAAATTAGTACGAATCTTTCAATATGCTCCCAAAGTATCTCAATAACTATTTCGAATGTTGCCGATTATAAAGTTATGTTCACATAAGTGTATTTTTTTTTTAAATATGGAGATAAAAATGTAATAAAAAAATTTGAGTTTTTT
Source organism: Urophora cardui (assembly GCA_960531455.1). NCBI lineage: Eukaryota > Metazoa > Arthropoda > Insecta > Diptera > Tephritidae > Urophora > Urophora cardui. Next base: position 87,120,323 of record OY482671.1, on the reverse strand, counting down.
CTTGCGTTTTTTTTTTACTAAATTTGACTATTGCCGCAATCGTTTTTTACACGGAAATAAAAATGTAAATAGAGAAAATAAAGGTTTTTTTTACTAAATTTTACTACATATTGTATCAACCGTTTATATTTGTTTTTATATGGAGATAAAAATTTAAATAGAAAAAAATTAAGTTTTTTCTGCTGAATTTCTTTACTAAATTTGACTATTGTGGATATTTTTGACTGTTAAATTTAGCAAAATTACCCCGGATAGCAAATTTTTAAAAGTTGTCAGGTGAATAATATTTGGTGAGCCGGTAAGACTCGTGAATTTGACAACAAGCATAAACAACAAAAAGACCGAAATACGTACATATACGTATATATAAAAAATAGCCGCGGTGAATATTAGTACTAAAAATTAAAAAAAAATAGTATCTGTATATAATTGCTGCATTTTATTAATTGCAAAAATTAAGTTTCTTAGTGCACATACATATGTACATATTCTTAAAAGTCTTTAAGAAATAGTAGTAGAAAATGTAGAAGCACGGAGTCAAAAGTAAACAAAACTGCAATTAATATTTGGTTTTAAATTATCATGATACAACATTTTCAATTTAAAAATTTATTTATTAATAAATTCTATGAATAATACGATTTTCAAGAAAAATTACTACGAAACCAAACACAAGTTACTACGAAATCAAAAACTGCATGTATACTTTGCTGTACAATGGTAACGCTGTTATTCAACTCATTCCAAACAAACCAAAAACAATGCAGAATGTAAACAAAGGAAAACAACTGATTCTTGCGTTGGGTATGCGTGCGTTTACGTGCGTGAACGGTGTCGATTTTGAACTATTGCGTGAGGTAACTGAGAGATATGACGCCGTCGGTCAGTGGTTGGACTATAAGGACGCCTAAGTTCGAGTGGAATCGAACATGTGATACTGAGCTCTATGCTTTTATTAGGGGGATTCGCTATCCATAGCATAACCCTAACACGTAGCAGTGGTGCCAGATTGAGGGAAATTTCCCTTTTTGAGGGATATTTTACTGCAAAATTTTTAAAGAGGGAAATAAGGGACATTTTGTTGTCGTCCATATAAAAAAGGGATTTTTTGGTTGCAGAACTATTTACATACCTACATATGTATAATTTATAGTATGACTTAAAATAATCACATCTCACACTGAAAAACCGCCATTCAGTGTATGAATACACACGCCTTCGCGTTAACTTATGCAATGCAAAAAGGAGTCGGTTACATACATGCGTACAAGTAAACATACAGTGAACTACACTGCGTATACGTAACTTGTTTACTTAAATACATACATACATTCATACAGGTGAAACTAATAAAAGCGTGTTAATAATCACTCTTAGGTAATTTATTTTTCATTGTGCAGATTCGTACTGTATTGTAATCGAAAGACTTTTTGAGAATTGGGAGCCACTTAAAAGCTATTTTCGCCTGGCTTCATTTGAAGATAAGCGTGAAAAAGCAGAATTTATTTATGAAGAATTGGAGGGAATTCAAAACAAGGCATATTTTAGATTTTTGAAGTACGTTCTTAACTTTTTATATGAATTTAACACATTGTTCCAAAGCCCAAATGTACTTATACACCGGCTACGGGAAGAAGCTGAGACACTTGTGTTGAAAATTGCAAGAAATTTCTTAAAATCCGACTTTTTTACAATTCCGTGGGAATTACAGCTAAAAGTTTTGGAACTTCCAACTCCATATTTACTTGAAATTGTACTCACGTTACCCCATTCAAAAGCTGAACCAAAAAGAATATTTTCAATTGTAACGGATGTTAAATGTAAAAAGCGAAACAAACTTTCTAGTGATATGTTAAATAGTATAAGTAAAGTAAGAGTTGCCTTTCAATCTAAAAATATCAATTGCTTCAACTTTAAAATCAACAAAAATCATATCCACTTGCACAATGCAAATAATTTGCACAACCGATACTTTTAGCTATTAAAAAAACTGTATTTGCCTGTTATATATTCTTATATTACTTAAATAAATGCTGTAAATTCGGTGGGAATTTTGTGGGATTTTTTTATTTAAAATGTGGGAAATTAGGGATTTTTTTCCAATTTCTGTGGGAATTTTAGCGGAGATTATCTGGCATCACTGGCACGTAGCACGAATAGCACGGATTGCAAAGTTTTACAACACATAACATCAAAATACAGGCATATTACATGTAATTGTAATTGAAAGTTTTCAATTACAATTACTTGCAAATGTAATTGAAAATTTCCAATTACAAGTAATTGTAACGGAATCATATCAATTACATTTTTCTTGGGTTTGAGAAAATTTAGTTGCGTACGTACATACATATTTATGTATACAATGGATTTTTATACTCAGCTGTACTAGTACACAGAGTATTATAGTTTTAATCACATAACGATGGATTGTAACAGAATGAAATAATCGAGATAGATATAGACTTATATATATCAAAATAATCAGGGTGAAAAGAGAAATCGATTGAGCCATGTCCGCCCGTCCGTCCGTCTGTCCGACTGTAAACTCGCGCAAAAATTGAGATGTTTTGATGAAATTTGAAATGCAAGTTGGTATCGAGACTGGGACGGTTGGTATTGAAAATGGGCGAAATCGGAGCATGACCACGCCCACTTTTCCTATATAGAAAAAATCGGAAATTTGGTATCTCAGTCACTAATATAGCTGGAGCCATGAAATTTTACCCACGTGTTGAGCTCAGGCCCCTAGGAAGAAATTTGATGAAATTTCGGACAATGGGCGGTGCCACGCCTACTTATTAAGGGTCAAACCTTGAAAGTTTTATATGTCATAACTCAGAAACCGTTGAAGATATATCGAAGAAATTCGATACGCGTGATATACATACTTAGGTAAATGTTTGGACGAAAAATTTTCAAAATCGGTTGACGACCACGCCCACTTTTATATATGTGTATTATAAAGTGGCCTAATAAAAACATTTTAAGCGATATCTCTGTCAAATATAAAGATATGTCATTGAAATATTTGACAGAGATATCGCTTAAAATGTTTTTATTAGGCCCCTTTCATCGATATATCTTCAACGGTTTCTTAGTTATGACATATAAAACTTTCAATGTTTGCCCCTTAATAAATGGGCGTGGCACCGCCCATTTTCCAAAATTTTTGTACTTTTTGTTTTATGTCCGTAGTTGGACTCCTGCCACAAAATTTCAGTGATAGATCTTTATATTTGACAGAGATATCGCTTAAAATGGTTTTATTAGGTCACTTTATAATACCCATATATAAAAGTGGGCGTGGCCGTCAACCGATTTTGATAATTATTTTCGCCAAAACATTTTTCTAAGTAAGCAAATTACGCATACCAAAATTTCATCGATATATCTTCAACGGTTTCTGAGTTATGACATATAAAACTTTCAATGTTTGACCCTTAATAAGTGGACGTGGCACCGCCCATTTTTCAAAACTTCATCAAATTTCTTCATAAGGGCCTGAGCTCAATACGTGGGTAAAATTTTATCACTCTAGCTATATTAGTGGCTGAGATATCAAATTTCCGATTTTTTCTATATAGGAAAAGTGGGCGTGGTTATGGTCCGATTTCGCCCATTTTCAATACCAACCGTCCCAGTCTCGATACCAACTTGCATTTCAAATTTCATCAAAATATCCCAATTTTTACGCGAGTTATCGTGCGTACGGACGGACGGACGGACGGACGGACATGGCTCAATCGATTTCTCCTTTCACCCTGATCATTTTGATATATATAAGTCCATATCTATCTCGATTATTTCATTATGTTACAATCCACCGTTATGAAATCAAAATTATAATACTCTGTGTACTAGTACAGCTGAGTATAAAGATAATTCATTAAAATTTTGTGGCATGAGTTCCACAATAGACCGGAAACAAAAAATATAAAAATTTTGGAAAATGGGCGTGGCACCGCCTCTTTTTAGACAAAGGATTATACGAGATTTCTTAGCCTATAACTCGACAAATAATTGAGATATTATAACGAAACTTGGTTTGTACACTTTTATAACTTGTGTTAATAGACACGCAAAAATTTATTGAAATCGGTTTATGACCACGCCTACTTTTTAACAGAGATATTTCTGGAACACCCTTTGGGGATTTGTAACGTGACATCTTTGTAACTAGAAGTCAAAAAGGAATGAAATTTTGCACAAAGAATAATATTCATATTCTTAGTTGGATGACTGATAAAAATGTTGAAAATAGGCGTGGCTACGCCCACTTTATACGGCACTCGCTTTATGTAAAATAATCCGTGTTTCCATCAAACGCAAATAAACAATGAAAGCATACAGCTGAGTATCTAATGTTCGATTCCACTCGAACTTAGGCTTCCTTACTTGTTATTCTTGTTTTTGTTTTTGCATCCCAAAAAGAGCCGAGTTTTCATAAAAATGTGGATAAAAGTTTTGAAGATGCTTTTTCTGATGGTGGACACCATTTTAGTCGACGTTTAAATTTTTTGAAAGTCTTTTTATACTAAATCCCTTCATCGCAACCCAAAAAGAACCGAAATTTCGTAAAACTCAACCAAATGTTTTGAAGATGTTCTTTATGATGGTGGACACCATTTTAGCCGATCTTTAAATTTCTTGAAAGTCTTTTTATACTAAAACCCCAAAATCTCCATCAGAAAGAGCATTTTCGAAACCTTTAACCACATTTTTATGAACAAAAATAAAAAACCATACTTATATATGTATGTACACAACAAAATTTTCTCAAACCCAAGAAAAATGTAATTGATGTGATTCCATTACAATTACTTGTAATTGGAGATTTTCAATTACATTTGCAAGTAATTGTAAATGAAAAATGTCATTTACCAGTTAATGTAATTGTAATTAAAAAAAATGTAATTGAGGATGCCCAGGTCTGTAATATAGTAAGTAATGTACTCGCCTTACATACTAAAGTTTCAACGTTCGATTTCCGGAAGATAACATCAAAAGTTAAAATACATTGAATTCGACTGATTGGAATCCCAGTTCATTTTTATTTTTTTTCGCCCGTCTCCACATAACTTAGTTAATTTGCATTCGAATAATCGCGGGAATAATCTCCCTAAATTTTCATCGCTTTGGTCTAGTTTCAACCTATGGCTTTGAATTAAAATTTTCGTCATGGCCTTGTAGATTAAGGGCATATACATTTTTGGTATTACGTCTACCCGTAAAAGCATTTTCGGTGTTAGACAATATTCTACTTGTATATTAAGAAAAGTTGTTCAAGTTGGACATGAAACACTTTTAAAATGAAAATAAAGTACTCGTAATAAAGCAAAGTGATTAATTTGTACACGTAAACATTAATCTTTGCATAAATTGTTTAAAAGAGCGAAAGGAGAGTAGGTAAAGTGTTTGATGTTAAATTTCACATATATTTACATATCGTCCCTGCGAATAAAAAAACAGTTATTTAAATTTTTAGGAAATTTTTTATTGCATTTTTTACTAGCGTTTGCAGTTTTTTCATATCTGGTTTGGTTTAGAAGTTATCAAATAATATGTGCGTGTTGTACTATAAATGTTCCGAGAAAAAGGTATGCGCTTACAGGCATACACGTAAAATGGCAATTGTCAGTTAATTAGTTCGATACTCAACTTTTCCACATACAAACTACAACTAGCGGTGTATTGTGTACAGATTGCATACGTTTTTACAAAAAAAAAAAAAAATGGTGTATAAATGTGTTATGTGCATTAAAAAGGCTCAAATCTTTACAATGTCGCAATGGGTTAAAAAAAGTGATTTATTTTTTCACAAATCAATAACAAGTATGTATATAGTACCATCCTTTCTGAATAAAAAATTTGGTAAATTTTGCCAATTGACGCCAGGAATCAGTTTTTTTGCTCTCCTGAAATGTTACTGAAAAATACATAACTGTTTTTTTATTCGCAGGGACGATATGTATGTATGTATCAAAAATTATTTTCTTAACAGGCAATAGTTTTCACCAACAACGGCGTATTACTATTAGATATTAATTTAACTCAATAATTTCAAATTAACTTAATTTATTTCTAAGTTGGCTTGTCGTAACTTATAGCGTTTTCGATTCTGAACGAAGTAGTAATTCAATTCTGTCACCTGTTTGGCGCCTTCCAACAAATTAAAACGGATTCCACAACAAATGTATCTAGTAACATTTCCAAATGTCGCTAAACAATGATGCGACAATTACTCAAAGGATTTAAGAAGCCATCTCTCGCGGAGAATGTAGTTACATCCTTCAATAAAACTCTCTGAGATTATCACATTCGATTATTTAATGCGCACAACAAAAATGCTTCGTGGAACTTAATGAAGGTAGATGCTCAACAGTGTGGTGAGTTTCAAGAAGCCTGTTGAAGCCAAGACTCGAACCCGCCATTGATAACAGAAATTTTCCCATCACTGCTAACAACAGCTAAAAAGGTGGCTAATGCGCATGAAGCGAACTTGGCTAACAACCAGACCAACAGGCAGCCACTACCGGCCCATCGAGCTTGTTGTGTTTGGTTCGAAAGAAACATAATTTTTACGGTCGCAAACAGCAAAAAGAATGAATGAAAAAACAGCATCATTACTAACATAATATGTATAATAATTAGCAGAGTCATCAACAGCAGCAACATCATCAGCATCAGCGTCGACATATGTATGTATGTACTATAGACTGCCGACGAATGCTTTCGTTTGGAAAACTCAAACAACAATAACAAATCACTGCAATGCTGTCGAAAAGAGGGGATGACGGCAGTGCGAGTGTGAGTAGATATCAGAGTTGTTAAGCAGTGCATTTCATGCATTTCCCATTCCTGGAATTGCGTTTTTGGAATGCAGCCCTTACCTAATTCGTTTTTCGGAATGATGAATTATTATTTTTTAATTCCAATTCCCTTTTGCAGTCCAGAATTGTAATTCCTTTTTCAATTCATTAAGTGGAATTACAATCTTTTTCGAAAATTTCTTTTGTGTACTAAGAAAGTTTCAAATTGGTCCTTTTGTGTGGTAAAGTGTAAAATCAATGTGTGTTTCTATACAAATACATATATATGTATATATACATATATGTATGTATATATTGCGCATGTAGCAATTTTTTAGTGATGATCGAGTCCGAGAAGTCATCATCGAAAACCATCTATGTAGATGTTTGGGAAATTTCCACAATCTATACATATGTATATACAAACAAGTAAGGAAGCCTAAGTTCGAGTTGAATCGAACATTAGATACTCAGCTGTATGCTTTCATTGTTTGTTTGCATTTGATGGAATCACGGTGTACTTTATATAAAGCGAGTGCTGCATAAAGTGGGCGTAGCCACGCCCATTTTCTAAATTTTTATCAGTCATCCAACTAAGCTTATGAATATTATTTTTTGTGCAAAATTTCATCCCTTTATGAGTTACAAAGATGTCACGTTACAAATTCCCAAAGGGTGTTCCAGAAATATCTTTGTTAAAAAGTAGGCGTGGTCATAAACCGATTTCAATAAATTTTTTCGTGTCTATTAACACAAGTTATAAAAGTGTATAAACAAAGTTTCGTCATAATATCTCAATTATTTGTCGAGTTATGGGCTCCGAAATCTCGTTGTTTCCTTTGTCTGAAAAGAGGCGGTGCCACGCCCATTTTCCGAAATTTTTCTATTTTTTGTTTCCGATCTATTGTAGAACTCATGCCACTTTTCATGAATTCAATGAATTATCTTTATATTTGACAAAGATATCGCTTAAAATGTTTTTATTAGGCCCCTTTATAGTTCCCATATATAAAAGTGGGCGTGGTCGTCAACCGATTTTGCTAAAATTTTGAACATGTATTACCACAATAGTGAAAGTGTATACACCAGGTTTCGTCATAATATATCGATTATTTGTCGAGTTATGGGCTCAGAAATCTCGTATATTCCTGCTTCTAAAAGGAGGCGGTGCCACGCCCATTTTCCAAAATTTTTACGGTTTTTGTCTTATGTTCGTAGTTGGACTCCTGCCATAAAATTTTAATGATATATCTTTATATTTGACAGAGATATCGCTTAAAATGTTTTTATTAGGTCACTTTATAAGACCCATATATAAAAGTGGGCGTGGTCGTCAACCGATTTTGGAAATTTTTCGTCCAAACATTTGCCTAAGTAAGTATATCACGCCTACCAAACTTCATCGATATATCTTCACCGGTTTCTGAGTTATGACTCATAAAACTTTCAATGTTTGCCCCTTAATAAGTGGGCGTGGCACCGCCCATTTTCCAAAATTTCATCATATTTCTTCATAAGGGCCTGAGTTCAATACGTGTGTGAAATTTTATCACTCTAGCTCTATTAGTGACTGAGATACCAAATTTCCGATTTTTACTATATAGGGGAGGTGGGCGTGGTCATGGTCCGATTTCGCCCATTTTCAATACCATCCGTTCCTGTCTTGATACCAACTTACATTTCAAATTTCATCAAAATAGTTATCGTGCTCACAGACGGACAGACGGACAGACGGACGGACATGGCTCAATCGATTTCTCTTTTCACCCTGATCATTTTGATATATATAAGTCTATATCTATCTCGATTATTTCATTCTGTTACAATCCACCGTTAGGAAATCAAAACTATAATACTCTGTGTACTAGTACAGCTGAGTATAACAAAAGAGAGTGACATTAATTACACCACTTACAACCTAAGAACGCCTCGAGCAATTTCAATGATTCCCGCCAATTCGGAATGGTCCACGCTAATGTTCGGCATAGTTGTGAGGGAGCTTATATCTGAGAGCAAAGAGGGATTTTCGCTAATTGGTTGGCAAACAGGAAGAATACCAAAGAAAATTTCCGAAAACTCGGTCTGTTCCCAAGATACTGGTCGAAACGTGGACCCTGATGACCCTCCAATGTTGTTGGACGATATTGGTAGCAAATGAAAAGTGTTTAGCAGCGGCTTAGTAGAAGAACTCATTTCACTCTGATGCCTAGGTAGGGCCCACAGATATGGTATTTAATCTTATTTTCTTTACCAAAGAATCTTAGAAGGATACCCAGTTTTTAAATATGCACCGGACTGTGAGAAATCAAGCAATATGTTCGAGCTCTTTCCCAATTCGAGGTGTGCTCCTCTGCTTTTGTTTTTCTTACTAATTGGACCTACAGCTTTATGCCGGCTCCGATCGGCAAATGCATTTCTTGTGAGAAGCTTTTTCGTGGCAGAAATACACTCGAAGGTTATCCGCCGAGAGGTGACCGCTATTTCTAAAAACCCAATAATGGATTTTAATTAATTAGAAAAAAAATTTGGTACACCACAGCGACCACTGCTTTTTGAATTTACCGTCTTGTTAAATGCATATCATCGTTATGCAAGAAAAAACCTCAACGAAGGAATACGGAATGCATTCCGATGGACTTCATTCCATGGAATTGGGAAAGGGAATTGAAAAGTAGTTGCCAATGCAGCGATTCCTTTTACGGAATTATGAATTAAATTTTTCAATTTCCCATTCCGGAATTGCATTCCTCTGGGCTCAATTCCGAGGATTAATAATTCCGAAAGGAATGCATTTCTTAACAACTCTGGTAGATATGCATGTTTCGAATGTTGTATAAAGATTCGTACCTAAACGAAGCCAATTGACGACCGGCTGCTACCTCAGCCGCAGCCACCGAATCACGTTACTTGTGCGCCTCAACAGCACACGCCAGCCGGCTAACTGCGACGTCTGCTTGACTAACTGACTGAATCACTACTAAACGCTACGCTGCGTCTGCTGGCTGGGCGCTGATTTTTCACAATTTAGTTGACTGTGAACAGGCAGCTTGAGTCGACGTATGCGTCGTGTGTGTGCTGGTTACAGTAAAGTGCTTCAATGTGCCGCCAAAATATATGAAATACGAAAGAAAATAAGCGCGCTGACGCCAACTTGAAATTTCGGCATTGTGATCGTGATCGATGAAATATTTGTGTGTGTCCGTGAATTTGAATCGATCTTTGATCATTTCAGCAATTCAATCTGACGACAGGCGTTTAGAAAAGTTCAAGTCGCGTGCGCATTGACGGTGATATTTAATAGTGCTAGGAAAAGAGGTTTTGTGTACTACGAAAAGTCTATCATGTACATATTAATTTATGTACATGTGTATGATTATATGAATATCTATGTACATCTAAGTGATTAATTGGTAGTTAGATGCTTTATAATCGATTTACATATAGAATTTTACGAGTTATGAACGTAAAAATTGCAAATTCTTATCAGAATATAATTGTTTGTGTGTGACAGCAATTGAAAGTAAATTTGAAATGAGTGAAACACATTTCCAGCAAAAACCAATGGTACAAGAAGCCCTAGTTTACTTTCGATGTGCGCTCGCAACCCGAATAACCATAACTGATTTTTGAGTGATGTGGAAAATTGCAGCTAAAGTGAAAATTGCGCTGATTCTATAAGAAAAGGAGAAAGATAAAATTTAATTTTTTAAAGCCAAAATAAGTGAATAAGGAAAACTAAAAACTTGGACTTAGTGAATAAAATGATAATATAAATAATAATTAGTTTAAAGAAAAGAGCTCCTTATTAACCTATACAGGCTAAAGCCTAAAATAAATTGATGCACATAAAAATAAAATATAATATTTATTCGGAGTGCGCCAATCAACAAACCGCTCAGATCTCCCAAATTCTTAAGAGCCACACAGTGTTATTAATCAAGCTACTCAGGAATCTATTGGCGGGACCAAAAAAATGTAATAAATTAATGCTAAAAGTTAATCCAGAAATTATCCAAAACATTTAATAAATCGATTCAAGCTTACAACACCACTCTCAAAATATATAAACGATTAGTCAACGCTCAACTCCCAAACCCCAACCAAAGTTACCCACTTATCATAATTAAACTCATTACTCCTACTCATTCGTTACCATTACCGCCACCACCGCCAACATGCGATATCCCAGCAGCATTCAAATCGTTCTACTCACCCTAGTACCACTTACAATAATCGGGCTTTGTCGTGCCATACCCAGCGATGTCTACATGAAAATGCTGGCCGCTCAAGCGCCCACTGATCCCTGCTATGATGATGACAAGGCGCGCAGGTGCATACCCGACTTTGTGAATGCCGCGTTTGGTGCGCCTGTTCAAGCATCCAGCACTTGCGGACTCGATCAGCCACAACGCTATTGCGAACTGAGCGGCGGTACTGGTTCAAAGGGGTTCGATACACCGGATATGAGTTGCCACATCTGCGATTATTCGAATCCAGCACGCCGCTTTCCCGAATCGGCACTGACCGATTTGAATAATTCGAATAATGTTACTTGCTGGCGTTCAGCTCCCGTACCGCCGGTGACGCATATAAATGCACCACCCGACAATGTTTCGCTCACCCTCTCGCTAGGCAAGAAATATGAATTGACCTATGTTAGTTTACAATTGTGCCCCAAGTCGCTGAAACCCGATTCAATTGCAATTTACAAAAGCTCGGATTATGGTAAAACTTGGCAGCCGTTTCAATTCTACAGCTCACAATGTCGACGCGTCTATGGGCGGCCGAATCGCGCTACTATTACGAAACACAATGAACATGAGGCACGCTGTACGGACTCGCACCGCCAAGTGGGCGATGTTACTGGACTGCAAGGTTCACGTATCGCTTTCAGCACGCTAGAAGGCCGTCCGTCAGCCCGTGATTTGGATGCGTCACCTGTGCTACAGGAATGGGTAACGGCCACACACATAAAGGTGGTCTTCCATCGCCTGCAAATGCCCGAGCCAAATGTGCTCAATGTGCTGGAGACAAATGACAACGATTTGAAGTCGACCGGCAAGTACAGTGAGGCTACGAGTAATTCGGTTTTGATTCAACAATACGGCTCAAATGCGATTGATCAGGTGGTGGCTGAAGGTGTTGGCATTCCATCGGTTGTAACTATCTCCAGCATCACATCTTCGGAGCACTTGGGCGCCGGAACTGCTAATTTGGGACAGCACTATGCCGTATCGGATTTCCTCGTTGGTGGTCGGTGCAAGTGCAACGGACACGCTTCTAAATGTTCGCCGGATCATAACGGTGTGCCCGCATGCGAATGTAAACACAATACGATGGGACGCGACTGCGAACGCTGCAAGCCGTTCCATTTCGATCGACCGTGGGGTCGTGCAACGGCACGCGACGCCAATGAATGCAAATGTAAGTAGAATCAAAATAAACAACACGCGCATCATTACTTTAATTAATAATTCATATTTATTAACTAAATGTGTATGTGTGCACATATAAAATGTTTTTTATTGTTGCTTTCTGTACGTGTGTCTTATTCGGTTCAGATTGTTGATGAGGGTTCTCGGAGGCGTTGATATGACAGCTTAATGAATTTGTTGCAGAAATAAAAAAAACTTTAGTAATTATATGTGTTTCCAAAACATTAGGGTGCATTAAGGTTACGCGTGAGCAAACAATTAATGGATAGTAGCGCTGTTCATAGCTATGTGTGTATGTTCATTATTGTTCAAATATTTTGTGTGTGTAGAAAATTATTGCTTCCCAGCAGTATTTGTCAGCTAGAAAACAGCACATATTTCCTACTGAATATTCAGTAGAGATGTAGTTCTAAAATCTGAACTTTCTCTTTCGTTTTTATATAAAGGTGGCGTCGAAAATCAACTACCTGAAAACTGCAGAACGAGAAGGGAGAGTTTCTGTATGAAAAAAGGCCTGAATACGCAGGGAGAACTTCCATAGCATATATTTCAATACACCTGACGGCTTCACTTCGTGTTCAGTTATTTTTTCAGCAATGAATTTTGAACTCAGTTTCAGGTTATATTTCATACTGAATATTCTACTGAATATGCACCTCCTTACCTCAAATACTGCTGGGTTATTAATTGTTAATCATTTAGAATCGACTAAACAGCACAACTCAAAATTTCTTGAAATTGGTTTTTTATTCTATTGTTATTTATGAATTTTGAGTTGTATCTCTTTATGATTTGGGGTGCGATATTTATATCGACGGCCGAGTAAAACATCACCTTATTTCAAAACTTGTTGCACAAACGCTTTATTTCAGAACTTGTTTTAAAAACGTCCCATTTCAGAAAAATATGTATGAAATTTCCTCTCAACTGGGGTGCTTTTGAATAAAATTCTGACATAGGACATTATTGAAGCAAGTTCTAAAATAGGGCGTGTTTGAAAAAAGTTTTGAAATAAGATCATCTTTTACTCAGTAGTCGATATCAAGTTATTTAGTGATATAATTTATCTTTTCCAATTCAAAGCCTGCACTTAGATTTTTTTTTTTTTTCGAAAATTGGTTTTGGCAGAATTCTGCTAGGGGTTTTAATTAACTAATTTCGGTCTTTGATATTTGTGCGGGCCAGAATTCAAGCCTGGTGGCCGCTGTGGTGCAGTGGGTAAAGTGCTCGCCTACTATACCAGAGGTCTCGCTTTCAAACCCCAGTCCAGACAAAACACCAAAAAAAAATTTTTTTTTCTAATTAATTAAAATCCAATTATTGGATTTTTAGTCACCTCTCGGCGGATAACCTCCGAGTGTATTTCTGCCATGAAAAAGCTTCTCACAAAAAATGTATTTGCCGCTCGGAGCCGGCATAAAACTGTAGGTCCACCCAATTAGTAGGAAAAACAAAAGGAGCACACCTCAAATTGGGAGAGAAGCTCGGCCATAAAACTCGTCAGAGTTATAATAGCACCATTGTATTATTATTATTATTATTATTATTATTATTATTATTATTATTATTATTAGAATTAGAATTAGAATTCAAGCCTGGAAATTCTTTAATCGTAGATGCGTACTCCATCCACGCCGCCCTAGCCTATCTATGTATCTCTCTCAATACATTCACTCACTACTGCTTCGAATGGCGAAGACAAACGTAGTCATTCTGACTCGACGGAGCTGCCTTCCCTGTATTGCTGTCTCCGATTACGTAAATTCAGCATTTTTTGATCAACCAACTTCTAATATTTATGTTTATTCTCTCCGAAATACATAACAGCCTCATATACATACTACATACATATGTATGTATGCATTTGCGCATTTTTCACCTCGCCACGCATTGAATGTTCAATATGAGGTTCTCAAAGCCCGGCACGTTTTAATCATGTTTATGCATTGGATTAGGCTTATCCGTCATAGAGCAGCATTGAACACGTGCAAGCGAATCAAAATCGTCAAAGGAAATATAAGCGAAGCCATTGGGGTGGCACCTGAAACACTCTTGAAGCGTAACACACTGGGTGATAGCGGCCAAAAATAAAATCGAAATTAAAGTATTAGCAGATGCATTTTTTTTTTAAAAGCGACTGACAGACTTGTAAGAAAAAGCTTTTCTAAAAATTTTTGAGTCTTGTTTTGTTTAGCCGTACAGGACGCCCACAGCTGAGCGAAAAATAGGTCCTTTTATTTCTCACAATTATGCAAAATGATGTATCTCCTTCAATTACTAACGTACGTAATCGAATGATACATAGATATTGATTTCTCATTTTAGGAACAATAACACTTGTATTTGTGGCCGATTTCGTTCAAATTCAGTTCACAGTTTACCACCTTCAATCAAGAAAGCTTAAGTTCCGAGTTTCAAGTTTCTAGTTCAATTATTACAATTTTTGGCCGCGTTTGTATGAAGGTGCCCCACTGTGCGCAATGAAGGCTTAAGGTCTGGGCTTTAAATGGTTGGGTGGCTGAGTGGCTGGCCTATCGGTCGCCTGTCTTTAACCTTAATAATAATCCCATGAGTGTGTTGTTACTAAGTTTAATTCTTGCGAATGGCAAAGGCAATTTTATACACATATGCACGTACATATGTATGTATGTATGGATGTTTACCCAAATTATGAATATACATACATACATATTCATATTAGCGCATACAGAAGTACTTACAGTGGCCCAAGACTTGAATAATACTACATTATTTCTCCCCAAAGGGAACTCAAAATTTATGTTACTGAACTAAAATAAAAATGAAATGTGTTTGAAGAGGCGAAATGCCAAACATGGGGTCAAGTCATACGTGGGTTTAACTTAAAAAATATGGTTGATTTGTATAAATAGCATTATACATATATGTACATGCATACATATATGAAAACATGTTACATGTTTTTATCTGCTCTGTATGTATACCCCAAAGTACCAATATCTGAACGATCGTTTCTATGACACCTACATATATGCTATAGTTATTGGATTACAATTATTTTTACAGAGAGTATTTCCTTATACATATATATGTACATTAGATGCGTTTTTTTAGATCCTCCCTCCGGCACCAGAATAGGATGATTTAGAGTAAGTAAACTGAAAAAAAATTTCACTTTTCCAAAAACTGGATGGAGCTGCACCAAAAACCGCGCTAATTCCCAGAATTTCAAAGTATGTTTAGATTTTTGTATGAAAAATGTTAGGATTTTGCACATGAAAAAAATTGATATCAACCCATACGTAGAATTAACCGCTAAAGCGAATGACGTAGTCAGTTTTTTGGTACACTCCCCAGGGAAGGAAATATCGCGGCCTAAAGTGATCATTCTATTTTTTTTCTCATGAATCTTCAAGTTCTTGCCCTATACTCTTCCCGAAAGCGGCCATTATTTTTGAATTCAATCACACGGTAGGCTGCGTTATTTAATGCGCTTTCCAGAAATGTATACGTATTAAAAATATAATAAAATTTGGATGAGTTCATCAATAAATGCAGAAAACGATTATAGTATCTATCTCCTGTAGTTCTCTTACAAAAGGTGTAATATCTGCTAAAGTGCAGGACCGAATTTAATACAGTTATGAAGGCAGTCAAGATTTATGTATATAAAACATGTCAAATCAACAACGGCACACAAAAAAGACAACTTTTCCTCTACATAAATATATGTATGTATGTACAAGAATATCTTAATTTTTGAACGTATTATTAAAAAAATAAAAAGATTTAGTAATGGTGGATTCAGAAAAATTAGGCGTTTTTTAAATTTGATTGTTATAGGCCTTACCAAGCATACAAAAACTGCATACTTAGAATTTCCAATTCACCTTTTTTCATAGATTAAGAAAGCTTAAGTTGATATTTCGCCGCTTTCAACAGCACACGAATTGTTAATGTATCTTGATAAATGTCAGAGAAAATGTAAAAATAATATCGAAAATTATTTTTTTGCCTTAATTTTTTCATCCTTAATAACGGTTTTCTCGAATAATTTGTTAACCAGTGTATATATAACTTGGCTACTAGGCAACGTGGAACAGTGTCTTTTTTTACTGGTGATGTATAATTTTTCTCTCTTTAACATGACATTAAGTTAATATGAATAGGGGTATTCGCTATCCCTAGCAAGATAGCAAGATAGCACGGATTGCAAATATCCTAGACCAAAATATGCTACACATCGAGAGCACCCCATTGCACAGTCGTAGGAAATTTTAAGAAGCAGCTTTTCTTTTTAGCCAAAGGGTCGCGTTCATCACTCACTTTTTAATAAATAAATCATTTTATTTTAGTAAATTTAATAAATACACATATAAAATAACATTTTAAGCAAAATTCGAATGCTCAAATTGAAATTGAAATTAGCAATTGGCAAATGTCAGCTGACGCAGGGTCGCAATTAATTTCCTACACTTCATAGCAAATAAATATACATAGGTTTTGGTGTAGCATATTTTTGAGGTCTAGCATATTTCTTTGCGCCTGTATTTTGTTGTTGTGCGTTGTAAAACTTTGCAATCCGTGCTACGTGCTAGGGTTATGCTATGGATAGCGAGTACCCCTAATGTTATTTTTCTATTTCGAGCGCAAAATCACCGACGGTAACCCGCTATGCGACCTTAGCAGTCCCAGACCATTTTAATGGTTGTAATTCCAGCTAAAAATAAATTAGAAAATGAAATTGCTTCAAATGAAAACTTCTATATAACCGATTATTCAGTTATCAGTTCCATTTTAGCAACTAAATTTCGCCTCTGTCATGTGCAATTATTCATAGATATTTTTGCCAGTGAAAGTCCTTAAATTCGACCACTAAAACCGATTGTTTAGAGTTAGGACATATTTGGTATGCTGAGTTAGCTAAGTTTTATGCATACTTTATTTTATTTTATTTTATTTATTTGAGCCACTGTAAGTAGTGTGAGGGTGTCGAAGACCCGAAATGTCTGCAGCAGGCAAAAGGCATCTTCTAAAACATTTTAATCAATTTGGCAGATGGTCGGGCTGCTATGCTACGCAGCACGCGCTGATGCTGGCGATGGGCAGATTCGCTATGAAATGCAAATACAAATTTTAAAATCTACAATATCCCGTTCAAGCCGTCCTAAGCCGTTCTGAGCTTTCTCTCTCTCTGCAAATGCTCGCGGCAGTTAGTACACTCAATGTGCTAAGTTCTAAGCCTTTTATGTAATCTAATGTGTCTGCATGTGCTTGATGTGTGTGTTTATGCAATGCATGTAAATGATGTTTAATTAAATCGGTTGCTTGTTTGCCTGCCGGATTTGCAATTTGCCGCTAATGAGTCGACGGCCCATCACAGGCAGGCGGTCGGTCGGTCAGGAAGTCGTCGGCATATGTTACAAAAACAACAAGTTAATACTTAATACAATCGTAATTTGAACTCTATGAGATTTCCATGAGAATTTACGACTGATTTTATGATGCTACGGCTGTTTTTTTTTACATATGTTGTGACGTTGTAGTGAAAATTGTTTTAACGTGAAAAGTCATAAAACTCTCCGTTGGATATTAGTTTTTGGCACTTAGAATAGACACATTTTTCCAATAGATTTTTTGATAGGTATTTTAAACCACACATTTAACCAACTAGTATTAAAGTATTTAGATACATATATACATTTGCATTTTAAAACAATATTGTTTGCCTCATCATTCATCATTTCAGTTTAGCCAGACGATTCAGAAAAATGACTTTTTCATTAAACCTTGATCTGGATTCCCTACAACTTATCTTTTCACTTGTTTCACGTTCAACAAAAAAGTATTCAAAAGCCACATTTTTCAAATAAGATCCATGTAGTTTTTGATGTTTTTTTACAATCCTGATAAAAAATAACAAAAGAAGCAAAAATATGTGAGTCAGTTAGAAAAAACAATTAGTAAGAAAAAACAATCACGACCCCGTAAACACCGACCTAACCAAAACGCAGACTTAAATGTACAAATAGAACACTAGGGTGCATATAGACACCCTCACAACATCGCAAAAAGGTACATACCTCTTGCCTATTTGGCGGTTAGATGTTCGTGTTGTGGCATGGGCAGTGAGGGGTGTTGCGCACCGCTGTTTACTCAGCGGGATATGTGGCTTCCCCGTCTCTTTTCGCCCAGCTTACAAAATAACTAATGGCTTCAAATTACAGAAATTAAATTTTTATACGTGTACACTAGGGTGGCCATTTGGGCAATTTCCTCTGTGCTGGAATTCTTTAACTTATTTTGCGACCGATAATCGCAAAATCTACCGAGACAAAAATTTCCCTCGATACCTCTGCGATAATTATCGGAAACATCTGTCAAAATATACTATTGAATTCGACCGAAAATCGTACAGAATAGCATAATCGCAAAAATGATCGCAAATTTACGATACCGATCCGAAAATTGTCGCAAATTGGTTACAGAATAGGCCCACTGATCTCGATGAATGCCGGTCAGAAAATGTTTCTTTTTTAACTCAGGAATAAACCACAAAAAAATTCAAGTTGATCGGAGTTTATTTGATGGACCCACAAAGCGGTTCTATCTCGAAGTGGATTCACGTGGAAATTTTAAAAGCTTCTTACATTTTTTGGATTTATTTCTCAAATAGTAATATGCTCGCATTTATATTTAGCGATAATACCATTATATTATTTTAACTTCAAAAACATTTATGGCGTTCGGGGTATATTAGTTAGTATTGATTTTGAATGGCGGAAGTAAATATAAAAAATTGAAAAAGGAATCTAACTAATAAATTTATAAATTTTACGTTGTCAATGAAATCGGATTTTGCTTCACCAAACTGCTTATGATTGCCTTCATGCAATACCTGTAATGAACTACGAGTTTGGACAAAGCTGCTGGCTGGAATCGCTAAAAATAGGTGAATAAATGTAAAGAAACTTGTAAAATTTCCATGTGTATATATTCTGAGAAAGAATCGCTTTGTGAGCCTGGCGGGCACTCATCGATATGAGCATCTTGAAAAGTGCTCATACAAAAGACGGCCACTCTAATGTACATAAATATATTGTACATTATCCTTATTGAGCTATTCATGCGTATCCTCAATGTTCGTTATTCGCTTATTTGAAAAGAACAAAGGAGTTTGAACTACACATTTCGGTAGAAAGTATCAACATACACTGAGAGAAAAAAAATATATGGAGGGGTCAAAGAAATTGTTAACTATTTTGAACACTACTTTCATTGTTTTGAGTACATTTTCCTTAAAACATGTTAAAAGGTTTATAAAATATTGTTGTTACATGCGTTACCAGGGTTTCATATACTTGTTTTGAAAAAATTCATACATTAAAATAATGAAAAATTCTTTAAGCGCCATTCCATTCCCAACTTTCCTTGTTTTGAAGACTTGATTTCTTTAATTTTGAGAAATTAAATTCCCATACAAATCCCCATGGCAACGAATTTGTTTGAATGTTTTTTTATGTTTTTTCCACATTTTTGAGAAAATTTACACAAAACAAAGAAAATTTTGTATTGGGACGCGTGTTCAAAATAAGGAAAATTATGTCTTTGATCGAGAGAAATTTTTTTTTGAGTGTATGCAACACTTATTTGCTTGAAAAACAAGGTTTTGCTTTGCTTTGTTGGCGTTAATTGAGAAGAAGCAGAAAATTTTGTTCAATTGGAAAGTACCTTTTCTATATTTTATGGGTTAAACATTAATGGCAAAATTGTTTATATTCAGTGTATCTATGAATATTATTTAGTTTTGCAAAGCTGTTGATGATGCTACTCATGAATACAGTCCTGCACTTCAAGGTATGTCATAGTAGATATATATGGAGTCTAGCACTTTTCTCTCATTCTGAATTAAATGCCTTACCTACTTACATAAGACTTATGGTGTTCTACTTTGTAAAGTCCATGTTCAGAAATTGATTTCCGGCCTTCCATTCTTACCTCACCGTCATAATTAAAATAACTAATTTTTTGCTTTCTTCGAAATATTTTTGATTGTTTGGTTCTACAGTGACATACATACATATGTATGTATGCAAATGCAAATTTAAATTGCATTTATGTATGAACATTATCAAGCTTTTTGCTCTGTTTGCTGTAATGTGGGATTCTGGTGTTTACATTCATTTATAATTTTCGGATACATTCCACTTAGAATACAACCCGAAGGCAGTGAAAAGGTCAGGTATCAGTTCTCAGCGCAATTATAGTCAGAGAATAAACCTACTTGTCGCGACACTGAGACTGCGATCACGGTAGAGAACGACTCTTATTCAAAAAATCTATTTGCCTTACTCTAGCAGGGAAAAGTTGAAGCATTCCTTCCCAAGGAATAATAATACATTGGTGTATGTATGTACATACAATTTTTGTAGATCCTATGAGGTCTATATCACATTATAGTAGACCATACATTACCTTTTCCATATTTGATTCGAATCAAAAATTTATTTAGAATCAAAAATATTTTCTGATTCGAATCAAATTTTTTATTCAAACCAAAGATATATTTTGAATCAAAATTTTTTTTGATTCTTTTGAGAAATGAATCACAAATAAAATTTATCTTTGATTTGAAAACAGTTTGAATCACGAATCAATGGGTATTTTTGATTCTTTTGCGAAATTAATCACAAATAAAAAATATCTTTTATTTGAAAGTATTTTGAATTACGAATCAAGCTGATTCTTTATTTGAAAGTTGATTTGAAATCAAAATTGATTCGAAATCACGCAACCCTGGTGTGTATGTAAATGCATATGTATATCCCGCTTGTGCCTAAACGCCTGCATCCGTGCCTCCCTTCATATTCCTACCACCCTAACTTACTGCCCTTACGTGTGTTACTATGTAATTGCATGTGTTTAAGTCAATTGCGGAAAAGTTCTCCTTCTGAGGGCATTGTTGGAACAACACAAACATATGTATGTATGTACATGCAAACATGCATAAATCAATTAACGTTGTTGCATGCTGTTGCATGTTGCATATTTTATTATTGTTCAGTGTTTATTATTGCAGCCAAAAATCGTTAAGTCCCACTTATTTGTGGTGGGTTCAAGGGATGAACGCTTACATATGTTCATATCCTTGTGCGTAAAAAATATGTTTTTTTCTATTTTATCATTTTTATGAAAATTTCATTCACGAAAATATGCTTACATACATACATATGTATTATACATATATCAGAATGGCATCCGAAATGGATATCGTGTCATCAATCCAGACATCGACCGCAGAGATACTACCCTAGAATGTCAGGACATAGCAATCAGATCCGGCGACATTAGCACGCTATTACCGCACGATAGTAGGAGACTCCAATGCACATCACGATCTGTGGCATTAATTTTTCTCAATAGATCGGAGGGGCAATTTCCCGCAGAACAGGTACACGATTCGACACTCAGTACGGTGAATGATGGCGCTCCCACCAGGATTATGGGAAATTGCAGCAGCTCGCCATCACCATTGTAAGCGCTAATCTGATAAACAGCGTCAACTGACGACCGACGCTGACATTAGCATCAGATCATGTTCCCATAATTATATCCATCCGTAGAGGCGCCATTGGACTTCATTACGATAAGCAAATGGACTTACATACACTTTAAGAAAGAGGACTGGGACAATTATACAAAGTACACAATGAGCACCTTTGGAGCCTTCACTCCCCAGCCGTTGTGCTGTGAGGAGAACAGAAACTATGCAAGGTCATTGCCAAGGCCTCTACACGCTTCATCCCGGCTGGAAGGATCCCAGATATACGACCAAAGTTCCCGGGTGAAGCCGGGACACCCCCGCATAAAGGACCCCAACCGAGAGATTCGGAAAATGGTGAGACAGCACTAATGGCAAAAGTGGAGAGAGCACCTAAGTACCTGTTATCTCTCTAGCGGGGCGACCACGCTCTAGAATACCGTGAAAGCTTTACCCAACCCATGTCCATAATCTTTGGAGATAATGTGGAGTCTTACCCGGAAAGGTGCGCGAGCCTAGTTGGTCGGCAATTCCTTATTGCATCCTTCGGTGGATAAAGCCAAATGTCGAATCGTCGGCTGCGCAAAAACCTAAACAACGAGGCGCCCCTTGCTCTCTCAACTACGGAGTTTCAGGAAGCTATAAAGAAAGCTAAACCGTCTAAGTCAGTCGGACCTGACGGCATATCCATGTTGATGCTAAAACACTTAGGACCGAAGGGAGTAAAATTCCTTACGGGTGTTGGCCACCCTTGTCATCTCCAATATTTGGAAGACGGCAAGTGTGGTCCCCTTACTTATGTATATCGGGGAAACCCACCAACAAAGGAGACTCATATCGTCCGTAATCGCTCCTTTCCCCTGTAGTAAAGACACTTCAGGCCGCATTACTCCCATAATAAAACGGACGTTTACAGCTTGCGACACACCAACATGGATTCAGTACAATTCGTAGCACAAGAACAGCACTGAGCGCCATAAACAACCGGATAGTTCGTGGCCTCAACCAAAAGCGTCCCTGCGAGAGGACCGTCCGCGTGGGCTTGACCTGCCTTCGATACAGTCGACCACACCACCCTACTGGGGGGACTTTGACAACTCGAGCATCTCACAGAGACTAAAAAGGTGGACTGCAAACCATCTGAGTGGTCGGCAGGCGTCGGTAGATTTCAGGAATCAACAGGGTGGTGTCCTTTCTCCTCTGCTTTTCAATTGCCATCTCCCGCCTCACACCTATACCGGGAAGGAGTTGATTTAATCTCCTACGCCGATGACTCCACGATAATGGCCTCTGGCAGCGACATAAATGACATGTGCTCACGAATAAACAGATATCACTCTGAACTCTCCTGTTATATCTCATACCGATCCCTAGAACTAAATACAACCCTCGAAGTCCTCCGCGACCATATTCACGACATTAACGAAGGAGGTAGGACTGGAGTTAGGCAAACGGATAGAGAACATACGCATCCCTACCGGAAAGAAGCCAAAATTCTTGGGTGTTACCCTCGACAGTCTTGGCTCCATCTCCGTGCATACGACCGCGATTGCTAATAAGGCCCAAAGCCGTAACAAAATCCTCAAGTCGCTAGCAGGCAGCACTTGGGCAAAAGATAAAGGAACAAGAATTGCAACATACAAAGCAATCGACCGGCCGGTCCTCATCTATGTATGTCCAGTGTGGTCGCTGGGGCCCTTCAGAACCCAATGGCAGAAACTCCAGGCCTGCCAAATCTCAGAATTCAGCACAGTCACGGGCAATCTCCTGATGGCGCCGGAACACCACTTATATGAGACACAGGTACTTCCAGTGAAGGAACATAACAAGATGCTAAACAAACAGTTCCTACTGGGATGCCATCGCAGGAACCATCCCAATAGCCACCTACTACAACCCGAACCTCCTCCGACACAGGAACCACTTTTTCGACCTCTCCCCAGAGGTAGAAAAGTAACATCAAACATCCTCTTCACCCAACGGCTTACAAGCAGGCCCTAAAGGAGATCCATACTGACACCCTCAGCTCCTTTCTTTGCATAAAGCTACACTTTTGCACCCGATGAAACCTTCATAGGACTTTTGCCACTCTGAGCAAGGTACCTCCGAAACAAATTAGCAGCCTCTTCAGGCAACGAAAAACGCTCGCCACGCATTTTATGTATTTTGATATGTGAAAATAAGAAGAAGTAACTGGGTAATAAATTAGCCAAATATGGACAATGAATTAGTTGGAAGTTGTTACTTGTCAAAAACTCTGCAGTTCGTCGTGCTGTGTGAGCGCTTGCATTGTCATGACACAAAATGATTCGCCGCCGGTTTATATTGGTTTTCTAATTTCAACGACAACTTCCGGCAAAAAAAAGTAAACCAATCAGCACTAACGGTCCTTCTATCCTCTAATGCAACAGTTTCAACATGACCCATTTTCCGAAGAAACAGGCAATAAATTTTTTCGGAAGGCTTTGTGAACGCACCACTTGTCGGCTTAGGATTTCAGTGAGGGTCTCCTCAGAACAAATCTTTGTAAAATGAACCTAAAAGACCACAGGAAACGAAAAACATATATTCCTCCACCATTAAGGTGGTATATGGTGGCCTTTTTTCTTGGTCCATATAAGCCGAGGCAGCCTAATGTACATACATACATATGTAAGTAAATACTGGTGTTAAAATGCCAACATATGTTTGGATGTACATACTTATACCTATATATGTATGTATACATACATATGTAAAAATTCATTTGTTAATGGTAATCACACTTCAACCGGATATCAAGGATGTAGAACCCTTGAACATTTGCCCACACGCATCCTCCATATGCCGATCGCAATGGGAGCGAAATACCGAAACAAATGGGAATTTTTCATAACTTGGAAGTTTGTTTAGACAGAAAAAAGGCGCAAAAAATTACACCAATGTCACACAATGAAAAGTAACACTCTGACAAGGGGCCAATGATGCCGGAAAGTAAGGACGAGGACAAGCGCCATCTATCATCAACATTTGCAAATATTTACATACATATGTGCATATAGGTACATACATACATACATATTTGTATATTGCCTATGATGAACTCAGCCCAAATACAAATGTACATACATAGATAAGGGCGTGAATGCATAACAAAGCATTGGCGAATGAATAAAAGGCAAGCAAATAAACAAACCCAGGAATCGTTTGTGTTATCTATAGTACTCGTACGAATATTAGGTACAAAAAAAAATCTGTTCAAGTGTGTATTTAACAATCAACGTCAAACAACAATTAAAATGACAACAGTCAGCGACAACAGCAATAAAAACGCAACAAACAAACAGAAACAGGCAGGTAAGGGAATGCAAAAAGAGGGAAA
Organism: Urophora cardui; assembly: GCA_960531455.1. Classification (NCBI taxonomy): domain Eukaryota; kingdom Metazoa; phylum Arthropoda; class Insecta; order Diptera; family Tephritidae; genus Urophora; species Urophora cardui. Next base: position 87,095,195 of record OY482671.1, on the reverse strand, counting down.
GAGACAAATACGATGTTGGAATTGGAGCGAGGAGAAAGTGTAATGCTCACAGCAATAAGGGACGAGTGTGTGTGCTGTATGTAGCTATCTACATATGGATGAGGATATGTGGCATGCAACAGCTGCGACGATGACAAGCATGGAAAGCGAAATTACTGCCACAGGACAATGCACAAAACGCAAATAAATTCCACTTATGAACTGTTTGCCGCACAGTCCTGCCTACCTGACAGATGTATGTACCAGGTACCTACATACATATGTATCTACATTAGAGTGACCACAAAACATATGGGATTTGCAAAAGTATTGAATATTTTCGCTCCCCGCGCATTTTCTGATAGCTTGATAATAGAAAATAAGATCTGCATAAAAATCTGACCATCGGTAGTGGGAAATAGCCACGCGCATTTGACCTAAAGTTCAAAAATTGACCTACAAATTATGCATGGCTTTAGAGACCAATATCTCTTTAAACAATGATTTCCGGAGAAATAATGTAATACAGTGAAACCTCCCTTGGGCGGACACTCACCGTCGGGCAAATTTTGTCCGCCCAAGAGAGGTGTCCGTCATCTGCAATGGTTTCGACATTCTGGTCAGTTAGAACATCTAACTGGAAACCCGTGAATGTAGTTACATATATCTATTCCAATAGTCATGCGGACATTTATTTTAGTTGGTGATTCCCCTTTCATCGTAGCGCTTTTTACCTAACGAACATTCCACGAACTTTTTTTTATATTGCTATACATACTTATATTTTGTCCGCATAAGAGGAGTTCGTGTCCGCCTAACAGAGGTTTTTATGTGATTCGTTATGAAAAAAAATCAAAGTGTCCGTTGACGAGAGGTTCATGTCCGCTTAATAGAAGTTTTTAGTTCAATTCAATAGTAAATAACTGTCCACGTCCGGCCAAGAGAGTGTCCGCCTAAGAGAGGGCAATTTGTTCTAAAAATTGAACCTAAACCTTGGTGCATGAAAAAATGTCCGCTCAAGGGAGGTGTCCGCCTATGAGAGGTGTCCGATAGGTTTCTCTGTAATCATTTTTATACAAAATGATACTGGGAACATATTCTGCATATGATATTTATACCTACCGTTATCCTTTCAGGACATATTGAGTCCTTGAAGTGAAATTTAAATTTTTTTGTTTGTTAAAAAGGCAAAAATAAATGTTTAATAAATAGAGAATTGTATAAACTGTACATCATTTAATAGGTTATTTAAAGTAGTTTTACACATCATACATTTTTTTAATTTACATGCACTATTATACACGGTGGGCAGGAAGCGACGATAGGTTGCATGGAAATGTCGACAAAAAAGGAAAGTGGGGTTGTGTTATGTGATGTTTATAGATGAAATATCCGTTGAAATTAAAATCCGAGCTGCTTCTTTTTCAAGGATATCCACATTTTTGTTTTTTTTTTTGACGAAATCGAAAATTCGCCAAAGTCCAAATTTTTCCGATTTCAGTACATTACGAGTATTTGGTAGCTAAAGGATACAAGAAAAGCTATTAAAAAGAGAACAGGACACCTATAGTGGAAAAATCCAATGTGAACAGGACCTAAAGGATAACCATTGAAATATAAAATAACACAAAAAGTACCCACCCTAATTTGCGTATAACTCCTAAAATGTTAACTCTACGTGAAAATTCCTTATAATATGTTTCATTCAGAATAAATAAAGCAATATTTCTTTAATTTACAATTTTGATGTACCTGCAGTGCTTTGTATAAAAATAATTACTACATTATTTCTCCGAAAATCATTTTTTAAAGAGATATTTGTCTCTAAAGCCATGCATAATTTTTAGGTCAACTTTTGAACTTTAAGTCAAATGCGCGTGACTATTTCCCACTACCGATGGTCAGATTTTTATGCAGATCTTATTTTCTATTGTCAAGCTATCAGAAAATGCGCGGGGAGCAAAAAAAATCAGCACTTTTGCATTTGTGGTCACTCTATTCTACATACATACCCTGTGGTGAAAATCTCTGGTTCAGAAATAGTTCCCATCTTGTGCATTTTTCGACACTACTAGTTAGTGCGAGCTAAATCTCTTTGGCATGTTAGCAACTCATCCTCTGCACTACGTTTTTGATAGTTCTGCACTAAGTTCCTTCACGTTCTATAGTTTCATGCAAGTGACTCGATAGCAAAGTGTATAACGCCTCTGATTAGGAATCGCGCGATCGCGCTTCGATTCATATCGCTGTCAAGCCGACTTGTAATTTTTTTGTTTATTTTTTGTTTGTTTTTTATTGAATAAAAATGTAAAAAATATTTAAAAATTAAACAAATAAGGAAAATATTCCTGGTGATCGGAAAAACTAGTCAACTAGTATTTTCCTAGCCTTTTCTGCATATGAATACATCTAGATATCCTCTTGTTGAATTTAGAGGCACATTCTCCAAGGAGACTACCTTCGGACATGTTTTCATCGGATATTCAATTATAGAGTATACCCAGGTACTAAATTCTTTTGCACAAAAAGCGATCAAAGCAGCGTTCACTGACATTGTTGTAGCAAGCCATCGGCTGATTTTTAGTTTTCTTCGCTGCGATTGGCTGAGAGCGAGCACCACATCACATACATGATTGTTAAATTGAGCTGAATTTTGACAACCGCTTTCCAAAGAGCACTAACAAAATACGCGGGAATTGTTGTTGGTGGCGTAATGCTACAACCATGTCTGTGAGCCCTGGATCAAAGTGAGTCGAATTATTCGAAAACGGTCGCTTTTATTGCAGGGCTACGACTGAAAGGCGATGAACGTCATTAAAGCGCCAAACTTTCTGGCCGGATATGTGTAGAGATACACACCTAAAGACATCCCTGCAGTGAATATGTGCATACATACATACATATGTATATTAACAATAACGAGAAAAAGGTAACAGCGAACAGCAAAAAAAATAACGAAAATTGAATTCCACAAGGCTTATGAAGAACACACACATAAATACTTACAAATGAATCAACTCCTGCATGAATACCTATTACCTATGTTGTTGTTTTTTAGGCTCTTTTCCACGCAAATACCTGGAGTATATGTTTTGGCAATAAAGGCCGAGCACAAAGTGAAAGAATCCACTTGAAACTAAATATGGACTGACGAAAAAGCGAACATTGAATGTAAAATTAAAATATGTACCTACACACGCTCACACACTACCAACAAACGAATGAAATTAAAATCCCTTTCTGTTTATACAACTCATGCAAAAATAATATTTATTGTTTACCTACCATATTTTTTTGCATACGCTATCTATCACATTTCACGAGTTAATACAAAGAACACGGTACATTTGGAAGCAGTGGTGCCAGATCGAGGGAAATTTCCCTTTTTGCGGGATATTTTACTACTCTGGAAAAAAAACTTGTAAATCTAAAGACTTTCGCTGTTAAAACTACATACTTTCCGCAGTTGAAATGTGCCCAACAACGCTCCGTTGTTGTTTCAAAGGTGCGAGCATTGTTCATTTAAATCAACCACGGAGATTTAGATTCGCACTGTACATTCATAACATAAACATCACTATAGCGTGGATTTACATGGTTCAACTTTTCCTTTCAACTCTGTTCACGTTGTCTTTTGTGTTTCCTTTTTCGCTTTCTTTGATTTATCAATTCGTTTCAATACAAGCTTTTTGTGTTTACTTCTACTTTGACATTTTTTATAGCAGAGGGAAGCATCTAAAGCCGAAAAGTGCGAGACTTCAACCCGCCAAACCTAACATATTACCGCCAGAGGCCACTCCTACGGAACCACTGGATTTTGATAGTTTAGAGGGTCCCTCATATAGCGTGACGAGGGCATACTGTGCTCATTTAAATCTTTTGCCATAAAAAACGTTTATGAATTGATCAAGAAAAATTTCGTTTCTCAACTGTTTTTCAGCCTTCATAAAGGCTGTGTGCCAATCGGTAACATTTTTCTCTATGGGAAAATGAGGTAGAAAATTTTACCATGTTGAGAAAAAAACACAATTTTGCTGTGCCAAACGGAATAGAAAATTTTGACAGTTACAAAGATAAACTTTTGGGCGAAAACGGACAACGATACAATTTTAAAACGTAAATTGAATATATTTGTTGATGACAATATTGATGGAAACAGAAGATATGTATCCATGTAATGATCTGATGTTATTTTGTTTTTAAATATTTGTGTTACTTGTGTATGTATGTAATTACGAAATGCCTAAATTTTACCTAGCCCATTGAGCTAGGTAAAATTATAACAGTAGAATTCACTAAGAATACTGCCAAAATTTTACTCCCTTATGTCAAAATTTCATTTTTTCTACCGATTGGCACACAGCCAAAGATAAAAATATTAACTGGTAAACTACATATAAAAAAACAATTTCACACAACTTAATTGAACAAAAACTGAACAAACTGAAAACTGAAATATCATGTTTTTACTGCTTATACTGGATTCTGCTCTCTTGGCTGACAGTTTCCACACAAAATGTTAGAGACTTTAAGAGATCTTTAGAGAGTATGCCAGCTACTCATTAAACTGATCTTTACTGATTATGCCAATTTTTTCCATTATGAATAAGTGAAATGGTCTCAAATTTTTGTCAATAGATGTCTCTCCTATCTTCGAATTCAACGCAATACCGTTCGTTAGAAAATTTTTTCCAACAGAGACATCTATCGATAAAAATTTAAAGAAGTTTCATCAAATAAACACACCTTTTTTCCAATTCCTTTACTTTAACGAACGGCCGTATAATTTTTACTTGTTCTTATAACAGTGGTTGTTTTTTTTGCAAGTCTCTAACTCTTGCCCAAACGAATACGGCTATTAAAAATGAAAACAAAAAAATTCCAAAAATAGAATAAGTTGGTTTTGATAGCCAACGACTCAAATAACTACTTTTGATTCTTTGGGAATTTTGTGGGATTTTTTATTTAAGGTGTGGGAAATTGAGGGAATTTATTCCAATGTCTGTGAGAAATTTAGCGGAGATTATGTGGCATCACTGTTTTGAAGTAGCAAAGGCTTTCAAAAATCTGTTTTGCGCATTCTTTCCATACGAAATTCACTATTGTAAATACATGTAAATAATATTCGTAAGTACTACATTTGCATTAGTATCCAACGATTCACTTATCTATTTAATGAGCACCAGGAGGTTATTTAATATTTCGTAAAAAAAATTAAACAAGTAAGGAAGCCTAAGTTCGAGTGGAATCGAACATTAGATACTCAGCTGTATGCTTTCATTGTTTGTTTGCGTTTGATGGAATCACGGTGTATTTTATATAAGCGAGTGCCGCATAAAGTGGGCGTAGCCACGCCCATTTTCAAATTTTTTATCAGTGATCCAACAAAGCATATGAATATTATTCTTTGTGCAAAATTTCATTCCTTTATGACTTCTAGTTACAAAAATGTCAAGTTACAAATTCCCAAAGGGTGTTCCAGAAATATCTTTGTTAAAAAGTAGGCGTGGTTATAACCCGATTTCAATAAATTTCTGCATGTCTATTAACACAAGTTATAAAAGTATATAAACCAAATTTCGTCATAATATCTCAATTATTTGTCGAGTTATAGGCTAAGAAATCTCGTCTATTCCTTTGTTTAAAAAGAGGCGGTGCCACGCCCATTTTCCAAAATTTTTATATTTTTTGTTTCCGGTCTATTGTGGAACTCATGCCACAAAATTTCAATGAATTATCTTTATATTTGACAAAGATATCGCTTAAAATGTTTTTATTAGGCCACTTTATAGTTCCCTTATATAAAAGTGGGCGTGGTCGTCAACCGATTCCGCTAAAATTTTGAACGTGTATTACCACGAGTAATAAAAGTGTACACACCAAGTTTCGTCATAATATCTCAATTATTTGTCGAGTTATGGGCTCAGAAATCTCGTATATTCCTGCTTCTAAAAAGAGGCGGTGCCACGCCCATTTTCCAAAATTTTTGTGTTTTTAGTTTTATGCCCGCAGTTGGACTCCTGCCATAAAATTTCAATGATATATCTTTATATTTGACAGAGATATGGCTTAAAATGTTTTTATTAGGTCACTTTATAATACACATATATAAAAGTGGGCGTGGCCGTCAACAGATTTTAACTATTTTCCGTCCAAACGTTTGCCTAAGTAAGTAAATCACGCGTACCAAATTCCATCGATATATCTTCAGTGGTTTCTGAGTTATGACGTATAAAACTTTCAATGTTTGACCCTTAATAAGTGGGCGTGGCACCGCCCATTTTCCAAAATTTCATCAAATTTCTTCATAGGGGCCTGAGCTCAACACGTGGGTAAAATTTCATCGCTCTAGCTATATTAGTGACTGAGATACCAAATTTCCGATTTTTTCTATATAGGAAAAGTGGGCGTGGTCATGGTCCGATTTCGCCCATTTTCAATACCAACCGTCCCAGTCTCGATACCAACTTGCATTTCAAATTTCATCAAAATATCTCAATTTTTGCGCGAGTTAGAGTGTTTACAGACGGACGGACGGACAGACGGACAGACGGACAGACGGACGGACGGACGGACGGACATGGCTCAATCGATTTCTCTTTTCACCCTGATCATTTTGATATATATAAGTCTATATCTATCTCGATTATTTCGTTCTGTTACAATCCACCGTTATGTGATTAAAACTATAATACTCTGTGTACTAGTACAGCTGAGTATAAAAAAGAAGATGAATGTCGAAAAACGGAAATTTGCATAAAAAATCTTTTATTAGCCATAGCTCCGTCACTTTAACGCCGATTTTAGGTATTTTCACTCTGTTGGAAAGGGTGTTTCATTCTCTCAAAAAATAACATAAAAATCGAAGCGGTATTGGCGGTGATATTGACAGATTAGTAAACCTACTTTTTTATACTCAGCTGTACTAGTACACAGAGTATTATAGTTTTGATTTCCTAACGGTGGATTGTAACAGAATGAAATAATCGAGATAGATATAGACTTATATATATCAAAATGATCAGGGTGAAAAGAGAAATCGATTGAGCCATGTCCGTCCGTCTGTCCGTCTGTCCGTCTGTACGCACGATAACTCGCGCAAAAATTGAGATATTTTGATGAAATTTGGAATGCAAGTTGGTATCAAGACGAGAACGGATGGTATTGAAAATGGGCGAAATCGGACCATGACCACGCCCACCTCCCCTATATAGTAAAAATCCGAAATTTTGTATCTCAGTAACTAATAGAGCTGGAGTGATGAAATTTTACCCACGTATTGACCTCAGGCCCTTATGAAGAAATGTGGTGAAATTTTGGAAAATGGGCGGTGCCACGCCCACTTATTAAGGGGCAAACATTGAAAGTTTTATGAGTCATAACTCAGAAACCGTTGAAGGTATATCGATGAAATTTGGTAGGCGTGATATACTTACTTAGACAAATGTTTGGACGAAAAATTGCCAAAATCGGTTGACGACCACGCCCACTTTTATATATGGGTATTATAAAGTGGCCTAATAAAAACATTTTAAGCCATATCTCTGTCAAATATAAAGATATATCATTGAAATTTTATGGCAGGAGTCCAACTATGGACATAAAACAAAAAACACAAAAATTTTGGAAAATGGGCGTGGCACCGCCTCTTTTTAGAAACAGGAATATACGAGATTTCTTAGCCCATAACTCGACAAATAATTTATATATAATGACGAAACTTGGTGTGTACACTTTTATTACTTGTGGTAATAGACACGCAAAAATTTATTGAAATCGATTTATGACCACGCCTACTTTTTAACAAAGATATTTCTGAAACACCCTTTGGGAATTTTTAACGTGAAATCTTTGTAACTAGAACTCGTAAAGGAATGAAATTTTGCACAAATAATAATATTCATATACTTAGTTGGATAACTGATAAAAATTTTGGAAAATGGGCGTGGCTACGCCCACTTTATGCAGCACTCACTTTATATAGAGTACAACGTGTTTCCATTAAACGCAAACAAACAATAAAAGCATACAGCTGAGTATCTAATGTTCGATTCCACTCGAACTTAGGCTTCCTTACTTGTTCTTACCTCAAAAACTGAAATTTCAAAATATCTCGAAAAGTGTTCTACTTTTGAACCATCTGATTACATATTTGGAATCAGTAGAAAATTCTACATAGGGTTCATGTATCGAGCATATTTTCTGTTTGTCTGGTAGTGTAATTTTTGTACGGAATTTGTAAGTACATGTCTACCTACAACTGGCAATATCAAGCGATTCAAACGGACACAGCAGTGCACTAACACCAATAGGATGGTCATACTTTTTTCGAAATCACTCGTGCCAGTGCTGGGATTCTGTAACTTATTTTGCGACCGAAAATCGCAAAATCTACCGACACAAAAATTTCGCTTGATACCTCTGCGATGATTATCGGAAACAACTGTCAAAGTATACTATAGAAGTCGACCGAAATATCGTACAGAATAGCATAATCGCAAAACTTATCGCAAATTTACTCGGTACGATTTCGGATTCACATATTTTCTTCGGTATTTTCAGCTTACCGAAACGATTCCGCGTTGCAGTGGTTTTAAGTAATTCTTTAAATTTTACTGACCGGTCTTACCGCGTTGCGGTAGTTATACCGAAGTGAATCCGCTCCGATTTCATGTATGCGACATTAATGTGAAAGTGTGATCGGTACACTTTCGGTAATACCCAAAAATGTCGATCCGATACCGCACCCTGTAACGTGAAAGCGCTCTAAATCTCCTTCGCTACTCGCCGCCGCACACTGGGCAGAATCAGTAAACTAGAGGGATTTAATTAAAAGAAGAATACCAAGGCATGCCAGCCATAAATCTTCATAAAATAGGTAACTTAAATACATATATGTATTTTTTTTAAATATCTTTCACTAGGAAATATATGAGGGTCTTAAATTGATAAATTGTTTCAAGTCTCATAGATGTGAAAATAAATAGTTTTTTTTTGTGTGACTTCGATTAGCGATTACAAGTGTATTGGTGCGCTCTTTGCAAATACTTTTTTATCCTGGAGAGAAGTGAATATTCCGTAAAGGAAAAACTAATTGTTAAATTTCTAAATATTCTTTTATAGCTTTATGAGTTCAACGGAACATTTTTAAAAATATTTTTATTTGGATTTCATTTTCAAAAACAAATACCTAAAAAGGTTCGCGGAGTTCCGACTTCCAATTTATTAATATGTATTGATTGTATCTACAGTTCTTATGCCTGCTCCGAACGGCGAATACATATTTTGTGAGAAGCTTTTTCATGGCAGAAATACACTCGGAGGTTATGCCGGCCACCGCCGAGAGTTGACCGCTATTTATAAAAGCCCAATAATTGGGTTTTAATTAATTAGAAAAATTTGTTTGGTGATTGTCCGGACTGGGGTTAGAACCTAGGACCTCTGGTGTAGTAGGCGAGCACTCTACCCACCACACGACAGCGACAACTGTATACATATGTACATATGTAGTATCAAGAAAATAGTCGCCGATCTGTTTGATCTGCCGCTATGTGGGGTATTATTGATGCTTAACAAGTACTGACACTAACAAAAAAGTTCCATGCAAGAATATCTCAGAAGAAGAAATGATAAAAATTTTTTATGGAAACAAGTAGCAAATGGCCAAATAAATGAATGACAGCTACAACATCCAGTACACAATGCTTACAAATTGCCAATGCTTTTTTTTAAATATATTTTCTGGTTTTTTTAATATCCATTTTTTTTTACTTTGATTGTTGCTTATTTAAGCATGCAATTGTACATACGTACATACATGGGTCGTTCTTAACCAAAGTTTACATGGTTCGGATTTTTTGTTTGTTTTTTTTTTTTAAGTATTTTATAGTTTATACATATGTATATGTATATCCCATGAAATCGTTTACTAACGCGAAAATCTATGTAGAATACAAAACTGCTTTTAGGCCCCTCAAATATAAAGCATCTTTTTTTGCTCTAAAATCCATTTTTTTCTTTTGCGATTTTATAATGAATCTTTTTTTTTTCAAAATTTTTCACCGTGGTTGCGCGCACGATACGAAATAATAAAATGCGCTTCAGAAAGTTGAGGTAATATATACTTATATACTTTTGCAGGGATCATGAAAAAGAGAAAGATGATATTCAGGAATTATTGTAAAATTTTTTTCGTGTTCCTTAACCCTCTCAACATAAGCTTTAAATTAGGGGCGGTCTTTTATAACTTTTTTATTTCGTATAGGAACCAAACCAGTCTCATGTACATATATCCTTTAATATTATTAAAAAACAAGATACCACGCATAATATTGGTAACATAATGGAGGAATTCACTATCCCTAGCACAATTGCAAGATAGCACGGATTGCAAATATCCTAGACCAATATATGAACACCCTATTACACAGTCGTAGGAAATTTTAAGAAGCAGCTTTTCTTTTTTGCCAAAGAGACGCGTCCATCACTCACTTTTTAATAAATAAATAATTTTATTTTAGTAAAATAAATTTAATAAATACACACAAAACATAACATTTTAAGCAAAATTCGGATGCTCAAATTAAATTGAAAATAGCAATTGGCAAATGCCATTTGACGCAGGGTCGCTATTAATTTCCTACACTTCATAGCAAATAAATATACATAAGGGGTATTCATAATTAGGTGCAAATAGGTTAGCAAAATTATGCAATTGCATGAAAATGCAATGGATAGTGAACGAGCTTTATAGTCATTTATTGCAAACTTATTTGTAGGGAAGGTATAATTATTATATCGAGTAGCACCGATAACATCTGTATTTGTCGGTTTTTATTCTTTTGTTAATTTGACAGTTCGCTATGTGCACGAATATAGGTTACGTAGATCATTTCAATCAAAATTTGCAATTAATTCGTTTCTTGCATTTTAATTAATATGACCATTAACAAAAATAAGTATTCCAATCACAAATCATCCATCATACAAAATTTACTCTTGATATGAGAATGTATTTACTTTTCTATTTCCTTTCACAAGTGGCACTGCAAAATAGGACAATTTTTCTTGGCACAGTAAATTTTTCCACCTCATTCTATTATAAAAACTTCCATTTTGTCTTTTACGTGTTTTGTTAATGCATTGAAAAAGTGTCGATTAATTAATCAAAACGTTGATAGGTTCGGCGTAATTAGCATCTCTATTTTAATTTGGCCACTAATTTGATCAGCTGTTGAAGAATGCAATGCAAATATCGCTATGCAACGGATTTTTGGTGTTCCAGATTGACATGCATTTAATTTGTTCTTGTCTTGCAATTGGTTTGAAATGAAACTTTGCTATGCAACGATGCAAGGCCATTTGCAACCAATCATGAATACCCCTATAGTTCTTGCTGTAGCATATTTTTGAAGTCTAGCACGACCAATAATAAGTTGGTAAAGTGAAAATAATTCTTCATGTAAAAGAAAATTTTTTACATATCGCACCCTAAATCAAAAAGTGGCACAACTCAAAATTTTTCGAAATCGAGTTTTTTTCATAAACGGGTATACGGAACATATCTCTAGCGATTGCCAAAAAAAACTTTTGAATAACTGTCTCTTTCGACCGAAAAATAACCATTGTACCTGGCCCTTTGCCATACGATTGCTTGTAATGAAAAAAAGTTTTTAGGCTCTCCTGAAAATTTTTGAATTTTGAGTTGTGCCACTTTATGATTTAGAGTGCGATATCGCTTTTTGTTTTTTTACAGCTTATATATTGTAACATATACAAAAGAATATCATTAAGGGCCATTTTCACAGTGACGAGTTAACTGACATTCGTTAGTTAACTATCAATTTTTTATTTTTTTATAGAGAGAAAACATAAAAAATTGATAGTTAACTATCGAATGCCAGTTAACTCGTCACTGTGAAAATGGCCATAAGAATCCCTAAAAGATTATACCAACCTTTTGATTAAATTCATTTTTAATATTTTTGTCGCAAAAAAGACGCGTGACATTCCGGAAATATAAAGCAGTACATACCATAGTGCGATAATAAATCTTCTTAAATTCACAAAATAACTTCATTTACGATAATGCTTCTATTGCAGATCGGTTGTCAATTTACCGCACTTTTTAATCGCAACTCACTATTAGAAAACAGAATGGTAGATATTAATTTTACGCTAAAATTATAAAAAATGTGACATTCTGGATAATTTGGGGGGACAACATTATAATAGAAAAAAATCCCATATTTATTGAACTTTTCCAGAAAAAGATTAGAGAAACACAGAAAGCGAATGTAGTCATCGCCAAACAGCCAAATTTTCTTTCAATGCTCCCTTGTTTTTAATGTTTTTTCTCAGTTTGAATATCGAAAAGTAAAATGGGGGACAAACATTTTTGTATGAAAATCATGTAGTTTAACAAATAAAAAGTGAAGAGTAGAAAATACCTTTATTTTTTGGTTACGAGTAATATATGGGGTGCGCTATGCTGCTTCTCATTTCCTGTTTTTCTGACAGTAACCTAATTTAAATTAGAGGGGACAACAAAATAGCGTTTTGAGAATGACCCACATATGCATGCATGTTCGAATAAATAAATATGTATGTACATACATAATTACGTGCTCATTTTCATGTATAGTGACATAGGTATGTAACTTAAAAGACGGATGCTTTTCAAGGAAAGTCGTTTAAAGTTTTCAATTGTTATTTGCACATTAGAGCGCATCACAAAAAAGTTCGCCGTATGACAAAAGATAATGATCCCAAAAATATGGCTAATGATGTTAAATTGTGAATACTTGAATACAAAATAACTCCCAGCTCTTCGTCAAAGCTCTGATATAAACTCCATATAAAATTGTTGGTGCTATCTTGAAGATCAGTGAGAAAACCGAGGATTTCCCCAAAAAATAACCTAATAGCTGTTTTGCCCGATGAATAAATAGTATAGTCGAAGCATTTATTCAAAAAAATTACTAAAAAACAAGGATGGAAAATAATAATTATTTTTAAAATTTTGACCAAAAAAATCAGTATGTTCCCACACATCACAAAATATATAGGATATAAGCAAGTCTTATATATGAGCATATTGCCGTGGCGTATACGTAACATTTCTGTATGAATTTTTAAGCAAATTACATGCATACTTCAACACCTTTTTTCCACCATTTATAACAAAATTTCCAACGATTTATCTTCGGAAGTAGTTAGAGCAGAGTAGAAGGTGTGTGCATGCAAAATTTTAAGCCAAAAATCCTAATGGTTCAGGCTTTATGATGTTAGAGTTCTTATTGAGTTTAACAGAATCTGTAAATTCATTGAGGTTGACTTCTCTCTTTCAAAAGATCGCTTTGAGATTATGTTAAACAACTTTTTTAAATAAAGACTTTTATAAATAATAAGAAGTAAACTATTTAATTATATTTTCTAATATTCCCTCATTCATATGTATATGTATATATATTTATATTACTTTTCTCACAATAACATCTTAATCCATAGTCCACTTAGCCTTTAAGAACTTTTTGTCTTCATAGGCTTAAATAAATAAATAAATATACAAATATACAAATATCAGACCATAATTTTTATTCTTGAGTAAAAAAAATAAAAATTACACATAATCATTATGCCTTGAGGGAAAAAATAAAAATCAAGTATAATAATTATTTTTGATGCAAAAGGTAAAAATCAAGAAATAATAATTACGCTTGAGTAAAAAAATTAAAATCCAAAAATAATACTTAGTGATCAAAAAAATTAAAATTACATAATAATTATTACATCCGATCGAAAAAACACACGAACACTTAGAAAATAGTAATTATTTTTAATCAGAAAAATATAAATCGAAGAATAATGATTATACGGTGATTTATATTATTTCGCTTATAATGATTACCGTCCCTGCTAAAAAAACAAAATATTTTTGTGAGAAAAAGAATATTTTTTGGGTTATATTTTTTTTGTGGAGCTTTTAGGTCGCAAATTTCAAGTAAAAGCTTTCGCTTGTCTTCTTTCCTCCGACGCGTTTCGACACCTTTGGCGCCTTCCTCAGGGAGTTCTTTATTTAAAAGCTCCACAAAAAAAATATAACCCAACAAACATCATAATTGGTCCAACAAACAAATTGAAGAATATTTTTTTTTTATTTTATATAAAAGATGTATTACATTTTTGTTTTTTTAATGAATGTGTTCAGTATGAAGTTACCATGTTAAAAAATTTCGAAATATATTCGATAAAAAGCGAATTTCCTACATTTTCTTAATAATGTCTTATGTAAAATACTTCTGTGAGCCACTTTATATCCGATGGCAACACACGTAGTGGACTTTCTTTCTTTGTGGTAAGAAAAAAACGTATACCCAAGATAGATCTTCTCTAGCCGTGCTCATAATTTTGCACATACGACAAAGAGATATCGAAAAACTTATAGCACCATTTGAAAGATCTTGATGAGTTTAGTATGACCGCATTACGAACTCAATTTGGCCTGATTTTCAAATACAACAATCATTTAACCAGACGACGATAGAAGATTTTAACATTTGTCAGAGACAGATATCAACAAATGAACAAAAAGCATTTAAACAATTGAGGGGTTGAGACATTCAAGTAGATGAATAAGCAAATAAGGACACAAATAAACAGAAAGATAAACATCAACGTCTCAACGGATTGAGCCGCTTAGTTATTAGTAGGGCAACCAAAAAATGGCCTTAAAAAATGGCTTTTTGGCACCGAAAAATTGCCGTTAAACTTAAAGAATTTGCACTTTAAATTAGCTTTAGAAATTTCTTTATTTCAATTAATTTTCTGTAAACATAAAAAATTAAAGTTTCAAAATCGCTTGCTTAGAGTGCAAATTGGCTAAGTCCACTTTTATTAAAATGTGTAGTTTTATGTAGAACGCTAGAAAAATTAAATACGCATCACGCTAAACAGTTCGGCGATATTTTCCATATCGCTACTCGTTGTAATTCAGTGATACGCAAATTGTCTAAGTAAAAAAGGCGAAGAAAATTGTGTAAGTCCAAAATATTTACATGAACAGAAAATAATTTTTTATTTATTTTTGTTTTTCGCCTCTCCTGTAAAGTTTGAAAAAAAGCACTTAGCCAATTTGCACTCTAAGCTAGCGAAATGTAAATCTTGGGTACATGTTTTAAAACAGAAAGACGATTAAAATTAATTCAACTAAAATTTTAATTCAAACCAGTTTGGTAAGAACAGCCTACAAAAGGCATCCCTGGTAACCACGACAAAAAAATGGGAGCTAGCGAAAAAAACTTTTGCTCCGATTTTTGTGAAGATTAATTTAAATATATATGAAGGGTTAGAGGTGCAATAAAATTTTACTGAAATTACTCGACGTTTAAACATGCCATATCTGGAACAATTCAGTTGGCAACTTGAAGCGATTAGCCAATCAGAGAGCAGAAAATCCGTAACTTTGTTAGGGCATATTTTTTCAATTTTTTTTTTTTTCAGTTAATAGTGAAATTAGCATGTATCAGCATTTATTATGAATTTGGACATTTTCAGCTCTATTGAAAGTAGGTCAGAATGTATAATTTTTGTTAAAAACCACCCTATATTAAGCATTATGTGATAGCTTCCATAGAAAAAAATTGCCTGTGCAAGTATTTGGTTGCCCTAGTTATGACTATTTATGATTATATAAAGTCACAAACATCACAGTGCCCCGGCTCGAAAGTTATTCGTAATGGATACAGTTTGCAATATTTAAGCATAGAACGGGCATCAGTAGCACCGTTGCCACTTAAAAAAATTTAAATTTACCAAAATACAAAATAAAAGTAACCAAAACTAGAAACAAGTAACCAAAATTAATAATATAGACATATCGCTAGCTTAGAATGCAAACTGTGTAAGTCCACTTTTATGAAAATTGTATTTTTATGTAGAACGCTAGAAAAATCAAATTCGCACCACGCTGGTCGAGTCTGTGACACTTGCCATATTTCTACTCGTTGTTATTCAGTGATACGCAAATTGTGTAAGTCCAAAAAGCGAAGAAAATTGTGTGTCTAAAATATTTACATGAACAGAATATTTCTTTTTTTTGAAAATTAAGGGAAACAAAGCTGACGGCGGTGGTAGCTCAATGGGATTGTCATTGGATTACCAATCGAAAAGACTTAAGTTCGATTCTCGGTTGAGGCCGCCTGAAGAAGTCTGATGAGGGGTTGTGGTAGTCTCCGAAATGGATCCATAACTTCTACCAAAAAATTTTTTTCAATTTTCCTTAATTAAAAACTGGCCAATAGCTCATATAAAATTCACCTAAAATATATCAATTGTTTTACATCTTTATGCCTTAAACAGATCCAACATCGACCGAAATATCGCCCGATCATAGCGCTCTATCAGAATTTAAAAACACGGCCAGATATGAGAATGAACAGAACCGAAAAGCTGACGAAAATCGCCCGACGAAAATTCGCCAAAACAGATTTATTTCTAATGTGGTCGCTGATTCGAAAAACTATTTTCGATCATTAGCACCCTTTTCGGAAGTGGATGCTCCTCACGAGGATCGAATCCGTGATACATTCCATCCCCAGCCGCAATGTGCGAACAATTTTACACGCTCGACCACTGAGACTCTGTGAAATCTGTTGAATTTTTTCCACTTTTGCCTTATTGATTTTCGTGAAACAGCTATACACTCAACATTCCCTAGAGATAGTGTTGAATTTTTTCCATTTACCCGCAACAATAAATTATTTGGAATTTGTTAAAAAAAATGCATCAAAACAATTTGAATAACAAATATTTTATAGTTTGGAAAAATTAAAAGCGTATTCCTAAAAATTGAATGTAACCATGGTGTACTCTATACATGGACCTTGAATGTAACCTAAATCGGCCGAAAGTAACCACGTAACCAAATGAAAAAATTGTAACCAATTTTGGTAAAAAGTAACCAAAGTGGCAACGCTGATCAGTAGCGACCATAAATGAATATTCCAGGGTGCTTTACATACATACATGCATACATATGTACATACGTATGTACATATGTCATACATATGGATGTACATGGGCAAATTTAACCAACGGCGATCGTGAAAATAATATTCGACCGAAAAATCGTACAGAATAGCATAATAGCAAAACTGGTCGCATATTTACGAAATCGATGCGAAAATTGTCGCAAATTGGTTACAGAATAAGCCCACTGTCCTCAAATTCCCGTATTTTGATTTATACAGTTGGCAAAATACATATATTGGATGCTAAAACAAAAATTGTTATTGTTATTGTTCCGCTATACGCCGCCCATTGTTTTGGTTTCTGTTCCGCCGTTAACATACATATATACATACATACACTAAAAAGAAATGCTCTCGATCAAAGACATACATACATATTTTTCCTTATTTTGAACACGGAAAGAAATTTGTATACTTGAATCAAGAAAAATGCTTTCTTGAACTCAATTTAGAAAATTTTTAGGGAAATAAGAAAAATTTACTTAATTATTACTGGAATTAAGAAATTGAGTTTTCCAAAAATGAGACAATTATTTTCTTATTCAAGAACACTAACAAAATCTATAGAAAAAAAGTGTTGAAAAAAAATGTTTACATAAATAAGAACATCTTTTCTTAAATTTACTTAAATGAAGAAAATATTTTTGCTAATATCAAGAAGAATTTAAGAAATTTGTGTTTCGATGAATTGGAACAACAAACTACAGCAAAAAAAAATTGAAAATAAATAAGAAAAGGTTTTCTTGACCGAAGTAAAATATTTCTTGGTCAATTTGAACGCCAAAGTTCTTTGAGCATATCAGCAAACTACAGCAAAAAAAATTGTAAAAAAATAAGAAAATGTTTTATTGAGCGAAGTAAAATATTTCTTACTGAATTTGCATTTCCAAAGTAACATGTTTTTTCTTCATTTGCCATCCGATTTGCATATTTCTGAATATTTCTGCAATTCTCAGCTTGTTAGTGAAGCATTTGGTATAAGGAGTTCACTATTTGCATCTTCATTTATATTAATTGAAATGTTGTCATTTCAGTGAACAAGTCCTAGGAAAATAAGTACTAGTTGACTAATTATGGTTTTCTAATCTCTCATAATTAGTTTTCATTTTCCTTATTTTTTACGTTTTAAATATTTTTAGAAAATTTTTACTTGATTTAATATTTAATATTTTCTTATTTACTTAAGCTCGTATAAGAAAAGTTTTACTTGCAAAAAAAAATTATTTCTTAATTATTTATTTCTAAAATTAAGAAAAAAACACTTACCGCAAGTAAATTATTTCTTATTTATTTAAAATCCAATTTTACTTGAAGCAAGAAAATGGTTTCTTACTTATTAATTAAAATCCATTTTTGCTTGAAGTGAGAAAACTTTTTCTTATTTATTTAAAATCCAATTTCACTTGAAGCAAGAAAATGTTTACTTATTTATTTAAAATCCAATTTTCTTGGATTTTCTTGATATTAAGAAATTATTTTCTAAGTTCAAAATCAAGTCTAATTTTTCTTGTCTCGGCATTGATTCTAGTAAAAAATTCTTTCCGTGTAGTGTTCTAAGTAGGCAAGCAATTTATTTGACCTCTCTATATATTATTATTTTTTTTTTTTTCATAGTAGGGAACATAAATACTATGCTTCTCTTACACTTACTCTGGTGGGTACACCTTATGCGAGCGTACACGCGAATATAGTACATATTAGGCCGTCCCGCCTTATATGAACCAAAAAAAGTCCACTGTACGAACCCCCCCCCCCCCCCCTTCCTCATTTTGGAAAAAATGGATCATACAAATTATTTAACAGCTTGTAAATGCATTTTTTCACCAAAAATACCGGAAAGCAGAATATATTTTGTATGAATGATGAAATATGTTTTTGTTTTTTAATGAATGCTTCTGTGTAGTATGAACCCAGAGCCATTATTATTAAAGGAAAATGCACAAGTTAAAACAAATTGGCAACTAGTAGAGAAGTAGTTAAGCTATGATTCTCATACAAAAATATCGATGAAATTTTGTGAATGAAAATCAATGTTTTTTATGAAAAATTATTGTAAATAGACTTTTATTTGCCACTGTATGTACAAATGCTGCTGAATTGGTGAGACTACTAAGTGCCACTAAGCGAAATGTAAATAAGCATTGAAGAGCGCTACAAAATACTTTATACACACCTACATACATACATATGTAGCACATGCATACATACCCGGCAAAAAGTTTTGCTTATTGTTGACAAATCAGGTGTAAAAAAGGGAGTCGCTGGCAGCTCTGCATCTGTTATGCACTCACTCTGGCTGCTCCTAACTCTCTCATACTTATCTAGACCTTATTTCGCATGGCGGATACGCCTTTGGAATAAGGTATGCTCTCATACAGAGAGTACTCCTTATGGCCTGATGACATCAACACAGGAAAATCAGCCTTATTTTAAGCCTTACGCCATACAAATTTGCCACCCTTATAATTTTCAGGCCTTATTTCGGAAGCCTTTAAATCTGCTGTTTTAATCCTTAAATAAGGCTTAGATTTTTTGGTGGGTACATACATATGTGCATATGAAGGTATGTGTTGCCATAAAGAAACAAACAGCAACAAATCGTGTTTAAAAACAAATAAATCTAGAAACCAACATGAAAATAGTAATAACAGCAACAAAAATAATGTGGAATGATTCTGCGTTGCTGATTTATGATTCGTATGTTAAGCATGTTGAATACGACTGAGTGACTGGGACTGCTGTTGAGATGATGCCATGTTGCAGCCGCAGCATCGTTTGTAGTTGCATAAAGTTTCGGTTTGTTAATGCTGCTGCTGCTGCTTATTACATACATATGTATATATGTATATTGAAACTACAACTATTCACCAACTTGTTGCATGTTCAGCTACTCATCATCGACTAGCTACCTTTCGACATGCGATTTTGACTTTTAAGCTCAATTTTCCATGGAAGTTGGTAGCGATTTTCGCCGTTTTTTTTCTGTATGCATCTCATTATGTTTCATCTTCGATGTTGCATTTTTCATTCATACATATGTATATATACATACATATATACAAATCTTATTCAACAAAAGTCAAGTATTGCAAATTATTTGTTGCAACACAAGTGCAATGTAAAAACATCCGCCAAAGAGTTAAAACGAAGCCGCCAAAAAGCGTTTATGGATATTTGACGCGTCAAGTGGTTAATGGAGTAGTGTGGTTAAAAGCGTAATGGCGAACAGTTGCCCTGGTAGTAGCAACTCTGCAAAGAATTTAATATCTGTTTCAGAAATCGTAAAAAGGTGTCAAAAAGGCACTAGTTTAATTGTATTTAGACCCGGGCCAGTTCATAAGAAATGAACATTACAAGGAATTCTTTAATTTGTATGTATCTGCATGTATTTTTTTTGTTCGCTGATTTGCAGTCGGCTTTGCGAATTTCCGCAATTCCATTACTGTTAGTGAAGCGTTTGGTATAAAAAGTATATGGTTTGCATTTTCCTTTATATGAAATAAAACGTTTCCATTTCTTTGAGGCTAGTGCAACCTGCAGAATTTAGTACTAGTTCAGAACTACTACTACTACTGTCACTACGTAGGGTGAACGCCTACATAATGGAATCGCAAGGTTTTTATTACAAGCTTTTATTTACATAACTTCACTTTTTGTATGGGTGTATGTCGTGGAAGTTTCCAACGAATATTTAAGATACTTCCAGTTGAGCTAGGTACTTAAAACTTGGAACATAGTTCAGGACCCGAAGACAATGCAATGTGAAATAAAAAAAAAATCCGATAGATGGCGCTGGTATCAAGATATTTGTAAAATTCGTATTTACCGACCGAATTTGTTCATATTCCTTATATATATTGAGAAAGTAAATACATCTGTGGAAAAAAATCGCCGCTAGATGGCGCTGGTGTCAAGTTATTTGTAAAATTCGTATTTACCGACCGAATTTGTTCATATTCGGTATATATATTGCCTATGAGAAAGTAAATATATCCGTGGAAATAAATCGCCGCTAGGTGGCGCTAGTGTCAAGAAATTTAGAAAATTAGTATTTATGAACCAATTTTGTTCCTATTTTGAACACGTATTACCAACAAAAAATAGAGAAAATGCGTAATAAAATTTTACCGATGACGCAGGTGTCGACATATTGAAGCAAGTTTTATGAATAACGGAGCAGTAGCAGAAAAAACTATAAACACGGAAAAATGCCGACAATCTTGAAACGTTAGAAGCGTTAGCAATAAACAAAGTTATAAGTCCGATCTATTGATTAAGATTAATACCTGCCACATTTCATACAAAAAATATGGCTCAATATGATATCAATCTGACGAGTTTTAAGGCCGAGCTTCTCTTCCCAATTCGAGGCATGCTCCTTAATTTTTGTTTTTTTCTACTAATTGGGTGGACGTAAAATTTTATGCCGGCTCCAAACGGCGAATGCATTTTTGTGAGAACCATTTTTATGGCAGAATTACCCTCGGAAGGTATGCGGTACACTGTTCTTTAACGTCAGCCAATTAAAAAATCTAAATTTTTTGGATATAAACAAATGGTAATACTAATCTCTAACAAAAAATGAATTATTTAAACACATATTCATATACATACATATGTATGTATGTATTTACTTTGGACATATGTATGTACATATGTATTTAATACCATGTAAAAACAAACACAGCAACAAGCAATTGAGAACCCACTTGAAGCTGTTCGCGAGACCGCCCCGGCACTTTCATCCAACCGACCTTCAACCGTAAATTATGAATTGGCGGCGTCGACCAGAGTTTTCTAAAAGGATGTTAAATAAGAAAGAAATTAAAAAAATCATATACAAAAGGAGCATAATAACAAGCGGCCACTGCAAAGTGAAACACGCTTCATGGGAAAGTGATGGCGAGACGACGACGGACGATAAAAAGCAACTGGAAATATATTTTACTTCATTTTTATACCTTTCATGAGAATGAAATGGTATTATAACTTTGTGCCGAAATAAAAATCATGAAAGTACCAGAAGGAGGCGTGACAGACCCACTAAAATATAAACCAATATGTTCAGGATCATGAGCTGAGTCGATTAAGCCATGTCCGTCTGTTCGTCTAAATCTCTGTGTGAATGCCAACTAGTCCCTCAATTTTCGAGATATCTGCATGAAATTGGAAATATGAGTGTATTTTTAGGAGAAGCTGATCATTTGTCGGAATCGTCCGAATCGGACCACTATAACATATAGCTCCCTTATAGCCGATTGTTCAGATATGGACATTTTGTGGTATAACTTCTCCATTTAAATAGTTAAGAGGATGAAACTTTGAGGTATTTGTACCCATATAGACCTAAACAAGGACACCGAATTTGTAAAGATCGGAGCACTATTACATATATGTAGCTCCCATACAGATATAGTCATTTTGGGGTATAACTTCTCCATATAAACGGATAAGGACTTGAAGCTTTGCTGTGTTCGTACCCATATGGACCTAAACGATGTTACTATGAACTGTCAAGGTCAAAATATGTGTAAGGTAAGCAAAATCACTCCCATTCATGGAAGGTATGAAGTCTTCGGTACGGCCGACGACAGCCGCGCTCTTACTTGTTTATATTGATTTGGTGCATTGCTAGTGGTAGCTTTTCAAAACACTGTTAACATATAACAGAATAACTACCAAAACCAAGAATATATCCTTTTAAACTTGTGACGAGAGGCTGGCTGTTGGGTCGGTTGATCGGTTGGTCTAGATTTGATGCGACCACTCGTAGCAAGTTGAAGACTTTGACCGAAGATCACTCAGACCGGAAGTTATCCGAGAAAACCAAAATAAACTATATGTATGTACAGTTACACATACATACATAGTAACAAGTAAGGAAGCCTAAGTTCGAGTGGAATCGAACATTAGATACTCAGCTGTATGCTTTCATTGTTTGTTTGCGTTTGGTGAAAACACGGTTTATTTTATATAAAGCGAGTGCTGCATAAAGTAGGCGTAGCCACGCCCATTTTCAACATTTTTATCAGTCATCCAACTAAGCATATGAATATTATTCTTTGTGCAAAATTTCATTCCTTTATGACTTCTAATTACAAAGATGTCACGTTACAAATTCCCAAAGGGTGTTCCAGAAATATCTTTGTTAAAAGTAGGCGTGGTCATAACCGATTTTAATAAATTTTTGCGTGTCTATTAACACAAGTTATAAAAGTGTATAAACCAAGTTTCGTCTTAATGTCTCAATTATTTGTCGAGTTATGGGCTCCGAAATTTCGTATATTCCTTTGTCTAAAAAGAGGCGGTGCCACGCCCATTTTCCAAATTTTTCTATTTTTTGTTTCCGGTCTATTGTGGAACTCACGCCACAAAATTTGAATGAATTATCTTTATATTTGACAAAGATATCGCTTAAAATATTTTTATTAGGCCACTTTATAATACCCATATATAAAAGTGGGCGTGGTCGTTAACCGATTTTGGCAATTTTTCGTCCAAACATTTGCCTAAGTAAGTATATCACGCCTACCAAATTTCATCGATATATCTTCAACGGTTTCTGAGTTATGACATATAAAACTTTCAATGTTTGCCCCTTAATAAGTGGGCGTGGCACCGCCCATTTGCCAAAATTTATGTACATTTTGTTTTATGTCCGTAGTGGGACCCTGCCATAAAATTTCAATGACATACCTTTATATTTGACAGAGATATCGCTTAAAATGCTTTTATTAGGCCACTTTATAATACCCATATATAAAAGTGGGCGTGGTCGTTAACCGATTTTGGCAATTTTTCGTCCAAACATTTGCCTAAGTAAGTATATCACGCCTACCAAATTTCATCGATATATCTTCAACAGTTTCTGAGTTATGACATATAAAACTTTCAATGTTTGGCCCTTAATAAGTGGGCGTGGCACCGCCCATTTTTCAAAATCTCACCAAATTTCTTCATAAGGGCCTGAGCTCCACAGGTGGGTGAAATTTTATTACTCTAGCTCTATTAGTGACTGAGATACAAAATTTCCGATTTTTACTATATAGGGGAAGTGGGCGTGGTCATGGTCCGATTTCGCCCATTTTCAATACCATCCGTTCCAGTCTTGATACCAACTTGCATTCCAAATTTCATCAAAATATTTAAATTTTTGCGCGAGTTATCGTGCGTACAGACAGACAGACGGACAGACGGACGGACATGGATCAATCGATTTCTTTTTTCACCCTGATCAATTTGATATATATAAGTCAATATCTATCTCGATTATTTTATGGTGTTACAATCCACCGTTATGTGATTAAAACTATAATACTCTGTGTACTAGTACAGCTGAGTATAAAAATGTAGCACATACATACATATTTATTTGTTCCATGCACTTCTGAAGCTTTTATACGCGTACGCTACACTGAAAGTCAATGGCCATGCAAGCGCAGCCAAGCAATCGCCCAAAAGTCACCAAACATTTGCTCCATTTCGATACAGAAGTTTTTGTTTAACAATAAAGGTGAGCTTGCATGCGTTGTACAAATATTTTGTGTAAATAATTTGCTTTTAATTTTACAATGCCAATAAATTATTATTTGTTTATTTAGTAGAAATAGCACCCAACATTTGTAGGCTTTCGCTTGTTTTTTATGCGTTTCATGTTCGCCTCTTGGATTCATTTTACTTATCAGATTTTTAAACTTTTCAACTTTAAAATGTGAATGTGGTAAATGTAGGCAATTGTCATACATGGGCAAACTGCATTATTTAGTACTTATTGCCTACTGAAGAAATATTAATAACAGTGATTTCTTCAACAATCAGCCCGATACTGAGAGTTACCACAAACTTACTTTACTGGCAATTTACTTTGCTGAAAATTGTTACCATCTTTTCAAATCGGTATTCTGGCACAGATGGTATCGATGTCCATTCGAACGAAATGTAATCGAGCTGAAAATGTTAAAATTTTATCAAATATTGAGGTAGCACCTTAATTTTCCGCTGTGGTGCAGCGGGTAGAGTGCTCGCCTGCTATACAAGAGGTCTCGGGTGCAAACTCCAGTCCGAACAAAAACCAAAAAATTTTTCTAATTAATTAAAATTCAATTATTGGATTTTTAGAAATAGCAGCCACCTCTCGGCAGTCAGTCACATACGTCGACGTAGAAGGATTGACGTATGCTATGTGACGGGCCTAATAATCAGTAGTTGTTGAAAAACATTGGCAATGTACATCCCCGAATATTCATAGATTTTACAACATGTATTTACACAAATATTTGTGCATGTACCATCTTTTATAAAATATTTTTTTTATGGTGTTGTCAAATTTTGGGGGGGGTTTTAACCCCAACCCCCCCCCCCCCTTGAGTGCGCCAATGGCCGAAACCGGTTTGTCTCCAAACCAAACTTGACAAGGGATGACGGAAAATCGTTCCACAATACATCATATTCCTACCCTGTCGGAAAAACAAGCAACCAAAAAGTTATTAAAGAGCACTCCTCGAATTGGGAGAGAAGCTCAGCCATAAAACGCGTCAGAGTTATAATAGCGCCAGTGTGTTATTATATTATAACTTTATTTTCCTGCTGTCAGAATTCGAAAAAGGTGCTTAAAATTCCAGATTCTTTACGTCACCGGTGAAGTAAATTATGTTATTGCATTATCTATGGTATAAACCTATGTATGTAGGTAGGTATGAGAAATAGTTGCTATAATAAATATTGCAATTGCTATAACTGCCTTGTCTATAAATTTAATAAAACAGTTTAAAAGCAACAATGTCGTGAAATTTAAAGATCAATCGTTTGGTGAAACAAAGCTGAAACAAAAAGGATATTTTAATGGACGTCAATCTCCATTTGAAAACGGCTTCAAAGCTAAAGGGACATCTTGCGGCGTCTCAAATAAAAAGAAAAATTTTTTCCAGAAATGTTTTCGAAAGAGAAATAATATGGGGGGGCGTACGGTGGACTTTTTTTTTGGTCTATATAAAGCGAGACGGCCTAATGTACATATGCTTCATAGCTTTATTTAAAAAACTTTAGAAATCTAAACAAAGTACTTCAAATGATAATGAAATTTTCACATAAGTACCTAAATCAGAGTTTGATTTTCCTATGCACGGGTGCGGGAGCTTTTTATAGCTTTCACACCGACAGCCTCACACCGATAAGTCAAAGCACTTCGTTCACGCACAAAAATTTTGCAAATTTCTATTCAGTCAGCATTGAGCTGTTGAGCTAGCATGTTGTGTTGCTCGAGCAGTCTCTGAATGCTTGGAAATGATTGTGTGTTGGGGGTGGTTTTTTTGTTTGGATTTTTTTACGTAATATTTTTATTAGGAATCATGATTTTGCATTTCGTCTCATATTTTTTTATTTAATTTTTTTTGTTTGTGGTTTTTTGTGAAGTTAATAATAAAAATACTATCCATTTGCAATTTAAGAATTTTAGTTTTCGACAATGATTGAGTTTCTTTTGGGTGTAGCCAAGAGCTTTTGTGCTTTTAACACATGCACAATGTTTGAAAGTATTAGTGTGATAATCCCTGACCTAAATAAATTGCAGCCAAAATTAAAAAAAAAAAAAAATATGTGTAAATATCGGTGCAAGAAAAATGTATGAACGTAGAAAAATCCCTCGAATTTTTAAAAGAAAATATTAACCTATCATCTGTTGAGCTTCACAGTTTTAAATTATCTCGCTGCCGCTCACGGAACACCTGCCATTCGGATCAATGAGAAAAATACAATTTCTTGTTTATTCACAAAGAATCTATAAACAACAAAATTGTTTATGGAAATAGATAATCCAAACGAATCTCTTGGAGATGAACTGTGGTTAAGAAAAAACTGTATTTATGCAATATTTTTTGGCTAAAATATGTAGATATATATGTAGGTACATTTTAAATTCCAAAAGCCAATTTTAACCTTTGCTACATTACCAGTGGTTTCTATTTTTTATGTCCACGAATGTACGTTGATATATGTATTTTTGTGGTAAATTAACAATATTTGTGGGAGAATAAAAAGGTTGCCAACCATCCCAATACATAGAATATTTAAAAAATTATTTTCAAGAACGGCTCTTGCTAAAAGTTTTTTCCTCATTCCATATTTAATATTTTTAAGAGTAACTTTTAAATAATTTTATATATATGCATATCGCTACCTTAGAGTGTAAATTGTGTAAGTCCTTTTTTCAAACTTTGTAGAAGGTTCAAAAAATAAAAAATAAAAAAAAAATTTCGAAATGAAAAAAAAATGTTATGTAAATGTAAATATTTTGGACTTACACAATTTTCTTCGCTTTTTGGAGCTACAGAATTTGCGTATCACTGAATAACAACGAGTAGCGTTCTACATAAAAATACACTCTTTCATAAAAGTGGACTTACACAGTTTGCACTCTAAGCTAGCGATATGTACATATGTATATTGAATTGACAGAGTCCTTTTATTAACCCAAATCTCTTAATTATTGAGGCTTTCGTGGCGCTTATTGCAAATCGATTATAACTAAACTTGCATCGAATCG
The DNA here is from genome assembly GCA_960531455.1 of Urophora cardui. NCBI lineage: Eukaryota > Metazoa > Arthropoda > Insecta > Diptera > Tephritidae > Urophora > Urophora cardui. The sequence goes on along the minus strand of OY482671.1, from coordinate 87,067,646 downwards.
ACGATAAATTTAGAATGGCATTAAATTTGTTGCTTCTCACTCGATTACTAATTATTTTTGTTTTGGTTATTTATTTTTGTTGCATTTGGCTGAAAAATCTATGTTGCCGTTAATGACTTTTGTTGCGTTGCTTAAGGCAACAAATAAAAGTATAAATGAAATCGCACAAAAGGAATTTTTGCTTTTAAGCAAATCTCTAGAAGAAATCGCAGTGCACACACTAGTCATAAACTAGTGTACTACTAGTACTTATGCCGTGCAGCTCCGCTCCGACATCTCCGAAATCTGTCTAGATTTTTTCCATATTACCGATTGGTGATACTTTGCGACCGATCGGCGAATACGAATTCCCAGGCTGGTCACTTATCTTTAGCCATTTGCGCATCTGTACATATATTCTCGGATCGTTGGCGATTCGAGATGAAGTCTCAGTCGCGAACACATTCTAGAAAACCTTCTTCTGCGAATCCGCCTCGAACTCGCTACGATATCATCCTAGCTTTTGATTCCAATACGGAATGTTTTCCTGCAAACCAAGATTTAACAAAACTAATAAATACTATTGCGAGAATTGATTTTTTTCGCATCCATCTCGAACTCGACACGAATCCGAGAAATAAGATTAACCGCCGCGAATTCGTCTCAAAATCCCTAGATACCGTCCTCTATTTTGTGTTTATTGGCATTTCATAAGTTTTCGGAAAATTGGAGAAATATTTACATATGCATGCAGAGCTGAAAAAACGAACAGAAGAAAATAGTACACAGCATACATAAGTCGCTTGCACTTGCAGATTTTGCAACAGAATCATACAACTTACGAATCTAACAAGTCAGTCAACCCCTCTTTATATTTTAGTTAATTAACTAGTATGACTTCCGACTAGTTTGTATTTTTACTACAGGTAAGTAAATAGATCTTGTAAACATACATAACAATGTACGTATGTACTTACATCTTACAAATGTGAAAACAAAACTATATTGATTTATTTTCTTTAGTGAACGCATTTTGTTGTTTTAAACTAATTTAGCTCGATCTCAATTGTGTGCATGAACTAAATTTCACCTCATGCCACACTACACTCAGAGAAAACCCGCATCGTAAAAATGACTATGAAAATATTCAGCTTTACTATTAACTTTTTTACTATGAAAACATGGAAATAAGACTATGAAACAACTTGATCTGAATATAAACATATTAACCGTTCAAGTATGAAAGATATTCAACATGAATATGAAAAACTTTGAGTTGACTAGTAAATACTAATCCAACTGCACAAGTATTAACACCTGTCATTATAAAATTTGTAATAGTCATCTTCAAGTTGAAACATATTTATTTTAACTACTGATGCTTCAACTTCAATATGATTCATATAGGGGATTCACAACCTGTCATATTACGTCATATCATCATAAGTCATAATATTTTGTTGTTGCATTCTATGCTGTGTGTGTACTAAATAAATACAACTCTGCACGATATGTTTTTGGGTCATGGTATTTGATGATCTGCTGTTGTTTACTTCTCCACAGGGCTTCGGAAAAGTTTTTTATAACTATTTCCGTACAATATTTTAATATGACATATGACTTTACGACACTTCGTGAATCCCCTAATAGTAAACTTAAATATTTAGCACAGTAAAAGCAATTTATGCTGCGTAGATTTTCGTTCCTTCATTTGAATGCGGCTTTTCAAATTTCCGTAATTCTTAGATGGTTTATACATTGTTCGAGCTATATAGCATGATTGAGCAACTCAAATATAACTCATTTTCCACAAGGGAAATTAGTTGGCTTATTTAAAGCCATTTTTCATACCCCAGAGGTTGGCACTCTCGCCGAACCTTGGAGCTACAGCGCTCCCCCCACGTGAATATATAAACGGGTTTAAAAAAGCACATATGTATACATATGTATGTATGTGCATATGTACACACAAAGTTTAGACACATAGTTAAATTCAATATGAAAAATATTTAAAACAAATATGCTGTCTCTTAGAGTTGAATAAAAATATATTGAACTTCAATATGAATTATAGTAAACTTAAGAATATTTCATAGTCAGCTTCAATATGAACATTTTTTAAAACAACTATGTTGTAACTTTAACTTGACTATAAAATATTCAATTTGAGTATGCTGCATTTTTCAACATATTTAGGACAACTATTTTTCATAGTTGTTTTTACTATGAGAACACTTCAAGTCGAGTATGGTTAATTTTCATTTTAACTACTTAATATTTATTATGATGGTATGAAGTGCAACGTAGTCAGAATCACTATTTTCATCCTATGCGCAAAACCATTGGTAAAAATAGTCAAATCAAGGTGTAAATAGTCAGATTTACGTGCTTTTTTTGCTGAGTGTACATGAAAAAAGTATCGCAGTAGAAAATATAAACGCTGTGAATCTTGTAATTGCCTGCGATGCCTATCTAGAGGTCTTTTCAAATCGCTTCCAGATTTTAATAGTGTAACTTTGTTTATGCCCGATTTTACTACATATTTATTTATAACTACTACTTTTTTTTTTTTGAGATTGGGTTCAGTCCGAGATAGTAAGTATATTATTATTTCGGTTCAGTGTCAGTCGTAATTATTATTGCACTATTTTCAAGTGCTCTCGAAATGCACCCCAATTTTGTAGTCCCGAAATATTTCTTCAAAACTTCCGAAAAATACAATAAAATAGTATTACTCGAGCAAACAATTGGGTATCCCGACGTTGTATTAAACCCACAGCATTGAAAATTTTAAAAATTCCACACATTCACATAGGTACATACTCGTACATACATTAGTACTTACATATGTACACGGTTAAAAATTTCATTCTATTTTGTAAACTTTTTTTTTATGTATGACCAAACCGAAATCAGTTTCAAATTAAAGTTTTTCAAATTTGTCAAACAAAGAGCAAAATCCTTAAGTTCCAAATTAAAACTTTTCAGTTTTCAGCCTCTCTTTTTTCTTTAAAAAAAAACTTATTAAAAAAATGGACCGTCCACACTGAGATTCCAACCTGTACTGAGTTTCTGTAACTGAACTCTATCAATGCTTTCGACTGAGTGACGTCAATCGATAGATTCTCACTTGATTTTAATGTGGTGACAAAGTGTGGAACGTATTATTATGACGTCAATTTAATCAATTGTCAAATTTTAACCAATTTAAGGCTGTCTGCCTTAACCGGTGTGCTTTCATACTACATGTGTGAAACACATGAAATATTCTACCTATTTGATTTTCAAAATTGCTTTGAAATGTTTTGTTTTGTTTTTTTTTTTTTTTGGGATTCAAAACTCTCATCAAACAATCAAATAAATTTTTCTCTCCCCAAAAAATGGATGCTAAAAATTAAACTTTTCGTTTCAATTCAAGCTTTTTTATAAAAAAAAAAATTTCGACACTACTTTGTTTTCGATTTTACATAAAGTTTAAACCGAAAAATATTAAGAAAGTCCCAAAAATTTCGAGTCGTTTACAAAAATAAATAGAGTTTAAAAAAAAAGCCTTAAACTTTGCCAGCTTTAGAAAAAAATCCAAAATTTTCAACCGTGTATATATTTACCTAGATGTGCTTCTGTTTATAAATATTTGTATTTGTTTATAAGTAAACTTGCAATGTTTAGCACGCATTTCCTTCCTCAGTTTGCACCTGCTGTATGCACACAAATAAATTCACACTTGAATACCAATAAGTAGATGTGTATTTGGATGTATTTACATATCGCCCGTTTTATACAATAGGGATTTAACTCGAAATTTTCGATTTCTGGGATTTTGCCATATATTTCAATAACTGGTTAATGCCTTTGAGTCTAGTCTTATAAAATACTCAAAAAGATAAAAATGGCGGAAATGGAAGTGATTTTGTAGTTAGCCGTAGAAGGAAACTATTTGAAATCATAAAACTTTATTTGCGTTTTCCCAAAAAAAACTTTTTTTTGAGTTAAATCCCTATTGCATAAAACGTGCGATATGTAGGTACCCTGCAAAAAAGTTTTGCTTACTGTTGAAAAATCAGGCATAACAAGTAAGGAAGCCGAAGTTCGAGTGCAATCGAACATTAGATACTTAGCTGTATGCTTTCATTATTTGTTCAATATAGGGTGTATAAATTTCAGCCCTTTGTGATTTTTAGTTACAAAGACGTTACAAATTCCAAAAGGGTGTTCCATTAATATCTTTGTTAAAAAGTAGGCGTGATCATACCCCGATTTCGCTAAAATTTTGAACACGTATTACCACACAGAACCAAAATACCACCTAAAAAGCCCTATAAATTAGAACAAAGTTTAGCGGATTTCTCTATGCTTTCTCTCCAATAAGATGCCCGTCTTATGATTACTGGATATTTCATTTTAATAAAACTAAGTAGATAATCTGTAAAACTAATATGAAAACCTTTTCAATATAATTAAGAAGATGACCCGTGGATTTTAGATGAAATCATTTTCAGTAAAATTTAAGAGATAACCTATAAAACTAAGATGAAAACCTATTAAATAAAATTTAGAAGATGACTCCTAGAATAAATATGGAAACCTTTTCACATAAATTTAGCAGATTACCTGTAAAATTAAGAAGAAATCCTGTTTAATATTATTAAGAAGAGAATCTTGATTTTCATCGGAAAACATAATTAGTCAACTAGTATTTTCCTAGGACTTATTCAGACAAAGGGCAACATTTCATTTCATATAAGTGCAGATGGACATAATAAACTCTTTATACCAAGTGCTTCATTAATCGTTTGAGAATTGTAGAAATGTGCAAAGCCGTAGTGAAATTGACGAACGGAGGAAATACATAAGAGCTCTTTTAAAAATAAAAAGTTCTCCCTTTTAATTTCTTGAACATGTAATTGCACGCATAAAACGTGGCTGATGCAATAACTGTTATGCATACTTCTAGTATGTACGAGTATATATGTACATATGTATGTATGTACGTATGTTAAGACGTTTAAAGCAAAATTTGAATTAATAAGGGCTCTTTTAAAAATATAAACTTTTCCTTTTTAATAAATTCAAAAAGGTTCAAGTAAAAATTAGAGGATGTCCTTATTGATTTGCTTTATAAAAATTTTCTCCTAAAAACAAGCAGATTTCTTCTAACAATTTAATTTTTTTTACAAAATGACATAAAAAATTAATAAACAAGAAGTTATCTCCTCGTTTTCAGACGATATCCTTTTAAATAAATTTAAGAAGAAATTCAAGCTAAAATCCATAAGAATTTCTAGCAAAAATTTTTTCAATTTTGTCCCCTCTCCCTCTCCTCGGCCAAATAGCTTTTTTAGGTGGCAGTCTCTTTGATTGTAGGTGAACTTTTTGGCTCTGTGCACATGTCATAAAAGTTTACATACAAAGTTTCGTCACAATATCCCAATTAATTGTCGAGTTATGGGCTCTGAAACCTCGTAGATTTCTTTGTCTAAAAAGAGGCGGTGCCACACCCATTTTCCAAACTTTTTGTGTTATTTGTTTCCGGTATATTGTGGGACTTATGCCACACAATTTCAATGAGTTATCTTCAAACTTGACAAATATATGGCTTAAAATGTTTTATTGGTCCACTTAATAATACCCATATATAAAATTGGGCGTGTCCGTCAACCGATTTCTTTAAAATTTGGAACATGTATTACCAGAAGTTGTGAAAGTGTATATACCAAATTTCGTCATAATATCTAAATTATTTGTCGAGTTATTGGCTCCGAAATATCGTATATTCCTGCTTCTAAAAGGAGGCGGTGCCACGCCCATTTTCCAAAAATTTTGTGTTTTTGGTTTTATGTCTGTAGCTGGACTCTCACCACAAAATTTCAATGAATTATATTTGACAAAGATATCGCTTTAAATGTTTTACTAGGTTACTTTATAATACCCATATATACAAGTGGGCGTGGTCATTAAGCGATTTTGACAATTTTTCGTTCAAACATTTGTCTTGGTAAGTAAATCACGCGTACCAAATTTCATCGATATATCTTCAATCGATTTATCTTTTCACCCTAATCATTTTGATATATATAAGTCCATATCTATCTCGATTACAAAAATGGATTGGAAAAATTAAAAGATCAGGTCCCATTTAGTTAATACTTAACTTACTTACTTAATTGGCACGTAACCTTCTAGACGATTTTGGCCGAATCCAACATAGCGCGCCAGCTATTTCTGTTTCGTGCAGCGTGGCGCCATTTGAGAATACCTAGGGAGCCAGCATCACTGTCCACCTGATCTTCCCAGCGCAGTGGAGGTGTCCCCTTTCTTCTGCGTTCAGCGGGTTTCGACAGAAATACTTTCTTGGCCGGAGCGCCTTCGTCCATTCTCACGACATGACCTCCCCAGCGGAGCCGCTGGATCTTTATTCGCTGAACAATACCGATGTCTGCGTACAGCTCATTGTTAAATCTCCGTCGATACTCGCCCTCGCCAACGCGCAAAGGTCCATAAATCCTCCGAAGAACTTCCCTCTCGAATACTCCAAGCGCCATCTCATCTGCTTTTGATATAGTCCATGCTTCTGCGCCGTACATGAGGACTGGAACGATGAGTGTCCTGTAGAGTGTGATTTTGGTTCGCCGAGAGAGGACTTTGCTTTTCAATTGCCTACTTAGTCCAAAGTAACATTTATTGGCAAGCGTGATTCTTCGTTGGATCTCCGTGCTGACATCATTCTTGGTGTTAATGCTGGTTCCCAAATAGACGAATTCCTTAAAAGTTTCGAATTTGTAGCTATCAACATTGACGTGGCCGCCAAGGCGTGCGGTTTCTTTGTGTGATGACAGGAGGTGCTTCGTCTTGTCCTCGTTAACCGCCAAACCCATTTTCTTAGCCTCTTTATCCAGCTTGGAGAAGACAGAACTTACGGCGCGCGTGTTAGTGCCAATGATGTCGATGTCATCGGCGTACGCCAGCAGTTGAACACTCTTGTGGTATAAGATGCTTCCAGCACGGTGAAAAATCCTTTCAGAACTTTTTTTCTTCACATAAGTATATAGTTAAATGTATATTTTTACATATGATACATGCTCATTTGTAATATTGCTTTTACTGACGGAACTTTGCATGACATTTTTCTGACCCCACAACATAGTTCGCATAATTTGATTTGGTCCTTGTCCTTCGTCTACTATACCATGTTACAATATTTCAATAAATTTCTGAAGAGTTCATAGCATGCCAAGGGAGCCAAATTGGAATATGCAGTTGTAAGCTCTGAAACTTTACAATCACAAATATGCATCTGTTCAGAGCATTTCTGATATTAAGGCTTTCGCAGCGCTGTGTGGTTAGCTATGGGCAATCATCATAATCGTAATTTTAATTACTGTTTTGTTTTACGAAAGTATACTGCAAAGGACTGCAAAACTGCACACATCCATATATACAATTTAAATTTCCTGTAGGGAAAATCTGTAGTTCCAACTACGTCGCTTCTTGTGCATTTTTCGGCACTACTAGTCCGAGCTAAATCTCTTTTGAATGTTAAGTATCAACTGGCAAATTTAACACGGCGGTGTCGATTGTCACCCTCTGCACTACATTTTCATAATTCCGAAGTATTACTAAATTCTACAGTTTGCGCTAGTTCGTTTATTGGCGCAATTTCGATAGTTCTCAACTAGCTGCAAGTTCCTACAAATTCTATAGTTTTACATCTGCCAGTTAAATGCAGAATTTGCCACGCTTCATGCAAGTGGCTGTATAACACAGTGGCTAACGCGTCTGACTTGGGATCGGGCGCCGCGGTTCTATTCTGCAATTGAGCTAGTTCCCTTTTTGACACCTTTTCGCCAGTTCGGAACTAGAAATTTTGCTCACTAGTTATTGAGTTTCCTGCGGGGTTTGTACATTCATTTCTACAGTGATAACCCATCTTTGTCGTCACAATGCAATATGACAAACTAATAACGAACATAAAGGAAGAAGGTAGAAGCTGCTGTCGGTAGCATATGACACACATAAAACCGAAATGATATTTCATGGAATGACAGCAACAACAATACACCTGCAATAACAAAAACAGTGTCGGTTAGCTCCAGCTAGAGTACCAATAGCAACATTTGATGCAGTTTTTGTTGTTGGCAATTTCGAGTTTATTGCCGACTTTAATGGGCAATGATGAAATTAACAATCAACCTCTCCATATGACATTCCGTCAGCCGTCTTCTATATAGGCAAACGAAGTGAAGAGCTTCTGATGTCAAGTGTCTTACGGCATGTGCTTAACTTCATTACAGTGTGTGCGTGTGCGTGTGCATGTGTTGAGTGTCTGTATAATTGCAGTTAGAGTGTGTAAATTGCATTGCGGAAGTTGCAATTAATGCGCACGAAGCGAAGGAGCTTTTCTTTTTGGCATCTGCTTATACATTTTTCTTTCAATCTTTTATCCTAATTGCCGTCTCTCGCCCCCTCTCTCTCTGTATGTACATGTACATATACAGTAATAATGCAATCTGGCTGAAATGCAATTGCCATAAATATGAATATCACACCCGTGCATTGGTTGTAGTGGAAAATTACTTCGCACATTCTAGTGCAAGTGATGAATTTCTGATTTGAATGGCATGTCATGAGGTTTCAAAGTAAGGCAAATGTTATAAAAGTCAGGTGAGCAGGTATAAAATAAATATCAGTATAAGCACCCTGTAACTCAGCGACTTATTTGCAGGGTTCGGATTTGCCTCATTTTGGCTCCTCACTCACACATGCTTCACTCATGAGGGTGCAGCTGCATGAGTGGCCTCTGAGCGCATAAACAACAGAGGCCACACATTAGCGTGAGCGCTCTGCGTGAGTGGCAGCAGAGTGAGCAGCCAAGATGAGGCACGCTAGTAGCGTTGCCTCTCCTCAGCTGCGCCCTCATGAGTTGCTCTGAGTGAGTGAGGAATATGAGCGACGCCTCAGGGTGCCGACAGTCAACAACGAGTTGACGACCCGTTTCCGAAGCCCGAGTTCGTTCCGAGTTAGACAAAGTGCGTGCCCGTATGAAAAGATAAAAATCAGCTGTTTTCTATTTTGAACAGCCGTGTGAGTGTTGCCGTATTTGAAATAATCGGAAGACACAAAAATTTCGCATGAAATACCCAAACTTAGTACCGATGTTTACTCTCAATTTAAATTTTTAAATATATTGTTTTCTTTAAGAAAAAAAGCGACACAGGCGAAATTTTTAATAAAAAAATGCGCGATTTTGTATTCCAAGTTTTGGTAATTATCTAGTTTAGGTGACAACGGTGAAAATTGGTAAATTTTCAAGAAGTGGGGTGTCAATCGACGCGTTTTGATCACATGAACACGAATACGAAGCGGAACTTAATTTTTTAACGCAACAACAAATGACGGCGGTGTAAAAACGGGTTTTTGAGTGGCGGGTCCTATCCCTCCTCAGGAGTCAGAGTTGCATTTCTGATGTATTTTGTTATTTTCTTGTTGAAAAGTGAAAAATAAGTAAAAGAAAATACACTTTTTTGGCAATGAATAAAGGAATGACCATACGCAATTTTTATTTCGTGCTTACACAAAAAAATTTCTAAAAGCTGCCATTGTCGCAATTTTGTTTGCCTGTGTGAATTTTATGACGGAAAATATCAGTTGTTCACTATCCGCTGGCCCGCTATCCGTTGACCCATTCAAAAATGGTAAAAAGGGATAATTTTGAAATAAAAATTACTTTTATTTATCGTAAATTACTAGTTACTAACATCATTTATGTAACTTTTTTATTTCATCTTGTGCGAATTTATGCTCCGAAAAAAGTTATAACTGGATAATCTCGATTTTAAGTTTATTTGAAACTAAAATAAACGTATTAAAAATGGTTTCATGTGAATTAATAACATATACATAAATGATAATTATTTTCAATAAATGAGCTAAACAATTATCTAATAACTCATATTTCGCTTAAGTAAACTTAAGCTGTTTTTCCTATGAAGAAAGATATACAGCCTTATCGTGAACTTCATGTGAACAAAATGTTCCCAAAAATTACAAAGCAAAACAAAAACAAAATGTGAAAAATTGTTATTGTTTTGCTTTATATTTTTCGAGGGAAATTTTTCACATGAAGTTCATGATAGGGCTCATATTCCATTACATTTTACACTCGCATTTATTTCGTTTAATAATACAATGAAAAATACCGTTCAAATGTTTTAGTGGCTAAAAAAGTTCGTTCGGCAACACCGCGTTGAGCAAAAGCAATCAGCTGACACGTTTTCCGGCAAAAATCAAAATGCTCGTTGATTTCTGCGGTACGGGCTGCGTACTCGTATGTTTCGGTCGTTGGTGAGTTTTCATTTATATGGCACTCTCATAAGGTAGATCGTGTCAGCTGACACGGGTTGCGGCAACTCGTTGTTGACTGTTAGCACCATCACAGCTTGGCGATGACGCAGCCAACCGTCTGTAGTAAGTATGCAGTATGGAGCTGCATGAATGCTACAAATTTGTTTACTCTGCAGTGTGCACACTGCACGCATATGTGGTAAATCTACAGCACATTTTTTTTAAATATGAAGATCTACTGCACGGCGTTTAAAATCTATCGCATTTTAAGATTAAATATTTGTTTAATCTTGACTTTTGTTCAAAATAATGTACTTTATGGCAAATATGGTAGTAGAAAACTCTTTGGCAGCGCTTTTATGTTCGAAATCGAATAACGAAAGCCCGTATGACACCACTTTATTTCTCTGAATTTTTCTTGTATTTATTGTTTGAAAAATCTACCGAAAGTAAAACTACAAAAACAATTCTACTGTAGGTTGAAAAAAGATAAACTATCCCTCAAAGAACAATTTGATTGTCATTTAATTTTAAACTCAACTAGAACAATTTTTTTTTTTAATTTGAATAATAAATTACTAAAATAAAATAATAATGAAAATTAAAATTAAAATAGAAGGATGGCTATGTACTGAGTATATTTGGAACAATACGGTACGCAAATAGGACTTCTTCATTCCCTTGATTGAAAAGCGGAAGTTAGATAGAGCTTGCTAAATTTACAACTTGTAGGTACATACCTATTTTCATTTCTTTTTTTATTTCAAAATTATTTTATTTTATTGTTGTCAAGGTAAAAAATTGTGAGAAATAGACTGTTAATGTCAAATGCAAAAAAAATATGATTCTAATGACGAATAAATAGTTTTTTTGCGTTAGTCGCATAATAAATAAAAACTAAACAAGTAGGTAAGTACCTACATATGTAGGTACATACATACATATATTTTATCATACAAAAAACATTATATCAAGCAACGAATGCACATTCTTAAAAATAATGTTCCTTTTAACTACCTACCTACATACATACGAATGTAAATATTCGTAATGGCCTGGTTATGCTACCAATCAAGCTGGTCGAGCACCGTGTAATTGTTGTTGTGCACTCCGACGGTGAGAGAATTTTCGGACTCTCACATCCAGCAAACTTGCTGTGTGAAACAGGCAGCCAGCAAACGAGGTTTCAGAGGTAATAATGTGTTATGTTGTGTATGTGCTCAGTAATTATCATGTGTTATGTTGTGTATGTGCGCTCCAATCACCAATGTAAGCATAACCACCTCTCACCAATCACGAAATGTTTCCGATTTTGATTGGCAATGTTGATTGGTACCATAACCACAGCATAATTGCATCTGCTGAATTAAATACATATCTACACATATACATAGATGAAAAACAACAAAAACCAAGTTTAGGTAGAAATATGGATTTTACATACCTACTCAATCGCCTAAAACGGGCATAAATATGAAAAAAAAGCAGAAAAACAACCAGACATGCTTTTTATTAGAAAAACATGTCACTAAATTGCACACTGCAACATAAATATATGTATGTATGCATTCTAATATATGTATGTAATATTTACTGAGTTTCTGCGCACTCACCCACACGCTCACTCGCATTACACAAAGAGAAGAGGAATCCTACGACGGCTCATCTCACACGCAGCGTGAGCGCCTCATTTCTTCATCGCTCATTCGAAATGAGTGAGGAAACAAAAAAAATCCTCACTCTGCTTTAGAGATGAGCGAAAAACGCAAACGGCCACTCATCATCATGCCGTGAGGCTGAAATTCCTCACTCACTCACTCATACTCTGAGTTTCTTCCTACCCTGCTTATTTGCTTACAGCCTTACACACGCATATCATATGAGATATGTATGTGTAAAAGATACGTATGTATGTATAAAGTTACCCTGCAGCGAAATCAACTAGTTGTAAACTAATTGACAACTAGTTGGCCATACAGCTCAACTAGTCAGCCATCTATCTTTTTTCCATATTAGCAACTGGTATTTTTAACGTGGTGATGGCCTAGGAAATGGCAATTATCAGTATCCACACCAGAGTCATACCACTTGACTGACTAGTCAGTATCCACACCAGCATCATACCACTTGACTGACTAGTCAGTATACACACCAGCATCATACCAATTTGCTGACTAGTCAGTGTAGATATCAGAACTATACCAGTTGTTGATTAGTTTTACATGCTACTCCAATGAAAATAAAAATTGCAAAATAAAGTTTCTAATACATTTATTTAGTTATTAGAATATGATATTTAAATTAAAGAATTCAGGCACATTAGATTGTGATCTTGCATATTAAATATTTAGGAAAATCAACATTAACATTGTGAATAAGTAACACGTTGACCATTCTAAGCTTGACATTTATATTGATGATTTTCTGACTTTATACAAACATATCATGTACTTTTTTCTATGGCTGAAGTAGTATCTAATATACTGGGCTATATTAACATCTCAAACTATGTTATATTTGTGGCATTCACCTGATTTAATGATCTAACAATTTTCAACCAACTAAATCTACAAGGGGCCTACTACGCAGGGTTCGAATACTACAACAACAATAAAGAAGTTGCTTTACTTTTACTGCATACATGTTCATTGCAACCTCCAGAAGCCCCGGATACATTCGTTTTTAATTTAAAACCCTTTTTTTTGGCAAAACTTCTTGTTTCATAACTAATCTCAATTTTTCCCCTATGAATCTAGTTGGGCAACTCCCATAATTTATCTAGTCAGTTAACTGGTAGGTTGGCTGACTAGTTTGGACTTTCGCTGCAGGGTATATTTCTTCCTTGTGCAATGGCCTACTGGGTTCTAATTAATTAATTACAACCCCGATTATTGGTTTTTTAAAAAATAGCGGCGACTCTAGGTCCGTCCATTCGTGTGGAAACAATTAAGAAGCACAACGCGAATTTGGACAAAGCTCGGTTTGTTTAAATTTACTGGCTTTCGCAATTTATCTACTACATAATTACTGCTTTGTAAACCATATCTTCATAACATTTCAGTCCAATAATTTTTTTTTGTTGGTATTTTTAATTGGTTCTCCAGCAGTAGATACAAAATATCTGGTTCTTATTATTTTTTTGAAACTAGAAAAACATCGTAGGCACGAATGTAACGACAGCTGTTTCACCTTACATCCCTCTAAGACTCATCAGGTTAATTTTGCTTCGGCCAAGAATCGAACTTGCGCCCTTTGCAGTACAATGATAATAATATAATATAATAATACAATGGTGCTATTATAGCTCTGACGAGTTTTATGGCCGAACTTCTCTCCCAATTCGAGGTGTGCTCCTTTTGTTTTTCCTACCAATTGGGTGGACCTACAGTTTTATGCCGGCTCCGAACGGCGAATTCATTTTTTGTGAGAAGCTTTTTCATGGCAGAAATACACTCGGAGGGTATGCCGCCCACTGCCGAGAGGTGACCGCTGCTCTTAAAAAACCCAATATGGATTTTTACTAATTAGAAAATTTTTTTTTGGTGTTTGCTCGGACCCGAGACCTCTGGCATAGCAGACGAGCACTCCACGCACTGCACCACACATGATTAAACACAAGCAGCGAATAAAGTGTACGCACGCACACTGGTCAGCCCCCATACACAAAAGTCAAAAACGTTGGTGCTTGCAAAAAAATTTCTGTCATGCATTTCCGTGGGAAATTTATTGAATTTTATGGAAAACCTCCTTCTATGTGCAATAGCCACCATTAAATGTTACTTTGGCTCATTTAAGGTCAACACATTTGAAAAAAAAATTTTTTTGGAAAAAGTTTGTGTAAATAAGTGTATTATGATTTTTGCGATATTTCAAGTTTTAGTGCTAAGAAGAATGCGGATAACTATGGAAACGCAAGAAAAACGTATGTTTCATGGTTTAGCGAAAGAAAACAGTGAAAACAATTTATTTTTAGCAAAATACAAAATGAAGAAATCTTGGCTTTTCTATGAGCGTAATTTTCAAGCATTAGCATTTTCATTTAAACTTTTAACAATTAAGGACCACTCTGGACCAGGTCTTATAAGCAGATTCGAGTTCTTTCAAGTCTTCTCTTAGGAAGCCTGTTTATACATTTTTCCATTTTTTTTCCCTTTTTCTTAAAATATCATATTAAATGTAACTAGTCTATACAAAATATTGTTGCCCTTTTACGATTTTTGTACATAATTACATCGACTGTTTTCGATAAAACTTTTTTTCGATAAAATCTGAGTAATTGAGTTTTGTCCCACTCTCCATACAAATGAGACCAGTGTGGGACGTTCAGAATAACGAATTTTTATTTTTAATTATTTATCTGTAGATACTTTGCTTCGCTCACAAGAAAAAAAGCGTTAAAGAAAGATAAATGCGAACGAGCAAACCCGAAACCACAAACATAGTAAATACAAGCTTTATTCCTTTTATTCCCCACAGCTGAGACGTAATGTTTCTCTAGCTTTATTTCGGAAGAATGTGGATGGGATACGCTAACAATGGGCTAAGGTGATACTACTGTCTTTCAGCTGCCACTTGCAGCCATTGGCACCATACTCCCCTAAACCCCAAAAACCGCGTTCGTAAAGAAAATGTTGTTGAATTCTCGTTTATTTGCAGACATTCATATGCTTCATTTTTCGTGTCTTCTATATATACATATGTATGTACATGTATTTATTTATTTATTTAGACAATTAGCTCGAGTTGCAGACATCATCTAATTAAAAAAGCTTCTTATAAATAAAATGAAAGTTAAAAACTCTGCACTTGGCCACATATGTATGTATGTACTTACAAATATGTACTTGACAAAGTGTCTACACAAGTGACTTTCTTAGCATTTTATTTGTTTATAAGTCTTGTAGCATTAAACATTTGTTCGAATTTATTTTGAGTTGAATCGCTTTTGTCTACAACAGTAATTAGTAAAGATTAAAAATGTATATTTTGGATACCACTTTTTTCATTTTCTGAAACCTGACCCAAATATAGAACGGAATGAAATTTAAATCATTTGAAAATTGTACGTTGAAACTTAAATCGAGAATTAGGATTTTCTTTAAGATTTTTTAAACACTTGAAATTTCTTTCTGTTGTTTAATGGGTACTTTTTACATATATAATGCCCGCACAGTTTTTGAAAGCCAACCAGTTAAGACATGAAAGTAATATTGCTATTACTCAATATAATAAACATAAATAATCATACATAAGTATCACAGTCGGAGAGCACTTTCCTTTATTTTGAAGGTGCCCTATCAAAAATCTCTGATGCTTCTGCTGCTGAGACAGTCCCCTCCAAGTCAATTTAAACAAAGGATTATTTCTGATTACAACACATCGTTAGAGCAGTGATGCCAGATAATCTCCGCTAAAATTCCCACAGAAATTGGAAAAAAATCCCTAATTTCCCACATTTTAAATAAAAAAATCCCACAAAATTCCCACCGAATTTACAGCATTTATTTAAGTAATATAAGAATATATAACAGGCAAATACAGTTTTTTTAATAGCTAAAAGTATCGGTTGTGCAAATTATTTGCATTGTGCAAATGGATATGATTTTTGTTGATTTTAAAGTTGAAGCAATTGATATTTTTAGATTGAAAGGCAACTCTTACTTTACTTATACTATTTAACATATCACTAGAAAGTTTGTTTCGCTTTTTACATTTAACATCCGTTACAATTGAAAATATTCTTTTTGGTTCAGCTTTTGAATGGGGTAACGTGAGTACAATTTCAAGTAAATATGGAGTTGGAAGTTCCAAAACTTTTAGCTGTAATTCCCACGGAATTGTAAAAAAGTCGGATTTTAAGAAATTTCTTGCAATTTTCAACACAAGTGTCTCAGTTTCTTCCCGTAGCCGGTGTATAAGTACATTTCGGATTTGGAACAATGCGTTAAATTCATTGAACAAGTTAAGAACGTACTTCAAAAATCTAAAATAAGCCTTGTTTTGAATTCCCTCCAATTCCTCATACATAATTTGTGCTTTTTTACGCTTATCTCATGTATGTAACCGACTCCTTTTTGCATTGCATAAGTTAACGCGAAGGCGTGTGTGTTCATACACTGAATGGCGGTTTTTCAGTGTGAGATGTGCTTATTTTAAGTTATACTTGTCGTTTTCGATTCGCCATCACACAAGCGAGGTCGGATCGAACAAAAATGTTTGAATCCATAATGAGTAGTAGCCATACTCGCTAACTGGTCGATAAAAATTTCCCTCTGCTCGCTATCATTCACATATAAATTTGACAGAAGGAAATTTATAACCAGCAGAGAAATTGTGAATCGAAAGCGGCTACTATAAATTATACATATGTAGGTATGTAAACAGTTCTACAACCAAAAAATCCCTTTTTTATATGGACGACAACGAAATGTCCCTTTTTTCCCTCTTTAAAAATTTTGCAGTAAAATATCCCTCAAAAAGGGAAATTTCCCTCAATCTGGCACCACTGCGTTAGAGCTGTGCACAGCTGGAAATCGGACGACAAGTGGCGACAACAACAACGCCTAAAAGAGAATCTAAAACTGATGTCGTGCGCTAAAAACTACAGCAAACAACAAATCTCAGTAGCGGCTATGGTGACAATATTTGAACTAATAGTCGCATTGAATAGTTGGAGACATGGGTGGATATACATACATATGTAGATATGTACACTAAAGTGTCCCGAATTTTGTTTTTTTTTATTTCCCCTCAAAATTTGCGGATTTGATCGCAAATTACGAAACAAGCTTTAAAAACTAAATAAATAAATCTTCAGGGCTCTATCGATCTTTAAAGTTTTGCGGTTTTGTCATTCATGCAGAACGCTCACTCACCCTAACATATATTACATTCTTTTCGTTTTTATAAATTCTATTCGCTTAATTTTTTTTTATGCAATTTACTCTTAAGTGCAAAAATCTGAGTTCAATTTAGTTACAATGGAAATACTCGTACATACACATATTTTCTACTGTGTGTTTGATTCGGCTTCTGCATTTTATTTGCCTTTCAGTCGTGGAGTAGCAGTTCCATAAAAAAAAACACGGTTCTTTAACTAAAGCTTAAAGTTCTGATTTGCCTAAAGTTGAATTTTAAAACGTTACGAATATGCTGGAATCAGAAAAGATTTAGAAGAGGCTACTAGTCCTGGGCGAAGGTACTAGTATGTACTAGGTTGAAGAAATCTACTTTGAATTATTTCATTTTTTTTTTAATAAAAGTATAAAATAACTTAGTTACCACTGTTTAAGGTTCATTTTATTTGTGAAAATTTGCTCAAAATTTTATTTGGATACGAATGCCAGAACATAGTGAAAGCTGAAGGGAAACATATTACATTTACATATCTTATACATAACCCAAACAACCTGAAATCTTTGTTAATTCAAAATCTAGGGCCATGAAACTTATATACGTAGATTAGGGACCATTGTATTTGCCAAAAACTGTTGCAAATTTTATTAGGATGCGATTACCAGAACATAGTGAAAACCGAAGCGGAAAATATTTATCTTATAAGTCCAACTTTACAACCTGATCTTCTTTTGCTTATATCTTTGTTGTTTCAAAAGCTATGGCGATGAGACTTATCCTAGATTAAAGTTCATAAATATAACTTTTCCTAAT
Source organism: Urophora cardui (assembly GCA_960531455.1). Classification (NCBI taxonomy): domain Eukaryota; kingdom Metazoa; phylum Arthropoda; class Insecta; order Diptera; family Tephritidae; genus Urophora; species Urophora cardui. The sequence goes on along the minus strand of OY482671.1, from coordinate 87,049,658 downwards.
TAAAAAAATATTTGGATTACGGGGCGGACGGCTATTACACGTCACCTGTCGGCAGTGGGCGGCATACCCTACGAGTGTATTTGTGTCATCAAAAAGCTTCTCACAAAATATGCATTCGCCGTTCGGAGCCGGCATAAAACTGTAGGTAGGTCCACCCAATTTGTAGGAAAAATAACGGTCAAGGAGCACACCTCGCATTGGGAGAGAAGCTCGGCCATAAAACTCGTCACAGTTATAAAAGCGCCAGTGTATTATTATTATTATTATTATTATTATTATTATTATTATTATTATTATTATTATTATTATTATTATTATTATTATTATTATTATTATTATTATTATTATTATTATTATTATTATTATTATTATTATTATTATTATTATTATTATTATTATTATTATTATTATTATTATTATTATTATTATTATTATTATTATTATTATTATTATTATTATTATTATTATTATTATTATTATTATTATTATTATTATTATTATTATTATTATTATTATTATTATTATTATTATTATTATTATTATTATTATTATTATTATTATTATTATTATTATTATTATTATTATTATTATTATTATTATTATTATTATTATTATTATTATTATTATTATTATTATTATTATTATTATTATTATTATTATTATTATTATTATTATTATTATTATTATTATTATTATTATTATTATTATTATTATTATTATTATTATTATTATTATTATTATTATTATTATTATTATTATTATTATTATTATTATTATTATTATTATTATTATTATTATTATTATTATTATTATTATTATTATTATTATTATTATTATTATTATTATTATTATTATTATTATTATTATTATTATTATTATTATTATTATTATTATTATTATTATTATTATTATTATTATTATTATTATTATTATTATTATTATTATTATTATTATTATTATTATTATTATTATTATTATTATTATTATTATTATTATTATTATTATTATTATTATTATTATTATTATTATTATTATTATTATTATTATTATTATTATTATTATTATTATTATTATTATTATTATTATTATTATTATTATTATTATTATTATTATTATTATTATTATTATTATTATTATTATTATTATTATTATTATTATTATTATTATTATTATTATTATTATTATTATTATTATTATTATTATTATTATTATTATTATTATTATTATTATTATTATTATTATTATTATTATTATTATTATTATTATTATTATTATTATTATTATTATTATTATTATTATTATTATTATTATTATTATTATTATTATTATTATTATTATTATTATTATTATTATTATTATTATTATTATTATTATTATTATTATTATTATTATTATTATTATTATTATTATTATTATTATTATTATTATTATTATTATTATTATTATTATTATTATTATTATTATTATTATTATTATTATTATTATTATTATTATTATTATTATTATTATTATTATTATTATTATTATTATTATTATTATTATTATTATTATTATTATTATTATTATTATTATTATTATTATTATTATTATTATTATTATTATTATTATTATTATTATTATTATTATTATTATTATTATTATTATTATTATTATTATTATTATTATTATTATTATTATTATTATTATTATTATTATTATTATTATTATTATTATTATTATTATTATTATTATTATTATTATTATTATTATTATTATTATTATTATTATTATTATTATTATTATTATTATTATTATTATTATTATTATTATTATTATTATTATTATTATTATTATTATTATTATTATTATTATTATTATTATTATTATTATTATTATTATTATTATTATTATTATTATTATTATTATTATTATTATTATTATTATTATTATTATTATTATTATTATTATTATTATTATTATTATTATTATTATTATTATTATTATTATTATTATTATTATTATTATTATTATTATTATTATTATTATTATTATTATTATTATTATTATTATTATTATTATTATTATTATTATTATTATTATTATTATTATTATTATTATTATTATTATTATTATTATTATTATTATTATTATTATTATTATTATTATTATTATTATTATTATTATTATTATTATTATTATTATTATTATTATTATTATTATTATTATTATTATTATTATTATTATTATTATTATTATTATTATTATTATTATTATTATTATTATTATTATTATTATTATTATTATTATTATTATTATTATTATTATTATTATTATTATTATTATTATTATTATTATTATTATTATTATTATTATTATTATTATTATTATTATTATTATTATTATTATTATTATTATTATTATTATTATTATTATTATTATTATTATTATTATTATTATTATTATTATTATTATTATTATTATTATTATTATTATTATTATTATTATTATTATTATTATTATTATTATTATTATTATTATTATTATTATTATTATTATTATTATTATTATTATTATTATTATTATTATTATTATTATTATTATTATTATTATTATTATTATTATTATTATTATTATTATTATTATTATTATTATTATTATTATTATTATTATTATTATTATTATTATTATTATTATTATTATTATTATTATTATTATTATTATTATTATTATTATTATTATTATTATTATTATTATTATTATTATTATTATTATTATTATTATTATTATTATTATTATTATTATTATTATTATTATTATTATTATTATTATTATTATTATTATTATTATTATTATTATTATTATTATTATTATTATTATTATTATTATTATTATTATTATTATTATTATTATTATTATTATTATTATTATTATTATTATTATTATTATTATTATTATTATTATTATTATTATTATTATTATTATTATTATTATTATTATTATTATTATTATTATTATTATTATTATTATTATTATTATTATTATTATTATTATTATTATTATTATTATTATTATTATTATTATTATTATTATTATTATTATTATTATTATTATTATTATTATTATTATTATTATTATTATTATTATTATTATTATTATTATTATTATTATTATTATTATTATTATTATTATTATTATTATTATTATTATTATTATTATTATTATTATTATTATTATTATTATTATTATTATTATTATTATTATTATTATTATTATTATTATTATTATTATTATTATTATTATTATTATTATTATTATTATTATTATTATTATTATTATTATTATTATTATTATTATTATTATTATTATTATTATTATTATTATTATTATTATTATTATTATTATTATTATTATTATTATTATTATTATTATTATTATTATTATTATTATTATTATTATTATTATTATTATTATTATTATTATTATTATTATTATTATTATTATTATTATTATTATTATTATTATTATTATTATTATTATTATTATTATTATTATTATTATTATTATTATTATTATTATTATTATTATTATTATTATTATTATTATTATTATTATTATTATTATTATTATTATTATTATTATTATTATTATTATTATTATTATTATTATTATTATTATTATTATTATTATTATTATTATTATTATTATTATTATTATTATTATTATTATTATTATTATTATTATTATTATTATTATTATTATTATTATTATTATTATTATTATTATTATTATTATTATTATTATTATTATTATTATTATTATTATTATTATTATTATTATTATTATTATTATTATTATTATTATTATTATTATTATTATTATTATTATTATTATTATTATTATTATTATTATTATTATTATTATTATTATTATTATTATTATTATTATTATTATTATTATTATTATTATTATTATTATTATTATTATTATTATTATTATTATTATTATTATTATTATTATTATTATTATTATTATTATTATTATTATTATTATTATTATTATTATTATTATTATTATTATTATTATTATTATTATTATTATTATTATTATTATTATTATTATTATTATTATTATTATTATTATTATTATTATTATTATTATTATTATTATTATTATTATTATTATTATTATTATTATTATTATTATTATTATTATTATTATTATTATTATTATTATTATTATTATTATTATTATTATTATTATTATTATTATTATTATTATTATTATTATTATTATTATTATTATTATTATTATTATTATTATTATTATTATTATTATTATTATTATTATTATTATTATTATTATTATTATTATTATTATTATTATTATTATTATTATTATTATTATTATTATTATTATTATTATTATTATTATTATTATTATTATTATTATTATTATTATTATTATTATTATTATTATTATTATTATTATTATTATTATTATTATTATTATTATTATTATTATTATTATTATTATTATTATTATTATTATTATTATTATTATTATTATTATTATTATTATTATTATTATTATTATTATTATTATTATTATTATTATTATTATTATTATTATTATTATTATTATTATTATTATTATTATTATTATTATTATTATTATTATTATTATTATTATTATTATTATTATTATTATTATTATTATTATTATTATTATTATTATTATTATTATTATTATTATTATTATTATTATTATTATTATTATTATTATTATTATTATTATTATTATTATTATTATTATTATTATTATTATTATTATTATTATTATTATTATTATTATTATTATTATTATTATTATTATTATTATTATTATTATTATTATTATTATTATTATTATTATTATTATTATTATTATTATTATTATTATTATTATTATTATTATTATTATTATTATTATTATTATTATTATTATTATTATTATTATTATTATTATTATTATTATTATTATTATTATTATTATTATTATTATTATTATTATTATTATTATTATTATTATTATTATTATTATTATTATTATTATTATTATTATTATTATTATTATTATTATTATTATTATTATTATTATTATTATTATTATTATTATTATTATTATTATTATTATTATTATTATTATTATTATTATTATTATTATTATTATTATTATTATTATTATTATTATTATTATTATTATTATTATTATTATTATTATTATTATTATTATTATTATTATTATTATTATTATTATTATTATTATTATTATTATTATTATTATTATTATTATTATTATTATTATTATTATTATTATTATTATTATTATTATTATTATTATTATTATTATTATTATTATTATTATTATTATTATTATTATTATTATTATTATTATTATTATTATTATTATTATTATTATTATTATTATTATTATTATTATTATTATTATTATTATTATTATTATTATTATTATTATTATTATTATTATTATTATTATTATTATTATTATTATTATTATTATTATTATTATTATTATTATTATTATTATTATTATTATTATTATTATTATTATTATTATTATTATTATTATTATTATTATTATTATTATTATTATTATTATTATTATTATTATTATTATTATTATTATTATTATTATTATTATTATTATTATTATTATTATTATTATTATTATTATTATTATTATTATTATTATTATTATTATTATTATTATTATTATTATTATTATTATTATTATTATTATTATTATTATTATTATTATTATTATTATTATTATTATTATTATTATTATTATTATTATTATTATTATTATTATTATTATTATTATTATTATTATTATTATTATTATTATTATTATTATTATTATTATTATTATTATTATTATTATTATTATTATTATTATTATTATTATTATTATTATTATTATTATTATTATTATTATTATTATTATTATTATTATTATTATTATTATTATTATTATTATTATTATTATTATTATTATTATTATTATTATTATTATTATTATTATTATTATTATTATTATTATTATTATTATTATTATTATTATTATTATTATTATTATTATTATTATTATTATTATTATTATTATTATTATTATTATTATTATTATTATTATTATTATTATTATTATTATTATTATTATTATTATTATTATTATTATTATTATTATTATTATTATTATTATTATTATTATTATTATTATTATTATTATTATTATTATTATTATTATTATTATTATTATTATTATTATTATTATTATTATTATTATTATTATTATTATTATTATTATTATTATTATTATTATTATTATTATTATTATTATTATTATTATTATTATTATTATTATTATTATTATTATTATTATTATTATTATTATTATTATTATTATTATTATTATTATTATTATTATTATTATTATTATTATTATTATTATTATTATTATTATTATTATTATTATTATTATTATTATTATTATTATTATTATTATTATTATTATTATTATTATTATTATTATTATTATTATTATTATTATTATTATTATTATTATTATTATTATTATTATTATTATTATTATTATTATTATTATTATTATTATTATTATTATTATTATTATTATTATTATTATTATTATTATTATTATTATTATTATTATTATTATTATTATTATTATTATTATTATTATTATTATTATTATTATTATTATTATTATTATTATTATTATTATTATTATTATTATTATTATTATTATTATTATTATTATTATTATTATTATTATTATTATTATTATTATTATTATTATTATTATTATTATTATTATTATTATTATTATTATTATTATTATTATTATTATTATTATTATTATTATTATTATTATTATTATTATTATTATTATTATTATTATTATTATTATTATTATTATTATTATTATTATTATTATTATTATTATTATTATTATTATTATTATTATTATTATTATTATTATTATTATTATTATTATTATTATTATTATTATTATTATTATTATTATTATTATTATTATTATTATTATTATTATTATTATTATTATTATTATTATTATTATTATTATTATTATTATTATTATTATTATTATTATTATTATTATTATTATTATTATTATTATTATTATTATTATTATTATTATTATTATTATTATTATTATTATTATTATTATTATTATTATTATTATTATTATTATTATTATTATTATATAGACCATACATAGCCTTTGTCATACGCAAATAGTAGAAATACGTATTAAGCCCGTAACAGAGGCCTCTAAAAGTGTAACTAATGCTATTTCTAGGGGCGGCTTTATTAGAAACCGACTGCATCTCGAGCAAAAGTGCCAAAATTTGGACAGAAAAATATGTTTGAGTTCTAAGTTTTTTAAATTAATCAAGTGCAATAAATTTGTTTCTCTGTACTTATGTATATGTATGATTGATCTTAATAATAAAATAACCTATGGGTATTACATTTTTAACACGCTTTTATTAGCTTCACCTGTATGTATGTATGTATGTATGTATGTAACTTCATCCCATCCTAAAAGTTGCAACATTTAAGTAACTAAATTATTATATCCTCCAAACATTCACTTTTTTGTGTTCTCTCTATTACTTCTATTCTCCTCCGGATTCGAAACATGACATCAACAGCCCAACGGCATCATATAGTAGGACATTCAACATTATATTTTATGCTTCATTGCGGCTTTTATGTTAACTTTCTTCAAAATAGCCTCTATGAATTTCAATTCACTCCCGTATACAAGCCAATAAGTAACAAGCTTGCAGGGTACGGAAAAACTCACTCACGAACGCTCAAAAATACATTCTTCTCAAATCACAAACAAATGTTCAAAGAAAAACATATAACCACTCAAATAGCGAGCGAACTAACGCACAAAAGCCAGCGATCGCTCATAGCGATGGCGATAAACTCAATGCATAAATTCACTCAAAAGTAAAGCTTGAAGCTTTCTGTTTTGGGTTTGTTGTATTTGCAATGAAATCAACCACATGTACAATGTACATACATACATAGGTATGCAGAGCAAGAACTGGTTTTGTGTTTTGTGTAACAACCCAATAAACATTTTTCTTCATTTTCAATTTGAGGTTCATTTGAGAAGTAACCCTATTGTCAAATATCAAACGTTTGTGATCAAATGCACCTCAAATTTCCCTTGATAGCGTTCTCAAACAAAACGGCTCATTTTTAGTATGGGATTTTGGGCTGATTCTCAATTTGATTCATTTCATTTTCTCAAACCTATTTCAAAGGTGGTACGAAATGGAATGCAATCAATAGATGTATGTATGTATTACATATCGACGCTTCCAAACAAAACTGTACTAAGTCTGAAAACTGTGTTTTGCAGGAGAAGCTCTCAAAGTTTAAACTCGATATGAAACGTCGGTTGTATGCTAAGTATATTTTAACTTGTAACTTCTGTTTGGATTGAACGATCAACGCCAAAACTCGACAATATCAAAGTCAGGGTACGCTTTATATAAAACCGTAAGAAAAAATAAAAATTTGCTACGTCGTTTCTCATGGCAAGCTCTCAAAGTTTTTATTCTGTAAAAATCTCGAGTTGTATTATATGTACACTTTTGCTTATAACTTTTGATTGGATTGTCCGATTGATACCAAAATTGGACAGCATCTAAATTAAGACACACTCTACTTGAAAACGCCAAAAACGGGAAAATGTACTAAGTCGACTTAGTACAGTATTGTTTGGAAGCGTCGATATTTGTACTCTAGAGTACAGAAAAGTTGAGGGATAGTGAGAGAGTTTGTGTTTTGAGCGCAGAAGTGGAATGGAATAAATAAATGTATGTACATATATATTACTCGTACATATTTGTACTCTGATGTGATGTTTTTCATTTACCCGTGCGGGTGAATTTTGCCGGTACCTTTTGTACAGTTACATGAGTATGTTAATATCTTTTTTAATATGCATACACACATGTGATAAACAAACTGTTTTTATTAAATTTTGTGTAACTTCACAAAAAGCCACAAACAAATAAAATAAGAGTAAGATATACAGAATCATTATTACACACAGTCATTTTCAACCATCATCATTTCAACCGTTAAAAGACTGCTCGAGTAGAACAACGAACGCTGACTGAAATTAGCAAACACACAAAATTTCTTCGTTCCTTCAAGCCTTGACATGTTGAAATTCGTGAAATGGTACAAAATGCGAAACAAGTTTTTTTTTTCAAATGTGTTGTAAGTTATTTTAAAATTGATAAACAATGTTTGATGAACACTTGAAAATATGTTTATTTTCAAATGATATATATGCTGATTCTCAACTTTAGAAACAATATTTTCTCAAACGTTTGATAATTTCTTTTTCAAATGGAATGGGAAGCTTTCTGCTTTGTCGTTGTTGTGTTTGCAATAAAAACAATAGCATGTACATACATATGTATGAAAAGCAAGAACTGGTTTTGTTTGTAATTCATTTAATAGTAAGTAGTGAATCAACGAAAAGGAACCCTAATTGCATTTTTATACAATGTTTTGTAAACGTGAGGTGAAAAAAATTTCTCTAAAAAAAAAAAAAAACTTCGCCACTCGGGACTCGAACCTGAGCTCCTTGCTCCGTAGGCAGCAAGTTTACTTCACTGCATATTGGCATTTTTGGTAGAAGTTATAAATACATATGTATGTATATCTATTTCGGAGAACACCACATCCCATCAGACTTCTTTTTACTTTTATTCTTGCGTCCGCATAAAACATCCTTTAATGAAAAATTTCACTGAAAAGTCAAAAATAAATAATAGCTTAAAAAACTAAAAAACACGCTTTAATCTTAAAAATCGTACTAAAAATTGAGAAATAATTTAATTAGAAACAAAATGATGAACGAAAATATAAGTATTTAAGGAAAAGCGTGGGGGTGCTCAATAATATTTGAACATGAAAATATTCGATTCGTACAACTAGTACAAAAATATACCTAGTTGCGAAATTAAAGAGTACGATATATGAAATCTCAAAAACGTCAAAATAAAATTATTAGTAAAAAAACACCGATTTTAAATATTTTTTGACATACTGAGCACCCCACGCTTTTCCTTAAATACTTATATTTTCGTTCATCATTTTGTTTCTAATTAAATTATTTCTCAATTTTTAGTACGATTTTTAAGATTAAAGCGTGTTTTTTAGTTTTTTAAGCTATTATTTTATGATGTCAGCTCTAAAGTTTAGGCTTCTAAATATATGAAATTAACAAAATTTCACAGCTTGGTAGAGCCCTCAAGATCGAATTTTATTCCAGTTTTTTTTTACTTTTATTGCGATAGCATAGCTCAAAAAAATTGTTTTCGTACATGCACGGGACACCCTAATGTACAGACAAAAAATAGTTGATAGGCTTTGTGAGTGTCGATCACGAATTGCTTCAAGTTGCAGGTTAAGCGTTTAACTCTACGGCGTTTATCACAACCACATTTTTTTGCACGCAAGTTCGAAAAAACACACGATAGATTAGCGAATAACATGGAAATCAACAACAAAAACCAAGACATCTGGCTATATTAAGCGTGTCGAACTGAAAGCGCTTAGCTGTTTGTCAGCCTGCAACAGCAGTGTTGCTTTGAAAAAGAACGAATAGAAACATAAAGGTTGTTCTCTCTGTCTAATATTTTTGCCGAGATATCATGATATCTTGAGAAGTTTGCCACACAGAGAGAACGCGCCTTTAAGAAAATAAAATTCGAACTGACTTCATTGTGAACTAGCATGTTAGTCATATTCTTTCCACTCATTGTACGACTGTTGTCGCTTTGCTCTGCATGCCTCCCAGTGGCGGATTAACAATCTGGTGGGCCCTGGGGCGAAATTTTTTGGGGGGCCCTTTTCCATATAAATATTTTGCGATTAGAATACAGTTTGATCGTTATAAATTTAAATTGCGGTTCATGTAACATAATTGATCATTGGACGTTGTTTTTCTCTGTGCATTAAACGCACTACTCCATAATATTGATGTCATTTTATATTGACATTTTTTGGTTATTGTTATAGTCAGTGTTTAAAAAATTGCAATAACTTTCATTTCGATGCTTACAAACAATACTGTACTAAGTCGACTTAGTACATTTTCCCGTTTTTGGCGTTTACAAGTATTACGTGTCTTAATTTAGATGCTATCTAATTTTGGTATCAATCGGACAATCCAATCAAAAGTTATGAGCAAAAGTGTACATATAATACAACACGAGATTTTTACAGAATAAAAGCTTTGAGAGCTTGCCATGAAAAACCACGCAGCAAATTTTTATTTTTTCTTACGGTTTTATATGAAGCGTACCCTAGCTTTGATATTGTCGAGTTTTACAAGTGAAAATATACTTAGCATATAACTGAAGTTTCATATCTGAGTTTAAACTTTGAGAGCTTCTCCTGCAAAACACAGTTTTCAGACTTAGTACAGTTTTGTTTGGAAGCGTCGATTTCATTTGCTATCACTTAAACTTACTGCTCTGAACAACAAAGCAGTCGTAGTGTTTGTAGTGCCTTTTAAAAATTTTGATTTTGACTTGATTTTGATTTCGTCAGCGCAACAAGTCAAAGTAAGTAAGTAAGGTTTGCTTTTGCACGTTGTATTCAGAAGCAGTCGTGAAATATGAAAATCAAACTACAGCACACGCAATTACTCATTTTAAAAAGCGACGATAAGTAAAATCAAAAATAATCAACATTTTCACGACTTTTGCTACTTCGACTCAAGTTTTTTAAACACTGGTTATAGTCATTTCGTAAACATGGATAAGTCTAGAAAATATAAGTGTGGAGCTGAAAAGCGCAAATAAAAAAAAAATAAAGACGAACGCGATAGGCAACTGCTTTCTAAAATACCGAAATTAACAAGCCACTTCGCTAATGCGACGACAACTGTAAACGAAGCAAATTGTGACAATCCTGAGTTTTGTGAATCTACTTCTGATACTTTTTCAATTCCATCAACGTGAAAGGAGGTTAATTTCCAACATGTTGACAGCACGATCGAAGGTGTGCAAAATCCAGACAATGTCGAAAGTTTGGTGAATGTATCAAAAATTGATGAAAGTTCCACCAATGTGTTTTCAAATGACCCAGGTTTGTGGCCTATTCAATTCAATCAATCAATCGTTCAAACTTATTGGATTAAGAAGGGTATGCTATCGTTGGTATTTCAATATAAGAGTAAAAAATTAACACAGAATACTCTTATTTAGGTCCCTCGTCGTGTCGCAATATTGATTTGATCGCAAAGAAATCTGGACAAAGAAACTTTTCTGAATATCATTTGCATCGGGTTTTACCAAATGGAACACAGACCGAACGTGATTGGCATTTAGACATTTTATAACGCATTTATTTATGCATGTTTGTCACTAATGTTACAGATGAAAGATCATTTTCAAAATTGAAATTGATAAAAAATTGTTTGCGTAACACTATGAGAGATGATCGTTTGAACAGTCTATCAGTTCTTTCCATTGAAAATAACTTGTTGGATGAATTAAACTTTGATGAAATTATTGATAAGTTCGTAACACTCAAGTGCAGAAAAGTTGTGGTTTAATTTTGTTGGGCAAATATGTAAATAAAAATCTATCATATTTACATATGAATATTTTTTTTCATGGGCCCCCTTGAGTCCGGGGCCCTGGGGCAATGGTCCCAAAATTTGTTCGATAATCCGCCACTGATGCCTCCATTTCGAATTAATTAATTTTTCATCGGAATAAAATAAAATACTTAAAAAAAAAGAACTAGAAACATCAATTCAAACTCACTTCTCATAGAAGACTATTGTGAATGTAATAACATAGTTGCATTTCCCGTGATATTTTTCTCGTGTTATCAAATATCACGGGTTGAGGTGTGATAAATTTGCCGAAGCTTCAAATTTGACAACACGTGTATTTTGTTGTCATCTCGGCAAATTTGCCAGGCCAAAATCACACGGAAATAACAACCTTATAGAATTTTTGAAATCTATGTCTTTGGAACATATATCCTATATAGCTTAAACATCAACCAATTGCCCAAATATCAGCCAATCGTATTCTTTTATACAGAGGCTACACCAAGCGGAATCTACCGGTAACCACCGGTAACTACTGCAACACAACCGAACTCTGCTGGTGAATGGTAAAAATTCGAATCCACCCGAAGCCCTCTAATGTGGAGTGCTGGTAATTAATTTCTAGCAAGTTGAGCGTTCTTTTCACAGTCGCCTAATGGAAAAACCAACTAATGGCGCTGTGCTCTGGGAGGATAGGCCAGCCCAAAAATGTGTATCCATACCTAGTCATGTGGTAATTCCAGCCCATTATGGTGGGTGCTGCATGTTGCAGCAGCATGTGGCGACATATATATACATATGTATGCATTCATCTATTACTGGTGACACACGTAATATTCCATTAATACTAACCATTGTTGCAGTGTGGATTTTGGCTATCATTGTTGCTCTGGCGTTCAGTGCTACCCTTTCAGAATGGTTTTTTATCTTACTTTAAGTGGCGCTAATGTGGGTCAAGCGTGCAGCTCACAAAACCGCCGAAGAATATTGAAGACAAAAGAATGTGATATAATAAAATAGCAGATAAAAATAGGAATCAGTAGAAATCGCTAAAGCAAAAACAAACAATTACAACACCCTATTTTTATACTCGGCCATAAAACTCGTCAGAGTTATAATAGCGCCATTGTATTATTATATATTATTTTTATACTCAGCTGTACGTAGTACTTACACGGAGCATAATAGTGCTTTTGCAAAAGGTTAATGGTTTTTTACGACATTTTACATGCAGACAAAAAAAGTAACATTAAGCTGGTATAAAGAAATGACCCCAATGGCGCGCATAAGGTTAAAACAATTATAAAGTAGAAACCCTCATCTCAAGCCAAAGAGATTGGTGTATCAAACTTATGATCGGACCATAAATACCGAATTTCTAAAATGAATTTTAGCAACGTCCAAAAAAATACAGTGGACTTTTTTTTTGGTTCATATAAGGCGAGGCCTAATGTACGCATCGTTGGCTTCGTGGGCAAATACGCTAAGTCCATTATTGTAAGTTTTCAGGAGAGGCAAAAACCCCCTAACTTTTTTTGTTGTTACTATTTTTAAAATCTTAAAATGCAGTTTTCTTCCTCAGATGGTCATGCTAAAATATCAGTTACCGACACATTTTAAAATAAAGCTTAAGCAAAGTTGTGAGCTTCTTTGGGACTTAGCAGATTTTCTTTCTATGATTTTGTTTTTTTTTTTTTTATTTTAGCTGGACTCTCTTTAGCACATTTTCTCTCAAATTATTATACTCACCTGTGGTACATGGTAAAAATTGAAATTTTTTGATGAAATTTGGTACACAGGCTCCAAACTAGGCAGGGGCGGCGGGTATTGAAAATGTGCGAAAGCGGATTATAACCACGCCCACTTTCCCTATATATCATATATCGAAAAATACACAAAAAGAGAGAATGGATGAAATTTCATGACCTTAGGCCGTTATAAATATTGTAAAAAAAGAATAATTTCTTATTTTCACCTGGACTTAGCACGTAGATTTAGCAAATTTGCAGAACACTGCATAAAACATGAGAAACAGACATTATGATAACTTCTTTTTGGCAGACGATGTATTTTTAGTTGTACCATCTTACTGCATTAAAATCTCAGTTTTGATAAAAAGTGGGCTTAGCACATTTGCTCACGAAGCCAACGATATGTATTAATACCTTAAACTCAGTGAATTGGCATTTTGTGGTTACTTTTGTTCTAACAAACAAAAGCAAACTCAACTGAATTTCATACAATGGGTTATTTGCCCACCAATTGTCAGTTTTCGTTCACTTTTTGCAAGCGAAAATTTCCAAAAAGTCATTTAACTTATGATTAATGATGCAAATGCAATACCGGACGAGTAAGTGAGACTTGGTAATGTAATTCGGCGTTTCAACACCTCATCGACACAAGTTCATACATTATTGCTTGTTTCGATCGTATCAGCTTTCAATGCTGTTCGGCATTTTACTACAAAAACTTGATAGCAATATGTTAATTATACAATTTAAATTTAATTAGATATTTCCGAAACGATATGTGGTCAATGGATCTGAAATGACTTGAATTAAGCAGCAGACAGATGAAAAGGCAACACAAAATCAACCGTCACGATAATGGAATTTTCTGATCGATTTATGAAAAATATGCCAACACGTTGTATCGGTTTTTAACGGGTTTTAAAGAATTTGACGGCATCTCTAATAAATGTGCTATTAACTTTGAGTTATTTTTAATGTGTGGCCTGTTACAATTCATGTTAACACTTTACTATTCCAAATTGAGAGTATCGTATTAATCAGCTTCTATTATATGGCCCAGCAGGCCCGCAGAGAGCCGAGCCGGGCCCCTGGGACAGTTGGCGTTTACGGGCCCCCCTAAAAAATAAACTCAATCTAATAAAAAATAACATTCATTTAAGAAAATACCTGTGTTTAATAACAAAAAATTGTTACGAATTTTTCGTAAAAACTGTTATTTTCATATGGAGAGCTGTCATTTTTTACGAAAAATTCGCAATAATTTTTTGTTATTGAAGAGAGCTATTATGATGACCCAAAAAATGTTTTTTTCCGCCTACTTTAGTTTTTTATAAACATATTGGAGATGATCAGTGTCATGTACGTTTCATCAAGGCGTTACTTACGTTTAGGGTTGCCAGACGTAGTGATTTGATCAGTACAATACTGATTTTTCGTGCTCCGTACTGATGGTTTTAAAAACCTTAAGAAATACTGATTTTTTGGATTTTGTACTGATTTGTACTGATTTTTAGCCGACACTAAAAAAAATTCATTTTTATCACCATGCTCTGTTTTTAATTTTCCAACTGTTTTCATTTGACGTTTGTAATGCCGTGGTTATGCTTACGACAATACTCGACGAGCAACGTGTAACTGTTGTTGTGCACTCCGACGAGTGAGAGAATTTTCGGACTCTCACATCGATCAAATTTGCTGGGTGAAACAAGCACCCAGCACGCCGAGGTTTCGGGGTAATAATGTGTTATGTTGTGTATGTGCACTCTAATCATTGATTTAAGCGTAACCACCTCTCACCGATGACGAAAATGTGTCCGAATTTCATCGGTCTTTTGCTCGTAAGCATAACCACGGCATAACCATGAAACACTTAGGAAGGAGGAAGCAACGCGAACGTTAAAAAAAGTCATAGAAACATGATTGACAGTTAACGATACGGAAACAAAAATAAAATGCCAGTAATAAAGACGATTTTCTCCGCATATATTGTTTTTTTTTTTGAAGGCAATGTACTGATTTTTTCGGGAAAGGTATTTGGCAACCCTACTTACGTTTCAAACACCGTAAATTTGTTACAGAAATGAGGTTTTATTAGGCCTACATTTAGCCACATGGTATTTCAGTTAAAATTTCCAACAAATATCCCTTAATAAGTTACTTATATTGAAAAATTCAGCATCTTCATATGCAAACACTTATATTTTTGAATATTGTATGAAAAGGTATATCTTTTTAGCTCTTCCTCTTTTCAAGCACAAATATAATACGTATTTCACTTTTGCCACCTCTTAACCGAGAGAGGGCTTATTCTTTATACTGCTTCTGTGTTATGTTGGGGTTTTGTGTGTTTTTGGCTTGAAGATCCTCTCACGTTCGGTATCCAGCATTATGCTTTCCCTTTATGTGGCTACTCAATCGTCAAAAAAATTAACACTATTTTTACCTGGCGTCACTTACGTTTCACTTTTTAAATGGCAATAATTAAAAAAAATGGCTTAAGTATAAAGTTTTAAATGATTCAGATTTGTTTGACAGGTAAATTTTAAAGAAACTTCAAGATATGAGCTAATTTGAAAGATCGGTTTTGAAATTAAGGTAACTTTTCTAGGTTTTTGCGTCACTTACGTTTCATTTTCCTATTTAGATTTTCAGCAAGAAATTATATGTGTTACAGCTAAGCAGTAACTAAATCTTAGGTACAGTTTATTTAATCCTTCTTGCACTTGTTCCTGGTAATAACTCCAGTATCTAACTATAAAATCATGGAAATAATAGTAAATAGAAAATGGTACTATTTTTATCTTTGAAATCAATTTAAACAGGGTTACCAACATTTTTCATTTAAAATAAAAATATTTCTGAGAAACTTGGTTCACCACCTTACCAATCGCGGTACTTTGGAAACTCTAAATCAAAGTCGATTTTCCTCAATTTCAACTCACTTTTCTAGGATTTGCCCATGTATAAACAAGGTAAATATTTGATTGGATGCTTATAATTTTAGTTTGGTGATTTGGTTAAGTTAAACACTTCAATTTTAAAACAATTTCTTGTAGCAACAAAATACCTATGTATGTATCTATGAAATCCTAGTTCGAGTACTGTCAATACTGCTTTGCCTTTCCGGGCCCCCAAAAACCTTCCGGGCCCCAGGGCGATGGCCCTGGCTGCCCCCCCCTCTTCGCGGCCCTGTGGCCCAGTTACTACATGTACATTAGCGTGGTCTCCAAATGTATGGAGCCAAATTTATATATTATACACTGAGGGAAAAAACAACGTAAATCCTACAAAAACGACGTGAACTCAACAAAAAAACAATCATGATAGTCAGCCTACCTTGAAAATTGTTGCATCCACAATAATATTTGTTATTTTCTCTTCATCCTGCGTCCGTTCGGTTTCCAAATACAAATAGGCATATATATGTTTTGTAGTTAATATATGTATATAAATATGCTTCACATCCGCATTGCGACACCTTCTGCACCTTCTCTTCGCCTTCGTTGCTTGCTATATTGCAGCGTTGCCACTAAAAAAATTTTAAATTTACAAAACAAAAATAGAAAATAAAAGTAACCAAAATAAATTAATATAAATTTTTGTCCCCATCGGAGACGGTGAAGGGGTGTCACACAGGGTTCAAAGTTCAGAAAACTCTATGAAGACTCCAAAAATTAAATTTAATTTTTTGTATGTCTAATGCCCGAAATCGATAGTTCTGCACTCAAGGATATCAAATGTAAATTTTGGTCCCGATCCGAGACGGTTAATTGGTGTCAATGTTCATTTAATAATATAATAATATAAAAATATAACTTTGACCCGTGTGCAGCAGGAATTCATCGTTAATTTGATTTTAAGGACCACCCTAATGTACATACATACATATCGTTGTACCATACGAAAGCTAGCATACGATTGTTTGTGGCTGACGAATACAAGCATAGATATTCAATTTCTGGCTGACGAAAACTATCAATTTCGTTTAAACAACAACAATTTTAATATAAAAACAGTATATAATTACTGCTACTTTTCGTCAGCCAAAAGTCGAAGTTGCTACTTTTCGTACAGAATTTTTTAATTTCCAGCTTTCATCAGAAATTTTAAATGTGCTAGTTTTCATATACGTCGATATCTACATTATAATATACCATACATCTATATATATAAAAATGATTTGGTATTTAATTGAAACGCTAAAACTTGAAAACGGCTGAACCAAATCAAATACTTCCTTAGGGGGGTTTGTTTGTTGTTACCTCGCGAAGGTTTAGTCGAAGAAAAAATTTAAAAATGTTAGGGGGGCGTGGCACCTCCCATACAACCTTAATTTTTAAAGCTGATTATCCCTAAAAGAGTTCAAGGTAGGGAGCTGAAAATTGGTATAGAGGTAGGTGATATCAAAACCATTCCCACGCATAAAAGTGGGGGTTATCGGAAAAAGGGGCGTGGTACCTCCCTTACAAACTTAATTTTTAAAGCTGATTATCCCTAAAAGAGTTCAAGGTAGGGAGCTGAAAATTGGTATAGAGGTAGGTGATATCAAAACCATTCCCACGCATAAAAGTGGGGGTTATCGGAAAAAGGGGCATGGCACCTCCCATACAAACTTAATTTTTAAAACTGATTATCTCTAAAAGAGTTCAAGGTAGGGAGCTGAAAATTGGTATAGAGGTAGGTGATATCAAAACCATTCCCACGCATAAAAGTGAGGGTTATCGGAAAAAGGGGCGCGGCACCTCCCTTACAAACTTAATTTTTAAAGCAGATTATCTCTAAAATAGTTCAAGGTAGGGAGCTGAAACTTGGTATAGAGGTAGGTGATATCAAAACCATTCCCACGCATAAAAGTGGGGGTTATCGGAAAAAGGGGCGTGGCATCTCCCATACAAACTTAATTTTTCATGCTGAATATCTTTAAAAGGATTTAAGTCAGGGACCTGGAAATTGGTACAGAGCTATATGATATCAAAACAATTTTTGCGCATAAAATTGTAGGTTGTCGGAAAAGGGGGCGTGGCACCTCCCATACAAACTTCATTTTTCAAGCTGAATATCTATAAAAGCGTTTACGGTTGGGACCTGAAAATTTATCAGGAGATTAACGATATCAATAGCATGCTTATGAAAAAAACAGTAGTTTTGGGAAAAGGGGGCGTGGCACCTCCCATACGTTCTTAATTTTTAAGGCTAAATATCCCTAAAAGTGTTCATGGCATGTACATAGAAATCACTATGCAGATATACGATATCAATACCATGTTCACCCAAAAAAAGAAAAGATTTATCGAAAAATGGGGCATTGCACCTCCCATACGTACTAAACTTTTGAGGCTGAATATATCTAAAAGGGTTGGAGGAAGGGCCTGAAAACCATTATGGAGGTATACTATATCAATACTCTTAATTACTTAGTTAAAATAGCCAATACTCAGTGAAAATAAATATCCGGAACAGAAAACTAAAAATGTTCTGTATCGTGCAGCCTTAAACTGAATACTAAAATTATATATTTTTGAAGTTGTATACACAATGAAGTAGTGAAAAATCGTTAATTTTCTATTAAAAACAATACCGGTGTAATAACAATTTTTGAAATGAAATTAATAAAAAAAATCTATTTTGGGCAGAACGAAGTTTGCCGGGTCAGCTAGTATAATATAGATTCTAGCCCAGGCATGTTATTTTAAAAAGGTAGATACATAGGTACAAATTTTCCAAGAAGTGATAAAATCAACTTAATCTAACCGGTCGTTATTTTTTTAATTTCTCTAGCATTCATTTTAGTTGGTTTGTGGGTGCAACAATATCATCTTCACCAAGCAGATACATACGTACAAATGTTGAACTAACGAAATAAATAACTAAAACACGTGCTGTGCTCTTTCATTTTTTCCGAAAACGAATTGGATGGACCTAAAATTTTAAGCCGACTCCGAGCGGAAAATGGTTGTGT
Organism: Urophora cardui; assembly: GCA_960531455.1. Taxonomy (NCBI): domain Eukaryota; kingdom Metazoa; phylum Arthropoda; class Insecta; order Diptera; family Tephritidae; genus Urophora; species Urophora cardui. Next base: position 87,029,258 of record OY482671.1, on the reverse strand, counting down.
TAAGCTTTTAGCCATTTTGCAAGAAAAATCTGCAATAAAAAATATTTCGATAATAGCTGAACAAAACATACGTGGCGACAGTCGGTATGATTTGTGCTGTCACGCCCATTTTAAAAAACTTATTATTTATTTGGCTTGGTGGAACTTATGGAACTTTCAATGAACTACCTATATGTTTGACAAAGATATCGCATAAAATGTTTTTATTATACCTATGTATATATGTAGGTATGTGCATTATATTTTGGGAGTGCCACATAATCCCCAAAAAACAAAATCTCCAACGCACAAAATCCCCAAAAAAAAAAAATCCCCAAAATCAAAATCCCCAAAATCAAAATCCTTAAAATCAAAATTCCCAAACACGAAATCCCCACATTTTTTCGGGGATGGCGTCACAAAATCCCCAAAAGATGACTAAATAAACAACGTTGAAGATCATATTTAAAAAACCGCATTCCGAGTCTTATCTGAGCTCTGATACGTAATAACATATATGTATACATACATACATATAAAATACATATATATCCCTTCAAAAATTCGGAGTACTCCATTCGCTAATCCATGGAGTTCTCGCTAATAATGTCGAAAAAAATGTCGAATTTTAATTTACCGAAATAAAAAAGTCGCAAAATGTCGAAAAATGTAGAAAATGTGGAAAAATACTTGGCGTGTTTTTTCTTTATTTTCGGTAGGTGGGTCGGCTTCGATATAATGCGCCCTACGGCGAAGGCCGCTTGCGCTGAAGTATGTACTACGCATAAGGACATCACCGCCGCGGTTATGGCACACGACCGGACTTGGATGACGTAGCCCAGGGTTATTTTTTATAAGCGCGGCGGAAGGCCGCCAGTGCAAAAAGGGTTTCTACTCAAAGGTACTGTGGATTGCTCTATACGTTTTATTCCAGAAAGAGAACTCTGCCGGCTGAGGGTTATTTTTTTAAAGCGCGGCCAAAGGCCGCCAATGCAAAAAAGTTTTCTAATCGCGCACAATTTACACATCATTAATTTGACATTATTTCGATATTTTTTTCGACATTTCGTACCCAACCCTATGTAAATATGTAATCATAAGTTATTGGGCCGTATTAATAAAAACCAAGCAAGATGAATTTATTAATAAATATTTGTGAAATCATCACGTATACAATTTCTTTTGAGTTTCAGTTTGAGAAATAATGTCCAATGTAGAATTCTCATATTCTATTCGCGGCGATTTCTAACCTAATTTTAATTTATTTCACACAGAATATGGGGATTTTGTGTTTGGGGATTTTGATTTTAAGGATTTTGATTTTGGGGATTTTCATTTTGGGGATTTTGATTTTGGGGATTTTGATTTGGGGATTTTGATTTTGGGGATAACGTGGTAAACCCGATATCAAAAGCAAGTGTCAATTTTTTTGCAACCAATCACCCACAATGCTTAAATGCTTTCAACTGTCACGCAAAACAAAAATTGGGCGTCGAGTTTGCTTTTTACGCACGCCGTTCAATTTCGGTTACTCCCATACAAGTTGTATGGGCATGAGCAATTTTTTACAGTAAATTAACGGCGTGCGTTTGTATTAGGTTACACAGTTATCTGTATATGGCTTCTTGGGGATACTACCCTGCAGGAATTGTGTGACCGAAAGTGCTACCACCAACACAAATATATAATGTTACCAACACATTTGCACTCGTATGTGTTTTAACCAAGTGCAAAACCAATGAGATAGATAAGGATAGAATGGAATTTGAAAATACACATACGGGAACGCGATGAATGAAACGGTCACAAAAGTTCCCGATGCCCTTAAGAATGTGATAGGAAATATCCCAAAACTTTTAGTCATGCCTGCCGGTAATATGACCGGTCCAATGACCAACACAGTTCTTGCTGGGTACTTACTCTGATGTAGTACCTAATGTTATGTTCAGACACAACCTTAATTGAACATTAAGAGCCTTCGTTCAATTTGCAAGCCTGATGATTCTCAATTTACCATACAAAAATTTACGAAGTTACTGCTTCATTAGAAACTAATGAGTTCCTAATGAAGAACAATTCTGCATGCAACCCTGTTAGAAGGGTTGTTTCATAAGCAAAATGAAATGTCATGATCAGAGAAATGTCATTAGCGTCAGAGTCCACTAAACAGGTTGGTTCGTCGGATCAGCTGAATTCTTGCTCTTCTTCATTACCTATCAAATTTGTTTTTACTTGTTTACGATTGGTAAAAGTTGTGAAATGAATGTCAAATTATTTCGTTCTCCTTGCAGTTTTGACATTTAGGTCACGAGAGTTTGATATTCAGCTCAGGGCGTGTATGTGTGTATGTATCTTGAGCCGATCTGTTAAATGGGCCAAGTAAATTAATTATGTCTGAACACCAAATCTAGATATGCTCAATCAAGCTCAATTGACTTAATTACATTTTAATATCTGAACATGATATTAAGTAGTATTGGGTAAATAAGTGATGAAACCGCCCTTAATAAACAGTGCACAAATACATACATGCAATAAATTTGTGAACAGCAAAATTTTTGCTAAAGGGGAAGCGAATAAGTAAATAGCCCATGCTTTTCTGTGGAACATACCCACTCACATATCGTAAAATTATAAAAATGCAAAAAACAAATTGCAGAAATTTTTTAAGTAAAAATATTCCAAGAACTTAATAAAGTAACATTTGATTTTAGTTTGAATCAAAAACCTTCCCAAGCAGTTATGTTATAATGTGGACCATTTTTATACTAAGCTGTATTAGTACACAGAGTATTATAATTTTGACTTCATAACGGTGTATTGGAACAGAATGAAATAATCGAGATAGATATAGACTTATATACATATATAAAAATGATCAGGGTGAAAAGAGAAATCGATTGAGCCATGTCCGTCCGTCCGTCTGTCCGTCCGTCTGTAAACACTCTAACTCGCGCAAAAATTGAGATATTTTGATGAAATTTGAAATGCAAGTTGGTATGGTATTGAAAATGGGCGAAATCGGACCATGACCACGCCCACTTTCCCTATATAGTAAAAATCGGATATTTTGTATCTCAATCACTAATAGAGCTGGAGTGACAAAATTTTACCCACGTGTAGAGCTCAGGCCCTTATGAAGAAATTTGGTGAAATTTTGGAAAATGGGCGGTGCCACGCCCACTTATTAAGTGACAAACATTGAAAGTTTTATATGTCATAACTCAGAAACCGTAGCAGATATATCGATGAAATTTGGTACGCGTGATCTGCTTACTTATGCGAAAGCTTTGACGAAAAATTGTCAAAATCGGTTGACGTCCACGCCTAATTTTATATATGGGTATTATAGTGGCCCAACAAAAATATTTTAAGCGATATCTCTGTCAAATATAAAGATATGTTTTTGAAATTTTGTGGAATGAGTCCAACTACGGACATAAAATAAAAAATACAAAAATTTTGGAAGTAGGAATATACGGCATTTCGGAGCCTATAACTGAGGTATTATGATGAAACTTGGTGCGAACATATAATCAAACATATCGTAGTACCATAAGAAAACTAGCACTTTCAAAATTTCTTACGAAAAAATTCTTTGCTTATTCGATGCTTATGCTCATTCCGCCCGCAACTGAATGGGATAAATACTAATGGCGTTTTCGATTCTGGCAAAAATGTCGCACTTATTCTGCATTTTTATCGGGCTGTCAAATTTGTTTGTTCTATTCCACATAGATTCCACACATTTTTTCAGGGTTGCTTGTTCTATTGACAAAAATGTCGCCCTCTGCCCGACCGCAGGGCAGCATTTTCTGCCCTTAATATGACCAAGGGGTTGCATTATTTTTGTTTCATACATCACATGAAAAGTGCAACATTTTCTTAGGGCTCAGGGCGCATGTTGATAATGTTGCCTTGTAATAATGCAGCATTTTGGTTCAGAATCGAAAACGCTATAAGTCTTTAGATTGAAATGTTTTTTTTTGTTTGCAAATCTGGTCCTTTAACCAAATAAAAACGCAAATAAAATAAACATTTTTTTGTAATTTTGACGCTTCAATGACTTAATCTGACTTACACAGCCCGGTTGCTCGCTTGGGCTGCCACTCCTCATCGCCCTTTCCTCCCTGCACAGCACCGCACCACAGAGCGCTGCAACGTCAATTTGTGGATGAGCGAGTAACGAGGTTCTCTGTGTGCAACAGTCCAAAAAAATATGCCTACGGCACAATTCCTTTTTCATTTCAAGTGACAGCAGACCAAGAGTTGGGATGAGGTGGCAGACAGAGGTTCATAATATGACATGTCCACCTACATACATACATACATACATATATTCCCACACACAAAAATATATACATATGTACATCCATACATCCATGTATAGTACATAAAAAACCAATCAAAGCCACGTGCACAATAGAAAAGTAATAGGGGTGGCAGCAATATATCCTGGAATGTGGCAGACAATTTGTGTCCTTTTGAATTTTTTTCACATTGCCAAGATTTTTATTGTCGAATAGCAAATGGATATAAATTTGCGGAATGTACATTAGGGTGTCCCGTTCATGTATGAAAAAAAGTTTTTTTCGAGCTACGCTATCGCAAGAGGTATCAAAAGTTGCGTAATTGAATACAGATCACAATAAAAGTAAAAAACCCGGAATTGAATTCGATCTTGAGGGCTCTACCGAGATCTGAAATTTTGTTAATTTCATATATTTAGAAACCTAAACTTAAGAGCTAAAATAATAAAAATGTCATACTCAAAAGTTATTTTATTATTGAGATTAACCATATAAGTACAGAGAAACAAATTTATTGCATTTAATTAATTTAAAAAACTTAGAACTCAAATATATTTTTGTGTCCAAATTTTGGTATTTCTGCTTGAGATTGCGACTATAATATTCCTTTGAACCAGTGGGGATATTTTTGGCTTCCGTCCGCGTGTTTATACTTTTTGATTATATTTTTCAGCATTTTCCAATATTATTTGAAAGCAATTTCACATTTCGTCAATTTTCCGGCACGAAAAACACTTATTTTGGAGATTTTTTCTTTTTGCTATAAGTTGAATAGTGCAGGGGTTTCCTGGATCCATTCTGAGTCCCTGATGGCATTATAGGGTTAAAAACCTAGTATATTATAAAACTTTATTTGATATTCAGTGAATTAGTTTTTTATTATCTACAAAAATCTCCACCCTTTCGAAAAAAAATTTTAATTGAAGTTTGGTGTCCCTATTATTTTTCACAAGCTGAAACGAACTCACTCCACAAAATCATCAGCCATTATGAAACGACGCAACAAATGGCCGATTAAATAACTGTTCCTTACTTCGGAGACATCTGAGCAAGAAATTAATGTATAAGTTTTGACCATTGTTTAGAAATTGAAGCAGGATCGATCTTTGAAATATTTCAAGGCAAGTGTCCCTATTATTTTTCATATGACTGTACTACCTAAAAAAATTAATTGAATAAAGAATTTTTAACTGAATTATTTTTAAAATTGAAAAAAAAAGTGCTGCAAACCTATTTCTGTGTTCAGGGGATTTTTGTTTATCTGATAAGACTTTCGTTTAAATAAATAAAATAAAATAATTTTAACATAATTCGTTTTAGTAAAGTACATTATTCATATAATTTTAATTGCGAATTCTGTAAGGCTGCCAAAGAAAAATGTGTACACCTATTTTAGTGTCAATATGTGTATGTATATTTGAATTTGATGGATTTTTTTTTGCATGTTAGAAATAATAAAAAATAACATATCGTTATGAAGTTAAAGCATTTTATTTTATATGAAGTTTTAATAGTTTTTCTCTGAGATGATACTTAAAAACAATATACATATATTATTCTGTTTTTACGATCCAAATTTTCTTGAACTCGCCAGAACACTGAACGTATGAAAATCCATTTGGCGGTGACAACACTACATACTAGTACCTTCGCCCAGGGCTTGTAGTCTCTTCTAAATCTTTTCTGATTCCAGAATATTCGTAACGTTATAAAATTAAACTTTAGGCAAATAAGAACTTTATGCTTTAGTTAAAGAACCGTATTGTTGTTTTTTTTATCGAACTGATTCTCCACGATTGAAAGGCAAATAAAATGCAGAAGACGAATCAAACCCATTGTAGAAAATATGTGTATGTACGAGTATTTTCATTGTAACTACATGGAATTCAGATTTTTCCATTTAAAAGTAAGTTGCATAAAAAATTAAGCGAATAGAACTTATAAGAACGAAAAGAATTACATAGTAAGCATGCAAACAATATGCGGATGTAATATATGTTGTGGTGAGTGGGCGTTCTGCATGAATGACAAAACCGCAAAACTTTGAAGATCGGTAGAGCCCTGAAGATCTAATTGCATTTAGTTTTTAAAACTTGTTTCGTAATTTGCGATCAAAACCGCAAATTTTGAGGGGTCTTACGTTAAGGAAATCCAAAAAAAAATATTTCGAGACAACCTAATGTACATACATACATACATACATACATACATATATACTTATGTATGCATGTATTTATGATGTGAAGTAGGTTTGTTGTGGGTGGTTGAATTGTTCCCTGAAAAAGAGGAAAATAATGTAAACGATGAGTATACATAAATAAATAAAAATATTTGTCAATTTAATGTACAAAATATCCTCTAATGAGCTGTAAGCATCCGCGGCAGAAACGGCTGGTTTTGGGGCTCTGCAACAAAAGCAAGAGAATACAAAAGCTGAGTCAAATGAAAGCCCCAAGGCTGTGAATAAAACAGATATTACATTACAGCTTAAAAGCGCTTCAGTTCAATGGAATGGGCGAAGTTTTGCTTTAGAATAACATACATAGTATGTATTTACATAAAATAATATAATATAATAAGTCAATGGCGCTATTATAACTCTGACGAGGAGGTGTGCTCCTTTTGTTTTTCCTACTAATTGGATGGACCTACAATTTATGCCGGCTGCGAATGGCGAATGCATTTTTTGTGAGAAGCTTTTTCATGGCAGAAATACTCTCGGAGGGTATGCCGCCCACTGCCGAGAGGTGACCGCTGCTCTTAAAAGAACCCAATAATTGGATTTTTACTAATTAGAAAAATTTTTTTGGTGTTTGCTCGGACTGGGGTTTGAACCCGAGACCTCTGGCACAGCAGGCGAGCACTCTACCCACTGCACCACAGCGGTATTGGTTGAAATCTTATTTCGCTTTTGACTCGCCCATCCCTATTGACGATGATGTGAATTCGCTTTTATTTTGACATTACACTCTACCGTTAGAAATAAAAAAAAAGCTTTTGAATTCGCCGCTGCCCCTACCTTCCTTCAGCTGTTTTCTTAATCCATAATAATTGCCGTCTGTCGAGTAAAGAATCATTCCAAAACCTGCCCCATTTCATAAAAAATATGGTCCGATTAACATTGTGATGTCCTTGGACAGAACCATACACTCCGTACTCGGACAATGTCTGACCATGTAATGGAGTACATAATCCAATGCAGATTATCGCGTGTAGCCACATACACACATACATATACATATATTTATCAGTACAGCCAAATTTATAAAATAAATTTTAGGTACTCATGCATTACCAAAAAAAATTAGTGTTCCAGCCGGTCGAACAAAATTTTCTCTCGATGTGAAATACAACTGAACGTGGTGTACCTGTCAAGAGATAAGCCGATCAAAATTAACACGAGTCAATACGTTGGCAATATCAAACCTTAAATACATATCTATGTACATATGTATGCATACTTATTGGTAGCAACATTTATTGCATTTCTGTGAATTCACCAGAAATTAAGGTTTGTGTAACATTTACGCAAACAGATAACCCATTCTCCAGCAACACGCTATAGGTATATAATATCTTTTAGCAACGTATGTAGCTTCAATTGATTTTTGTTGCTACCAATTTCCCCAGCATTTGCATTCTTATATGAAAGAAATAAAAAAAGCAAAAAAAACAGGTAATACAAAAAAAAAAGTATTAACAAATACCTTGAAAGTTACGAAACACAACACATGTTCTTATACCAAAAAAAAACTTGTTAAGACACCTTAGTATCCACAATTGATAAAAATCGGTGTGTGTTCATGTGCATACTTATCTTACTGTCCAGCAGCGGATTAACTGAGATTTGTTGTCGATTTGAATTAATTTACGTGTCTAATCTTAGCGACCAATTGTTGCTGGCCGGCGATGATTTCTACATTGATTGCTGATTAAGTTATAAATTCCTAGAGTGTGTAGGTTACCGTCGAACTGCATCACGGCATTAACATAAATAAAATATGTATGTAAGTTAAAGGTAAATAGCAACGCTACATCTCCGGTGCAACCGAAAGCTATACTCGTAGATAAATATATACCCAGAAATAATAACATTTAATGATTTCAATTTTCTGCATTTAAAAACGAATCAAAATGAGGATCTAAAAAATATAGGATTACAGTGCGGTAAATTGCGGTATAAAATCGTGCCGCGCTGTGCACAATTGACCACGCGGTATATCGTAAACATCCAACACATAACATATGTAGATATGTAAGCAGGGTTACAAATTCGAGCCAGAGTTTCTGCAAGCTTGCTTATTCGTAATTATGTTAATATTTACGCTGACAAAATGTTATACAAACATACATACATATACCCAGAAAAAGAAAGACAATATAAAATCGTGCTTAAAATAAGCACAAACGTATTTAAAAGTGTTGTAAATCGAACATTTTTATTTTAAAAATTTTCATTGTAAAATCAAGTAAAAACTTTTTTAAAGCTTTTCATTTTAAGCACTATAAGATTTTGAATCTAAAACTTTCGTTCTTGTTCCATTCATTTTAATTTTTAATTTAAATATGTTTCTTTTTAAATCTATGTAAAATACACTTTTATTTAAAAAATTTTATTTTTATGTTAAAAATTTAATTTTTACATATTTTAAAAATTTCATTTTTATTTAAAAAAATTTTATTTTTGATTTTAAAATTTTTCTCTGAGTGTAGTTATGAAAATTTTAGTAAAATATATTTTTGTGTTCATGTTATAAACCATCTGAAAAGCAAAGTCCTCTCTCGACAAACAAAAATCACACTCTACAGGACGCTCATCGTTCCAGTCCTCATGTACGGCGCAGAAGCATGGACAATTTCAAAATCAGATGAGATGGCCCTTGGAGTATTTGAGAGAAAAGTTCTTCGTAAGATTTATGAACCTTTGCGCGTTGGCGTGGGCGAGTATCGACGGAGATTTAACGATGAGCTGTACGAGCTTTACACAGACATCGACATTGTTCAGCGAATACAGATCCAGCGGCTGCGTTGGGCAGGTCATGTCGTGAGAATGGCTGAAGGCGCTCCGGCCAAGAAAGCATTTCTATCGAAACCCGCTGAACGCAAAAGAAAAGGGAGACCCTCACTGGGTTGGGAAAATCAGGTGGACAGCGATGCTGCCTCCCTAGGTGTTCCCAAGTGGCGCCATGCTGCGCGAAACAGAAGCAATTGGCGCGCTCTGTTGGACTCGGCCAGAATCGTCTAGACGGTTAAGCGCCAATCAAGAAGAAGAAGTTATAAACCATCGTAAAATATTTGGAAATTCATTTATTGAAGACAACTTACAATAGTTCGCGTGCCAGCACTACCGGGTATAAAGCAGAGGAAAGCAAATTACAGCAATGCTGGAAGGTGGCTATCGGTATATAAAAAGCTTATAAAATCTTTTTGGTGACATTTTTTCGTTTCTGTTTTAATTGAATTCACGCTCTAAATTCAATATCATGTTATTGCATATTCTCGAAAAAAAATTGAATTTATTAAGTTGTTGCAACATAATATAAGTATGTATGGAACTTGTATATGTATGTAACACGTAGCGGTTATTTTGGGTTTGTTACATTTTGGTTTTCCACTTTCATATGCATTTACATTATTGGGTATTTACATATGTATGTATGTATTTAAGCATGTGCTGAGGTGTTGTTTAAATTTTATGGCTTTTTAACTAGAAATAGATATAACAATAGATTGAGTTTTAATTTCTTTATTGAAAAGCAGTAAGAGCTAGCAACAGTCTCATTAAGAACCCAGAGATAGAAATCAATACTATTTATGTATAATGATGTAATAAGGAGGTAAATGTTATAACGGTATGTTGTTGATGGACAACTTTTTTTGTGTTCTAGAGAAAACAATGTAACCAAGTGAAAATCATCTGAACTTAATTCAAGCCGTAAACTATATAAGCGGTCTTTTGATTGTACATATTAATACAAATAATTTTCCGATTGTTCCTATTACTCTACAGTTTTAACGCCAAGGTAATATACAAATTAAGATCGAAAACATATTGAGAGCAAAATGTCCTTTTCGTATTTATGTGCATATATTCTTAAACAATAATTATAAGGCGCCGAAGTTGGGATGAATGAACAAAAAAAATGTTTAAGTCAAAGAAAATTAATGGATACAAAACCGAAATTTTTAGTTCACAGTTTGAGAATATTGCATTTTTTTAATTTGATGATTTTTTATATGTATTTGTTTTATAAATTTGAGAATTTTAATTTATATACATATCAAAACAAAAAAAAATATATTGATGTAACATCCATACCTAAACTTAAATGGATAATACTCTCTGATTAATATATATTAATAAATTTTTTTGGATATGACACCCATTATATGGTTAAGACATCCATAGTATATTGATCAGACAAAATTGTCAATTGTGGACAGGATTATCATGGATGTGACATCGATATAGTTTTCCCCGTGTACATATACGGATAAAAATATTTCATTAATTTTTAATGAAAGGCGTTCATAAATTTCCTTTAGTGAGTTTTATGAACAGTTTTTAGGTTACCATAACGGTTATTCAAGCCCAAAACAGTTTTTTGGTTGCCATAACGGTTATTCAAGCCCAAAACAGTTTTTTCGTTGTTATAATTGTTATTAATGACCAAAAAAAAATTTCTCTCATGATAATGGTTAAAAATTCCCAAAAGAAGATAAAGGTTATTTTTGCGTAACCTTTTCACCACCCAAAAAAAAATAACGGTTATTTTCGGTCCCTGATTTTATGTGTTTAGAGCACACACACATGCAAATCAACGTAGCGGAAAGCGCTCGCTGCACACTTACCGCATATTTAGTTAGTGGGCATCTGTTGGCTTAAACCATATTGAATCATCTCAAAATTTTAAAATTAATTTTTTGCGGCTAAGTTAACCAAACACAACACTGTGCGTAGTCATAGGTTAGGTTAGGTTGAGGTGGCTGTCTCCGCAATTCAAGAAAGCGGGGACACACTTAGGCCGAGGTGGCCCATTGTGATACCACACGGGAGCCCTAGCTTCCTTATCCCTGTTTACAAACCTTTCCGGAAAAATTAGATTCAAAAGTATGATAAGATTAGATGCCCGTGAAGCTAAACCAGCACGTTTGTTTCATGAAGCGCAGAAAATCTGGTGTCCTTGCATTTTCCATCTCCGCCAGGCACTCGAAAAAGTGTTTATGGAGGAAGCGGTACCTGGATAGCGACAGTGCGGGGCAGTGGCATAGATAGTGCTCAACACTCTCTATTTCCTCCACGTCCCTACAGCTGCGGCAGAAGTCGTTTTTATATAGGCCCATGCGAGAGGCGTGAGTGCCCATAAGACAATGGCCTGTTAGAAGTCCCACCAGCGGACCTATAGAGAGCCGATTCAGATGCAGCACCGATACAGACCTAGCTTCATCCAGTCTAGGCCAAATTTGCCTAGAAATCACACAAGTTGACTCCTAGGCCCATCTAGCGTTAGCCTGTTCAATGGAGCGAGATCTCAACCAATGCTTGCATGAGTTAAGCGGGGGGCCAACCCATGTCGCAGATGTGATATCCTGCAAGCTTGTGCCTTCCCTTGCTAACTCATCTGCAATGCAGTTGCCCCGAACGTTGCTATGGCCTGGAACCCAAATGACGTTCAGGTCGCACCTTTCGGCTAGTTTGTTCAAAGACTCCCTACATTTCATTGCAACTATAGATGTAGTATTGTTACTCTGTAAGGATTTTATGGCAGCTTGGCTGTCAGAGAAGATTTTGATAGAATTTATGTCTGGCAGATCTGTCAGGCGACGAGCTACTTCCCATATGGCTATGAGCTCAGCCTGATAGACGCTGCAGTGATCAGGTAGGCGCAAACTTACTTTCAGATGAAGCTTTTCGCAGAAAAACCCACTTCCAACTCTATTGTTCAATTTAGAGCCGTCCGTGTAAATGTGCAGTGTATTAGGGTCGGGATCCCCTAAGTTCTTCCACTCGCTCCTCGCCGGGATTCTTGTGGAGAATTTGTTATCCCAACAAAAGGCTGGTATTGCATAGTCCAGCTTTAGAAAATTGGCAGGGACGTTACTAAGAATTTTAGCGTGCCCGAATCTGGTGTCCCTCCAGGGTTCGGTTGCATTGAGCCTTGCCGCGTTGCAGCTGGCAATGAGTTTCCCCTGTATATCCGTGGGGAGAAGAAATAGGATGGTTTCGAGAGCTTTAGTTGGGGTGGAGGGAAGGGCTCCGCTAATAAGCATGGAAGCCATTCGCTGCACTCTAGTTAATTTGCTCTTATTGGTTTCGAGTTCCAGTGCTGGCCACCATATGGTGACTGCAGGGCCGCCGAGAGAAAATCCGGGCCCGGGGTCAAAATAACTAAGGGCCCCCATACTAAATGAACAAATTCTCAAAATCAAAATTCAATGAATATATAGTTACGAACTTTAATTTATCTATACATGGCCGCTGTGGTGCAGTGGGTAGAGTGCTCGCCTGCTATGCCAGGCTTCTGTTTTAGCCACTCAAAAAAAAAAAAAATGGACGTGTTTTTGTAGCGTCCGGAACGCAGTTTAAGTGGCTAAAACAGAGGCATTAAACTAAATTTCTGTCGCTAACATACTTTAATCATTAGCTGTGGCCTAAATCTTTCCTTTTATCATAAAACGATACAATATTTCGCGATATTTCTGCCTCAAAAGTTCAAAAAATCGTGCGAACATACCGTCCGAAACGCCCAGGATATACCCATATCGCTGTATAAGAATTTGCATCATACCGAATTTTTCTGTTGCAACAGAAAACGAATTCAAATTTATGCTGCAAAGTCGATGCCAAAAACCAACAATTCCTTAAGTGGGGTGCAGACACTTTAAGAGATTTATAAAATTTGTTGAAATTTAAAATGATTGCTATCTACGAAAGGTGATTAAAGGTGTTGTTCGTTTATTTTCTGTAAGCAAAAACTTGGATATCATTTTGAGATTCCCGGGCCCTCTAAAGCCCGGGCCCGGGGCAATTGACCCCCTCAGCCCCCCCTCTCGTCGGGCCTGGGTGACTGCATAGAAGAGAATAGGTCGCACTACCGCTGTGTACAGCCAATGGACGATTTGGGGGTTAAGTCCCCATCTCTTGCCTATCGCTGATTTACATGCGTAAAGTGCTAACATGGCTTTTTGGGATCGTACTTCTACGTTCCGTTTCCAGTTTAGTTTTCTGTCTAGAATAACACCAAGGTATTTAACCTCGGTAGAGAGTTTAATCTCCTTCCCATTTATGGACGGAGGTTTGAATTCAGGTATCTTATGTTTGCGGGTAAACAGAACCATTTCCGTTTTCTCAGAGCTGACACTGAGCCCGCATTTCAGAGACCAGGTTTTTACAATGTTGAGTGCATTTTGCAAAAGGTCGCTCAGCACCGGTATATGCTTGCCAGTCGCTGTCAGGGCGATGTCATCGGCGTACGCAATGACCTGGCAGCCCGTGTGCTGAAGTTTAGAGAGCAGGGTGTTCACCGTTAGGTTCCAAAGCAGAGGAGACAAAACTCCACCCTGGGGTGTTCCCCTGTTGGCATACCTAGTTATCGATGAATTACCCATTTCAGAAATGATGGCTCTTCTACTAAGAAGAAGTTCGACAAACCTCACGAGAGCCTCTTCTACCTCCAAGTCCCGTAGGGCGGTGGTAACGGCTCCCGGTAGAACATTGTTGAAAGCTCCTTCTATGTCGAGAAAGATGCCCAGTGTGAATTCCTTAAAGGCTAGCCCCTTTTCTATCTTGGAAGTGATAGCGTGTAGAGCAGTCTCTACGGACTTGCCTTTGGAAAAAGCGTGTTGAAAAGGAGATAGAGTATTCGCACGGAGCCTGATATAGACATCCAGCAATCTCTCAAGAATTTTGAGTAGAAAAGAGGTCAGGCTTACCGGCCTGAAATCCTTTGAGCTGCTGTAGGAGGCTCTGCCCCCTTTAGGAATAAAGATCACCTTCGCCTTGGTCCATTCCAGAGGAATGTATGACAGGTTGAGGCAGGCTTTATAGATAGGAACAAGTAGAGGGGTTAGAGTATCACTTGCTGCCTGTAATTCAGCAGGAAAGATTCCATCTATTCCCGGAGATTTGAAGGGTTTGAAGGATTTAATTGCCCATTTTACCCTTGTGTTAGTAATTATGTGCTCCAAGTCATTAGATGTCCTGGGGTTAGAGTAGGTTCTATAAGGTTCCGAGGTGCACCCTGGGAAGTGTGTGGTGACCAGGGTGTTCAGAATATCAGTACTAGATGTGGCCCAGTCCCCATTTTGCATTCGGATACAGCTTGGGGGAACTGGGTTAGTAGAGAGGACCTTTCGTAGACGATTGGCCTCAGAGATTTCTTCTATGTCGCTAGCGAAGTTTTTCCATGAGTCTCTTTTAGCTCTTTGGATCGACTTCTTGAAAATTTTTAAGGCATCCTTGTAGGCTTGCCAGTTGCCAGTTGTTTTCGCCTGGTTGAAGAGTTTTCTGCTGTTAAGCCGAAGCTTGGAGATCTCCGGGTTCCACCAATAAGGTTTCTTTTTACCCCGAACTTTGACCTCCGGGCAGGCACTCTTGAAAGCAGCGTTACAGGATTTAGTAACAAAGTCAACTGCTTCATCGATTTTAGACGATGTGTCCAGCACACCGAGAGAAACAGACCCGTTATTGGAGATAGGCGCTTCATCAGTTGTTAACGGTAGGCTTAACATACCGAGAGAAGCGTGCGTAGTCATGCTACGCTGGCGAAAATTAGGTGAAATTTTTGTACTCTCACATTTCTCTTGGCATTCTTAAGCAAGTTTATGGTACTTAAAATCGCATCATAAACTTTAAAATGTAAGGCAAAATGTGATATAATAATGTTCCCAAAAGATGCTGAGCTTTTTGCACATGTACATATGTACGAGTAAATATGTATGTATTTGGAATCAGCTTAGCCTGGCAAGGTGCAGGCAAAGGTCCCTATAATGACGTGTGAGTTCGTGCCTGTTAAACCAGGCGACGATTATCCAAGCGTCAGGGCAAATAAAACGTATCTACCCGACGTTTGGCACATACACACATATGTATTTGTACAAAGCAAATAACAGGACAAACAGATCCTCATTAAAAACACTGACACATGTACACACACTCTTTCGCAAGTCATATCAACATAATAAATAGCGAATATTCTGTAAGTAGGCCTAAGTTAAAAAGGTGCAGAAGTAGGATGCCGAAAAGGGTTGCCAGATGCTTTTCCCGAAAAATCAGTACATTGGCTTAAAAAAAAACAAAATCAGTGTATAGAAAATCGCGTTTATTAACCACATTCATTTGGCTACAATTTGATAATATTACAAATTTTTGATTAAGTAATTATGTATATATGTATATATATAAATGTTCATACACGTACAGATAACATACCAGATTAAATCATAGACCGGCAAAAGTGGCCCGCATGGGCAAATAAGAAACTCACACACATTCTAACAAATTTAATACAAATCGGGCGCTCACCAGAACAAACTCTCTCGCAATTTCGCCGTACTGTGGATTAAATTTAAGTTAATTACAAGTTATCAAGGAGACTTTATCCGATCTGCTGACTTCTTTCTCTTCTTCAAAAGCATAAGCACACTAGAATTTTTTTTGTTTCCGTATCGTTAACTGTCAAATTCTTTTGCATTTATGTTTCTATGACATTTAACGTTCCTGTTGAGTCCTAATTGTTTCATGGTTAAAAACGTTAAGTGTAAACACTTTTTGGTTGCTTGTTTTTCCGACAGGGTAGGAATATGATGTATTGTGGAACGATTTTCCGTCATCCCTTGTCAAGTTTGGTTTGGAGACAAACCGGTTTCGGCTAATATGCGCCATCTTCAGTGTCTTCTTTCGTTCTGAGTTATTTTGTGTAAGTTCGATAGTATTTATAGTAACTAACTTCCATCGTTTTGTTCAGGTACTTCGTGTTCATGTGATGTGTTCGTGCATTCGTGCGTGTGTGTGTGTGAGTCTGTGTTGTGTGTTTAGGTATGCAAATCTATTTTTTGTCATATTTTCATTATTGTACCCTCATTAACCAAGTAGGTAAAAGTCCGTTATTGTCCGTTTGTGTGTTGTTTTGTTTATGTCGGTTTTAGGTCTTTTGTCCTCTTTCGGGTATAGTAGCTTAAGCGGTTCAAATAATGTATCCGATGCGGTGTTTATTTGTTCATTTATTATTTTACCTACGAATGTTTTTTGTTTGTATATCTCCATATTTTCTAATATGTTAAGTCGTCTTCCTTTATGCTGTATGTGGAGAACTTTAGCTGTTTTTCCTATTTTCATGGGTGTACACTTGTTTTCTGCCATGTGGTTGGCGAAATTTGATTCCACTGTCGTTGATGATTTTCTTATTTTCTTATTGTAATCCCTTATGTGTTCTCGATATCTCGTCTTGATTTGGCGTCCTGTTTGTCCTATATAACTGTTTTGGCATTCGCAAGTCAATTTGTATACGCCTTGTTTGTCAAAGAGGTCTTCCTTGTTAATGTTGTTTCGTAGAAGTTTTCCCATATTGTTCCTCGTTTTAAATGCTGCATTAATGTTATATTTTTGGAAAACTTTAGCCAACTTGTAAGATGCTGCTCCGGTATATGATAAGTCGGCACCAGGATATAGACTATCAAAACATCTAAACAAGCTACTAACCGAGAAACTAGACCTATCCAATAAATACACAATCAAAAACACGACGGAACTAGTCAACAAACTGAACAACCTGAACGTACCCAAGGACTCAAAACTGGTATCATTTGACGTGAAGGATCTATACCCTTCGATACCAACGACAGAAACACTAAAAACTTTAACTAAAATACTGACAGAGAAAACGAACAAAGACATTGCTACAGAGATAGTAAATACGCTGAGAGTAACCCTGGACCAGAATTATTTTAAATTTGACAATAAAATATACAGACAAACTCACGGACTAGGCATGGGTAGCCCCACATCAGCTATCCTTATGGAAGTATTTATGCAACATTTGGAAGAAATTTATATGGAAGAACTGACGGCAAATTTGGGAGTCAATTTTTATGCCAGGTATGTAGATGACATCATCTGCCTAATATCGGGAAATAAAGAAGAACAAATTTTGGAGCACCTCAACAGCCAACACAAAAATATAAAATTCACTATGGATACAGAGAAAAATGGAAAAATCAACTACCTGGACCTAACAATTAAAATAAACAAAGAGACTAACAAATTTACTTACGAAATATACAGAAAACCCACAGCAACAGATACAATAATACACAATAAATCTAACCATCCTCAACAGCACAAGAACGCCGCTTTCAGACATTTATTAACACGACTTGAACGAACCCCGTTAGGAAAAGAAGCTTACAACAAGGAACTGAGCACAATATACACAATCGCAGAGAACAACGGATATCAAAAAAGTTTAGTGAAGAAAATACAAAAAAACATAAATTCAAGAAAGTCAGAAACCAAAGAAAAAGAAGAGAAGAAATGGGCAGTCCTATCATATACCGGAGCAGCATCTTACAAGTTGGCTAAAGTTTTCCAAAAATATAACATTAATGCAGCATTTAAAACGAGGAACAATATGGGAAAACTTCTACGAAACAACATTAACAAGGAAGACCTCTTTGACAAACAAGGCGTATACAAATTGACTTGCGAATGCCAAAACAGTTATATAGGACAAACAGGACGCCAAATCAAGACGAGATATCGAGAACACATAAGGGATTACAATAAGAAAATAAGAAAATCATCAACGACAGTGGAATCAAATTTCGCCAACCACATGGCAGAAAACAAGTGTACACCCATGAAAATAGGAAAAACAGCTAAAGTTCTCCACATACAGCATAAAGGAAGACGACTTAACATATTAGAAAATATGGAGATATACAAACAAAAAACATTCGTAGGTAAAATAATAAATGAACAAATAAACACCGCATCGGATACATTATTTGAACCGCTTAAGCTACTATACCCGAAAGAGGACAAAAGACCTAGAACCGACATAAACAAAACAACACACAAACGGACAATAACGGACTTTTACCTACTTGGTTAATGAGGGTACAATAATGAAAATATGACAAAAAATAGATTTGCATACCTAAACACACAACACAGACTCACACACACACACGCACGAATGCACGAACACATCACATGAACACGAAGTACCTGAACAAAACGATGGAAGTTAGTTACTATAAATACTATCGAACTTACACAAAATAACTCAGAACGAAAGAAGACACTGAAGATGGCGCATATTAGCCGAAACCGGTTTGTCTCCAAACCAAACTTGACAAGGGATGACGGAAAATCGTTCCAAAAAAAAAATTGGTCCAATTAACATTGTGATGTCCTAGAAGAGGACCAGTCCCGCCATGCCTGTATAATAGCTAAGAGTATCCACGGCAGCTAAGAGTAGCCAGCTATAGCAAACCCATTCAGAAACAACCAATTTTAATGTGTAATTTTCTTATTGTTAAAATATTTTGTAATACTTATCTTAAAACATTGCCTCAATGCCTTTTATACGCACATATATATATATATATATATATCTAAGAGAAATTAGTAATTTAAGGAATATTTTAATTTGAAATAAATAGAAGTTTGGTAGTGGTCCTGTCCTAGGACATCGTAATGTTAATTGGGCCAATTTTGTTATATGAAATGTAGCAGCTTTGGGACTACTTTATTGACACAAGCGACTGGTTTATACATGCGTGTATGGATTAGTTTCGTTTTCTGCAGGGTAATTCTAAGTGCTCAATAAACTCACACTTAAATTTATCTGCAACAATTAATTGTATATTCTTTAGTGTAAAGTAAAATACCTTTGCGAACCAAGTAGGTTACGGAGTAAGTTTACTCAAGCGGAGTGTCTTCGCATCAAGCAATGATAAGTGTTGTTTCAGGTAGCTCTTTTTTACATATATGTATTAAGAAGAGAATAGAACCTCTTTACCTCAAAGTCTTAATCAATCAATACCACAGAAATCGCTGGTAGATTCAAGCACGAAATTAGCTCAATCTTTGCCTAGGCTTAGGATTTTATTTTTTCTCTAAAATATGAAGCTGGGTATATGTAGACATTTAAAGTAACCTGGTTGGACGTAGTCCTGTCCTTGATATTCTCAAGTGCACCTTAGCCTAAATTTTTCGCTTGGGAGTTCTTAGTTTAATTATCTTTTGTGTTTTGTAGTAGATAAGTCCTCCTAACTTTTATTTACATAGTTCTCGATAACACTTGTTCGTAATGAAACAAAATAAACTGACTTACAAAGTGGTTAACATACCCACAATGATATCTTTATACTTTCACGAGTATTTCTTTGTACTCGTAGTACACTCAGAGAAAAATGATATTCTAAAATTAAGTCCGACTGGTAATAAATTTATCCTTTTTCGTTCTTAAAATTTGAGGAATAATTCATTCTTAAATATTCTAAGAACAAGAATTTTGCGTCATTGTTTTTAAAAATGAATATGCAAAATATCTTAAGAAAAACGTTCTTAAAACAAACCCAATTTGTGCTGAAATCAAAAATATTCTAGATATTCTTATTACTAGTTTGGAAATTCTTCAAACAAGAATAAAAATTCTTCAAATTCCAATTATTTAGTTTTGCTTTTTACAATAATAAAAACGATTCACAAATTTTTTTCGAAAAAACGGACATATAAAAGCATTACTAAAGTCCAATACAATGTTGAATGCCCGACTATATGATGACGTTGGATTGAATTCCAGCTTGGTGCCTTGGTTCCAATCCGGAGGTGAATAAAAATGGACAACATAACAAACAGTGAAGGCGAAGAAGATACTACAACGGAGAAGAAGAGGAGAAAAAGCGGAGGTGAGGCTTATTATTTGTGGTTGGAAAAAAATTATTTTTAGGTCATATTAGAAGGCATAAAAATATGAGAGAGAGATGGAGCAATTGTATTGGGAAAATAAACCGAAATGATTAATTCTAAACTAGGAATAAATATTCTTGTTTTGAGAAATTTCAGTATTGATCTCAGAATATTTATTCTTGAAAACCTACCAAATATTCTTAAATATGAAAGAAATTAGTCTTAAAAGTAGAATTTTTCGATCTTGCAGAAAAATTGTTGAAATAAGAATTTTCTACTCAGCATAAGAATATTCGATATTACCGTACTTTCGTGACCAAAATTCTTGATTTGGGCTTGATTTAAGTACAAAATTCTTGATTTTTTCTCTGCGTGTATAAGTTACACAAAACAATGAAAAGTTAATTCAGTCAATTAAGTGCAAAGCAGGGCACCACTTGTTTCATTTCAGAACAAAAGCGTGCTAAGCAAACAGATTACTAAGCAACAACAACCAACCTAACAGCAGTCATAACAATAACGACAAACATGCTATAAAAGAAATTTTCGGTTTTCTCCGATGCCTAGTTTACAAAGGATCGCAATTTTTGCTAAGCGTCGAATAAAGAGTAACTCCTTGGGGTACTACACCCTAATCATGGCTACAAAGTCTGATTCTGCCAAGTGTGTGTGTGTAACATTTAAGAAAATATACACACATTGGATTAGTGATAATCGAGTGGCAAAAATCTGTAAGAAATATAACAAAAGAACTTAAAGGGAAAGTTGTATGGGGCAACTGTTTGCCTCACCACCTGTCCGGCTCACTTTTATATACAACAAATACTCATTTAAAGATGGCAAGAGTGTTGTTGGGCGGTTGAATTTTCCTATCAAAACAAAAGAAAGCGCTATAAAGCAAAAGCCAAACAGAGACAATTCCAAAAAAAACAATTTGGAAAAAAAAAACTGAAAAGGTCGGACAATGAAAGATGTCCTTTTTTCTGTTCACCAAATGTTTGACCACATCTGAAAGTCGATTTACTACAGCGTTTTTTTTATTTTATTTATTTTTTGATGTAGACAAGAATTTCTTTAAAAAATTATAAACAATAGATCACGAATAAAAAAACACGAAAAGTGTGATTAAAAGAAACCTAGAATGACAAAAAAAAACAATGCAATAGTGCAATATCAAATTTAATTTGAGCTGTACATATGTAAGTGTGTGTATATGTACGTCTTTATTGTTAACACGGCACGATATGTATGGCTTATCTTCTAAGTTGTTTTGGTAATCCCCTGGCATTTCATTGTTTTTAAATAAATAAGTGTTTGTAAATATGTATGTATGTATTGCCAATTGTTTTAAAACATTTACTTACTGTGGTCAACGTTGACGGATAGGAGTAAGGGTACAAGCACAGCAGGAAGTCCTCCCGTGCATTTGGTAATCCTATTTATCCGCAGGTAAATTTACAGGAGCAATGTTGCATTCGGAACAGATGTGCCATGAAAAGATACATATGTACATAATTGGATGCATTTTTATACTCAGCTGTACTAGTACACAGAGTATTATAGTTTTGATTTCCTAACGGTGGATTGTAACAGAATGAAATAATCGAGATAGATATAGACTTATATATATCAAAATGATCAGGGTGAAAAGAGAAATCGATTGAGCCATGTCCGTCCGTCTGTCCGTCTGTCCGTCTGTGCGCACGATAACTCGCGCAAAAATTGAGTTATTTTGATGAAATTTGAAATGTAAGTTGGTATCAAGACAGGAACGGATGGTATTGAAAATGGGCGAAATCGGACCATGACCACGCCCACCTCCCCTATATAGTAAAAATCGGAAATTTTGTATCTCAGTCACTAATAGAGCTAGAGTGATAAAATTTCACACACATGTTGAGGCCCTTATGAAGAAATATGTGAAATTTTGGAAAATGGGCGGTGCCACGCCCACTTATTAAGGGGCAAACATTGAAAGTTTTATGAGTCATAACTCAGAAACCGTTGAAGATATATCGATGAAATTTGGTAGGCGTGATATACTTACTTAGGCAAATGTTTGGACGAAAAATTGCCAAAATCGGTTGACGACCACGCCCACTTTTATATATGGGTATTATAAAGTGACCTAATAAAAACATTTTAAGCGATATCTCTGTCAAATATAAAGATATATCATCGAAATTTTATGGAAGGTGTCCAACTATGGACGTAAAAAAAAAATACAAAAATTTTGGAAAATGGGCGTGGCACCTCCTCCTCTTAGAAGCAGGAATATACGAGATTTCTGAGCCCATAACTGGACAAATAATCGATATATTATGAAGAAACTTGGTACATACACTTTCACTACTTGTAGTAATACATGTTCAAAATTTTAGCGAAATCGGTTGACGACCACGCCCACTTTTATATATGGGTATCATAAAGTGGCCTAATAAAAACATTTTAAGCGATATCTTTGCCAAATATAAAGATAATTCATTGAAATTTTGTGGCATGAGTTCTACAATAGATCGGAAACAAAAAATAGAAAAATTTCGGAAAATGGGCGTGGCACCGCCTCTTTTCAGACAAAGGAATCAACGAGATTTCGGAGCCCATAACTCGACAAATAATTGAGATATTATGACGAAACTTGGTTTATACACTTTTATAACTTGTGTTAATAGACACGCAAAAATTTATTGAAATCGGTTTATGACCACGCCTACTTTTTAACAAAGATATTTCTGGAACACCCTTTGGGAATTTGTAACGTAACATCTTTGTAACTCATAAAGGGATGAAATTTTGCACAAAGAATAATATTCATAAGCTTAGTTGGATGACTGATAAAAATTTAGAAAATGGGCGTGGCTACGCCCACTTTATGCAGCACTCGCTTTATATAAAGTACACCGTGTTTCCATCAAACGCAAATAAACAATTAAAGCAAAAAAGCTGAGTATCTAATGTTCGATTCCACTCGAACTTAGGCTTCCTTACTTGTTTTACTGATCGTTTCATTCGTTTTATACACACTGAAAAAAGAAATTACTCAGATTATGGAAAAGTGGGAATGATTCGGCGCTAAAGACATATTTCCATATTTTGATGTACCATTTTCTTCAAATCAAGGAATAAAAACCACGTTTTAAAGAAAATTGTACATCAAAATATGGAAATATGTCTTTAGCGCCGAATCATTCCAATTTTTCCATAATCTGAGTAATTTTTTTTTTTGAGTGCATACTAGGAGTTCCCGCTACTGTCGAAAATCGAAAGTTTTCTAGTAGTTCAGCTACTCCAGAATGCAAAAATATTTGGGCCGTAAGCATATTCGTTCACTAAAATCGGTTTTAGTTAAAATCGGTGTTAAATTTAGAACGACGTTTAAAATAGTGGTGTATTATAGACGAGTTAGAACAACGTTTTTGCTAAAATGAACCGAAACAGGGTTACCCATAAAAAATAATAAGAATCGCTCAATTATTTTAAGAAATTTGGAGTGTTTTAAAAGTTCACCCTGTGTCAACCTTTAAATTCACAAAGAAAAAAAAGTAAGCGTGTCTATCTCTTCGACATTTTGGTTTTCGCAAGTTTTATTTCTTATTTTGAGTTAAATTTTGAGATAAAACTACACACTTCATATACATAAATCAAAATAAACTTGTGATTTTAGGGAACAAAAAGAGCTCGTGAACCAAACTGGAGCTCAAGAGAAAAAGCTTGTCTGCGGGAAAGCATTTAGTGCTACCTAACCTATGTATGTCACTCTGATGAACATATCGACCTAAAATCAGACCTGGGCACCCTCAATTACATTTTGTATTTAATTACACCTTCAATTACAATTACATGCAATGTACAGTGTCTTTTTTCGGAAATCGGAAAACAAAGAAAAGGTAGAGAAGAAATGGGCAGTCTTATCATATACCGGAGCAACATCTTACAAGTTGGCTAAAGTTTTCCAAAATTATAACATTAATGCAGCATTTAAAACGAGGAACAGCATGGAAAAACTTCTACGAAACAACATTAACAAGGAAGACCTCTTTGACAAACAAGGCGTATACAAATTGACTTGCGAATGCCAAAACAGTTATATAGGACAAACAGGACGCCGAGTCAAGACGAGATATCGAGAACACGTAAGAGATTACAATAAGAAAATAAGGAAATCATCAACGACAGTGGAATCAAATTTCGCCAACCACATGGCAGAAAACAAATGTACACCAATGAAAATAGGAAAAACAGCTAAAATTCTCCACATACAACATAAGGGAAAACGACTTAACGTATTAGAAAATATGGAGATATACAAACAGAAGACATTCGTAGGTAAAATAATAAATGAACAAATAAACACCGCATCAGATACATTATTTGAACCGCTTAAGCTATTATACCGAAAAGAGGACAGAAAACCTAAAACCGACATAAACAAAACAACACACAAGAGGACAATAACGGACTTTTACCTGCCTGTTTAATGAGGATACAAAAAATAGATTTACATACCTAAACGCACAGACTCGCACGCACGCACGTATGCACGTCGCCCGAACGCACGAATGCACGAACACACGAACACATCACACGAACACGAAGTACGTGACCAAACGATCGAAGTCAGTTACTATAAGTACTATCGAACTTACACAAAATAACTCAGAACGAAAAAAGACACTGAAGATGGCGCATATTAGCCGAAACCGGTTTGTCTCCAAACCAAACTTGACAAGGGATGACGGAGGATCGTTCCACAATATATCATATTCCTACCCTGTCGGAAAAACAAGCAACCATAAAGCATTCAAATAAATTTCTGTCGCCAACATACTTTAATCATCAGCTGTGGCCTAAATCTTTCCCTTTCTCATAAAACGTTACAATATTTCGCGATATTTCTGCCTCAAAAGTTCAAAAAATCGTGCCAACATACCGTCCGCAACGCCCAGGAAATGCCCATATAATGATACATCAAGCCCTAACCGCAACTTTTGTGTAACCAAAAAAATTATTGATTTTAGCATTTTCATGGAAATCAATAATTTATAATCACACGCATTAGCTCCCAAAATTTCATGGCTGCATATCAACTGTATGCAAAGAAAATTAAGAAAAAAAAACCGTCTCCTTTACTTTTCGTTGATTACATAAATGTTGCAGTTAGGGCTCGACATATTAGGTGCGGTCATTGCCAGATATGCGCGTGCAGAAACGTCTGGCTGCGCATGCGAATCGCTCAATTGCGATTCAGTTTCAGCTAAATTATGTTATCATATGCATACCTAATGATATAATCGAAGTGGAAAATTGATAGTGAATTATTGTAAACATGCAATCTGGAATGTTTGCATTGCTAGGTAATTGCCCATGTTTTCACATACAAAGAAACATCCAGTCACAAAAATTTAATAGGACGGAAAAAGATATAAACACAGCAAGAAGACGCGGTGACACACCGCCTTACGTTTTGCATCGATCAGAACAAGATCAACTAATACAGGACCAGAATTGACCCAGACAAACCCAACGTCCACAGCATCTCTTCCACACCTGGGCATCTTCAATTACCTACAAAGTTTGTCATCTAACACCTTTATGGACCAACTTAATAGAAACTGGGCATCATGCCAGATGTGCTTAAGGATAATTTTTAAACAGAATACACCGGTTAAGCAGGGCTTAGTACTACTATAACAACAATAACACTTAAAAAGTTTGTTTGCTTTAAAAGTTTGTTTAAATATACATACATATGTATATACAAACATACATACATAAGTGCATGCATATGCCATAAATTATAATATAATAATACAATGGCGCTATTATAACTCTGACGAGTTTTGTGGCCGAGCTTCTCCCGCAATTCGAGGTGTGCTCCTTTTTGTTTTTCCTACTAATTGGGTGGACCTACAGTTTTATGCCGGCTCCGAACGACGAATGGATTTTTTGTGAGAAGCTTTTTCATGGCAGAAATACACTCGGAGGGTATGCCGCCCACTGCCGAGAGGTGACCGCTGCTTTTAAAAAACCCAATAATTGGATTTTTACTAATTAGAAAATTTTTTTTGGTGTTTGCTCGGACTGGGGTTTGAACCTGAGACCTCTGGCATAGCAGGCGAGCACTCTACCCACTGCACCACAGCGGCCACCATGTCATAAATTAACATGTAATAAATCTGTATCCATTCTCGAATTTCTCAGTTTTCTACTCTTTGAAGTTTGAGGGCTATGACGAAAGAGCCTAGTGACATGGATTACAATTTCATGAATTTTAGTAGCGATACGATATGTAAAGTGTTTAAGTGCTTTACACATACATACGAGTACTCGTATATGCAAGTATTCTAATCTGTAAAAAATAGTATCTCCGAAATTCATTCCCGTGCACAAACTCCTTTGGGATCAGGATGAAAATAAAAAAATGTAGGTATGTATGTATATATGAAATTTTTAATGGCCTTTCTCAGCGCTAACGGTACAACCCAAAGGCTTCAACCCATAAAAAGGAATCACTACCACAGCTTAACGTAGCAATTCTTATACCTAGCTGTAGTTTGTATACATTACACAGGTCAACAAAAAAGTCGATATTTTGGTGCAGCCCTGCTTGTAACTGCAGTTGGTAGTATACGATGCACTGATAAAAAAATGATAACAACTTTTTTTTATCGTACGTGTAGTATTTGAGATATGAGCCCTTCATTGGTTAAGGCATATTTGGCCGTATAACTTTTTTTCTGCGCATCCTATCACCAACACGTTTGATGTCGTTAAAAAGGCGACATTCCACCGCTTCTATCGGTATTTTAATTACACTACTCTACAGCCAAAAAATACTCTAAACGCGACCATCCTATCTATATGTAAAATCGGTCGCTGATTCCGAAATCGGGTTCATTCTTAATTCTCATTTCATTGATTAGACATAAGCCCACGGTTGTGTACTCAATGTTCTCTTCCACCCAAACGTATGCTGCCTTACTTGTTTAAATATGTAAATACATACTTTTTTCGGATATTATTCTGTCCCCAAACGCCACAAAAAAAGAGAAGCATTTAAAAGCACCGATAAGAAACTCATAATTGGCATCATTAAAATGAAACAAAACTTGGGAGAACATCGTTTAATCTTGCGGGAATGAAAAATCGCTAAAAAACATTTGCTCGCACAAATG
This sequence comes from Urophora cardui, assembly GCA_960531455.1. Taxonomy (NCBI): domain Eukaryota; kingdom Metazoa; phylum Arthropoda; class Insecta; order Diptera; family Tephritidae; genus Urophora; species Urophora cardui. Next base: position 87,001,878 of record OY482671.1, on the reverse strand, counting down.
TGAATATATGGTGGTGGAAAATAGAAAGCAAAGTATGTAATAAGGATGAAGAACTAGGCCCAAAGTTAATGAAGAGGAAAAAAACACAAAATTTGTATATATGTATGTTTAATATCTCATAATAATTAAATGCCATAACAAACTCGCGTAGTATAGACCCTCCAAATCTCAGCTGGTCAATTCCCCATCCTTTTTTTGTCTTTTTTGCTTTTGGAATTCAATAAAAAATTTAAATAACGCGCAACAATTTTAAAAGTACGTAGTACATACATTCATACCGAACCTTAACTGCAATTTTAGAGTAACCAACAAAATTATCGATTTTAGATTTTTTATGAAAATCAATTATTTATTTTTTTTTAGAGGAATGTTAAAATAAAACAAGAATTTGAGAACATTCTTTAATATTTTTTCTAAGGATTTGTTTAAACTTTGAATGACAATAACGAGCAACATTATGGGTTCGATACGTGATTATATCCGAAATACTAACTGCAATTTTGTTGTTAATTGTCTTAGAGTTGTTCAAAAAGTCATACATACTAAAACATTTCATCTATGTATAAAGTATAATGGCCACATACTCCCAGAGTAAGTAAGTTATTTGTATTGTTTGTTGAAATCTTCCCATCGAAGGATCACTTTCCTATTGACAGAATGGAGAAATTACAAGTTTCTCAACATTTTTAAGCATTTGGTATTGAACTATTTTAGTTTTACATATACAATCTTAGAAGTTAAATATAGATATAGTATGTATGTATGTATGTATGTACATATATGCTTTAAATATTTGCCTCTATAATCAATTCAACTATTGTTCTATTTTCAGGTAAGTTCCATGACCAAATAACAATCATATCTAAGTCTAGCATTATATCAGATCTGAAAGTAATGCCTTGATAGTGTGATTCGAATAAGCGAGTCACGGGTGATTGGTATGCATCTGATTTTACTCCACATCGTATTCGATTCCTGCATCCCTAAACTCCGAAAAAAAAACATAAGCATCTACTGTGTCGTATATCGGTTTGGAGATTAGGAAAATTTGCGGATTTTCAGAAATTGTAGAAGCTTTGATTACTATGAATGTGAGTTAAAGATTGTCATCCATGAATGCCGAATAAACGTTTATATTATAATTTCCACCACAATAGTGCAATGCAATGTTGCATGTGGCACTAGTTACGCTTGCGGTGGCGTGAAACAAATCTAGTAAGTTTACGAAGAAAGCAAGGCAAGCAAAGCGATCTGAATGTAGATTTTTTTCATACAGAAGAGAAAACAAAGAACACTTTCGAAAAGCATACCAATTTATTTGGAGCGGAAAAGGGCGACCGACCGTACTAAGTATTTGCAAACTTATTTTAATTGTGAACGGTAAGGTGTACCTACACTGTACAGTCAGTCGCCGGTCGGCAGGCAGTGCATGTAATTTCGGCGTGACTACATTATTGCAGCGGCTTCTTGGAAACCTATTTAAAAATCAACAAAAACGTATGTATATTTGTATGCATATACATAAATATATTTTTGTACGTATGTTTGCCTTATTCGATTTGTTTGTCAATTCCCATAACTAAAATTTTAAACTCAACTAAAAGCTTTCCCACATTTAATTTGGTAGCACTTTGGTGTCCAATGGAGGATATACCCATCCTTATTGCAATGTATTTTGAATCGCACAAAGTATTTTGGAGGAATATTCAGAGTTAGCGGCTAGCCTTAACATTTGATTTGACAGGATTTACCCGACCGGAATTACTTTTACAATGTTTTCTTTATGTGGTCGCGATTTATTTACAAAAAATTTCTTCAGTTTTATTTTGACTGGAATTTTCGATTTGGACACATAAATACATACATATGTGCACAGTAAAAATTTTAGTTTAATTTTAATACCATTTTTATATATAACAATGCCAAAAAGTATAAAATTAAAACCATTCTGGTTTAAAAAAAAAGAAGAGAATAGAGAGACAGAAATTATTTTTGGTGCCAAATTAATACTTTTTTGGAATTAAATCAAAACCAAATTTTAATTATTTTTAGAATATTTTTGGTATTAAAAATAGTTGAAATGATATAAGGTCTATCCGAAAATTGGAATAAATACTATACTTTTTTGGTATTAAATCAGAACCAAAAATATGTAGAAATGCTTATATTATATTATATAATATAAGTATGTAATATTACAAAGATAGGAATTATCACATAGTCTGCGTTGTTTGTGTTCCTCGATAATAGGATGGGCTGCTCCCTTGGCGAATTGTACCACCATCAGTAAAAAAAAAACTGCTACAGGTACTCGCCTTTGCCAGAGAAATTTCGGCACCGTCGCGGTCTTGCAGGGATATTGTGGTATCCAGAGAGACGATCAGCTGCCTCAAAACTGAAAAAAATAAATAAATAAAACAAAATTTACCCTCAAAATATTCACTTAATCCCTGTTTTACTTACTTGATACAATTGTTCCATCAGGCATGAAAGATTCACTTTGCGGGTTTTAATAAATTTAATTTCTCCATCCTATTTATTTCACTTTAAAAAAACATTTTGTATTTACATATTTACATATTTTGACAAATTTTTTCTAAGATTTTTTTGGTTTTGATTTCAAACCAAAAGTGATAAAGAGAGAATTTTAATACTTTTCAAGACTTTATTTTTAAAATATTTTGGATTAAATAAAATTGTAAAACTTCTCATGGTTTAAAAATAAGAATTTTTGGCATTAAAATATTAATTCCAAATATTTACATAATTCGAAGAATGATTAAATTAAGTACCAAATGATATTAGAAATAAACTATAATTTTTTACTGTGTATGTAAAGAACATACATAAGTAAAAAAATAAAAAGTTGCTTTATATGTATAGTACTTATCTGGCGAAATCGCCAATTGCAGGCAAAATAAACCTGAAGAAACTTTTATTATCTGAGCAAAAAAATAAAGCTCAAAAACTAACTTTTATTTTCTCATCTAAAAATAAAATCAAAAATAACTTCTATTTGCTGAGCAAAAACTAAAACAGGAAGCAATTGTTAAAAAAACCACTTTTTGGATATCTCATAATCGTTACGGTCCCGTGTGGAATGCCATTACGAATTAATAGGAAAAACAAAATTTAAAGAGCACACCTCGAATTGGGAGAGAAGCTCGTCCTAAAATTCGTTAGAGTTTTATTCCCGCCAGTTAGTTATTATATTATGCCATTATGGTCTTAATAATCCCTTCATCTTTTTTTTGGTTTATTCCCAGTTGGGTACAACATTTTTAGTCAAGGCGTTTACGTGTGTCATGTAACAAATATTAATTTTCGATATTTCAACATTTCTTGGACATTTCTTTCGCGCAAGAGTCAGTTGGGTTATGCATATTTACTTATTTGTACATAAACATGTATGTATGTATGTATGTATGTAACTTCCCAGCAAACAGGTTCGTAAGCCTAAGCTGAAGCTAAGTTGTTAAACTGCAATACGCTGGCAGCGCCACTTGCAATCATTCTCTCTGCTCCAAATGTTTTAATACATCATTTTAACACATCCCATACAGAGAATAAAAGGAATTGAGTTTTTATGAGCAAAATACAATGTGTGGCAAGCGTAAAAATTGCGTATTGTCGCCTCAGTCCATTTTCAACTGACATGCAATGAAGTGTTAAGTGGTTAAGTACGTACGTTTATCTCATTCCGATACATACATATATATATGTATGTGGATATTTAATTAATTAATTCATTTATTTATAATAAATAATATGTATTTACATTTGGATATGTATATTGAAAAATTAAATTTAATTATGTATATTGAAAAATTATTATTATTATGCTTAGATATACGTAACTGTATGTTCGAGTCGTTAAAGCGAACTGAACTCAAAACCTCTGCTAACGTCTTGCGACGTCCGTTGTGTTGTGACGTCCGTTGTGTAGGTATATCAGGTATATCCCCGACTGAGATAGATGTATCCTACATGTATGTACCTACATGTACAAATCGTCCCTGCGAATAAAAAAACCGTTATGTATTTTTCAGTAACATTTCAGGAGAGCAAAAAAACTCATTTCTGGCGTCGATTGGCAAAATTTAGCCAACTTTCAATTCAGAAAGGATGGTACTATATCACTGTTATTGATTTATGAAAAAAATAAATCACTTTCTTTCGTTCATTGCGACGTGATAAAGATTTGCGTATTTTTAATGCACATAGCTGTTTTTATACACCACTTTTTTTTGTAAAAACGTATGCAATCTGTACACAATACACCGCTAGTCGTAGGTTGTATGTGGAAAAGTTGAGTATCGAACTAATTAACTGACATATGCCATTTTACCTATGTATATGCCTGTAAGCGCATACCTTTTTCTCAAAACATTTATAGTACTACACGCGCATACTTTATTTGATAACTTCTAAACCAAACCAGATATGAAAGAACTGTAAACGCAGAAATTTGGGCAATGAATAGGGCTAGTGAAAAATGCAATAAAAAAATTTCCTAAAAATTTACATAAGTTTTTTTATTCGCAGGGACGATATATATGTTTCAACCCTGGTAGAATATGCCGCTAAACAAAAAACACCTTATTATTAAAATATTTATAAGGTATTCATACACCACGTCAGGTCTAAATATCAGGAATTTATAAGGCATTAAATAAACGAAAAAGCCTTACAAATAAGCTGTCAGAGAGAGTATTCCTTATGGCCAGATAATATCAACACAGGAATATCAGCCTTATTTTAAGCCTTAGCCCATACAACTTTGCTTCGCTTATAATTTTCAGGTTTTATTTCGTTAGCCTTTTAAATGTTCTGTAATAATTCTTAACTAAGGCGTAGATTTTTTGCTGGGTTACTGACACTGGCTGTTGTGTGTAGTGTTGTATGATCTGTAAAAGAAATGCCGTGGCCTTTTTATTCGTACTTACATGACATTTTTTTCATAATTTTTAGTCACATTTAAGTTTTGGTTCGGCTGCTCATTCCGACTTCCATATTTCCATGGCGACGTTCCTTTATGCAAATTTTGCAAACTCATGATGTTTATTGTTCTTGCCATTTCTGGTCGCTTTCGGTTACAGAGTTCAAATTTTCACAGCGCAAGTTTTTCTTTGGGCTTTTTGCATGCCTTTTCCATGCTCTTAAGAAGAATGTAAACATTTTCGTTGCTACTACTGTAGTGATATGCAGATGAGGTATCCTTTTTATGTGTTCAACGTCATTTACAATTTTTTCTCTACCATTTTTACGAGCTTAAGTTGCTGCTGCTCTGGTAAAAATTATTATTGCTTTTGTTTGGTCAGGTTTCTTGCTATTTTTGATTATCTTAAAATTTTAGATTTCGATCACGTTCGTTATTTAGACCGTGCTTTTGCAGCCGCTTGCTGCAAAAAAGTGGACAATGGAAAGTATTTAAAATATATTTGCTAGATTGCAAACTTTATACACATACATACATATCGGCGATTCCATGAGAAAGTGAACCTTGAACCCAAAATCCCATTTGTTTATAACTAAGAAATATTTGCATAAAAGGTGTGTAAGTATTTATTTGTAATCAAGCAAAATTTACTGAGAATCACGAAGCCAATGAATTGATCGACTCTGATTATGAACCTTTAGCATCCTTCTTAAGTTTCTAAAGTACTTGGAATTCGCACAAGTCCCGCCCGTTACACTAGTTACACTACATAATTTTGGATTATAACTTTAAAAATAAAAACGTAAATTTGTTTGCTCATACATATGTATGCCATTTCAAATGAAAATATCTGAATAAAATTAATTACTACTATAAATTCGCAGAGTTTTAGACTTTTAGTAATGCATTTCTTGACTTTAATATGGAGAGGGGAGAGACAGGGAGTAGTATAGGGACAGGAAGAGATAGAGGGGACGGGAAATGCAGAGTGGTAGGGAAGCCGATAGGGAAGGGGGTGGCCTAGTATAATTTGTCGCAGCGAAGTGGGACGGGTATTTGCTAGTTCGTTTATAATGTCGAAAATAGTCAATCTGTTGGAAAAAGCACCACAGCAACTCTCATTTAGAATGAATACGCAAACAATTTGTGCAATCAAAATCGAACTACATGCAATGGCGTAGCTACCTAGGGGCTTGGGGGGCAGTGCCCCGAAACGCTCAAGCTCAGGGGGCCGTCGAATCCTTACCAGAAATCTCGATCAAACTTTTGGAAATTTCTCCCATTTTCAAAATAAATATGACACTTTAATCATGACAACTCAGTTGAAAGAAATCCAAAAGTTATGTCTAGGGAATTCCCCTAAATTCTTTCTGTATGTTGGCAGTGTTGTCAATTTGACGGATAGTGATATGTGCGTTTTATTATTCATTGATGTGCGTTTTATTGTGAATTCGAGTTAAGATAGAAAAATATAACATCTTTTTGCAAAATGTATTCAGGTAATAAAATTTTTCACTTGAAGTGCCATTAGGTTTTTTTTAAGAACTTAAATTTCAAGATTGTTCATAAAAAAATGTCCTTATCGTTTTTTTTATAATCTGCTTGCTTTTAATACAGTTCATACAACTCGGGAAAGTGGACACATGTCCGAAAAATAGAAATTGCAAGATTTAAAAAAAATCTTCTTTATCTTGTTTTTATCTGTTTCATGACTTGCGAAATAAAAAAAAGCCCGACGTTAATCCAATTTATACAACCGCTGATATCGATATATTTTTAGCGGAAACATGTAATTTCGAATGAAAAAGACACGGAAAAATCAAAAAACAGGTATAATAATCCTGAATCTATTATATAAAAATAAGTCGCATTTTCCTCCCTGATTATTTAACTCCAGAACGGCTGAGCCCAACATGGTTTATGGCCAAAAAAAGTATAAGAATCCGGGAAGGTTTTGGAGATATTCCACAAAATGTGGACCAGGGTAACCCCATAACGGGTTCGTACGATATGGGTATCAAATGAAAGGTGTTGACGAGTGCTTGAACAAGGTGTAATTATTGGTCCCATATAAGACCCCGTATTCGTGGTATTTCCTAAAATATGAACCAGGTGTGACCCAAACGGGTTTTCTACAAAATGGGTATCAAATAAAAGGTGTTGGTGAGTATTTAAAAAAGAGGTGATTTTCAAGACCCTATGCGACCCTTTTTCTGAGATATCGACCAAAATGTGGACCAGGGGTGACCCTAGAAAGTCTGGAGGGATAGGGATAGGTATATGGATAGGTATAGGGATAGGTATATGGATAGGGATAGGGATATGGATAGGAATAGGGATAGGGATAGGGATAGGGATAGGGATAGGGATAGGGATGGGGATAGGGATAGGGATAGGGATAGGGATAGGGATAGGGATAGGGATAGGGATAGGAATAGGGATAGGGGTAGACATAGGGATTAGGGATTGGAGATTAGGTATTAGGGATTAGGGATTAGGGATTAGGGATAGGGATCAGGGATTAGGTATAGGGAAAGGGATAGGGATAGGAATAGGGATAGGGATAGGGATAGGGATAGGAATAGGTATAAGGATAGGGATTAGGGATTAGGGAACACGGTAATCTAGGACTTTTCCTTTAGGCTTTATAGGAATAAATTTTAGGCAGAACAACGTCTGGTGGGTCAGCTAGTTTTTCATAAAAGTTGTCACTTGGAGCGTCATCATGTTTTTGAAAAAGTAAAAAAAAAAGAAAGTTCTTTTTTAAGTCTGTTTCATTACTTGCAAAATGAAACAAGCTCCCACATCATTCTAATTCACACAACTCGATATATCCAAATTTTCAGTCCGAAAAATTGAAAAAATCATCAAATACTCATATTTTTGGTACTCCAATAAGTAATATTTTTTGCATTTACAAACATACATACATATATGAATACATATTACGTGATACAAGTTAATAGTGTTGAATAAAAGCATACAAAATGTGCACATCACATTTCCATGTCGGACTACCATCCTATCCATACATACAATCCTCTGTATACATTTATATTATTTAGTATGTACACAATTATATATGCATGCCCATATGTATGTACATGAATAAAAAAATATAAAAATCATTTAGCAAATTCGTGCTATTATTACGCAAATGCTTGAATCTTTTCCGAAAAATTTATTAATACAAAACAAAGGTCAACAGCACGGGTTCAGTATCTTCCAAAATCGTTCTCGGTTAAAATCCATTGAGACCGATTTCCCCTTATTGTTTTACAAATTGCATTTCTGTTTAATTTCCTTACGTACTTAATTGGCACTTAACCATCTAAACGATCCAGCTTAGCGCGCCAGCCGTTTCTGCTCCTTGGAAACTGGCGCTAATTGGAAATACGAAGGGAGCTCAAGTCGTTATCCACCTGATTCGCCCATGGTAGTGGAGGTTTCCCTCTGCCTAAGCTGGCACCAGAAATTCTTTCCGGGGCTGAGCTAATTCATCCATTCTCATGTCATTACCCAGCCGCTGGATTTTTATTCGCTGATCTATATATGTCGATGTCTACATCTTTCGCCTTCACCAATGCGCAAAGGTTCATAACTCTTCTGAAGAACTTTTCTCTCGAATACTCGAAGTTCCATCTCATATGATGTTGATATTTTGCATGCTTCATCGCCGTAGTTACATCAGGCCGAAAATGATGAAAGTCTTATAGAGCGTGATTTTTGTTCCTCTAGAGTCAGGCCCGACGAGAGGGGGGGGGGGGGGCTGAGGGGGTCAATTGCCCCGGGCCCGGGCTTTAGAGGGCCCGGGAATCTCAAAATGATATCCAAGTTTTTACTTACAGAAAATAAACGAACAACACCTTTAATCACCTTTCGTAGATAGCAATCATTTTAAATTTCATCAAATTTTATAAATCTCTTAAAGTGTCTGCACCCCACTTAAGGAAATGTTGGTGCGTCGACTTTGCAGCATAAATTTGAATTCGTTTTCTGTTGCAACAGAAAAATTCGGTATGATGCAAATTCTTATACAGCGATATGGGTATATCCTGGGCGTTTCGGACGGTATGTTCGCACGATTTTTTGAACTTTTGAGGCAGAAATATCGCGAAATATTGTATCGTTTTATGATAAAAGGAAAGATTTAGGCCACAGCTAATGATTAAAGTATGTTAGCGACAGAAATTTAGTTTAATGCCTCTGTTTTAGCCACTTAAACTGCGTTCCGGACGCTACAAAAACACGTCCATTTTTTTTTTTTTTTGAGTGGCTAAAACAGAAGCCTGGCATAGCAGGCGAGCACTCTACCCACTGCACCACAGCGGCCATGTATAGATAAATTAAAGTTCGTAACTATATATTCATTGAATTTTGATTTTGAGAATTTGTTCATTTAGTATGGGGGCCCTTGGTTATTTTGACCCCGGGCCCGGATTTTCTCTCGGCGGCCCTGTCTAGAGTGGACTTTAGTAGTTAGTTCAAAGTAGCACTTGATTTCAAGTGCGATTGTTAATGCCAATGATGTTGTTATCATCGGCGTGCGCCAGTAGTTGCACTCTTGTAGTAGATGATTCCTAGGTGGTGGAGGTCTGTAGATCGAATTATCATATCCAACATCAAGTTGAAGAAATCGCACGATCTGATTTGATCTCAAACGGCTCGGAGAAGTCCTTCCTAATTCTGACCGAGCTGGTGGTGTCAATCGACGTCATTTGGCATAGATGTATAAGTTTTGCATAGAAACCAAATTCAGACATCCGTGCTATCGAATGGGACTTTAAACTCGACAAAGAGATAGAGTGTCGATTTATTTTTCATGGGTTTTGATTGGGCGGTGGGACATGTCTTTCCTCATCTGCTATTGGAGATTCGGGTCGAGGATTTCTCTCAGAGAGCCGAGTGGAGTATTCATTGACTGTCTGCGCTGCTCATATTAGGACCACGGATTTTGGACACATCTACGATATTGGATCTGTTCTGTTTCTAAAAAATTCACAGTGGAAAAATCTCTACATTGAATGTGAAATTTCGCACGGCGTCAATTTTGCTTGAGTGTTTCGGCTAAAAAATAAATAAAAATAACATTAACCTCTTAAGACCTGAGCACAAAATAAATGTAATTTTTAGGTTTCTTAAAGTTTTTTGCAGCTATAGGGGCTTATAGAAAACTTATTATTTATTATAATTTTTTTTTTTTTGGAAGTGATAAAAAAGGAAGTGCACATATGTGCACCTTAGGTCTTAATCGATATATTTTGGGAAGATATCCTGAAAAGTGTGGTAGTTTAAAAACAAGTATTTTTTCGTAAAATTTACGTTCCAAACACTTGATACGGCAGTGTGAGGAGCACGTTAGATGGCGACCTTTTGAGGCGGACTTGCTATCTTCGAAATCATCCAGATGACCTACATTGTTTAGCTTAAGTTTCCGGTTGAGGTTGTGGCACCACCTGGTGGGTTCCTTTGCAGGTGACCCCACTACAATATTGTGGTATGTCATATTCATGTTTCACGGTAGATCCTTCCGAGGAGCTGGTGCTGGAACAAGGCCTGTGTACAAAACGCAGCTGTTGACAATTGTTTCTATCAAGCTTTTCGACAATACCTGCTCCCACTCCCATACTTTTCATTACCTCTGGAGGTAGAGTAGCCTGTCAACATATATCTCGAAATCTAATACCACCCCATCTAAAGCAACCAGCACGAAGTTCTTTAGGGCAAGTGGATTTCGCTTAGCCGGCCAATATTGGCGGTACTCACATCGTCCTGCAAATGGGATGATGTGTTTATCTATGGATATGTGCTCAGATCCTTGCCAACTATGACATATCTTTAAAATGGTATCTTATTTTTCACAGTTTCTAGAATTCGGCTGATTAATATCTACAAAGTAAAGGTGGTATCAGAGTCTTTCACGATTCATTGCACCCCTAAAAATAGAGTTACAAAAATTTCTATCCCAGGAGAGCTTCCCTTGAGGATATTTAAGGTTGCCCTTCATCAAGTGTGCGTCGGCAAAATTGGTCATCTCAATAGCATTTGTAATTCATGATTTTAACTCCCTCTTTATGCGGAATATAAATTACTCTACACCGCTACTGATTCCCAGAAGCCTAAGCCCAAATATTCCAACAAACTATACAATATATTTATATATGAACTACCCTCCGAAGTCAAAATATCCTCTGCGATATCTGGCCCACAGGTAGCCATTTTTTGTAGCACGTCATAACGATCTTGATGTACTTTGCAGTTTCACTTCTGCATTTACCGTTCTGACTTATTTCCTAGCCCGAATCTTCTTCTTCCGTTTATTGAACTCCTTAAAAGCTCATATAAAATCCGGAGCCAAATACTCCTCATCATCACTATCCTCAGAGTGGTAAGATTCGCTGTAATTCAAAAAATCTTAAATTTCCTGCTCTTCCAGTTCCAGCTGGAATACGATCATACATTATACAAAACTAATATTGAATCCTGAGGTGCACATATGTGTACCAAGAAAACCACATAGAATTAAACTCCAAAAATTAAAACAAATGTTAAAAGTTACCTTATTATATGTTAATTCAATTCTTGAGCTTTATAAATCAATTTAAATATTGAAAAAGTAAGGAAGCCTAAGTTCGAGTGGAATCGAACATTAGATACTCAGCTGTACGCTTTCATTGTTTGCTTGCGTTTGATGTAAACACGGTGTACTTTATATAAAGCGAGTGCTGCATAAAGTGGGCGTAGCCACGCCCATTTTCAACATTTTTATCAGTCATCCAACTAAGCATATGAATATTATTCTTTGTGCAACATTTCATTCCTTTATGACTTCTAGTTACAAAGATGTCACGTTACAAATTCCCAAAGGATGTTCCAGAAATATCTTTGTTAAAAAGTAGGCGTGGTCACAAACCGATTTGAATAAATTTTTGCATGTCTATTAACACAAGTTATAAAAGTGTATAAACCAAGTTTCGTTATAATATCTCAGTTATTTGTCGAGTTATTCCTTTGTCTAAAAAGAGGCGGTGCCACGCCCATTTTCCAAAATTTTTCAATTTTTTGTTTCCGGTCTATTGTGGAACCCATGCCACAAAATGTCAATGAATTATCTTTATATTTGACAAAGATATCGCTTAAAATGTTTTTATTAGGCCCCTTTATAGTTCCCATATATAAAAGTGGGCGTGGTCGTCAACCGACTTTGACAAAATTTTGAACATGTATTACCACAAGGAATAAAAGTGTACACACCAAGTTTCGTCATTATATATCAATTAATTGTCGAGTTATGGGCTCAGAAATCTCGTATATTCCTGCTTCTAAAAAGAGGCGGTGCCACGCCCATTTTCCAAAATTTTTGTGTTTTTCGTTTTATGTCCGCAGTTGGACTCCTGCTATAAAATTTCAATGATATATCTTTATATTTGACAGACATATCGCTTAAAATGTTTTTATTGGGACACTTTATAATACCCATATATAAAAGTGGGCGTGGTCGTCAACTGATTTTGGCAATTTTTAGTCCAAACATTTGCCTAAGTAAGTATATTACGCATACCAAATTTTATCGATATATCTTCAACGGTTTCTGAGTTATGACTCATAAAACTCAAATGTTTGCCCCTTAATAAATGGGCGTGGCACCGCCCATTTTCCAAAATTTTTGTGTTTTCTGTTTTATGTCTATATTTGGACTCATGCGACAAAATTTCTGTGATATATCTTTATATTTGACAGAGATATGGCTTAAAATGTTTTTATTAGGCCACTTTATAATACACATATATAAAAGTGGGCGTGGCCGTCAACCGATTTTAACTATTTTCCGTCCAAATGTTTGCTTAAGTAATTAAATCACGCATACCAAATTTCACCGATATATCTTCAATGGTTTCTGAGTTATGACACATAAAACTTTCCATGTTTGACCCTTAATAAGTGGGCGTGGCACCGCCCATTTTCCAAAGTTTCATCAAATTTCTTCATAGGGGCCTGAGCTCAACACGTGGGTAAAATTTCATCGCTCCAGCTATATTAGTGACTGAGATACCAAATTTCCGATTTTTTATATATAGGAAAAGTGGGCGTGGTCATGGTCCGATTTCGCCCATTTTCAATACCAACCGTCCCAGTCTCGATACCAACTTGCATTCCAAATTTCATCAAAATATCTCAATTTTTGCGCGAGTTAGAGTGTTTACAGACGGACGGACAGACGGACGGACGGACATGGCTCAATCGATTTCTCTTTTCACCCTAATCATTTTGATATATATAAGTCTATATCTATCTCGATTATTTCATTCTGTTACAATCCACCGTTATGTGATTAAAACTATAATACTCTGTGTACTAGTGCAGCTGAGTATAAAAAGGTTAAACAATTGCACTTTTTATTTACTTTCAAAGTTTTCAAGCACACTTCGTTAGTAAAAATTTCAAACTGCCAAATTCAGTTGAATAAAAATAACTGCCAAATTTATCCGCTGAGGCCATTATACGATTGAAGCCACTTAGTGGCATATAAAAAAAGTATTTTTAGTGCTTCCGTTTGCATCAAGATATCACAACTAGTTTAAATTCAAATATAATTGAGGTGCACATATGTGTACCCGGGGTCTTAAGAGGTTAAGGGTGAGCATCATCGCCAATTTTAAACTATTTTTTTTTAATTTCTAAGTGCTTCTGCGCACGCTGCATATCAATTCGGCGAAAATTTAAGAATGATTCTGTCATAACATGAAGTGCCCACGCACAGGAAAAAGTTTTTGTTACACAAGATAATGGTAGACTACCATTACCAAATTTCTTTCTTGTAGAGTTTCGCATTATAACCACAAAATCACGAATGTTTTCATATTTTAGTTGCGTGTGATATGTATTTAGGTATGTATGTATGTATGTTTAGCAACAAGTGCGACCATGTCGGTTCCTGTTTGACATACATACACACGGTGAGCTTAAACAACTTATTATGAAAAGTCAAAGTAACCAAGATATTATTTCATGGTTGTATTCTTGGACATATTAGAAGATGTTCTGAGCCAAAATTGAAATCATTCATCGGACACATTTTGAGAAATTCCATGTTTTTTTTAAAATGGTCAATTTTTTCTTTTCATGCGAGCCCCTGTTCTTTTTATGGCACCCACGGTAAAATGACTGTTCTGTTCTTCTAGTATATAAGTGTATAGTAAAATTCATTACAGTAAAAATACATTTTAAGACGTTTATTATTTATTATTTATAATATTTTAATATAAACATAAAAAGGTTGACAGTTTTTTTTAAATATGAAGAATATTATATTCACATACAGTTTTCTTCAAATTCTCCATATAATTTGGGTTATTTGGTCTAGTTCGATACTTATAATCCCATGTTTTTTTGAAATCATAATGCACAGCCTCCATGGCTTGCTCTGAATGATACCCTAATCCTATTCCCTGCCTTGAACAAAAATCTTCTATATGAAAAAAAAACTGTATGCACTTTTGGGGTTATGGGTATAGAAAGATCGTTGTAACTCTTTCGGAAATTAGAAATACAGTGAATATAATTACTTTTCAAATCAATAGTGAAGCAAGATTCGACCACTGAATGAAAATCGTTAAAAGCTTTTACGTATTTTAGGCGCTCTAAAGGAAATATAATAATAATAATACAATGGCGCTATTATAACTCTGACGAGTTTTATGGACGAGCTTCTCTCCCAATTCGAGGTGTGCTCCTTTTTGTTTTTCCTACTAATTGGGTGGACCTACAGTTTTATGCCGGCTCCGAACGGCGGATGCATTTTTTGTGAGAAGCTTTTTCATGGCAGAAATACACTCGGAGGGTATGCCGCCCACTGCCGAGAGGTGACCGCTGCTCTTAAAAAACCCAATAATTGGATTTTTACTAATTAGAAAAATTTTTTTTGGTTCGGACTGGGGTTTGAACCCGAGACCTCTGGCATAGCAGGCGAGCACTCTACCCACTGCACCACAGCGGCCATATACTTCTTAATACATCGGTGTTTTCCAATAATTTCTTACAACTATTCCCATCAAAACCTGGGCAACTACGAAAAATCTTTTATTGGACATAGAACTTCTCAGCCCACATTAACGCAATAGTTGTAAGAAATTATTGGAAAACACCGATGTATTAAGATGTCTATGCTCCATGGATATTAATCCAGAAAGAGAATTCTGCCGGCTCAGGGTAATTTTATTGAAGCGCGGCCAAAAGCCGCCAACGCAGAAAGATTTTCTACACATACATACATTAATTTAACAAGGAATGTCTCCTGAACTATATGCGTCCGGAGGGTAGTACTTTGTTTTTTGTGATCTGTGAGACCACCCCTACCCTCTGGAAAATTAATTGTTATCGGATCGTGGATCATTATATACAAATTTTCCCTCTATCCAGGCTGGGGATCCAACCCATGACCTCTGGTATGGCAGACTAGCCACTGTCCGCCACACCACAGTGGCCACAACACTCCCCACTGCACCACAGCGGCCCCGTTAATATATATTCCCGCAAAGGAGATTACAATTTACTAAGGTACATAATATGCATATAAATACTTCGCAAAAAGTATGTAACTTATTTTGCATATTTAATTTATCCATATTTGTTGCCAATTTAGTGTATTTTTCCAATTTTATAATTGATTTGTATATTTTGCAAATCTTGTTACTTGCAAAAATTCAAGTCAGCTGTTGTTTGATCAGCTGTTTTCCTGTTGGAAAAGTGCTGTTGGCAAAAATTTGTCCAACAAAATTCAACAGCTTCTCACAAAATGAAATGTCAGTTTCTCTTTCAGTTGGTTCTCTTCTGTTGGAGATTTGGCGTAAAAAAACGGCGACAAAGTGTTTGTTTTTAAAAGTTTTCGAAAAACATCAAAAAATATCCGTAAACGAACAAAGCTATTATAAATAATAAATAATAAACGTCTTAAAATGTATTTTTACTGTAATGAATTTTACTATACACTTATATACTAGAAGAACAGAACAGTCATTTTACCGTGGGTGCCATAAAAAGAACAGGGGCTCGCATGAAAAGAAAACATTGACCATTTTAAAAAAAAAACATGGAATTTCTCAAAATGTGTCCGATGAATGATTTCAATTTTGGCTCAGAACATCTTCTAATATGTCCAAGAATACAACCATGAAATAATATCTTGGTTACTTTGACTTTTCATTATAAGTTGTTTAAGCTCACCGTGTACACAGACGTTACTTTCGACAAGGTAGGGAATTTGTCGTCCAGCAGTCTATGGGTGAGAATATGTTTAAGGGCTATTGTTTGAAAACGTCTCATTCAACTTTACTTCGGGGAGTGAGGAATGGCGAATAAAAAGAAATGCTTGTGTTTCATTGCTGCTTCGCTGGCTAAACACATTACTTTTCGATTTAATCTTTGTCAGTTGCTTTATCGCCAGTACTTACTGTCCTTTTTATCGGCGCAATCAGATAACAAAAAATAGTTTTCTTTTTTAAAAGGAATTTTTATAAATTATTTTTTCTTTCATTTGTTCAATGGTTGGCTGCTTTTGGCCACCGTTTTAGGTGTCATTCGAATGATTTCACGGTGTAGATTACAAGCATGAATATATCCATATACACACAGTCACAAATTCGTATAATTTTTGCATTTTTTTCCGCCTATGTTGCTGGTATTGTTGTGCTGCAAGTGCTGCCACATTCATACTTACATACATACATATGTATGTAAGCGTATATTGACTTTTATGCGATTTTTCTTTAAATGCCAGTAGCTGGACACATACATATCTAACCAGCCTTATGATTGTTGTTGTTGACATTCAATAGGCGTTGTCACTATACATAATAGGCTTACAATAAATGCTTCGCTGCTCTGGCAGGTAAGAAACGGATGGCTGAATTTGTAGAAACGTGTGAATTATCTTGCAGCAACCACGAATTGTTCGCATAGTCACTAGCAATTGAATACCACATGTCCCAGCAGAATATGAGAAGGCCTTGTAAGCGGAGAGGTAAACTGCAGTGTCTTTGGCAGATAACTCCATGGATTTTCATAGAGAATGGAAGTTGATGTATTGTGGAACGATCCTCCGTCATCCCTTGTCAAGTTTGGTTTGGAGACAAACCGGTTTCGGCTAATGTGCGCCATCTTCAGTGTCTTTTTTTCGTTCTGAGTTATTTTGTGTAAGTTCGATAGTACTTATAGCAACTGACTTCCATCGTTTGGTCACGTACTTCGTGTTCGTGTGAGGTGTTCGTGCATTCGTGCGTTCGGGCGACGTGCATACGTGCGTGCGTGCGAGTCTGTGCGTTTAGGTATGTGAATCTATTTTTGTATCCTCATTAAACGGGCAGGTAAAAGTCCGTTATTGTCCTCTTGTGTGTTGTTTTGTTTATGTCGGTTTTAGGTTTTCTGTCCTCTTTTCGGTATAATAGCTTAAGCGGTTCAAATAATGTATCTGATGCGGTGTTTATTTGTTCATTTATTATTTTACCTACGAATGTCTTCTGTTTGTATATCTCCATATTTTCTAATACGTTAAGTCGTTTTCCCTTATGTTGTATGTGGAGAATTTTAGCTGTTTTTCCTATTTTCATTGGTGTACATTTGTTTTCCGCCATGTGGTTGGCGAAATTTGATTCCACTGTCGTTGATGATTTCCTTATTTTCTTATTGTAATCTCTTACGTGTTCTCGATATCTCGTCTTGATTTGACGTCCTGTTTGTCCTATATAGCTATTTTGGCATTCGCAAGTCAATTTGTATACGCCTTGTTTGTCAAAGGGGTCTTCTTTGTTAATATTGCTTCGTAGAAATTTTTCCATGTTGTTCCTCGTTTTAAATGCTGCATTAATGTTATAATTTTGGAAAACTTTAGCCAACTTGTAAGATGTTGCTCCGGTATATGATAAGACTGCCCATTTCTTCTCTACCTTTTCTTTGTTTTCCGATTTCTTTGAAGTTATGTTTTTCTGTATTTTCTTCACCAAACTTTTTTGATATCCGTTGTTCTCCGCGATTGTGTATATTGTGCTGAGTTCCTTGTTGTAAGCTTCCTTTTCTAACGGGGTCCATTCAAGTCGTGTTAATAAATGTCTGAAAGCGGCGTTCTTGTGTTGTTGAGGATGGCTAGATTTATTGTGTATTACTGTATCCGTTGCTGTGGGTTTTCTGTATATTTCGTAAGTAAATTTGTTAGTCTCCTTGTTTATTTTAATTGTCCTTGTTTATTTTTTATGCCAGGTATGTAGACGACATCATTTGCCTCATAACGGAAAATAAGGAAGAAAAAATTTTGGAATACCTCAACGGCCAACACAAAAATATAAAATTCACCATGGATGCAGAGAAAAATGGAAAAATCAACTACTTAGACCTCACAATTAAAATAAATAAGGAGACTAACAAATTTACTTACGAAATATACAGAAAACCCACAGCAACGGATACAGTAATACACAATAAATCTAGCCATCCTCAACAACACAAGAACGCCGCTTTCAGACATTTATTAACACGACTTGAACGGAACCCGTTAGAAAAGGAAGCTTACAACAAGGAACTCAGCACAATATACACAATCGCGGAGAACAACGGATATCAAAAAAGTTTGGTGAAGAAAATACAGAAAAACATAACTTCAAAGAAATCGGAAAACAAAGAAAAGGTAGAGAAGAAATGGGCAGTCTTATCATATACAGGAGCAACATCTTACAAGTTGGCTAAAGTTTTCCAAAATTATAACATTAATGCAGCATTTAAAACGAGGAACAACATGGAAAAACTTCTACGAAACAACATTAACAAGGAAGACCCCTTTGACAAACAAGGCGTATACAAATTGACTTGCGAATGCCAAAATAGCTATATAGGACAAACAGGACGCCAAACCAAGACGAGATATCGAGAACACGTAAGAGATTACAATAAGAAAATAAGGAAATCATCAACGACAGTGGAATCAAATTTCGCCAACCACATGGCGGAAAACAAATGTACACAAATGAAAATAGGAAAAACAGCTAAAATTCTCCACATACAACATAAGGGAAAACGACTTAACATATTAGAAAATATGGAGATATACAAACAGAAGGTAAAATAATAAATGAACAAATAAACACCGCATCAGATACATTATTTGAACCGCTTAAGCTATTATACCGAAAAGAGGACAGAAAACCTAAAACCGACATAAACAAAACAACACACAAGAGGACAATAACGGACTTTTACCTGCCTGTTTAATGAGGATACAAAAATAGATTCACATACCTAAACGCACAGACTCGCACGCACGCACGTATGCACGTCGCCCGAACGCACGAATGCACGAACACATCACACGAACACGAAGTACGTGACCAAACGATGGAAGTCAGTTGCTATAAGTACTATCGAACTTACACAAAATAACTCAGAACGAAAAAAAGACACTGAAGATGGCGCACATTAGCCGAAACCGGTTTGTCTCCAAACCAAACTTGACAAGGGATGACGGAGGATCGTTCCACAATACATCATATTCCTACCCTGTCGGAAAAACAAGCAACCAAAAAGTATTTAGAATGGAAGTTCCCTGGAGGGTTATCTAGGTAACCTAGAATCTCACTCTCTTTTCGCCTACCGGACTCGGCCAGCATATTCTAAGCGGAGCTTTTCGTCATAGAACGGGCCTGTATGTTCTGATTGGACAGCATTATTAAAGTATGCCAGAAACACATATACTCAGGCAATCAAGCGGCATTCAGGGCGCTCAATTCTCCAACCACAACCTCCAAGACTGTTAGAAGCTGCAAAAACGAATTCCCGGTCACAGGAGCATTTAAACGTAATAGGCGGAAGTTCGTGCGTCTATAGACTTACCAAGAGCGGTTACGCTAAACTGTTCGAAGTATCCATAATTAGCACAAGGAATGGCAACATTACGGCGGAAGTCTTCCACCGCATGCAAGATCACGCAGTAGACCGGATTACAACATAAAAAGGAATTTACATATGCAAAACTTACCAGTTCACTTCCAAAATTTGGGCCTTATCAATTAGGTATTCTACAATCTGGAAGGTTAGAAGAGTGCAAATACGCGATGGCGATATCTACATTTTGCGACATTATTTTTTGCAATCGTCGAATTGCCACCAAAAAGGTGATTGCAAGTTTTTTTAAGTAAAAATAATAATTTACACACATCGGCGTAAGACTCTTTCGTAGTAGAAAACTGTCAAAAATCCGAACTCGAATTATATCTACTCAGTAGAGCGATTCTTAGTGGCTGTTATAATAAATTCATGAAAATTTAAAAAAAAATATAATGCACGAAATCGAAATTCGTGTGCAACTGATGAGAGGATGTGGTAATCTTCGAAATAAGTAGGTACATATTAGTAAGAAAAACAAAAGGAGCACACCTCGAATTGGGAGAGAAGCTCGGCCATAAAACTCGTCAGAGTTATAATAGCGCCATTGTATTATATTATTATTATTATATGTAGATCTACCAAAAAAAATAATTTTCAAAATAAATTTTCCTTAAAAAACAGGCCAAAATTTCTAAAAGGAAATAAAATATTGAATTATTGTTAAAGTATCTTTTTTGGCAGGAATCAAGTATTATCCAAGGCAACATATCACATAGAACAAGGAATTACTCTAAAATAAAATAAATGGAATTCGCTAACTTCAGAATCAATCAATTTATCAATCCTATCAACTAAATAATTTCTGTTCGCCTTACCAGCGACGTCTTAAATTTAAAAATAATTTTCAATGCATTCTGTTCCCGTTTCCAATTCATCCGAAATCAATATCACTCATAAATTCTTCGGTTTTTGTAGCGAACAATTTACCGTAAAACGGATTTCGGTTACCAGATGCATCTTCAATGGACATTGCCGCTGCCTTCTTCAGCAAACAATGAAAGGTCAAAATAAAACAAAATATACAAATATTAATGCATTTTTCAGATGCACAGCCTCCGTGCGGAATGATTAATTTCGAATTGTGAATAGCACGTAATCTGTGCGGCATTTATAAATCGCCAGTGTCTAGGTGGCACAAGCAACTGCATCCGTCCTCACTTCCTAAGTAGATGCACTTGTAACGACAAAACCATTGGCCTCTGTGCATATATATGTACGTATGTACATATTTGTTGTTTTTCGCTTCAAGTAACTTTATTCATTTAGTGCGTTACAGCAAGCAAACAAAGGATTAGTAGTGGATTACCAGATGGCTTATAAAAATCAATTTGCAATCGACAAATACACTGAGGAAAATTAATTCAAGGGCAGATGTTATAATCTTTTCCGATCAATTGCACACAGATTACGATTACTATTGCAAACTTCAAAGGAGGAAACAAATTCAATTTAAAGTAATTTACGTAAATATGTACATATAAGACATAAGTTTATGTTTGTAGTAAACAAAAAATTTGCAAGATCATGACTGGATCAACGACGCACATAGGTAGATTTTCAAGTTTTATGCGCCCAAAATTGAATTTTGTGAAGTTGTTACAATTACAGAAAAAAACATACCCACATATTGAAAATAGACTGGGGAACAATAATTCATCGCTTTTTCAAGACCCCATACTCTGCACTTGCTCCCAGATGGTCGAAACTTAGCATATGTAAAGTTAATATTTTAGTTTTTTTTACGTAGTTTTAAGTGCTAGTTTCAACGTGAATATAGTATTTCCAATTTTTCAAAGTCAAGGAAACACTTATCATAAAAAGGGGCTAAGAATTCTAAAGCTACATTTTTCTAGAAGATTTTTGAGTATGCAATTTTGCAGCTCATTCAATTTTAATATAATAATATGCAACATTCAGTGGTGGATTTAAGGGAAAAAGCCCGGTAGGCATGATTCAAGCGTTCACTAATTTCTTGTAGGGATGTGAATGTGTGTATGCGTGTGTGCGGAAATTGACAGATTTCAATTTTACTAGAATAGATTTCTGGTTCTGGCAGGATTTAGGGCCCTTTTTGGCCTATTTTTTGAGGAGGGCCCAGTTGGCAATGTTCTATTTGCCGCCCGTTAAATCCGCTACTGGCAACATTCATTTTCATTGGCTTTTCGGAAATTTTAATTGGAACGGTCTCACGTACATATAAGGCAAGCACCCTAGAGAAAAAACTTCTAAAATCGGCGGAATTTTTCACAGCATTGAGAATTTCACTTTTTACACTAAAATTGGTTGGCTACATAACAGTACACTTAGAAATCTCCTAAAAATCTTCTATAAATTCTGGCCTCAATTTGAAATTTTTAATCCACTTTTAGAAATTTCTACGATTTTTCGAATTTTTCCATAAGCTTAGAAATCCTGCTTAAAACGATTTTTATTGAAAAATTGTCTATATTTTTAAACGAAAATAAGAAAGTAAAATTTTCGACCGAACTCTTTGAAATAAATGTAAAAATTTTGGCGTATGATTTTTTTTTGATTCACTGTATATATTTTTCAATAAAATCTTCTTTTAACACAAATTATTAAAATTTTGCATTAAACAAGCAATTTGGAATAGATATAGACAATAAGATATTTTTGGCCGCATAAAACTCAACTTGAGATGGATTTGAGAAATAACCTTATTTTCAAACCTCAAACGTTTGTTCTCAAATGCATCTCAAATAACCGTTGATAGCATTCTCAAACAAAAACGCTCATTTTTCTCAAACGTTAGAGAAATTTTTCAAAAAATCTTAATTATCAAATTGAGAATTAAGATTTTCTCAAACGTTTGATATTTTTTGGCCTGATGTTTATTGGGTAGCAATTTTAATGAGTCCTCTGACCCTCGTGGGTTTTTATTAAACGGTTTTATTTAGCTCACCCCGTTTGTTTTATTTATTACTAGCTGGCCCGGCAGACGTTGTTCTGCCTAAAATTTATTCCTATAAAGCTATAAAACTGTCAATTCTCTGAACAAAAGAGATATACATATATTCACCGCGACAAACCTAATTTCTCCTATCCCTGTCTCTGTCTCTATCTCCATCTCCATCTCTATCTCTGTCTCTATCTCTATTTCTATCCCTATCCCTATTCCTATCCCTATCTCAAAATGTATAGGAAAATAATTTTTTTTTGTGCATTTTTCGGGAATTTTATTGGATATTCTCCTATTCTGGCCAGAGAACAATCTGAATTTGCATGAATCGTCCAAATCGGTGCAGGCGTTCTTGAGTTATAGGCGTTTGTACTAACGCCACTTCCTTTTATATATATAGATATACAAAATGTATGGGAAAACAAATTTTTTTTTTGAATTTTTCGGAAATTTTATTGGATATTCTCCTATTCTGGCCAGAGAACATTCTGGATTGGTGTCAATCATCCAAATTGGTGCAGGCGTTCTTGAGTTATACGCGTTTGTACTAACGCCACTTCCTTTTTAAACGGTTTTATTTAGCTCACCCCGTTTGTTTTATTATTTATTATTATTTATTCTTGGGTCAAATTTAGTAATTCAAATTTCACCCTCTTCCTGTCAACCGATTAATCTGAAATTTTGTACGCATGTATAACCCCGATGACAATGCAATATTATGAAAAAAAAAATTCCGATAGGTGGTCGCTATATTTACAAAAATCGCATTTATGGTCCGATTTGGCTGAAATTCGGAACATGTATTACTACCTTGAAAAGAAATATTTTCTTTAAAAAAAATTCCGCTAGGTGGCGCGTGGGTCGCTATATTTACAAAAATCGCATTTATGGTCCGATTTGGCTGAAATTCGGAACATGTATTACTACCTTGAAAAGAAATATTTTCTTAAAAAAATAAAAACTAAAAACTAGAAAATAAAAATAGGTAAAAAAACTTTTTAAGTTAAACGGATTTATGTTATACATACATTGCAATGTTTAAGATAAATGTACTAAAAACCAAAAAATAATAAAATAGATACAGTCGTGGGAATTATAAACATTTGCATAGACTAGACTAAAATAAAACCGTGGGGCACGTCAATTGTCTACAAATTATCGACTTAATGTGCGATAGAAGAATCGTTTAATTCGTCGTTAGGCAGTTGGCCCGCAGACGGTGAGGAAATTACTTACTATTTTCTTGCTCATGGAAATTCCAATAGTTATACACTCAATGTTAATAAAAGAGATGTTTCAACTAGTTTATCGTTGGACATTCACACGAGGAATCGTTTCACTGCTCGTAGTTTGTCTTTAATCGACAAAACATATGATAAAAGTACTACTCGCTCACCACTATGAAACCCTAAAACTCGCTTATAATCGAGCTTGCTAGCTTTTTTCCACATTCTAGCCCTACTTATCACACGTCCATCGTTGTCGGTTGAAAAACTGCCTAATTATAGTGTAACATTACAAAACAAACATTTTAATCAACGATTGTAGACAATTGACGTGCCCCACGGTTTTATTTTAGTCTAGTCTATGCAAATGTTTATAATTCCCACGACTGTATCTATTTTATTATTTTTTGGTTTTTAGTACATTTATCTTAAACATTGCAATGTATGTATAACATAAATCCGTTTAACTTAAAAAGTTTTTTTACCTATTTTTATATATATATATAGATTTATTCTTGGGTCAAATTTAGTAATTCAAATTTCACCCTCTTCCTGTCAACCGATTAATCTGAAATTTTGTACGGATGTATAACCCCGATGACAATGCAATATTATGAAAAAAAAAATTTCGATAGGTGGCGCGTGGGTCGCTATATTTACAAAAATCGCATTTATGGTCCGATTTGGCTGAAATTCGGAACATGTATTACTACCTTTAGAAACGCGTACACTCACTCCACTCGCGATTGAGGATCGGGGGTACTTACTTTAAGTCGGTTGGTATTCCGGGAAATAAAAAAAATAAGAGAGTGCGGTTTTACAGCGTTAGCGAATTTATTGGCGGAACGATAAGTATGCGTTGCTATCTCGATGACGATTTTACAATTGTGACTTGTGGTTAGTTTACAAAAGTTGACGTTTTGTTTTGTGTGTGGTGTGTAACAATAGATGTATATGTTATGTGTGGGGTAAATGGATGTTGTAAAGTGTGGTGTGATAATGATCTGTGGAATGTGATGATGTGACTGTTGCGTGAATGTTGATGTGGCGTGAGGAGGCTGCTGCAGCAATACGAGGAGGGGGCGGGCAACGGCCAGAGGTCATGTGAACATCCCGGCCCCCCTAGGCGAATTTGTTAGCCTAGCAAACGCTGGAGCTGTTGCAATGCCTCAACAACGTTGCTAAGCCCGGTTCCACGCCTCCTATTGCGTTGGATGGTTGAGGAAGGTGCGCGCCGGTGGTGCGCTGCGGCGCTGCGCTGGTGCGTTGTTGCGTGGCGTTGGTGCGTCGATGATCTTGGGCTGTACCGGCTCCATGCACGTGGCGGCTGATAAGAGCGCGGGGTGCCGCGATTTCGATTCGGTGGCGGCACGGGCATGCGGTGGCTGGAGATACGATGCAGCAGCGTATGATGAGGTCGGTCGCATATTTGGCACCGAACCTCCGACGTGCAGTCGGCGACGTCATGAGACGCCGCCAGACAGTTCACGCAATAGCCGTGCGCTTGCGCCACTTGTTGGCGTTGGGGCGGTTGCATACCGCGGAATATTGCACATAAGCGCAGGGCGTGCCGACGGAGGCATAGTGGACAGCCCATAGCCGCGAGTCGAACCCTCCCACCAGCGGTTGATGCTCCGATATCTGCGTCGTTTATAGCTGGCGCCATCGGTGCTGCGCGCGGTGCGTTGCGGGGTGCGGCGCTTTGCGGAACAGTAGCGCGCGTTGTTGTTGTGCGAGGCGCGGCGCTTGGTGCTGCGGTAGGCACGGTGACGGCGGAACGGATGGTGCGGGGTTGCACGGCTGGCATGTCGCTATCCATATCTGTAATGAAATAAGGACAATGATGGGTATGGATATTTAGCCTTAATTGCGTGATATACGCGCGCAGTTTGCAGTGAGTGGTTGCATTTTTGTTTATGATAATTTGGCGCATATATATTTTGCAGTCGATTGTGTTATTATACGGGTTTTTGTTTCGAATTTATTTATTCTCGGTATTAGCGGATTTTTGGGTGATTGTCCACCGATATCTTTGTGAAGGTCTGTTTAGTACTCTTCTTTTCATCGGCGGCTGAATTCATGATGGAGAATCTTAATTCGTGCCCATCGATTGATTATGTAGAGGGAGTCGCAACTTCGCTCGGGTATAGTAGCTAAGAGCGGAGCTCCTCTTAGAAAATGCCCAGGGGTGAGGGCTGTAAAATCGGAGGGATCTTGCGAGGTTGCTGAGAGGGGCCGTGGGTTATGAACGGCTTCAATTCTGGTAAGTAGTGTTGTGAACTCCTAGAAACTGAATTTGTGATGTCACTTTTGAAGTGCGTTTTAAGCCTTTTACAACTGATTCCCATAGGCGGACCATAAGTGGTGCACTGGGGGGTATGAATTGCCAATTTTTGAGATTGAGTGAAAATTCTTCCACGTTCTTGACACATAGTCACTTTATTGTTCTTTTGGTTTCTACAAGGGTTCTCCCATGGACGCTCATTATTCCGGAAGCGAATCCTTGCCGCCCGACGAATCGAGCCACAAGCTTGAGCCTCGGAGATGAGGACTTCTTCGAGAGGGATTTTTGCTGGCTTGCGGGGTTTCTTTAATTGAGGAATTTTGTTTCCTTGGGTAGTGAAAGATGAGATTCTTTCTGTTAGTTGGCCGCTTAAAATCCATCCGAAGATGGTATTTTGGGCTAAAAGGGTATTTGAAATTTTTTCCATGCCGCATAGCATGATTTGGGGTATCAAGTCGCTGCCTATGAGCATGTCGACTTGTGCGGGTAAGTGGCAGTTGGGGTCTGCCAGCTTGAGGTGTGCGAACTCGCGTCGATCCTCGTTGGGTATTTTATAGCTTGGAAGCATATTTGTTAATTGCGGAAGAACTATAGCTTGGGCTTGTATTCTTAAGTCCGCGTTGGGGGAAATAAGGGTTAATGAGCAGATTTTTGAAGAGTTTTGTGCTACTCTTCCGCCCATACCCAAGATTTCGTAGTTAGAGTTTTTGGTTTGGAGTCGTAAGCGCTTTTGAGCTTTCGACGAGATAAACGATCTTTGTGAGCCTTGATCGATTAGAGCTCTTAACTGGAATACTTCTCCTCGGTGCTCAATTGAGATAATTGCCGTAGGTAGTAGAATTTTGCTTTCATTGTGAGAATGAAGCGTTTGTATTTGCGCTGCGTGTGAGCAGCATGGTTGATCCGATTCAGTTTCGGGATTTTGGGGTTGTAAATTTTCGGTTCTAGCTGTTGCAACTAGACCTGTGGCTCTTTTGGGGCTAGAGCTATTTTGTTGCGTATTCGTAAATTTATTTACGTGGAGCATCGAATGATGTCTCTCTTGGCAATATGCGCAATTGAATTTGCTGGGACAAACTGAATGCTTATGTGAGCGTGAAAGACAGTTTGAGCAAAGATTATTATTTTTTACGTACTTATGCCTTTCGAGGGTTGGCATTGTTACGAACTTCTCGCAAGATTTTATAGAGTGGCCTCCGTTGCATATTTGGCATGTCGGTCTTTTATTTTCGGCAGTGTATGTTTGTGACTTATTAAAACTTCTATTGTGTGAATTATAATTACTGGCTTGGGATTTAGTGAAATTTCTATCGTTTTGGGTGTTCTTGGGTTTAGATTTATTATCTACCCTCTCAGCGATTTCGTACTGGGTCGTTAGAAAATCTTTCATTTGTTGCCACGTTGGGCATTTTTTGCGGGATGTGAGTGATTGTTCCCACAGCAATAATGATTTTTCTGGTAGTGCAGCGGCACATATATTTACCAGAATAGGGTCCCAATTTTCAGTGGGAATTTTTTGTGTTTGCAGAACTGACAAGCAATTAGTTACTGTGGAATGTAACTTGATAAATTCTTCGCTTGTTTCTTTTTGTATTTTTGGCAAGTTCATTAGGATAGTTATTTGTTTATCGACCAGTACTCTTTCATTTTCATATCTTTCTTTTAATGCCGCCCAAGCCAGATTGAAATTATCGTCACTTAGACCGAATTGATTTACTATTGCTGCTGCCTGACCTTTCGTTTTGTATCGGAGGTGATACAATTTTTGGGCTTGTGATAATTTTGGATGGTTGATGTACACGGCTGTAAACATGTCCCGGAAGGACGGCCATTGTTCATAACCTCCATAAAATATTTCGGTATCACAAGCTGGCACTTTGAGATAAGGGCCTGAACTTGCTTCTGATGTGTGGGTTTGGGAGTTGTCTACTTTCGGGGTTGAAGTAGTTGAAATAGGCCTTAGTAATTTGAGCTGATCGTTGATCATGGCCTTTGTTTCTTCATATTGGTCAAGGCAGTTTTCGTACTTAGTGAATGCCGAGGATTTGAAATTTTCGGGCAGATCCGAGTCATCGGTTTCGATGATCTCATCATATGCCGATTGGAGTCGTGTCCAAAAGTTTTCAAGACTTTTTGTCTTTACCTCCAAAATTGATTCGGAGTTGTTTTGAATGGGTGCGGATGCAAATCTAGTGCAGTATCTAATGAGACTGTCACTTTCCATAATAAATTTTGCAGCCGAAAAATCTTTAGGTTTTTTGGGGATTGCTCCCTGCTTTGAGCGTTTGGCGTCTGCAGGGGTATCTTGGAGCTTACCTCCCTCCATTTCGGGAATTTTAATAGTTTTTGGGTTTGATTCCTTATTCGGGGTTTTGTCTGATGGCATTTTCACGATTCAGAGAAATTTAATTTGATTTAAAATCGCTTATTGAGTAAATATTCGCAAATAAATTTTTTGTTTGAAATATATTTTTGTTTTTGTATTGCACGATCGCTTATTTTATTGATTTTTGGGTTTTGTATATATTTGCTTTAGGGTAAAGTTTTATTTTGTAAAAGAAATAAAATTTCTGAATTATTGACTTAGGTCCTTTTTTCGAATACCGAGTTTATCTTTGTGTATATATGTGTATATTTGCGTTTGTATATGTTACGCAGGAGATGTTTTATTTTATAAAAAAGTTATTATAAATTGTCGACTTATGCCGTTTTTCCGGAGTACCGAGTTGTATATATGTTTGTATGTATATCTGCGTGTGGGTATGTAACGCTAGATATAAATTTATATTATGGAAAATTAAATTGTATATTTTCGACTTATGTCGTTTTTGCAAAATCTAGTTTTTGTCTACTGGGTTGTGTAGAACTCCCTTTTTATACTCAGCTGTACTAGTACACAGAGTATTATAGTTTTAATCACATAACGGTGGATTGTAACAGAATGAAATAATCGAGATAGATATAGACTTATATATATCAAAATGATCAGTGTGAAAAGAGAAATCGATTGAGCCATGTCCGTCCGTCCGTCCGTCCGTCCGTCCGTCCGTCTGTCCGTCTGTCCGTCTGTCCGTCTGTCCGTCCGTCCGTCTGTAAACACTCTAACTCGCGCAAAAATTGAGATATTTTGATGAAATTTGAAATGCAAGTTGGTATCGACACTGGGACGGTTGGTATTGAAAATGGGCGAAATCGGACCATGACCACGCCCACTTTTCCTATATAGAAAAAATCGGAAATTTGGTATCTCAGCCACTAATATAGCTAGAGTGATGAAATTTTACCCACGTGTTGAGCTCAGGCCCCTAAGAAGAAATTTGATGGAATTTTGGAAATTGGGCGGTGCCACGCCCACTTATTAAGGAGCAAATATTGAAAGCTTTATGAGTCATAACTCAGAAACTGTTGAAGATATATCGATGAAATTTGGTACGCGTCATATACTTACTTAGGCAAATGTTTGGACGAAAAATTGTTAAAATCGGTTGACGGCCACGCCCACTTTTATATATGGGTATTATAAAGTGACCTAATAAAAACATTTTAAGCGATATCTCTGTCAAATATAAAGATATATCATTGCAATTTTATGCCAGGAGGCCACCTGCGGACATACAACGAAAAACACAAAAATTTTGGAAAATGGGCGTGGCACCGCCTCTTTTTAGAAGCTGGAATATACGAGATTTCTGAGCCCATAGCTCGACAAATAATTGATATATAATGACGAAACTTGGTGTGTACACTTTTATTACTTGTGGTAATACATGTTGAAAATTTTAGCGAAATCGGTTGACGACCACGCCCACTTTTATATATGGGTATTATAAAGTGGCCTAATAAAAACATTTTAAGCGATATCTTTGTCAAATATAAAGATAATTCATTGAAATTTTGTGGCAAGAGTTCCACAATAGACCGGAAACAAAAAATATACAAATTTTGGAAAATGGGCGTGGCACCGCCTCTTTTTAGACAAAGGAATATACGAGATTTCTTAGCCTATAACTCGACAAATAATTGAGATATTATGACGAAACTTGGTTTATACACTTTTATAACTTGTGTGTTAATAGACACGCAAAAATTTATTGAAATCGGTTTATGACCACGCCTACTTTTTAACAAAGATATTTCTGGAACACCCTTTGGGAATTTGTAACGTGACATCTTTGTAACTAGAAGTCATAAAGGAATGAAATTTTGCACAAAGAATAATATTCATATGCTTAGTTGGATGACTGATAAAAATTTTGAAAATGGGCGTGGCTACGCCCACTTTATGCAAAACTCGCTTTATATAAAATCTATCAAACGCAAACAAACAATGAAAACATACAGCTGAGTATCCAATGTTCGATTCCACTCGAACTTAGGCTTCCTTACTTGTTTTCTGCTGGGTTGTTTTTCGCGAGTGATATATATGTATGTATGTCAATACGTATGATTACAAATAGTGGGAGAGAGCGCCAGATAATTTGCCGATATGTATTTTGGTAAGTAGAATATGGGAAGTGCGAAATCTATAAAAGGCAATTTTTTTTGTTGGTAGTTTTGAATGATACCAACGGGAGATTTGGTGTCAACGTACCAATATTTTTAATATATGTTTGTATGTATATTTGCTTTTATGTGGGGAGTAAGTGAATTTAATATTGTATAAATTTTAATGGGCAGTAGGAATTTTTTATGTATGTTTGCCAATTTGATTTATTAATTCTAATTTGGACTAGGATTTTTAAGTGGACTGTAGGAAATTTTTTGTTCACGAATTTATTTTCTCAAATGGGAATTTGGACCAAGACTATTTTACTGAGTGGACTGTATTTATATTTGTATCTGACAGATATTTAGGAATGGTATTACGCGCTTTTAAGGGTTTTGGGTTAGTTTTGAAATTTAAATTTCAAATGTATATATGTATGTACATTTGTGCATATGTACGTATTTATATGAAAGTATGTCTATACTTATATGGAGCGATACAACTCACTGCGGTTTTTGAGTTTGGGGTATGGGGTTATATTGTATTAGCCAGTTATGTTGCCGGTTTTTGCTTGATGTTATTGTTGCTGGCTATTCCTTTTGTTGCAGTTCTGGTGTTGTTGTTGTATAATTCCTTGTTGTTGTTGTTCTGCCTTTTGCTGTTGTTGATCTCGCTGTTGGTGCTGGTGATCCGTAGCCTTTTAATTTTGTTATTGGTATGTTGTTGGTTTGTTGTTATTTTTGTGTTATTAGCGCGTCGCGCCCGTTTTTTGTGTTACTTAGGTATTTAAGCTTTTGTTGATTGTATACATGTATTTTTGTATATATGTATTTATCTATATATTTATAGTCTATGTTGTTTTTTTTTTTTTTTTTGTTACCAGCTTTTTCACTTTTACTGTTTTATGTGTTCACATGTATGTAGGTATGTATGTTGAAATTATTGCGCGCGTTTTCCACTTTTTTTGTAGCTATTTTTTTTTTATTTATTTTTTTTTTTTTTTTTGAAGGTGTTATAATTTTATTATGTATCTATTTCAAGTTTTTGTTTCACATACAATTTTTTTTTTTTTTGTATTTAGTTATTTATTTATTGAATATTATCACCATAGGTGCCTATCTTTATGGCGAAGAAGGACCATAGAAACGCGTACACTCACTCCACTCGCGATTGAGGATCGGGGGTACTTACTTTAAGTCGGTTGGTATTCCGGGAAATAAAAAAAATAAGAGAGTGCGGTTTTACAGCGTTAGCGAATTTATTGGCGGAACGATAAGTATGCGTTGCTATCTCGATGACGATTTTACAATTGTGACTTGTGGTTAGTTTACAAAAGTTGACGTTTTGTTTTGTGTGTGGTGTGTAACAATAGATGTATATGTTATGTGTGGTGTAAATGGATGTTGTAAAGTGTGGTGTGATAATGATCTGTGGAATGTGATGATGTGACTGTTGCGTGAATGTTGATGTGGCGTGAGGAGGCTGCTGCAGCAATACGAGGAGGGGGCGGGCAACGGCCAGAGGTCATGTGAACAACCTTGAAAAGAAATATTTTCTTTAACAAGTAAGGAAGCCTAAGTTCGAGTGGAATCGAACATTAGATACTCAGCTGTATGCTTTCATTGTTTGTTTGCGTTTGATGGAAACACGGTGTACTTTATATAAAGCGAGTGCTGCATAAAGTGGGCGTAGCCACGCCCATTTTCTAAATTTTTATCAGTCATCCAACTAAGCATATCAATATTATTCTTTGTGCAAAAATTAATTCCTTTATGACTTCTAGTTACAAAGATGTCACGTTACAAACTCCCAAAGGGTATTCCAGAAATATCTGTTAAAAAGTAGGCGTGGTCATAAACCGATTTCAATTAATTTTTGCGTGTTTATTAACACAAGTTATAAAAGTGTATAAACCAAGTTTCGTCATAATATCTCAATTATTTGTCAAGTTAAAGGCTAATAAATCTCGTATATCCCTTTGTCCAAAAGGAGGCGGTGCCACGCCCATTTTCCAAAATTTGTCTATTTTATGTTTCCGGTCTATTGTGGAACTCATGTCACAAAATTTCAATGAATTATCTTTATATTTGACAAAGATATCGCTTACAATGTTTTTATTAGGCCACTTTATAATACACATATATAAAAGTGGGCGTCGTCGTCAACCGATTTTGGTAATTTTTCGTCCACACATTTGCCTAAGTAAATATATCATGCGTACCAAATTTCATCGATATATCTTCAACGGTTTCTGAGTTATGACTCATAAAACTTTCAATGTTTGCCCCTTAATAAGTGGGCGTGGCTCCGCCCATTTTCCAAAATTTTTGTGGTTTTCGTTTTATGTTCATAGTTGGAATCATGCCACAAAATTTCAGTGATAGATCTTTATATTTGACAGAGATATCGCTTAAAATGTTTTTATTAGGTCACTTTATAATACACATATATAAAAGTGGGCGTGGCCGTCAACCGATTTTGACAATTTTCCGTCAAAACATTTGCCTAAGTAAGTAAATCACGCGTACCAAATTTCATCGACATATCTTCAACGGTTTCTGAGTTATGACTCATAAAACTTTCAATGTTTGACCCTTAATAAGTGGGCGTGGCACCGCCCATTTTCCAAAATTTCATAAAATTTCTTCATAGGGGCCTGAGCTCAACATGTGGGTAAAATTTTATCGCTCCAGCTATATTAGGGACTGAGATACCAAATTTCCGATTTTTTCTATATAGGAAAAGTGGGCGTGGTCATGGTCCGATTTCGCCCATTTTCAATACCAACCGTCCCAGTCTCGATACCAACTTGCATTCCAAATTTCATCAAAATATCTCAATTTTTGCGCGAGTTAGAGTGTTTACAGACGGACGGACGGACAGACGGACGGACGGACGGACGGACGGACGGACGGACATGGCTCAATCGATTTCTCTTTTCACCCTGATCATTTTGATATATATAAGTCTATATCTATCTCGGTTATTTCATTCTGTTACAATCCACCGTTATGTGATTAAAACTATAATACTCTGTGTACTAGTACAGCTGAGTATAAAAAAAATTCCGCTAGGTGGCGCGTGGGTCGCTATATTTACAAAAATCGCATTTATGGTCCGATTTGGCTGAAATTCGGAACATGTATTACCACCTTGAAAAGAAATATTTTCTTTAAAAAAAAAATTCCGCTAGGTGGCGCGTGGGTCGCTATATTTACAAAAATCGCATTTATGGTCCGATTTGGCTGAAATTCGGAACATGTATTACTACCTTGAAAAGAAACATTTTCTTTAAAAAAAAATTCCGCTAGGTGGCGCGTGGGTCGCTATATTTACAAAAATCGCATTTATGGTCCGATCTGGCTGAAATTCGGAACATGTATTACTACCTTGAAAAGAAATATTTTCTTTAAAAAAAAATTCCGCTAGGTGGCGCGTGGGTCGCTATATTTACAAAAATCGCATTTATGGTCCGATTTGGCTGAAATTCGGAACATGCATTACTACCTTGAAAAGAAGTATTTTCTTAAAAAAAAATTCCGCTAGGTGGAGCTGAGATCGGGGTAATTAAAACTGAAAATCCTAATTATGGACCGATTTGGCTGATATTTAGCATGTGCATTACTTAAATAATTTACAAATGTTTAAAAAAAAATTGGAGCCGCTAGGTGGCGCGTGAGTCGCTCTATTTAAATAAAAATAGGTAAAAAAAACTTTTTAAGTTAAACGGTTTTATGTTAAACATACATTGCAAAGTTTAAGAATACATAAATGGCGTATAATAATAAGATTTAAATTTAGAAATTGAATCTGTAATTTAGGTATCTGATTAATCCAGCCTGAATCCACCACCCAAGTCAAGATTTTGTATCGTGTTGAGGACTGTGTGGCGTTAGGGTGGCTAAAAATGATACGTCGTTAGCGGTACACCACCCAAGTTAAGGTGAAAGGTTAAAACGCGCCGAGAACTGTATGGCATTAGGGTGGATAAAAATGATATGTCGTTAGCGTTTTCCCCTCAAGACTCAGGCGCATCTTGTTGTACATAGCCTTGTCCCTTTATTGGACCTCTGGGGGGGTCGACCGTTTAAATGTCCATTACTCGTGGGAACAAAATGGTAAAAAAATAGGTAAAAAAACTTTTTAAGTTAAACGGTTTTATGTTATACATACATTGCAATGTTTAAGATAAATGTACTAAAAACCAAATAAATAAAAATAGGTAAAAAAAACTTTTTAAGTTAAACGGTTTTATGTTATACATAAATTGCAATGTTTAAGATAAATATACTAAAAACCAAAAAATAATAAAATAGATACAGTCGTGGGAATTATAAACATTTGCATAGACTAGACTAAAATAAAACCGTGGGCACGTCAATTGTCTACAATCGTTGATTAAAATGTTTGTTTTGTAATGTTACACTATAATTAGGCAGTTGTTCAACCGACAACGATGGACGTGTGATAAGTAGGGCTAGAATGTGGAAAAAAGCTAGCAAGCTCCATTATAAGCGAGTTTTAGGGTTTCATAGTGGTGAGCGAGTAGTACTTTTATCATATGTTTTGTCGATTAAAGACAAACTACGAGCAGTGAAACGATTCCTCGTGTGAATGTCCAACGATAAACTACACCGAGAGAAAAGATGCTGGTACATCAACGGGATTACGGGTTAAAACAACAGATTCCACAGTCAAATCACATCCAAAAGATTTATCTGTTAAATTGACAGACGTCCTTTTGTTATAACAGTTTTATTGTTGAACTAACTGCTCTGAAAACAAAAAAACGCTGTGAATCTAAACATTTTTGCTTTTAAATCAACAACTTTCCGCAGTTGAAATTTTGTCTCTTAAAAATAAATCCCTTTGTGTTTTATATGGCCGTTTATTTCTAACAATTACTTTATAATGTGTATTTTTAGATCTTTTTTAAACCTTTTGTTTGCAGTTTTCTCTACATCCTCCCTCCGTTCGGTTTCCAAGTACAAATATGTAGCTTCATCTTCGCTTGTTTCCATTGCGTCACCTTCTTCGCTTCCACTGCTTGCTATATTGTGTTCTCTATTTTATATTCTCCTCCCATTTCAAACCATGACATCAACCTGAAAATTCAATTCAACGGCATCATATATATAGTGCAAGATTCAACATTATATTGAATATTGAACTTTAGTTTTGCTATTTATACTTACCATTGTTCGCAAAAGCATTCGTGAATTACAACTCACTCACGTTAGCAAAGCAACAAGTAACAACGGAGAAAGCTGGCAAAATAAAAACTTTTTCTTTTGATAGTCAACAGTAATGATTTGTTGAATCAACAAATAAAATAAATGTTATAGCAACAGATATTAGGGTTAAGTTAACAGTGACTCAGTTATATCAACAAAAATTTCTGTTATTAATTGACAGATCAGTTCTGTTGAACTAACAAATAGGTTTTAATAGATATATTTGTTAAAGTAAAAGATTTTTTCGTTTATATAACTCTAAATGTGTCTACTTAAACGTATTTCTGTCAATTTAACGAATTTAGGGATTAACAGAAGAAAACTGTTGATACTACTGTGATTATTTTTCTGAGTGTAGTTGAAACATCTCTTTTATTAACATGGAGTGTATAACTATTGGAATTTCCATGAGCAAGAAAATAGTAAGTAATTTCCTCACCGTCTGCGGGCCAACTGCCTAACGACGAATTAAACGATTCTTCTATCGCACATTAGGTCGATAATTTGTAGACAATTGACGTGCCCCCCGGTTTTATTTTAGTCTAGTCTATGCAAATGTTTATAATTCCCACGACTGTATCTATTTTATTATTTTTTGGTTTTTAGTATATTTATCTTAAACATTGCAATTTATGTATAACATAAAACCGTTTAACTTAAAAAGTTTTTTTACCTATTTTTATTTTAGTCTAGTCTATGCAAATGTTTATAATTCCCACGACTGTATCTATTTTATTATTTTTTGGTTTTTAGTACATTTATCTTAAACATTGCAATGTATGTGTAACATAAAACCGTTTAACTTAAAAAGTTTTTTTACCTATTTTTATTAAGAATTTATACGCTGATAAATTCGGTATTAATAATAAATTTTGGAAGGATGTGTAATACATAGGTAATTCGAAAGTCTATCCTTGTGTGGAGTATTGAAATTTTACATATGTATTTTCCTGAATTTTTCATAATTTCAAATCTTGTGTATAATTATTCACTGGGTACGGATATAATTCTGACGGGTTTTAAGGGCGAGCTTCTCCCCCAATTTGAGGTACTATGCTCCTTAATTCTTGTGCTTCCTACCTGCAATTTTATGCCGGCTCCCAACGGCGAACACATTTTTTGTGAGAAAACGCTTGCAGGGTATGCCGTCCACTGTCGGGAGTGACTGCTATTTTTAATAACCCAATAATTGGGTTTTGATTGCACCCGAGACCTCTGGTATAGCAGGCGAGCACACTACCCACTACTCTACAACGGCCACCATAAAAAAATTAAAAAGTACGATTATCAACATTCCGACTGCTGCAAAAATATGCATGTACACATTGTCATTCTAAATTGTAACATTAAGTTTTCAAGTTTACCAAACCAATAATAATAAATTAATAGAAATTAATGATTTTTTCAACGAGCAATTTACTACAATTTGATAACTAACAAATTACAATGGCTATTCAACACACTTAATTTAGCGAACAGAACGGAATTATGTATGTGCAAGAAACCATGCAAGTGCTGTGATGTCCAATGCAATGAAATGTCAACAACATCATCAGCAATGTAACGCGAACATCAGTAACAACAACACCATGTAATAATAGACATAAATATGTTGCTAAACTTGCTCGAATAGCACGATCAACATTTATCAGCATTTAGAGTCTACATGTCAACCGTTGACGGCAATGAAACGAATATTTTGTTATTCGTAAAGTCCATACAAAATGCAAAGCACATGATATATGTAGATATGTAATACATATTATGTATGCACCTCTTCTAATGTGACTGCGCATGCGCGATTTACTTATGCGACGTTTGTAGTAATATGGCTTCTTCTTCTTCTTCTTCTTGATTGGCGCTTAACCGTCTAGACGATTCTGGCCGAGTCCAACAGAGCGCGCCAATTGCTTCTGTTTCGTGCAGCATGGCGCCACTTGGGAACACCTAGGGAGGCAGCATCGCTGTCCACCTGATTTTCCCAACGCAGTGGAGGTCTCCCTTTTCTTTTGCGTTCAGCGGGTTTCGATAGAAATGCTTTCTTAGCCGGAGCGCCTTCGTCCATTCTCACGACATGACCTGCCCAACGCAGCCGCTGGATCTTTATTCGCTTCTAGTTCCGCTAAATTGAAACTAAACGGTAAAGATGGATGTCAACTTAAGCCTTAAGGCCAGTTTCTCTATGAGCAGTTAAAGCTCAGCCGGAACTACTACTTTGGTCCTCTATATATGTATGTAGATAAGTTCCGATTAAAAACTTAGCGATAGAGGTGCTCTGAAATATGGAAGATAAGTAAATAAACATGTTTCTATGTTAAAGTTCGTATATTTCACCATACGATCCATTGCAGATTCTTTGCATCGAGTTCAATTAAATAGTCGTAAAATTGAACGTACAGATATGTGTTTATTTCAGACCTGTTAAATTCCGATTAGGATTAGTAATCAATTAAATTGTTTTGTTTTTTAATTGGTAATCATAATTTTAATTCTTTTGCTGAAAAAAAGTAATTTTAATGATTACCATTAAAAAAAATCAAAAAAAATCAAAAAAAATCAAAAAAAATCAAAAATAATCATAAAAAATCAAAAATAATCAAAATAATTTTTTTTGATTGTTTTTGATTATTTTTGATTTTTTATGATTATTTTTGATTTTTTTTTATTTTTTATGATTTTTTTTTGATTTTTTTTTATTTTGTTTGATTTTTTTCAATATTGTTGTAAAGAAATTTGGATACGCATGCACATAAGTATTCAGGTAGGCATGTATGTTTGGTCAGAGAGGCATAAAGTTTATTTGTACAAATGTATGTGAACGCATATTAAAGTACGTAACCCTGCAGTAAATATGGGGACAGGTGTATCCAAGTCATTGTGTATTCTACAGCGACAACTGCACTAATTAAAATGTCGACAAATTTAGAAGTACAAAATTTGTATAGACCTTGGCTCGTTCGAAGTTTTTCGTACTAGATACGGATACAAACCCTTCCTACACCTGGGGAAGATTCATTTCTAGGTTCAGTATAAGGACAGGGAAGAGCGAATAAAGAATTCTGATTATGACAGAGATTATCTTTACGTAAATCTATTTGCACCATAGCAAATCGTCTACTGCTTTATTATGTAGTAGGCATGCGAAGACGAATACAAATTCCCAAATAATCCTATTTGAGGAACAATGTCGGAACGTAAATACGTAATATTTCTGCCTTTTAAAAGAATACAATAGGGCAATAACTAGGGCTGAAACGGTATGGCGTATGATGAACAATAAATACAACTTATATGAAATTAAGAATTTCAGGAAATACAACTGTGCTAATGGAGGAAGAGGAATACACCGCAAAAACAGGTCAACTAATCAAAGAAATGGGCTGCGGAGTGATGAGAAAAGACCCAAC
This sequence comes from Urophora cardui, assembly GCA_960531455.1. Classification (NCBI taxonomy): domain Eukaryota; kingdom Metazoa; phylum Arthropoda; class Insecta; order Diptera; family Tephritidae; genus Urophora; species Urophora cardui. The sequence goes on along the minus strand of OY482671.1, from coordinate 86,962,454 downwards.
GGAAGAATACCAAATGGCAATAAAGCGTGCAATAAAACAAGCGAAAAATATAAGAGACAGCAAAGTAGCCTACACTCTCACAGCAATGAATCCATCTGCCCCATCACTGATCGCACTACCTAAAATCCACAAAACAGGAACACCTATGCGACCAATAGTAAATCATAAATCGGCACCAGGATATAGACTTTCAAAACATCTAAATATGCTACTAGCAATCAAAAACACAACGGAACTAGTCAACAAACTGAGAATTCGAACGTACCCAAGGACTCAAAACAGGTATCACTTTACGTGAAGGATCTATACCCCTCGATACCAAAGACAGAAATACTAAAAGCTCTAACTAAAATACTGACAGAGAAAACGAACAAAGACATTGCAACAGAGATCGTAAATACGCTGAAAATAACCCTGGACCAGAATTATTTAAAATTTGGCAATAAAATATACAGACAAACTCCCGGAAAATGCAGAAGGAGGCATGACAGATCCACCAAAATATAACCGCTATGATGAGGATCATGAGCTGAGTCGTTTGTATAAACGCAAACTAATCCCTCATTTTTTTGAGATATCTACTTGAAATTTGGTACTTGGGTGACTTCTTAAGAGAAATTTGACCACTATAACATATAGTTCCCATACAACGGATTGTTCAGATATAGACATTTTGGACTATAACATCTCCATAAATAACACACATAATTCACTGTATAAATTAATGAAAATGAGACTATGTATCGCTTCTTTTCCTCATTCATGAATGTCATAAAGTCTCGCTACAGTCGAAGACAGCGCAATATTAGTTGCTTTTCATTGTATACCTAACTACGAGAAATTCTGTATTAAAGCCCAATTTATGAGTTAGTACAACAGCGAATGTTACACTAAAATGTTTGATTTGGCCACTTTAAACAATTTTTCATAAAGATAAATAATTAGATATAAACGTGCATCGCACCATGTACGGTCAATGACAAATTAACAATAATTCCAAGCTTGTAAGATATGTATAAATGTGTATGCCTCTCTGCACAAATATACGAGGAGGGAGCATATAGAGCCTTTATCCTGTTAGTGTGGGACTTTAACCGCACTACACCACCTACGCTCATCGTATCGAACCCCCCGGTACTACCATCAAGCTACCGTCGGGAGTCTGCCTTAAAAGGCTATATACATACCTGCATACGTACAAATGTGCATATTTCTTTAAACCATATTGATAAAAATTAAAAAAAATCAAAAAAAATCAAAAAAAAATCATAAAAAATCAAAAAAAATCAAAAAAAATCATAAATAATCAAAAATAATCAAAAACAATCAAAATAATTTTTTTTGATTATTTTTGATTATTTTTGATTTTTTATGATTATTTTTCTTTTTTTTGATTTTTTATGATTTTTTTTGATTTTTTTTAATGGTAATTGCAAAATAATCATTAAAATTTGAAAACAATGGGTAATCAATCATTAAATGGACAGTTGAAAAAATAATCAATCAAGCCGGTAATCATTACGATTAATAATCATTATTTAACAGGTTTGGTTTATTTACATATGTAGGTACATTAGAGTGGCCCTTGTGCCTATGGAAAACAATTTTTTTTTACTTCTTGGAGACGTTACCCCCTGAAATGGTTTGATGTACGAAGAAAATATTCCCCGTTTAATATATTCTTGATTGGTCAACGTTAACTCTTGACACAATGTGTTGAAATAACGAACCAAGGGTCAGGGCCGTGCGCAGGAATTAGCCTTGGGGGGGCTTTTAATTTTGGTTTGCATTCGCATACATTTTTCGCTAAGATAAACATATTTGCTGAAACAGATATCCAGACCCATACACCATAAATTTAAATGTTCTCTAACTTTTCTGAAACTCATTATGATTCATCAAAACCTAGTTAACCAGGTCCTGAATAGTACACGGAAAGAATTTTTTACTAGAATCAATGCCGAGACAAGAAAAATTAGACTTGATTTTGAACTTAGAAAATAATTTCTTAATATCAAGAAAATCCAAGAAAATTGGATTTTAAATAAATAAGTAAAAATTTTCTTGCTTCAAGTGAAATTGGATTTTAAATAAATAAGAAAACATTTTCTTGCTTCAAGTAAAATTGGATTTTAATAAATAAGAAATAATTTACTTAGGGTAAGTGTTTTTTTCTTGTTTTTTGAAATAAATTAAGAAATTATTTTTTTGTTGCAAGTAAAACTTTTCTTATACGAGCTTAAGTAAGTAATGCGGGATACACACATCGTAGTATAGTAATAATATTTCGATCTATACCACATATGTGTCACCCTCATATTGTAGTTTAATTGAAAATTTTCATAGCATAGCCAAATCATAATATTGATATTCTAATATTCATACCACATGTGTGTCTGAGGCATAAGAAAATATTATATATTAAATTAAGCAAATATTTTCTAAAAATATTAAAAACGTAAAAAATAAGGAAAATGAAAACTAATCATGAGGGATTAGAAAACCATAATTAGTCAACTAGTATTTTCCTAGGACTTGTTTATTGAAATGACAACATTTTATTTAATATAAATGAAGATGCAAATAGTGAACTCCTTATACCAAATGCTTCACTAACAATGTGAGAATTGCAAAAATATTCAGAAATATGCAAAGCGGATGGCAAATGAAAAAAAATACATGTAACTTTGGAAATGCAAATTCAGCAAGAAAAATTTTACTTCGCTCAAGAAAACGTTTTCTTATTCATTTTACATTTTTTTTTCGCTGTATTTTGTTGTTCCAATTCGTCGAAACACAATTTTCTTAAATTCTTCTTGATATTAGCAAAAAGATTTTCTTCATTTAAGTAAATTTAAGAAAAGATGTTCTTATTTATTTAAACATTTTTTTTCAACATTTTTTTTTCTATAGATTTTGTTAGTGTTCTTGAATAAGAAAATAATTGTCTCATTTTTGGAAAACTCAATTTCTTATTTCCAGTAATAATTAAGTCAATTTTTCTTATTTTTCTAAAAATTTTATAAATTGAGTTCAAGAAAGCATTTTTCTTGATTCAATTATACAAATTTCTTTCCGTGTACTGTTTACAGTACTTGTTAATTGAAACTGCTCACTGTTTTCACAAAATGAACATTTTTTGTTATCAGTACAATTTTTATAAAAACGCCAAACGAACATATGCTACACAACTTTGTCTTTTCGGAAAGCTCCAAGTGCAATTCAAAGTGCCGAACTTATGTATTGGCCAACCTTAATTTTTGCAACTTTTACCAATTCTTCTTCCGTAAAATTATTGTAACTAATATTGTCAAAAATTATGAGTCAAAATTCAATGCAAAATTTATAAACTGTATTTTGAAAATTTCTGCAAAATCATTGCAACTTAGATTTGGTCATGGGGGGGTTTTAACCCCCAAACCCACGGTGCGCACGGCCCTGCCAAGGGTTATATGATTCAGTGCGCGTTTATATTGGACGAATACTCTTCTACTTTTGAATTTCATTAGATTACCAGGTGAAGTTATTTATTAGACTCATATACAAACAATTTGATAAAATTTTAATAAAATATTTTTCATATACTTATGAGGTGGGTTTTGTCGAAGGCTGGGGTAATGCTCAGCCTGTCCAAGGTCAAGTAGAAGTCCCACGAACTCCCACTGAATAAAGAACACAGTATTTACGTGTTAAGATCGAACACACACACACACCTTGAGATGTTGAGAGGGCAGTAGCTTTCCGTCACGAGAGAGTGAGAAGGTGGAGTTGAAAGAGAGAGAGAGTTCGGTGCGATGGGCGGAGCCACCAGAAGTCGGAATCGGAGAGCGGATACGGTAGCTGAGTAGAGTACTGAGAACAACAATGTCGGAGCGGAGTTAACAGCAGCAACAGCGGCGGTAGCGAAGGGGAAAGTTACCAGGGGCGGAGCAGTGATGGAGCCAATAGCGATGACGAAAACCGGCTGACACGGTTGTGGGGCGGAGTTAGACGGTGTCGGCGTCGTGATTGGTCCTTTTACCTGATCTTGCCTGACGGGGGTATATCGGGGTGTCTGCGAAGACCTACGAAGACTACGAAGACTCGGTTAGTTGATCTGGCTCATCCGCTGGACATCACCGCTCTCCCCGGTTGCACCTAACCTGAAGGCGCTAGGAGGGCGGAGATGTACCAGCTGCGATTCCGTGGGTTGATCCGCGAGCACAGGAGCGCATCATGATGGCTTCCAATGCTCCCGCATCATTCCACGGACGGAGCCAAGGCCGGGTGGAGGAGGTGTATTGTCATATGGGCGGCAGTCCACTCCCACTCAACTGGTACAAATGTTGACACCGGCCAATCACTTGCACCAGCCGAGCGGGGAGTAACCCGCGCCATGACGGCAACTCCTCCAGTCGGCCAATCAAAAAGTCCTGACTCTTTGGCCAACCACCGCCATCTCCGTGGTTTACACTCTAACTAGTAGGTGTGGTCATAGAGATGGCGCTGATCTACCAGAGCCAGGACAGGCGGTGGAGGGGTTGTGCCGTCATATGGGCGGCAGTCCACTCCTACTCAACTGGTCCAAATGTTGGCCTTGGCCAACACCTGCACCAGCGGAGCAGAGAGTAGCCATCGCCATGACGGCAACTCCTCCACTTAGCCAGCTAGCAGGAGGCTGGCATAGCCAGTCACTCCTGCCGGCGTACCTACGAAGACTGATTTGTGCTTGGCAATTACTGCGCTTTTATATGTCCGCTGCGACGAACGGTCTGAGAATCACAACGAACAAGTGAAACACTTGTTAATGTTAAGCAGCGTAGTTGTTGGTATGTGCGTCGGCTGGCATGCAAGTGCAGTGCTGTTGTTTGTGTTTGCCTGCTTGTGTTATGTTGTTGGTAGGCAATTCTGGTTTTGACAAAGGTGGTTATATTTGACTGCCATGCAAATATACTTATTAGGGTGGGACGACCGTGGGGATTTTATTATTGTAATGCAACATTACAGTCCCCCTCCCACTTCGGGTGACGGAAAGCTTCGGGCGGAATAGACAAGAGTTTTCACCAGGCGTGGCCTAGGTTAGACCGGCGTAGCCGGTGTGTGTGTGTTATTCGTCTTTTATTATGTGTTAATTAAAAAATTACAGAGTCATTCCATTATCATTACATTTCACCTTAATGTCTACCGTCTCAAAGGAATATAATAATTCTTTACATTTCATCTTAATGTCTAAAGTTTCAAAGAAATATATGTATAACAATTCATTACATTTCAACTTACTGTCTAAAAAATTTTTTTTTTTTTTTTTTTTTTTTTTTTTTTTTTTTTGTTGTTGTTGGAACGCGTTTGGACGGCACTAAACTGTTTCCGTTTTCGTGCCGTTCTGGGTTCCTTTTTAATGTAATAATATAATATAATAATTTTTTTTTTTTTTTTTTTTTTTTTTTTTTTTTTTTTTTTTTTTTTTTTTTTTTTTTACTATCTAAGTTGATGGCTATCTCTAATCTACAAATTTCATTAGCCGCCGGTTGTTGCCGATCTTCACCCATGCTTGTTCTTCGTTGACCTTACTGACTCGTACCGAAAGACCCTGGAATTTGAATCCGTACCGCCGTGATTTACCTATTGTGGCCCGTTTCAGTTTCAACTCCCTGAATGCTGCTTCGGCGATATCGGCTGTTATGTCACTACCTGCTGTTTGTGTTGGTTGGGCGGTGGTTTGTGCGGTGGATTTGACGGTGGTTTGTGCGGCGGTTTGTGCGGTGGATTCGACAGTGCATTCTGTAGGCCGTGCGGTGGGTTTTGCGTTGTTTGCGTGATTTTCAGTTACCGCAAATAGCCTTTGTGGGGCGGGGAAAATTTGCACCCTCAATATGCGTGGCTTGTTGGGTGGCCATGGCGTGGCTTCCATTGGTGGCCGCCATGGTCGTATCGGCTGCGGTGAATCCGGTGGTGCTGGCGTTTGGGCAAATCTGGGCAGCAGAGTACCGGAGCGCTCGTTAGCTTGTCTTTCAGAGTTTGGAATGCGTCTTCCTGCGGAACTTCCCATCTCCAGGCTTGCCCTTTCTTCAGTAGCTGGTTCAATGGGGCTGCTATGGTGGAGAAGTCGGCAACGAAGCGGCGATACCACGAGGCGAGACCAAGGAAGCGGCGGAGTTCCTTAATAGTTCGTGGAGCTGGCATCTCTCGTACTGCGGCTACCTTCTCAGGATCGGTGTGGATCCCCTTCGAGCTGACGATGTGGCCCAAATAATGCAGTTGCTGCTGTACGAAGCTGCACTTTTCAAAGTTGACCTGCATCCTATTCCTCTGGAGTCTTTCGAAAACTTCCCGCAAGTAAGCCATGTGTTCCTCGAATGTGTCACCTAGGACAATGATGTCATCCAGATAGGCGAATACTTTGGGCTGTAGTTCTGGTCCCAGTATTGTATCCAGAGCTCTTTGAAAGGTGGCTGGTGCGGAGTGTAGGCCGAACGGCATGACCTTCCACTGGAACAACCCTCTTCCTGGAACGGTAAACGCGGTGAGTGGGCGAGAGTTCCTGGCCAGTGGTATTTGCCAATAGCCATTTTTCAGATCGATGGTGGAAATGAACTTGGCTTCCTTGAGTTGATCTAGGATCGCTCCAATCTGTGGCAGAGGGTAGGCATCTGGTTCACTGGCGGCGTTGAGCTGACGATAGTCGATGCACATTCTCCATGTACCTTGCTTCTTCCTAACTAGCACGATTGGCGAGCTGTATGCGCTCCTTGATGGTTCGATTCTACCCCCTGCCAAAAGTTCGTTAACCTCCTCATCAATTACTTTCTGCATGGCCGGATTGCGGGGTAGTAGCGTTGTTTCAGCGGTCGGTCGTGCTTCAAGGTGATCACATGTTCGGTGGCGGCGCTTGGGCCGGTGATCTGGCCGAAGCGGTTCTGGTGATGTTTTAGGAAGTTATCAAGCTCGGTGTTCTGATCGTCCGTTAGATGTTCTCTGGAACTTAATGCATAAAGGTTTGCTGTTCGATCTGTTCCTCCAATCGGGGTGCATCCTAGTGGTTTGCCATCTAAAGTCAGGATTACCTCTCGTTCGCGTAAGAAGTCCATTCCCAGGATCATTTTCTCGGCGAGATTGGGTATGACGGTGATTAGCGTGTGGGTTGTTCGGCCGTTGTACCATACTTTTGTTGGATAGGCATGCGAACTGTAGACACACGTTTGGTCTGCCAGTTGTATACTCCGTTGGCTGAGCCGGGGCTGAATCTTGCATTCTTTCAAATACTTTCCAATGGAGTCGTCAACGTACGTCATGGTGGCACCTGTGTCGAGTAGGGCTTGTACGCTCATCCCTTCCACCGTGACTTGGATGTAGAAGCGGCTGTCTCCCAATCCTCCAGTGGATGAAGATAGCGATGGAGTTTTCTTGCTTGGTGGTAGTTGGTTGGACTGGGCTGGTCTTCGTTTGCCTTGGGCCCTTGGTTTCGTCTTGGTTGCCCTGCTGGCGATTGCTCCGATTTGTATTCCTTGATTCCGTTGGCATTGGCAATCCCTGGACATGATGCCATCCTGACCACATCTAGAGCAGAAGATCTTGCTGGGCTTTCGGCAATGGAACCGATGGTGTCCAGGTTCTTTACATCGCCAGCAGCACGTTTTGCTGTCGTATCCGGATTGCAAGTGGCAGAGGCTGTGGACTACCATTTTTCCTTGTTTAGCTTCCTCGCTCTTGAGCAGCTCATATTCTTCGGTCAGTTCCAGCAGCTCTTGGATGGTTTGGAATTCGCCCCGCTTAACGAAAAGGCGGTATTCCACTCGCAATCCATCGTAGATGCGCTCCAGATGATCTTCACGGCACATGGTTGGATGCTGGCGGATGAGTGTCTGTAGGGCAAGGATATAGTCCTTGGCCTTTTCACGGCCTTGTTGTTTGCGTTGTCGGATGCTTTCCTCCAGATGGCTCAGATGCCGCTTGGGCAGAAAGAATTTTTCTACTTCTTCTCTGAAATTAGTCCAGCGGCTGATTTGGTGTTTTTGGACGCGGTACCATTGGAGAGCTTTTCCGCGCAACAATTCGGGGAGCGTGGAGAGAAGACGGTCAGTTGGAATTTGGTAGCAATGTGCTAACTCTTCGACTCTTTCGAGGAATTCATGCAGCGATTCGGTTCCTGAAAACCGGACATCCCAGCGGCGAACCGTATTCATTAGTTCTGCTTCGCTCATCTCGGTTGGTTTAGGAGCCGTAGCTTCGTTTGCTATAGGACGTAACATTGGTTGCTGCATAGGACTGGGCGGTGGTTGATGGATGTGAATGGAGGGAATCGGCTTCGCTGGTTTTCCTTCTTCTTCGTTGATCTCTCTTTCCAACTCGTTCAGCAGATTTTCACTGGACTTGCGCATTCGTTTTGCTCGCACGTAGGCACTCAAGGCGCAACGCAGGTTAGCGACGCTTTGCCCTTCGACGAAGATGTTGTGTTGTTTGCACACTTCGACTAGCCTCTCCTTTTTAAGCGCGTATATCCAGTTGAGCGAGTCGGTGTTCAGCGTATCTCCCTTCTCTTCGCGTGTGCTAGGTGTTGTTGGCTGTGTGTTCGATGAACCCGCTCCGGCAGTGTTGGTGCTTGCTGTTTCTTTTGCACTATCATCTGCGGAAGCGGGTCCCTGCTCGGGCGCCATTTATGAGGTGGGTTTTGTCGAAGGCTGGGGTAATGCTCAGCCTGTCCAAGGTCAAGTAGAAGTCCCACGAACTCCCACTGAATAAAGAACACAGTATTTACGTGTTAAGATCGAACACACACACACACCTTGAGATGTTGAGAGGGCAGTAGCTTTCCGTCACGAGAGAGTGAGAAGGTGGAGTTGAAAGAGAGAGAGAGTTCGGTGCGATGGGCGGAGCCACCAGAAGTCGGAATCGGAGAGCGGATACGGTAGCTGAGTAGAGTACTGAGAACAACAATGTCGGAGCGGAGTTAACAGCAGCAACAGCGGCGGTAGCGAAGGGGAAAGTTACCAGGGGCGGAGCAGTGATGGAGCCAATAGCGATGACGAAAACCGGCTGACACGGTTGTGGGGCGGAGTTAGACGGTGTCGGCGTCGTGATTGGTCCTTTTACCTGATCTTGCCTGACGGGGGTATATCGGGGTGTCTGCGAAGACCTACGAAGACTACGAAGACTCGGTTAGTTGATCTGGCTCATCCGCTGGACATCACCGCTCTCCCCGGTTGCACCTAACCTGAAGGCGCTAGGAGGGCGGAGATGTACCAGCTGCGATTCCGTGGGTTGATCCGCGAGCACAGGAGCGCATCATGATGGCTTCCAATGCTCCCGCATCATTCCACGGACGGAGCCAAGGCCGGGTGGAGGAGGTGTATTGTCATATGGGCGGCAGTCCACTCCCACTCAACTGGTACAAATGTTGACACCGGCCAATCACTTGCACCAGCCGAGCGGGGAGTAACCCGCGCCATGACGGCAACTCCTCCAGTCGGCCAATCAAAAAGTCCTGACTCTTTGGCCAACCACCGCCATCTCCGTGGTTTACACTCTAACTAGTAGGTGTGGTCATAGAGATGGCGCTGATCTACCAGAGCCAGGACAGGCGGTGGAGGGGTTGTGCCGTCATATGGGCGGCAGTCCACTCCTACTCAACTGGTCCAAATGTTGGCCTTGGCCAACACCTGCACCAGCGGAGCAGAGAGTAGCCATCGCCATGACGGCAACTCCTCCACTTAGCCAGCTAGGCCAGCTAGCAGGAGGCTGGCATAGCCAGTCACTCCTGCCGGCGTACCTACGAAGACTGATTTGTGCTTGGCAATTACTGCGCTTTTATATGTCCGCTGCGACGAACGGTCTGAGAATCACAACGAACAAGTGAAACACTTGTTAATGTTAAGCAGCGTAGTTGTTGGTATGTGCGTCGGCTGGCATGCAAGTGCAGTGCTGTTGTTTGTGTTTGCCTGCTTGTGTTATGTTGTTGGTAGGCAATTCTGGTTTTGACAAAGGTGGTTATATTTGACTGCCATGCAAATATACTTATTAGGGTGGGACGACCGTGGGGATTTTATTATTGTAATGCAACATTACATACTCGTACACAGATATTTATATGGGAAATTTAAAAAATAAATGGTCTCTATTAGTGTAATTGTACATTAGCCCTGTTTTTATTTAAGCGCATATACATCTGCGCTTAAATTTTGTATGGACTGCTAAACGCAGATAGAGATGTGCGCTTAGAGGTTAGGTTATGCTGGCTGGCTACTAATAGCCTCACATAGACTGGATAAGTCCGTAGTGTTACCAGAAAGTTCATTGAACATGAACACCTATACTTCGAAGCCCGGACGCTTCACCGAAGCACATTCCCGTCCCTTTGGCAAATGCCAAGAGTTTCTTTACCTCTACTGTGGATACGTGTTTAATATCATTGAAGAAGACTTTCCCTAGTAGCCGAAGTCTTAGCCTAGAGAACGCAGGACAGGAGCATAGAACGTGCTCCACTGTCTCCTCCTGCAGTCCGCATCCTCTGCATTCACTTTCATCAACCAGTCCCATTTTGAACGCATGTGATGCTAAAAGACAGTGTCCTGTGAGGACCCCGATTATAAGTCTGCATTCTTCCCTTTTCAGGGAAAGCAACCATTTCGTTAGCTTCGGATCGAGCGACTTACACATAATTTTGGACACTATACAGCCATGCGATTGTTGCCACGCCTTATCAGTCTGGTCCATCATATACCTATAGTACCTATGTTTAATTTCACTGAGTGGAATCGGGACGTCCAAAGAGTATTCCGCTCCTAGACCTGCTCCCTTCTTTGCTAGCTCATCAGCCTTTTCATTGCCGTATATCCCCTTGTGGCCTGGGATCCAATACAGATGGACATTATTATCCCTACACATTATCCTTAAGGCCACCTAGATGAGGTGCTATGCGACAGTATCGACTTAATAGCCGCCTGACTATGTATATATAAGTTGATACGTCCCTTTCGTAAGGGATTACAGACTAACATTTCCGCTGCCCTCTTTGCCGCTAATACCTCCGCCTGAAAGACACTACAGTGATCTGGCAGCCTAATACTGATACTGATATTCAGTTCACTGCAGTAGACCGCAGCCCCTACTCCTTCTGATGTCTTGGACCCATCTGTATACACATGTATAGCGTTTTCCTTCATGTTTACACCCTTACGCCAGCCTTCCGCCTCTATTGTGGCCTCAAGAAACTTATCGAAGCGCAGGCACGGAACAATGTAGTCAGTCTGCTCGCCTGGCGACGGCGCTATACTACTGTGTCCCCTATGCCTGCACTCAAGCTGCCCCGTGGCCATAAGTCTCGTTGCAGTTGTTAACGCTATGTTCCTGGCCGCTAGATGTACAGGTGGCATGTGTAAAATAGCACCTAGTGCAGCAGTTGGAATGGTTCTTAAGGCCCCAGTAATGCCTATCATGGATAGCCTACACACTCTCTCCAGCACCTTTACATAAGTTGATTTCTGAGTGGCTGTCCACCATACAAGAATTCCGTAGAATAGGATCGGCTTAACAACTGCCGTGAAAATCCAATGTGTCAGGGAGGGGGAGAGTCCCCATTTGCAGCCCAGCATCCTTTTACATGCATATAGGGCGGCAGAGGCTTTTCTGGCCCTCTCCTCCACATTGAGCTTCCACATCAGTTTGCTGTCCAGTATGACACCTAGGTACTTTGTGCTACCTTTGGGTTGCAGTGTCTCCCCGCCTAACGTGGGCTTAGCCCAATCTGTTATCTTATAACGTCTGGTGAATAAAACCAAGTCCGTTTTTCCCGCATTAACAGTTAGCCCGACCTCATTGGCCCAGGTATTTATTCTCGCGAGCGTCTGGCTCATAAGACTACTAATTGTTGTCAGGCATCTGCCTCTTATTATTACCGAGACATCATCCGCATATGCCGTCAGCTTTGCCGGTCCCTCCTCAAGCTGCCTGAGCAGTTTGTTGATGACTAGCGTCCACAGCAATGGCGATAAAACACCCCCTGCGGCGTGCCCCTGTTTACCGTTATTGTGGCCTCATGTAGACCCCATTGAGACTTAACTTCCCTGCAGCTTAGCATACAGTTTATCCAGGACAAAAGCACAGGGTTTGTCCCAATAAGCTAAAGACCGCCTAATATGGCATGTTTTGAGACGTTGTTGAATGCCCCCGTAATGTCTAAGAAGACACCTAAAGCAAATTCTCTACACTCGAGACTCTTTTCGATATTTATTACCACCCTATGCAAAGCAGTATCTACCGATCTACCTCTGGTGTAAGCGTGTTGATTTTTGGACATGCAACTGCCGTCCATATTTTCTCTGATAAAGGTGTCGATCAACCTCTCAAATGTTTTAAGCAGAAACGATGTTAGGCTTATCGGTCTATAATCCTTCGCATACATGTGGCTAACCTTGCCCGATTTCGGTATAAATACCACGCGAGCGGTCCTCCATGACCTAGGCACATAGTTCAGCCTAATGCATCCCTCAAAAATAGGGCCAAGCCAGTCCACCACTTTGTCCCCTGCTAGTTGCAGCATCGCAGGGATTATACCATCGGTTCCGGGCGATTTAAACTTGGAAAAGGAGTTCACCGCCCTTATAATTTTGGATTTCGTAATCAGTCCCGGAACGAACCGCTCCTCAATGGGTATTTTGTTTGCTACGTAATTCGAGCTTGATTCTACTTCGCCCACCGGAAAATGGACATCGAAAAGGGCATTAAGGGATTCCTCACAGTTATGTGTCCACCCTCCATCTTCCCTCATAATCAGCCCTTGAACTGTCGGGTTCCTAGATAGAACTTTCCTTAACCTTGCAGTCTCTGTGGAGCTTTCGATTTCTTCACAAAACTTCCTCCACCCAACTCTTTTGGCTCTACAGATTTCCCTCTTATAGATTCTCAATACATCCCTGTATTCCTTCCAGCATTCATCACAATCGGCGACTTTTGCCAGCTTAAAAAGCTCTCTGGCCTGCCTTCTAAGGGCTCCGAGCTCTGCACTCCACCATGGTGGCTTCGTTTTGCCTCTGGATCTCCTAAGTGGGCAGGCCTTTTTGTAAGCATAAATTAAGGTATCTGTTAAGACATTATTGGATTTCTCCAAGTCCTCTATATTGATAATATCTTCGGGTTGCCGAAGCTTCTTTCCCACCAGTGACTTGAATCTATCCCAGTTTGTTGCCCTAGGGTTCCGGAAGCTTTGGATCTTCTCTGCCCTCTTCAGGGAAATGTTAAACCCTATGTAGGCGTGGTCGGAGAAGGAAGGTCTGTCAAGTACCCTCCACTCGGTCACTTCTACACCTGGTTCTGTGCATAACGTAATATCAAGGACGTTGCTGGAGGTTGGCCCCCTGTAGGTTGCAATGTCCCCCCTATTTAAAATATGAAGTTTGCTTTGTAAAATGTAAGTGAAAAGTGACTCACCTCGATCATTAATGTCTCTGCTGCCCCAGATAGTGTGGTGGGCGTTCGCATCAGCCCCTATCACTAGCGCCTGGTTTTTCGGTACCCTCCGTACGCATTCCTTTAATTCATTCGGTGGTGCCTCCGATTCGTGAGCCATGTAACAGGATGCTAGGATTAAGTCCTCCCCTTTCTCCCGTCTAATGGCTACGACCGTTAGGTCCTCAGAGCTGAAATTAGACAATAAGCATGAGTATAGTTGCTTCTTTACCATAACAGCGGTTCTCACCCTTCCCTCCAGCTGGGAATAGTAAACGCTGTACTCCTGCGCGTTTAATCCAGAAACCCTTCCTCCAGACGAAAGCCATGGTTCCTGGATCAGCGCCACATCAAGCGAACCCTCCTTTAGAGTGCGGAGGAGTTCGCTCGTCGCCACCCTACTGTGCTGGAGATTCGCCTGCAGGACCTTCAGCATTCGACTGCTTACTCCCCGCCTCAGCTCCTCCCTTTACCGCCTTCTCGGCATCGTCCTCACCGTCCGCAAGCGTTAGGCTCTCGAGGTCTTTTTCAACCTCACCTGCTTCGAGTGTGTTGTCGTTCCCGTCCTTTGGATGCCTTTTTCTGAGACGCAAGTAGACATTGCCTACGCCCCAGGACATCTTCCCAAATACGGGATATAACAGGTCCTCAGCCTCCTTATTGATTTGGAGGATGTAGTTCTGACCCTCCTCCGTTGGCTTAGATACGCGAAGTACCTTCCAATCCTGAGTTGGTATATTCCGGTTTTGGCCCTGCAGAAGCTGCAGAGCATCTTCCGGCTTCACCACACACGGGATCCATACCTTAGCCTTCGGGATCGTGGGAATCAGCGCTCTATCCACCACCCTAAACGCCGCTTGTTCGCCCTGTCGTTGGAGTTTCGGAACCACTCCCTTTAACCACAATAGCGTCGCCTCGTCGTTACATTTAATGAGTTTAACCCGGTCAAACCATCCTGCCGAATCGAAAGACGGCAGTGGCTTCCCGGGCTCCTCCTTCATTTGCCGAATCACGGCACTGAGCAGTTCCCTCTCTACAGCTTTCCACCTCTCGGTGGTTATCTGCCCATAGGGATCGCTGCTGTCCAGAAGCGCCACCGTTAGGTGCTGGCGCGCGATGTCGCTTACTTTGCTGGCCGGAGTCTCCACGTTCGCTCCCCTTGGCACAGCTTTTACCGCCTCTGTACTGGCTTGTGTATCTAACGCCTTCTCTGCTCTGCTCGTTAGTGGTGTAGACATTAACGGCGCGTCAGAGCGAGCCCTCGCAGCTGCAGAGGTGGACGGCCGCTGGTTGTCATACGCACCATCCTTCCACCGCTTCTGCGAAGGCTTCTCCCCCTCGGCCGATCGCTGCCTCTTCTTACCACCCTGTGCCTCTCTTTCCTCGATTATATTACAGAACCGAGGATTCGTAGCAGCAAAACTCTGCTTGTCAAAATGTTTTCGCCCCTGTTCGATTTCTCCGCGGGCCCATTCTAGACGCTTCATTTCTGCGTCGGTTGGATCGACCACCGCTCCTAAGCGTTGTACCACCTTCAATTCGGCCTTGTAGCGTGATAGGGCTTTCTTCCCCTCTTTATTGCGCATCTTACCTTGGTCCTTCTTTTGCGGACTCTCCAGCAGTTCTCGCTCTCTCACCGAGCTCACTGACGCCGCCTCGTTCAGGGACTCCACGCTGTCCAGGTCGGAGTCATCCGTGACAATGATCTCCTGATCCCTGGGTCGTGATTCTCCCACCTTACTCCCGTCTTCCTTCCCCTCCTCCTTCATCAATTTTTCATTTTTTGTTGTGCTCATCTTGTTCGTACGACCACTAACTCGACAAGGCAAGTATCGTGGTCAAAGTAATTATGTGGGGATTAAAGTCGGTCAGCCACGGCAGAGCCCCTTACCGCGGTAAGGCCATAGTTACTCCCCGAGGCGGCCTGGTATCAGGGAGGCGCCGTACAAATACAGCCGGATTAACCTCCTGGCTGCAAACCATCCAATAGGCACGGTGACGCATAACACCTTGGATTAGGAGGGTTTACCTGCAGACCACGATCAAAAACCATTTCCACTATAGCTATAATAGAGCTGGGACACGGGGCACTGATTCCTGATCTTAGCTGGAACCTCTCGCCATCGTGCGAGATCTGGAGTTCCATTACCAGTCGGCAACCTCTGGGCGGTTTCAGTCGCAGGATTTTCGCCAACCATGTGCGCTTAGAAATCCATACAGAATTTAAGCGCAGATGATATGCGCTTAAATAAAAACAGAACTGTTCTCGTACATGCCTGAAATGGGTTTACCACGTTATCCCCAAAATCAAAATCCCCAAATCAAAATCCCCAAACCAAAATCCCCAAAATCAAAATCCCCAAAATCAAAATCCCCAAAATCAAAATCCCCAAACACAAAATCCCCATATTCTGTGTGAAATAAATTAAAATTAGGTTAGAAATCGCCGCGATTTCTAACCTAATTTTAATTTATTTCACACAGAACATGAGAATTCTACATTGGACATTATTCCTCAAACTGAAACTCATAAGAAATTGTATACGTGATGATTTCACAAATGTTTATTAATAAATTCATCTCAATAACTTATGATTACATATTTGCATACATACATACATAACATAAATAAATACAAACTTCGTTGTTTATCAAATAAGGAATGAGTATCGACATTTTTTTCGACATTTTCAAAAATTTGAAAATTTCTACATTGTTTTTTTCGACATTTCGAGGGTATTCCATTTACATACATACATAACATAAATAAAAAAAGACCGAAAAAAAAATGTCGAAACCGAAAATGTCGAAAAAAAATGTCGAATCATAAAATGTCGAATCATAAAATGTCGAAGCAAAAAATACCGAATTTTAATCATGTAAAAATTTGGAAAAATTTCTAATATAGTATTAAAAAATAGCCCAACTTATGGAAGCTCGAATTTTACACATCAATAATAAAAAATAAAAAAAATAACCCTCAGCCGGCAGAATTCTCTTCCCTGAGTAATATCTATGGCCCGGTCCACAGTGCTTTTGCGCAGAACACTTTTCTGCGTTGGCGGCCTTCGGCCGCGCTTATAAAAAATAACCCTGGGCTACGCCATCCGTCCGGACGTGTGCCCTAACCGTGGCTCACGCCACGGTGATGTCTTCTGCGTAGTAGGTACACCCTTCAGCGGCGGCGATAAAAATGTAAGTATACAAATTTCGGCCTTTTTCGGTAATTTTCCTCATTTCGACATTTTTTAATTCGGTCAAAAATGTATTCGGTATAATAAGTACTCGGTTGGTCCATAGCGAGCACTCCATGGATTAGCGAATGGAGTACTCCGAATTTTTGCAGGGATATATATGTATTTTATATGTATGTATACATATATGTTATTACGTATCAGAGCTCAGATAAGACTCGGCATGTGGTTTTTTAAATATGATCTTCAACGTTGTTTATTTAGTAATCTTTTGGGGATTTTGTGACGCTATCCCCGAAAAATGTGGGGATTTCGTGTTTGGGGATTTTGATTTTAAGGATTTTGATTTTGGGGATTTTGATTTTGGGGATTTTTTTTTTTGGGGATTTTGTGCGTTGGGGATTTTGTTTTTTGGGGATTATGTGGCACTCCCGCCTGAAATACTATTCAGAACTTTAATTATATTGGCGTTTGCGGCGCAGTGAAATAACTCCCAATGACATAAGTCCAAACAAAAATGAAATAACTCCTAACTAAATGAAAAGAAATTACTTCCACGGAAGGAAATGAGATAAGTCCCAACACACTGCGAGTTATTTCATAATGAAATATGTATGTATGTAAGTCCCATTTTGTATGAAAATATTTGAGAGCTTTTTTAATTTTTTTTTTTTTTGCGTTATTCATTTGGGAGTTATTTCACTGCGCCAGCGTTTGCTGCTGACAATTCCTGTATTTTTTTCTATAACACTTTGCAACTGCACTTCTGAGCACGATAATTCCCACTATCCACATAGTAAACCCCCAAACCGTTTTGATCCCAAAGGTAAAATTTTTTATAGCCATTTTAAATTTGCGAAATTGCGTCCGAGTGATTATTAAATAAATGAAATATGGTTTAAAATAAATATCGTATAGAAATATACATATAGAAAAATTGCAATAGCTGTAATTTTGTATACTACTTTATACCTCTAATACCCTGACGAAGAGGTCTCTTTTACCCATTTTTTTTTAGAAAGTCCACAAAAAATATAATTTCGAAGGACGTTAGATGGTTAAATAGTTCTAGAATTTCACTAGGGGTATCCACATACAAAAGAACCTAAACACCACAGTCCAGGGCATTTTTTTTATTATAGAATTCCGAATGTAGGAATTTGGAAACTTTTTATATTGTAAGTGCCTCCTCGTATGAAATTCTTCGAAATGGCTCGAGGAAGATGAATGGGAAACCGACATTGAGGACTCTATCATGAATAGTGGACCGTCTCGATATTCTATTTCTGAAGCATTTTCAAACGATAGTCATGCTGACTACGAGTAAATTGACCATGATACAGACAGAAACTGTCCCAATGCCGGCAGATAGGTACTCACTTTTGCTATGATTGTAAAAAACAAATTTGTCTCACATGTGCTAAAAATGTACATATTTGTGGCGTGTGCTTCACTTAACTTACTTACTTACTTACTTAATTGGCACGTAACCGTCTAGACGATTTTGGCCGAATCCAACATAGCGCGCCATCTATTTCACTTAACTACCCGGCAAAAATCTATGCCTTTTTAAGTAGGATTCTGAAATAGGAAATTTCAAAAAAAAATTTCTTAAATTTTCAGAATTTTTGTATAAGCTTGGAGATACTGATTTAAACATTTTTAATCGGAAAAATACGTATGTATATTTTTAGGAGAAATTAACAAATTAATTTTATGTAGCAAATGAATTTTATGCATCTGGAGCATTTTGTCCATTCTTTAATGGAATTGGGACACCTCCAAATAAAGGACTAGGCCAATAATATATGCAGTCTCACTTCTGTACTAGAAAGGCAACTTTCTGCAGGTAGAGCAATAATGATTTCAAAAAAGCCCCAATTCACTCCGCCCTAATACATATATTTATCACCGCATAGCCAAAAGCAGCCCTTACTAAAAGTGATGTTGCCAATTTTTAGACTTCAACTCGTTGTGGCACGGGTTAGGGCCAAAATTTTCAGGGTATTATTTTTTTATTACACAAAAACATATCAGGGGGTGGCACTTGCAAATTTCCGACATTCGAAAATAAGGGCCACTCTAATGTACGACAGCAACCACAAAACGAATGACCAAATTGTTAAGCAAAGAGACGCCAAGTAGACGATAGCCTTTGACAAGACAGACAACAGCTTTATAATTGACATTGGAAGGATAGGCAGCAGTAGTTAGGCATCCGAGCAGGCAGACAAGGCAATTGAAAGTTATTACAAGCAAAAAAGCAAAGAAATCACTAAATGAAAATAAGTCGTTAAAAATGCGCTGGCAATTACGTTGTCAATGGACCACACCATCGCTCCAAAAACAAAACTTAATGAAATAGCAGTTCAACCACGATCATTAAGTTACATGATAAGTAATCAACTTTATCAGAATCCCCTCTCTATTTTATGAAATTAGGTATGTAACTACTAAGATATCTCCTGTCACACGACTTTGGCCCTGTCCTTTATCCCTTACACACGCCCAGCTGTCACTAACGAGCTAAACATTTTTAACAGACTCATTCACTAATTGTTTAGGTTATTTATGTATTTTATCACTTTCTCGCCATCATCGATGGCTACACTTTTTTATTGGCATCTAGAGTGTAGTTGTATAATTAAATGGAGACATTACTTATCTGTTGTTCGTTTCATCCTAACTTTCACAGTATTTTGATATTGCTGGTGTCAACTTCAAAATGTTAATCCTTGCAGGTAGTGCTAGCAGAGAGGAATTCATTGATAATTGTATATGCATACATATCTATTTCTGATATCAAAAATTACCAACATTTTTCCCAATAAATCTGTATGAAAATTAATGTATGCCAATCAGAGTTGCGTGATTTTGTTTTGGCTGAATCGCGAATCAAAAATATTTTCTGATTCTTGATTTAAAATATTTTCAAATAAAAGATAATTTTTATTTGTGATTCGTTTCAAAATATAA
Organism: Urophora cardui; assembly: GCA_960531455.1. Lineage (NCBI taxonomy): Eukaryota > Metazoa > Arthropoda > Insecta > Diptera > Tephritidae > Urophora > Urophora cardui. Next base: position 86,942,865 of record OY482671.1, on the reverse strand, counting down.
TCAAAAATACCGTTTGATTCGTGATTAAAACTATTTTTTGAATCTTGATTCTAAATAAATTTTTGATTCGAATCAAAAAATTATTTTGAATAAAAAATGCATTTCAAACAAAAATACTTTAACACGTGATCCCACCACCCCCTCGAGTTAAGGAAATGCAAAAACAGACGTCTACGTTGCATGGAAGAAAATGCAAGCAGATTTTCACAGATGCCTTAGCCAAGCATTTACGCGTACATACATATGTATGTGTGTATGTACTTACATATATGTACATATAACGAATGAAATGAGATTTTCGATTTTAAATAAATTTTTGCTTCAAAATAATTTTTGATTCGAATCAAAAATTTTATTCCAATCAAAGATATTCTTTGAATCAAGAATCAAAAAAGATTTTTGATTCTTTTGAGAAATGAATCACAAATCAAATTTATCTTTGATTTGAAAATAGTTTGAATCACGAATCAAAGGGTATTTTTGATTCTTTTTTGAAACCAATCACAAATAAAAATTATATTTTATTGGAAAGTATTTTGAATCACGAATGAAGCTGATTCTTTATTTGAAAGTTGATTTGAAATCAAAATTGATTCGAAATCACGCAACCCTGATGCAAAGGTTACTTTCATCCCTGATCTCTAGGTATATATGTATTTATGTAGATACGAGTATGTACATACATATAAGTATGTGTATATACCCTGCAGCGAAAGTAACCAGTTGCAAACTAGAATTATATCAGTATACCGTAAACAGTCAACTACCTACTTGCCCGATTGTAAATTTCCATATAAACATCTGGTATTTTTCGTGTGTTAATGTCCTACGAAATAGCAATTGTCTTCCTCTGCATCAGCTCATACCAGTTAAATACCAGTCGAACACATTACAAAAAAAGTTAGTTCACATATACAGTTGAAGTTCAGCTTTTGACATGCTCAACACAAGTGGTGCGATGGCGCACTGGTAAGGCGTCTGGCTTCGAATCCAGCAGGTCGCGAATTCGAATCTCGTCGGAGTCAAGGTGACAAATGTTTTTTTTTTATTTTATTTTTTTTTTTTATAAAAATGTAAAAAAATAGTTAATAAGTAGAATAAATAAATAAAAATGAAAAAACCCGAGGGATAGGAAAACATAATTAGTCAACTAGTATTTTCCTAGGACTTATTCAGACAAAGGGCAACATTTCATTTCATATAAGTGAAGATGCACATTATAAACTATTTCTACCAAGTGCTTCACTAACCGTTTGAGAATTGTAGAAACATGCAAAGCCGTAGTGAAATCGACGAACGGAGGAAACACATCGAATTTGTCTTTTGCATACCAGTTGAACAACTAATAGAAAGCAAACTGGTATGTTTTTTCCATCTCCTACCAGTTGATGTTGTTGTTGTTGTTGTAGCCACCAAGACACTCCCCGAAGGTTTTGGGGAGTGTAGGGGATGTGACAGTCCTTTGCCGGATAAATCCGGTACGCCCAGGTACTAATCCCTTATGACACTAGCGCGACTGTCGTGCGAACGATTTTTTTGGCCATAATCAACCTTCTAGGCCGGTGGATTTTAGTTGCCTCTTACGACAGGCATTCCTTACCACGGGTATATTCTAGGCCCCCTAACCCGCTGGGGATTCCTACCAGTTGATCAACTAGTTTACTTGCATACCAGTTCACGTTTTCGCTGCAGGGTACATACATAGATATATAAATATGTAGATAAATGTCTCTACCATTTAAAATTTTTGATCACCTCAATTCTAGTCTCTCTCTATTCGGTTTTAGTGCCAAGGTTTTTGTCACTCTTTCTTTGGATTCTTCATTAAAGTGTGATGCTATCACTGTGATATAAATAAGCATTTACTACCAACATTCCTTCTAATATTTTGAGATAAAGACAGCGATGTACGATATGATAACCATAAGATAAGTGTTTTTATAGACTTTGTTTAATTTACTGAGCGTAATAGATGGCATTGGCTGCCGAATGTGATGAGTAAAAATAGCGCAGAACGGTTGAATGCTTCGAAAACGCGGTAATTTACATTTTATATTTATTCTTTTTAATCATAGCATCACCATCCGACTACTCGTTTTTATGTCATTGCGGAGTGAAGAAGTACTTGAGTTTTCGTTTTCAAATTATAACGTACCTAATCATTCCCTTTGCGATTGGGTTTGGTTCGTTCGGGTTTGTATACAATATTGTTTTAGTTTATTTAACTTTTTTTCTTGATTTTCCTTGGAAATGCTGAATTTTTCTGTTTTGCTCCCTACTTTGCTCTTTTGCTGTTTTATCCATGGAACTCAATTGCTGTTGTCTTTCACTTTGTTGCTGATGGAAATTGATGTTGCAATTGTGTTAAATCGTTATTGATATTGTTGGCTGCACTGGGGTCAGCTTGCGGGTTAAAACTATTATTTTATTATTCGACATTATAGCTATAAGTACATAATATGTATACATATGTATGCACACATTGGCGCACACAAGGGGGGGGGGGTTTGGGGTTAAACCCCCACCCCCCCAAAATTTGACAACACCATAAAAAATAATTTTATAAAAGATTGTACATGCACAAATATTTGTGTAAATACATCTAAAATCTATGAATATTCGTGGATGTACATTGCCAATGTTTGTCAACAACTACTGATTATGTTTATAAACAAGCAGTGTGGAGACATTTCCCTAAAAGTATGCTGTGGATATTAGCTGAGGTTTGCTATACTTAGCTGTACCAGTACACAGAGTATTATAGTTTTGATTTCATAGCGGTCGATTGTAACAGAATGAAATAATCGAGCTAGATATGGACTTATATATATAAAAATGATCAGGGTGAAAAGAGAATTCGATTGAGCCATGTCCGTCCGTCCGTCCGTCCGTCCGCCCGTCCGCCCTTCCGTCTGTAAACACTCTAACTCACGCAAAAATTGAGATATTGTGATGAAATTTGGAATGCAAATTGGTATCGAGACTGGGACGGTTGGTATTGAAAATGGGCGAAATCGGACCATGACCACGCCCACTTTTCCTATATAGAAAAAATCGGAAATTTGGTATCTCAGTCACTAATATAGCTGGAGCGATGAAATTTTACCCAATTGTTGTGCTCAGGCCCCTATGAAGAAATTTGATAAAATTTTGGAAAACGGGCGGTGCCACGACCACTTATTAAGGGGCAAACATTGAAAGGTTTATAAGCCATAACTCTGAAACCGTAGTAGATATATCGATGAAATTTGGTACGCGTAACTTACTTAGGAAAATGTTTCGACGAAAAATTTCCTAAATCGGTTGACGACCACACCCAAATTTATATATGGGAACTATAAAGTGGCCTAATAAAAACATTTTAAGCGATATCTATGTCAAATATAAAGATATGTCACTGAAATTTTGTGTCATGAGTCCAACTATAGACATAAAACAAACAAGTAAGGAAGCCTAAGTTCGAGTGGAATCGAACATTAGATACTCAGCTGTATGTTTTCATTGTTTGTTTGCGTTTGATGGAAACACGGCGTATTTTATATAAAGCGAGTGCCGCATAAAGTGGGCGTAGCCACGCCCATTTTCAACATTTTTATCAGTCATCCAACTAAGCATATGAATATTATTCTTTGTGCAAAATTTCATTCCTTTTTGACTTCTAGTTATAAAGATGTCACGTTACAAATTCCCAAAGAGTGTTCCAGATATATCTTTCTTAAAAAGTAGGCGTGGTCATAAACCGATTTCAATAAATTTTTGCATGGCAATTAACACATGTTATAAAAGTGTATAAACCAAGTTTCGTCATAATATCTCAATTATTTGTCGAGTTATAGGCTAAGAAATCACGAATATCCCTTTGTGTAAAAAGAGGCGGTGCCACGCCCATTTTCCAAAATTTTTCTATTTGTTGTTTCCGGTCTATTGTAGAAATCATGCCACAAAATTTCAATGAATTATCTTTACATTTGGCAAAGATATCGCTTAAAATGTTTTTATTAGGTCACTTTATAATACCCATATATAAAAGTGGGCGTGGTCGTCAACCGATTTCGCTAAAATTTTCAACATGTATTACCACAAGTAATAAAAGTGTACACACCAAGTTTAGTCATTATATATAAATCATTTGTCGAGTTATGGGCTCAGAAATCTCGTATATTCCTGTTTATAAAAAGAGGCGGTGCCACGCCCATTTGCCAAAATTTTTGTGTTTTTCGTTTTATGTCCGCAGTTGGACTCCTGCTATAAAATTTCAATGATATATCTTTATATTTGACAGAGATATCGCTTAAAATGTTTTTATTAGGTCACTTTATAAGACCCATATATAAAAGTGGGCGTGGCCCTCAACCGATTTCGGAAATTTTTCGTCCAAATATTTGACTAAGTAAGTATATCACGCGTACCAAATTTCATCGATATATCTTCAACGGTTTCTGAGTTATGACATATAAAACTTGCAAGGTTTGACCCTTAATAAGTGGGCGTGGCACCGCCCATTTTCCAAAATGTCATCAAATTTCTTCCTAGGGGCCTGAGCTCAACACGTGGATAAAATTTCATCGCTCCAGCTGTATTAGTGACTGAGATACCAAATTTCCGATTTTTTCTATATAGGAAAAGTGGGCGTGGTCATGGTCCGATTTCGCCCATTTTCAATACCAACCGTCCCAGTCTCGATACCAACTTACATTTCAAATTTCATCAAAATATCTCAATTTTTGCGCGAGTTAGAGTGTTTACAGACGGACGGACGGACATGGCTCAATCGATTTCTCTTTTCACCCTGATCATTTTGATATATATAAGTCTATATCTATCTCGATTATTTCACTCTGTTACAATCCACCGTTATGTGATTAAAACTATAATACTCTGTGTACTAGTACAGCTGAGTATAAAAATAGAAAAATGTTGGGAAATGGGCGTGGCACTGCCTCTTTTCTGACAAAGGAATCTACCAGATTTCGGAACCCATAACTCTACAAATAATTGAGATGTTATGACGAAAATCTGTTTGTACACTTTAATAACTTGTGGTAATACATGCTCAAAAATTTAGAGAAAACGGTTTATGACCACCTACTTTTTAACAAAGATATTTCTGGAAAACCCTTTGGCAATTTGTAACGTGACATCTTTGTAATTAGAAGTCATAAAGGGTTGCAAATTTGCACTAACAATAATATTTATATGCTTAGTTGGATGATTGATAAAAATTTTGAAAATGGCGTGGCCCACTTTATGCGGCACTCGATTCATATAAAATACACCCTAATCGAACAAACGCAAACAAACAATGGAAGCATACAGCTGAGTATCTAATGTTCGATTCCACTCGAACCTAGGCTTCCTTACTTGTTAATTTTAGTTTAAATACAGAGAAAATGCAATGAATTGAGATTTAAAAGGTGCCTTTGTTTAATGTGTGCATACGTAGGTCCACTCCCCAAACATAAATTTAAGTAAAAATTTTCTGGACGAGTTTTAAGTATTTTTTTTTAATTTTCCGTTGGATATTGAAAACCCCCCCAAAATATTTTTCTGTGTGCGCCACTGTATGTACATATGTACATATTTTCCCTTGGTTTGTTGGTTACGGCAGGATCATACTGATTATGCTGACCATGTTCCGCCTGAATGGTTTTGTTAAGAGCTGGGCGTGGAAATTTAATATTTGTGTAACGAATAATATAATGTGAATCTGGAGACTTAATTTAGCATGAGGTAGGTCGGAAGGATCGTTGAACAAATTAATGCGAATTTCAAAAATCGTCACATTATTTCTTATGTCATATAGCATAGGGCAGAACTAAAATATGAGATCCACAAATTTCCCAAAAGCAAACACTGAAATGTTTTAAATTTCCGACACTAACAAATTTATCATTGAGACTTTAAAAGAATTTCCCTTTATACTATATTCCTTAAATAGAATAGTAATAATAATAAACAATAAAAAAAAAATAAACACTAAAAATACTCGTAAATACAAACAAATTGAAAGATGGAGAAAAATGAGGTAAAAACTTAAGATTCATTGTTATTTAAATAAGGCTTTTGAGGCGCGATTGAACTATAGAATTGAAGAGGCCAATTGATGATGGGATGTTTAAGTGAAGTATAACCATTTCGAACATTAACAGCCTCTAAAGACATACATACATATTTACATTCCCTGCAAAAAAGTTTTGCTTATTGTTGACATATCAGGTATAAAAGAAGAAGGCCTTATTTCGCATCGCGGATAAGCCTTTGGAGTAAGGTGTTTTCTCAGAGAGAGAGAGTACCGTTATGGCCTGATGACATCAACAGAGGAAAATCAGCCTTATTTTAAGCCTTACGCCATACAAATTTGCTACCCTTATAATTTTCTACCTTATTTCTTAAGTCTTTAAATCTGCTGTTTTAATTCTTAAATAAGGCTTAGATTTTTTGCTGCGGTTGTATGTATACATTAGAAGGCTGCACGAATTGATTCGAAACGGCCAACAAAATATTCGCGGCCGTCCAATTACAGTACTTACTTGTTTCTGTCGTTTTAGAATAAACGCAAGTAGAGCACAACCATAAACAGAACCAATACAATTACTTATTCGTAGCGACAATTACATGACCTTAAAAAGGTTCTGCAAATAGTGTACACTACTTGCGAATACTTCGAATATAATCGAAATATATGTATGTATGTACATACATATTTTCATGCACACATCCAGACGTTGTGTTCAGCAAAATCACGCTGCTAGTGTGAGTGTGTGTATGTGCATATGCAGTGTTTAAAAAACTGGCATAAGTTTCATTTCTGTTGATTTTGATTTTGATTTTGATTCCGCTTTTAAAAAATCAGAAGTCGCAGTTAGTCAATATGAAAAAATATGAAAATGAACGATTTTGCCTGATTTTGATTTTGCGCTGATTTCATATTGCTCAAAATCAAAAGCGGCCTGATTTCAAAATGAACGATTTTGCCTGATTTTGATTTTGCGTTGATTTCATATTGCTCAAAATGAAAAGCAGCCAAATATCAAAATTAGCGATTTTGCCTGATTTTCATTTTCTGCTAATTTTGATTTTGTGCTAATTTCATATTGCTAAAATCAAAAGCAGCCAAATATCAAAATCAATGCTTTCACAGTTTTGCTATTTACGCTTACATGTGCATACATACATATGTATGTATACAAACGTAATACAGAGGGTAAGAAATTACGTACATACACACATGTGTTCATGTAAGCGTAAATAGCAAAACTGTGAAAGCATTGATTTTGATATTTGGCTGATTTTGATTTTAGCAATATGAAATTAGCACAAAATCAAAATTAGCACAAAATGAAAATCAGGCAAAATCGCTAATTTTGATATTTGGCTGCTTTTCATTTTGAGCAATATGAAATCAGCGCAAAATCAAAATCAGGCAAAATCGTTCATTTTGAAATCAGGCCGCTTTTGATTTTGAGCAATATGAAATCAGCACAAAATGAAAATCAGGCAAATTCGCTAATTTTGATATTTGGCTGCTTTTGATTTTGAGCAATATGAAATCAGCGCAAAATCAAAATCAGGCAAAATCGTCATTTTAAAAAGCGACGAATATCAAAATCAAATAAAATCAAACATTTCACGACTTTTGCTAATTCCGACTGCAGTTTTTTAAACACTGTGCATATGCATACACACTAGGGCGGGTCGATTGGTAGGGGCCAAAAAAAATTAACAGGGACACATCGCAATTATAAAAATTTGGGTAATTTCAAGTTTTTTTGCCCAAGAAACCATATGTCTAAAATAAATTTCGAACCAGAGCTTTTTACGATCTACATATTTCCAACTGTTCTATATATTTTAAAATAACTCGGTAACCAATACTTCGATTCTTTTGATTTTTTCGGCATTAGTTAGGAAACTTATTTGGCATATTAAGGTGGTTTTATGAAGGAAATAAAGTTCTCCCGAAATTCGCGGAACAACCCGATTTTCAGGCGAATATAATACGGAAATCTATACCTAAAATTTTTCCTTAATATATTAAAATTTAGAGGTCGTGCAAATGCCTCCAAATTTCTTTCTCGTTTTATATCAGTGATGATACATAATTTTTTTCAAAGTCCTTAATGTACAAGAAAAACATTTCTTATCATTAAAAAATGGAACATATGTTTGTTGTGCTCTTATTTTTTCGTACACCTTAATGCCATATGCACATTAAATAAACAAACAAACCAAAGAAGCAACAAGGTTTTGCGAATACTTCATAACATGGTTATTATTATGTTCTATTCTATCGTGGCGAATAGTGTACACTAATCGCTCCAACAGAGCAAATAGAAATAGTATTTGTATTCCAAATGAAAAGTATGGGTTATATTCGTAGTTGCATTGAAATTGTGCTGTGACTAATTGTACAATGCATAGAGTATTCGCATATATAGCAGAGGCAAATGGTATTGTGCAGAGGTCTAGTATACATATGTACATACATATGTATGAATGTACATAGTGATCCATAAAAACATTTTGGAGCAATGAGATTATTTGCTGTGCTTGCCTAAGAGTACGAGATAATAAAACAAGTAAATTATTGCAGCAGGTTAGTATAAGTAAACAAATGCGTAGAGGTCTATTTGAAATTAAAGGGTGTTTCAAAACGCTATGGCATAATTACGTAGCTAATCATGGCCCTCAATCTGTAGTTCGATTCGAAAGGAAATTCGATCGCATTCGGGTTATATTCCACATATTTTATAGAATGCGAATGTGCTTGCAAATCGAATTTCGTTTTCGAATAGAACTACAGAGTTAGGGCCCTGATCTGAACACGAGTCAATATTACAAAAATCTTTCATAAGGGTTTTTCAATATAGCTAGGCTGCGCTCTGGCACACTGTAAAAAGAAGCACTAATAATAGTATATAATACACTGGCGCACATATACGTAGCTCTAACGAGCTTCTCTTCCAATGCGAGGCGTGCTCCTTGTGAGAAGCCTTTTCATGGCACAATACACTCGTAGGGTCATAGGGTATGCCACCCACTGCCGAAGGGTGACTGGTTTTTAAAACCCCCAATAATTAATTAGAAAGTTAATTAAATCATACTTTTGCTCTTGGGTCAGTCGGGGGTTGAACTTGCCCTCCTGGTATTATAGGCGAACACTCCGCTCACTAGACTACAATAACATCATCTGGCTCTGCATCAACTGAATAGAATGATTTTGGAAAATTTTTGACTGGCTTTGAAATGGGATTTCATGAAGACTTCTTTTGACCCTAACGAAACTACGTAATGGATGACAAAACTAAGCTTTTACATTACTATGATCTCTCTGTACACTAACAGCCTTATTCATAAAAAAATCCTATAACACGTTATAAACGCTCAATAGTAAAAACTCTTTTTAACTTTATAAAGCCGTTATAATGCACATTATTCATAAACGATTTATAAAGGTTTTATTACTATCATTGATTTATAAGTTTTTTGCTGTCCAAAATCAAAATAAATGTGGCAATGTTGGTTACAAAAAATGTCAACCTGACAAAAAATTACAATTTTAAAATAAACAAATATGTCAATAAATGTATTCGAAATGTATTGTTATATCGAAAAACAACAACGAATGCGGAAAATAAAAGGGTAATGCAGTGAAAAGGCGAGTAGAGGAGACAACTGGGCTTGCTTAGCAAGTGCCACCGCTACCCTCATACAATTTAAACCCCTGCGAAGTACGATTTGCCTCTTCCATATGTATCATGCCTATTACGGTATCCGACGGATGCCACTCCCGCGAATGCCATCCGATTCGCACTCCCCTCGCTGGTCAAATTTCACGCTATTACCATAACCGTCGGATTACTGCTTTATCGATTCACCCTGCGTATCGTGTCAAAAGCTTTTCTACATTTTACTAATTGTCAGTTGTGATTTATTTGCATTTTGAAAAAATACAATTGAATAAATTTAAGAGAAATTTAACTTTTTTTGCAAATCTATTTGAGTTTTCAATAATTTAATTTCATTACTTCTTGAAAGCACTCTTTGTTGTGTTTGCGGACTTGAAGCTGTTCCAATTTCGTGCTCGCTAAATTTTGTACGGCCTCGAATTATCAACGGATGGTTCGCAATCAATGCTTATGTTTTGATCATCGCGGTACAGAGCCTACGAAAATGTCTTCCACTGAACTTCTGCGTTTTGCCCTTTACCTATAACTTGCATTTGGAAGCGGTTATTGGTTATCTTATTCTTAATACAGGATTTGGATTCAGACCAAGTGATTTTGATGGTGGTGCCAAAGCATTCAAATCCGTGCTTAATGTTGTCCAAAACTCAGATACAACTTCTGGAGACTGCTTGCTTTTGCGATATTTTCGTTAAGATTCTTCCGCTCAACCAACAAAGAAAACTGCACACGTTTTTGGTACGAATTCTGTTTAAAATAAAATTAACTCATATATTTTTACTTAAAATATACGAATTACTTTGTTATTCGTTAAATTTCATTGTAATCTACTACGCAATGAAAATGCAATTTTTTAAATTTCTTTTGAATCCGCATCATTTTTATGACGAATCGAAATCAAAACGAATTACAGCTACTGCGTTTCGATTACGGTTATAGGAATGCGGTGAATCCTCGAACTGGTTTATCGACATGTTTTCTATTCCCTGACTGCATTGCCGATCGGTTATAAGAATACCAAATTTTATAAAAACGATTCGCATTCCCTGCGAAAGGCACCCGCCGGATACCGTAATAGGCATGTATGTATTTGCAAATACTCTTTGCGTTGTACAATACTCACAGCACAGTTCAAATGCCGCTACGAATAAATCCCCTATTCTTCATTTGGAGTACAAATACCATTTGTATTTGTTCTGTTCGATCAAATAGTATACACTAATTTCGCGCCACGCTACAAGTAGAGAAAATAATCTGGCCTATTTGGAGTGTGTTTACGCAATTCCTCGAAGGTTCGCGAGTAGTGTACACTATATAACCTTTTTCGCTGAAAATAAATACTGTGGTAGTGCGTTTATTAGTGAAAGACAAGTACAAGTAGATAATATAATTGGACGGCCGAAAATACAAATACGGCATACACTAGTCTGACTTAGCCCGTTGAGATCACCTGCGTCGTCTTGAATCTGTTCGGATTATAGAATACATGCAAACATAGATACTTAGCAGTTCAAATGAATTTTAATGACACACATATCTCACTTATTTTCGACCCCAACATCGCAAAGCCACTATCACCTGCAATATCGCTGAAGTCCCTAAACCTCGTTTTACTAAATTAACTATCCTTTTACGCTGTCCTTGGTAAAACAACAAGAATGCGCCAGTCCTTACACGATACCTTTTTTCCTTGCGAAAGGTGCCCCGAGTCATGTTTATTGCAAGATCTAAGCAGTATTCGAGGTAAGGAGTTGCATATTCAGTAGAATATTCAGTATAAAAAATACCTTGAAACTGGATTCAAAATCCATTGCCTGAAAAATTAACTGAATGCGCAGTGAAGGCATCAGTGCTATTGAATTTTTCCCTGAAAGCTCAATGTACTAGCTTTTTTCTATGGAATTTCTCCCTGTGCCTTCAGGACTTTTTCATACAGAAACTCTCCCTTCTCTTTCGGCAGTTTTTAGGTCGAAAGGGAAAGTTCAGATTTTGGAACTACATCTCTACTTAATAATAAAATAATTGCCCCTTTCGATTCACAATTTCTTTTTATAGCGAGCAGAGAAATTGTGAATCGAAAGTGGCTATAATATTGCACTGGCACGTTTATAACACTGACGAGTTTCATGGCCGAGCTTTTCTCGTAATTCATGGTGTGCTCCTTAACTTTTGGTTTTCCTACCAATTGGGTGAACCTACAGTTTTATGCCGGCTCCGAAAGGCGAATGCATTCTTTCTGAGAAGCTTTTTCATGGCAGAAATACACTCGGAGGGTATGTCGCCCACTGCCCAGAGGTGACCGCTATTTCTAAAAACCCAATTGGATTTTAATTAATTACAAAAATTTGTTGGTGTTTGTCCGGACCGGGGTTAGAACCTGAGACCTCTGGTATGGCAGGCGAGCATTCTACCCACTGCACCACAGTGGCCATCTCTACTGAATATTCAGTAGGACATATGTATGTACTGATTTCCAGCTGACCAATACTGGGCATTTCGGTTCTTTTTTTTTTTTTTGAATTTGAAATTTTTCTTTATTTTTTGAAGTAATTGTTTTATAAATAGCTTATACAAGGGTAAAGCTTGTTATAAATTCATTTCTATTTTATCTGATTTTTAAGAGCATTTTAAATTTATAAATTGTTTATGAATAATGTTTTTGCTTATTTGATTGATAAACTATTTATAAACCTTTGATATGTTTTTATGAATAAGGCTGTAAGAAAAAAAAATATATGGGGTCAAAGAAATTCCTTTCCCATATTGAACACTATTTTCTTTGTTTTGCGTAAATTTTCCCTAAAACATGGTAAAAGGATTAAGGATATCCTTGTTTTGATTTCTTTAATTTTGATAAGTTGAATTCTCATACAAATCTCCATGGCAAGAATTTGTTTGAATGTTTTATACACATTTTTGAGAAAATTCACTGAAAATATAGAAAATTTTGTACCGTTCCCATCTAAAATGAGGAAAAATATGTATTTGATCAAGAGTTTTTTTTTTTTTAGTGTAAGCTGTAAGTTATTAATTTGTTCTAGACTACTACAAATTAATAAACAAATAATTTAATAACACTAATACTGTTAGGAAAAGCTGTTTAGTTCATAAAAGTCCCAAATTATCAAAATAACAATTAGTTATGTATCTACTTTTCCGACGAATCCAGGCTTCTCTCAAAGACATCTTTATTTATTTCCACTTTGAATTGAACTTCGAGAGTAATATGAAGGAACACCCTTTATGTTACGTATCACAAAATCAAAAGATTCTTAATTAGATATCTCAAATGGAAGATAAACAAAAATAAAATCAAGTGATCACACAAAATAAGTCCATTCGATCCGTTTTTTTTTTTTTTTTTGAAATATAAAAAGCAAATGCGTTTCAATGGTGTTTTTCATTACGAAATGATCTCTCTGTTCTCCATCCTCTCTAATATCGGTGTGTTGTGTGCACGTACAGTAGCCGTAAACGACCGGGATACCCGCTGTGAAAACGCCTTCCTTTCAAGTGGCTACCGGCTATCCACATACTTACAGTCGCATCTTTGCCAGCGATGCTTTTCAATTATTGTTTCATTATTGTTTTGATTTTGAGGTGCCGAAGGTATGTATGTATAAATACTACATACATATGTTGATATACTAGCGAGAATATTTTCTTCACCACTCAGCCAGCCAGCCTTTGCGTCAGTCAGGCAGGTAACCCGTCAGTTGGTTAGCCAGTCAAGCACTCAACAACTCGAGTTTATGGCATTTTGTTTTTCTTTTGTGGTTTTTTATAAACACACCAGGATTACTCTTCCTGCCGCAGCCAACCTAAATGTTGCTTTTATAAAAAAGATGTTGCTTGGAATTTACCTAATTTTTCTATGCCCCCCTACTCTCCCTCTATTGCTTATGATTTCAAATAACAATTTGGTCATTATGCCACTTTGTTGTGTCTTGCCATAACCATCTGGTATATATCCTCTAACAGAACAGTTTATGGTTTTGTTTCATATTCATAAAAAGATTTGTAAATTAAATTGAGGTAAGTTCTTATGGTGCAGTGAAATAACGCCCGTGGAATTAACGCCCGCGGGCGTTATTTCCCAAAAAGGAAATAACGCCCGCGGGCGTTTCTTCTTTTCTTGAAAAAGAAATAATTCCCGCGGGCGTTATTTCGTTTGATCCATGGGCTTTATTTCTCTTTCGGAAGGGCAATTAAACCCGCAGACGGGTTTTTTTTAAATATGGTGTATTAGGGAAAAAGCGCCGCAGGCGAAAAATTGGAATAAAAAATCGCGCGATTTTTAATTCCAATTTTTCGTGTTTTCTGAGTATGGTGTATTATAATTGGAAAACGCGCCGCAGGCGAAAAATTGGAATAAAAAATCGCGCGATTTTTAATTCCAATTTTTCGTGTTTTCTGAGTATGGTGTATTATAATTGGAAAACGCGCCGCAGGCGAAAAATTGGAATAAAAAATTGCGCGATTTTTAATTCCAATTTTTCGTGTTTTCTGAGTATGGTGTATTATAATTGGAAAACGCGCCGCAGGCGAAAAATTGGAATAAAAAATCGCGCGATTTTTTATTCCAATTTTTCGTGTTTTCTGAGTAAGGTGTATTATAATTGGAAAACGCGCCGCAGGCGAAAAATTGGAATAAAAAATCGCGCGATTTTTAATTCCAATTTTTCGATTCTTTAAATTTTTTTTAAATCCCTTCTAAATATTCAAATATTATGTACATATGTGTCAACTCCGCCGCTTAATAGAAATAATACCTACGAGTAATTACTGAGACAGAGAGGCTCAGGGTTATTACTGAGAGAGGCTTAGTTAAATGGATATTATTTAAAATAAATATATCTGCGGCGCTTTTCCAATAAAACAAACACCATATTTAAAAAAACGAAAAATTGGAATAAAATATCGCGCGATTTTTTATTCCAATTTTTCGCCTGCGGCGCTTTTCCCACTAATACACCATATTTAAAAAAAACCCCCGTCTGCGGGCTTAATTGCCCTTTCGAAAGGGAAATAAAGCCCACATCGCCGAATAGGGCGCGCGGGCGTTCTTTCCCTTTCTGAGTGGAAATAATACCCACGGGTTTAATTTCGTTTTATTCGCAGGCGCTATTTCTTTTTCAAGAAAAGAAAAAACGCCCGCGGGTGTTATTTCCTTTTTTTGGGAAATAACGCCCGCGGGCGTTAATTCCACGGGCGTTATTTCACTGCACCAGTTCTTATGGCTTCGTTGGTAAACCTAATTTTGACCTATTTCGAGATAATATACAAGCTGTTTCCCAAAGGGATGAAGTCCAGGACCAACACCAAAAATAATGTCAGCACGGCAATCCAACGAAGAATCATTCTTGCCAAAAGGTGCTACTTTGGACTAAGTAGGCAATGGAAAAGTAAAGTCCTTTATCGACGAACAAAAATCACACTCTACAGGACGCTCATCGTTCCAGTCCTCATATACGGCGTAGAAGCATTGACGATGTCAAAATCAGATGAGATGGCATCTGGAGTATTCAATAGGAAAGCTCTTCGGCAGATTTATGGACCATTCCGCGTTAGCGACGGCGAGGTGATTTAATGATGAGCTGTACGAGCTTTACGCAGGCACCGACATAAT
This sequence comes from Urophora cardui, assembly GCA_960531455.1. Classification (NCBI taxonomy): domain Eukaryota; kingdom Metazoa; phylum Arthropoda; class Insecta; order Diptera; family Tephritidae; genus Urophora; species Urophora cardui. The sequence continues at coordinate 86,927,550 of OY482671.1, read as the reverse complement.
TCATCGAATAAAAAACCAGCGGCTCCATTGAGCAGGTCATTTCGTGAGAATGGATGAAGGTGCTCTGGCCCAGAAAGTATTTCTATCGAAACCCGCTAAAAGGCAGCAAAGGAATATAATGATATATGTATTAAATTGCCACCTATTTTTGTTGTTAGTACCGCTAATACCTACGTAGCAGACGCTTCGTTATACTCGTTAATTAAAGCGACACTCGAGTGGCTGCTACCTAAAGCCATTGGCGAATATTGCAAAGAACTACATACATACATACATTATATAATCTTGCCTAACTTTTTGCCACCTACATATGTAAAACTGTATTATTTTGTTGCTACTAATAGATTAGATTATTGCTACCACTAATTTCTTGTTATTTGCGCTTTCCGACTTTGAACACTTCAGCTAGAGTGCCGCGCATCGTCGTAATCTTCCTGGCGGAGCTTAATGTTCATCGAGTTGTCAGTACGGCAGCAGATAACAAGTTGTGGATAGCAACAAATATCCACACGGCAACAAAATTGTATGTGAGCGAGTAGTTAGTAAGTAGCATGTAGCATGTATCAAGTGGCATGCAACATACTACATGCAATTTCAAGCGCACTGATTTGCCGCAGGCCGCAATTGGCTTGAATGCACTTTAAGCCAACAATTTATTACAACTGCCACAGAAATTTCTTATGTTAAAATTTTAAATGTAACTTAGTTAACCGTTAAGGTGGTAGCAATCGATCAACAAATTGTGATGATCTCAATGGAGTTGGGTATGCATTTTTATACCTTTCATGGGAATGAAATGGTATTATAACTTTGTGCCGAAACACAAATGGTGAAAGTACCAGAAGGAGGCGTGGCAGACCTACCAAAATATATACCAATATGATCAGTATCATGAGCTGTGTCGATTAAGCCATGCCCGTCTGTCTGTTTGTCTGTTTGATCGCGAACTAGTCCCTCAGTTTTCGAGATATCTGCATGAAATTCGAAATGTGAGTGTATTTTTAGGAGAAGCTGATCATTTGTCGGAATCGACCGAATCGGACCACTATAACATATAGCTCCCATTGTTCAGATATGGACATTTTGGGGTATAACTTCTCCATTTAAACAGTTAAGGGCATGAAACTTTTAAGTATTTGTATTCATATAGACCTAAATAATGTCTCCGAAATTTGTTAAGATCGGACCACTATTACATATAGCTCCCATACAACCGATTGTTCAGATATGGACATTTTGGGATATAACTTCTCCATTTAAACAGCTAAGGGCATGATACTTTGAAGTATTTGTACCCATATAGACCTGAATAATGTCTCCAAAATTTGTCAAGATCGGACCATTATTACATATAGCTTTCATACAACCGATTGTTCAGATATGGATATTTTTAGGTGTAACTTCTCCATTTAAACGGATAAGGACTTGAAACTTTGCTGTGTTCGTACCCATATGGACCTAAACGATGTTACTATGAACTTTCAAAGTCAAAATATGGGTAAAGTAAACAAAATCAGACCCGTTCATGAAAGGTATGAAGTCTTCGGTACGGCCGAAAATAGCCGCGCTCTTACTTGTTCATACTAAAATTGTTAAACCGGTTTTTACTCGGGTTGAGGTAGAAAATAAATTTAGCAATTTTAGTATGAAACATTTCACAGTAGAAATTGGTTAAAGTAGAATATCCTGGGAACGCCTACGCGGATATGCAAAAGTTATATGTCGTTGCAAACAGAAACAGAGAAATCCGTGATTAAAAATGAAAAAAATGGAACAAAAAATTTAATTTGTGATATATTTTTTACAGTTTCTCTGGCATTTATCAAGATACGTTAACAGTTCGTATACTGTTAAAAGCGGCGAAATTTCGTATCTTCATCGATATCAAAATTATGTTGATGCGATAAACAAAGAAAAAGTTATAGTACAATATATGACATATGTAACTTATGAAAAGGAGGATTTTGGTCCCTATCTTCAGATTTTGGGGGTATATTGGAAATTCCGAGTATGCTGTTTTTATATCCCTGACTGGACCTACAACTTTAGGTATGTCTCGCCAAAAGTACTTTTTGACTGTCACACAGTGTAATTTATTTATACTTCAACTAATTTAACAAAAGATCACAGAATTCTTAAGGTGTTTATTTTAAGTTAATATTTATTTAAGTAATAATAATAATATAATATAATGGCGCTATTATAACTCTGACGAGTTTTATGGCCGAGCTTCTCTCCCAATTTAAGGTGTGCTCCTTTTGTTTTTTCCTATTAATTGGGTGGACCTACAGTTTTATGCCGGCTCCGAACGGCGAATGCATTTTTTGTGAGAAGCTTTTTCATGGCAGAAATACACTCGGAGGGTATGCCGCCCACTGCCGAGAGGTGACCGCTGCTCTTAAAAAACCCAATAATTGGATTTTTACTAATTAGAAAATTGTTTTGGTGTTTTGCTCGGGCCGTGGTTTGAACCCGAGACCTCTGGCATAGCAGGCGAGCACTCTACCCACTGCACCACAGCGACCACATTTATTTAAGTACTTCTGCATAAAAAAACTGATTTTTAAAGGAAATATATGTAAATTATGAAGATAATTCAAACAAATTCGTTTCCATGGTAATTTGTATGAGAATTTAACTTATAAAATTAAAGAAATCAAATCTTCAAAAAAGAGAAAGGACAAGTTGGGAATGAAATGGCGCTTAAGAAACTTTTCCTTACTTTGATGTATGAATTTCTTTAAAACAAATATATGAAGCCATGGTAACACATGTGTAAACATCTTTATTTTATAATCATTATAAAATATGTTTTAGGGAAAATTTGCTCAAAACAAAGAAAATAATGGTCAAAATTGGGAAGCAATTACTTTGACCCCTGCATATATTTTCTATCTTAGTGTGGATTTCATAGTATCGAAATGAAGTATAAATTCACTATCAACTGACTCAGTTGGTAGTTAGGACCCAAAACTATTGCCACCTCTTTGAAGCAAGTTGGGTAGAATTGCAGAATTCAGATAATTAAAGCAGAGGTTGTTGAATATCCCAATCAAGGTGTAGCGAACCGTTCCATCGCCGACAAATGTTATCGTCCTTCTCCAGATATTCCGTTTTCTATTAATGACCCCGCTATTCGTTGATGAAAGACCGACTTTGTCTGGCTGCTGCTTGTACATATTTAGCGAGATTCCTAGGTTCAATCGGTTGGTTGATTGGTCAGGAGCTCGCCTCTTTGAAATTCGAATTACCTACACCTGTGCGCATACAAACACATCTGCATACACCATACAAACGAAATACAAATAAGAAGTGGAAGCGTGTTATTAATTAATAGTTTGGTTAAATTAAATACAAATATATTAATATATGCAAAGAGAAAAGAGCTGCCATGGTAAGTACATACATACATAAGTGTTATTTCATGGTCAAATTAACAAATTAGCACGCCCGAACGCGCATCAACCAACTGCAAGTAAATATGTATGTATGCACATTAGGGTGGTCCCCAAAATCAAATTAGCGATTTTTTCTTCGATCTAGATCGGTTAAAGCTTGGTCAAAGATACCACATATAAATTTGGTCCAGATCGGAGATGGTTAAGGGATGTCGCACGGGGTGAAAGTTAAGACCAATGTCAGGACCAAACAATTTCATAACATTTTTTTTATATCTAATGCCCTAAATCGATAGTCCTGTACTCGAGGATACCGAGTATAAATTTTGGTTCCGATTGGAGACGGTCTAGGGGTGTCATTTTCCTTTGAAGTTATGGAAGATAAGTATTATATAACATTCCAATTTCTTCATCAGCATCACCATCAAATAGTTTTACTTTAGTGAAATATCTTTGATTGTTTATTTTCACTATTTCACCACTCGAGTTTCTTTCTATGTGATAATCATTTGGATCAGGTTTAATGGTAAAAAGTTTACCACTCGCATATTTTTCGAAGTTTATAAGGCCCACATTTATATATTTACTAGAGGTTACCCGCGGGTTTCACACCACGTGCTTTTAAAAATATTAGCATATTGAGTTAGTCCAAAAAAGTTACATAGAAAAATATCTTTCTTGACGTCAAAGATAGTTTTCTTATTTTTTTTTTTGTCCGTTGAGTACGTAATTATCTCATATGCCCAACACCAATTTTCAGTACCCTACTATAAATATTTCCAGAGATATTCGATGTGAAAATTTCAGTTTATATGGGAGGAGAGTGCCCATCCCTGTTTTACCAAGACCTAAATTGTTTATCCGTTGAGTATATATTTTTGTATTACTCCTTCACAAAAATTTTCATTATTCTAGTACAAATATTTCAAGAGATATTACGAAAAAAAAGAAAATTTTGTATGGGAGGTGCCCATCCCTGACTTTTAATCATATTAAAAATATGCCTATAGCAATTACCGGGTGAAGATACCTAGGTGTGCAAAGTTTCGTGAGGATCCGTTCAGCGGTTTTCTCGCCAATTGAGTTTAAACACATTATCTCATATGCCCAACACCAATTTTCAGTACCCTACTATAAATATTTCAAGAGATTTTCGCTGTAAAAATTTCAGTCTGTATGGGAGGTGCCCATCCCTGCTTTACCAAGACCTAGCTTTTTTACCCGTTTAATACATAGTTATCTCACATGCCCTCACACCAGTTTTCAGTACCCTACTACAAAAATTTCCAGAGATATTCGCTGTGAAAATTTCAGTTTGTATGCGAGGTGCCCATCCCTGCTTTACCAAGACCTAGTGTTTTTCCCGTTTAATATATAGTTATCTCACATGCCATCACACCATTTTTCAGTACCCTACTACAAATATTTCCAGAGATATTCGATGTGAAAATTTCAGTTTGTATGGGAGGTGCCCATCCCTGCTTTACCAAGACCTAGCGTTTTTACCCGTTTAAAACATAGTTATCTCACATGCCCTCACACCAGTTTTCAGAACCCTACTACAAATATTTCCAGAGATATTCGCTGTGAAAATTTCAGTTTGTATGCGAGGTGCCCATCCCTGCTTTACCAAGACCTAGTGTTTTTTCCGTTTAATATATAGTTATCTCGCATGCCCTCACACCAATTTTCAGTACCCTACTACAAATATTTCCAGAGATATTCGCTGTGAAAATTTCAGTTTGTATTCGAGGTGCCCATCCCTGCCTTACCAAGACCTAGTATTTCTCCCGTTTAATATATAGTTATCTCACATGCCCTCACACCAGTTTTCAGTACCCTACTACAAATATTTCCAGAGATATACGCTGTGAAAATTTCAGTTTGTATGGGAGGTGCCCATCCCTGCTTTACCAAGACCTAGCGTTTTTACCCGTTTAATACATAGTTATCTCACATTCCCTCACACCAGTTTTCAGTACCCTACTACAAATATTTCCAGAGATATTCGCTGTGAAAATTTCAGTTTGTATGGGAGGTGCCCATCCCTGCTTTACCAAGACCTAGCGTTTTTACCCGTTTAATCCATAGTTATCTCACATGCCCTCACACCAGTTTTCAGTACCCTACTACAAATATTTCCAGAGATATTCGCTATGAAAGTTTCAGTTTGTATGGGAGGTGCCCATCCCTGCTTTACCAAGACCTAGTGTTTTCCCCGTTTAATACATATTATCTCACATGCCCTCACACCAGTTTTCAGAACCCTACTACAAATATTTCCAGAGATATTCGCTGTGAAAATTTCAGTTTGTATTTGAGGTGCCCATCCCTGCTTTACCAAGACCTAGTGTTTTTCCCGTTTAATATATAGTTATCTCACATGCCCTCACACCACTTTTCAGTACCCTACTACAAATATTTCCAGAGATATTCGATGTGAAAATTTCAGTTTGTATGGGAGGTGCCCATCCCTGCTTTACCAAGACCTAGCGTTTTTACCCGTTTAATCCATAGTTATCTCACATGCCCTCACACCAGTTTTCAGTACCCTACTACAAATATTTCCAGAGATATTCGCTATGAAAGTTTCAGTTTGTATGGGAGGTGCCCATCCCTGCTTTACCAAGACCTAGTGTTTTCCCCGTTTAATACATAGTTATCTCACATGCCCTCACACCAGTTTTCAGAACCCTACTACAAATATTTCCAGAGATATTCGCTGTGAAAGTTTCAGTTTGTATGGGAGGTGCCCATCCCTGCTTTACCAAGACCTAGCGTTTTTACCCGTTTAATACATAGTTATCTCACATGCCCTCACACCAGTTTTCAGTACCCTACTACAAAAATTTCCAGAGATATTCGCTGTGAAAATTTCAGTTTGTATGCGAGGTGCCCATCCCTGCTTTACCAAGACCTAGTGTTTTTCCCGTTTAATATATAGTTATCTCACATGCCATCACACCATTTTTCAGTACCCTACTACAAATATTTCCAGAGATATTCGATGTGAAAATTTCAGTTTGTATGGGAGGTGCCCATCCCTGCTTTACCAAGACCTAGCGTTTTTACCCGTTTAAAACATAGTTATCTCACATGCCCTCACACCAGTTTTCAGAACCCTACTACAAATATTTCCAGAGATATTCGCTGTGAAAATTTCAGTTTGTATGCGAGGTGCCCATCCCTGCTTTACCAAGACCTAGTGTTTTTTCAGTTTAATATATAGTTATCTCGCATGCCCTCACACCAATTTTCAGTACCCTACTACAAATATTTCCAGAGATATTCGCTGTGAAAATTTCAGTTTGTATTCGAGGTGCCCATCCCTGCTTTACCAAGACCTAGTGTTTCTCCCGTTTAATATATAGTTATCTCACATGCCCTCACACCAGTTTTCAGTACCCTACTACAAATATTTCCAGAGATATACGCTGTGAAAATTTCAGTTTGTATGGGAGGTGCCCATCCCTGCTTTACCAAGACCTAGCGTTTTTACCCGTTTAATACATAGTTATCTCACATTCCCTCACACCAGTTTTCAGTACCCTACTACAAATATTTCCAGAGATATTCGCTGTGAAAATTTCAGTTTGTATGGGAGGTGCCCATCCCTGCTTTACCAAGTCCTAGTGTTTTCCCCGTTTAATACATAGTTATCTCACATGCCCTCACACTAGTTTTCAGAACCCTACTACAAATATTTCCAGAGATATTCGCTGTGAAAGTTTCAGTTTGTATGGGAGGTGCCCATCCCTGCTTTACCAAGACCTAGCGTTTTTACCCGTTTAATACATAGTTATCTCACATGCCCTCACACCAGTTTTCAGTACCCTACTACAAATATTTCCAGAGATATTCGCTGTGAAAGTTTCAGTTTGTATTCGAGGTGCCCATCCCTGCTTTACCAAGACCTAGTGTTTTTCCCGTTTAATATATAGTTATCTCAAATGCCCTCACACCAGTTTTCAGTACCCTACTAGAAATATTTCCAGAGATATTCGCTGTGAAAGTTTCAGTTTGTATGGGAGGTGCCCATCCCTGCTTTACCAAGACCTAGCTTTTTTACCCGTTTAATACATAGTTATCTCACATGCCCTCACACCAATTTTCAGTACTCTACTACAAATATTTCCAGAGATATTCGATGTGAAAATTTCAGTTTGTATGGGAGGTGCCCATCCCTGCTTTACCAAGACCTAGCAGTTTTACCCGTTTAATACATAGTTATCTCACATGCCCTCACACCAGTTTTCAGTACCCTACTACAAATATATCCAGAGATATTCGCTATGAAAGTTTCAGTTTGTATGGGAGGTGCCCATCCCTGCTTTACCAAGACCTAGTGTTTTCCCCGTTTAATACATAGTTATCTCATATGCCCTCACACCAGTTTTCAGTACCCTACTACAAATATTTCCAGAGATATTCGATGTGAAAATTTCAGTTTATATGGGAGGGGAGTGCCCATCCCTGCTTTACTAAGACCTAAATTGTTTATCCGTTGAGTATATATTTTTGTATTATTCCTTCACAAAAATGTTCATTATTCTAGTACAAATATTTCAAGAGATATTACGAAAAAAAGGAAAATTTTGTATGGGAGGTGCCCATCCCTGACTTTTAATCAGATTAAAAATATGCCTATAGCAATTACCGGGTGAAAATACCTAGGTGTGCAAAGTTTCGTAAGGATCCGTTCAGCGAGTTTCTCGCCAATTGAGTTTAAACACAATCTCCATTTCACATTTATAATATAAGATAAGATAAGATGAGAATAATCTCTCTTTTCATATTCATGTGCAAATACTGGGTTGATATATATGTATTCTTCTGGTATAGCATTACCTTGAGCATTACCAAGAGTCACATATGGTAATATCAACTTTGACCCCTGTGCGATACCCCTTAACCGTCTCCGATAGGGACCAAAATTTATAGATGGTATCTTCCGCTATATTAGCATCGACCTAGGGCGTGAGGTTCACGAAATATATGCAATTTGTCTCCATACATTTGGGGACCACCCTAATTACATACATATGTACATACCTACCTACATATATGAAAATGCGGAAAGCAAAAAAGAGAAAAGGCTGAAACATGCATAATTCTGCAGAGCCCACAATTTGTTTGAGTGCGATTTAAGTGATTTTAATGCATTTTCAATGTAATTGCTCCAAACGATGTTAATTGGATGCCAAAGCGATCGCCGCGCTGTGGGTAAAAGGGAAACAGGGGAGAGCCGAAAGCCGAAAAGTCAAAGAGGTAAAAGTAAGGGTGCACATTAAGCCGTATCACGAAAATAAAGTTTGCGTGTGTCAGTTTTATTTGAACACTTATGTCGAAAAAATATTTTTGGTGTAAAAATTTTTTTTTAGGCTCGCGTTAAAAACAGCTAAATCGCGTTTTTTGTAATAACTTTCTTATTTGATGTCGGATCTCTATGATCTTAATGTCGCAGAAAAGGTCTCGCCCAGCACTATATTTGGCCTATATAAAGTTTCGACCTCAAAGATTGTTCTGAGTTTTACCTTTAAAAATTTTGGAGTTACTATCCCTAGATTTTTTTATTTTTATCACTAATACAAAGCTCTCAAAAAACCATGAGGACTCCGCTAACAAAGTTGTAGCCTTTATTCACAAACAAAAAAGTTATACCGTTTTAAAATCAGAGAACCTGTTTTTTGAAAAATTATCCCAAATTCTTATTTATATGAGGCAGTAACGCCATATAGTATGAGTTTTTGATTAAAAAGTATTCTAAGTCCTCACTTGACTTGAGAATGTTGTACCGCGATGGAACATCTACCAATACTGGAAACATGCAAAAAATTATTGATGATTGGACTATTCGTGCTGATCAACGTTATTTATATTGAATGATAATGGCTGTAGTGAAGATTTGGTAAGTATTCAAGTGGGATCTCTAAGCACAGCGCGCTGGCTTACAACGGCTTCACGATTTCTGCACACGTGCGTATCGTAAAATCATCCAAGTTATGTATTTAGAAAAACTGCTAGAGTTCGTTGTAAAATTATACGCGCCTAAAGAGACAACGGAAGTCTAAATCTATTATCAATACTTGCGCTGGATGCGTCGTCTGCTCTTAGAAATGCAGTTAATTATTCAGCCAACAATTGAAAACAACGCACTTTACTTTAGTCCCGAAAACATCTTCTTATCTATGATCACCGAGACCGAAAATGACGATGACCTCCAAATTTTGAGATATTTATGAAAGAAGTTTCAGAGCTCTGAAAGTGAATTCTTCGTCGCTTATATTAATTTGCTCACACTCAAAAAAAAAATTACTCAGATTATGCAAAAATAGGAATGATTCGGCGCTAAAAACATATTTTCCTTGTTTTTAATACAATTTTCTTTCAAAATGTGGTTTTTATTCCTTGATTTAAAGAAAATTGTACATCAAAATAATGAAAATATTTCTTTAGCGCCGAAACATTCCCATTTTTCCATAATCTGAGTAAGTTGTTTTTTCAGTGCAGGTTTCGAACGTTTAAAACAGGGCTGCTCACCTCATAGGCACTCAAAGCACAATTGTTTTTGTTTTGTTCCGAATCATAGGCACAGATACATATTTTCACCAAGGATGGGCATTTTTGCATTACCATTCAAAGTGCATTACCATTCAATAGTGAATGGTAGTGCAAAATTGGTTTGCATTACCATTCAGTAGTAAATGGGAATGCAAATGTGGTTCGCATTACCATTCAGTGGTGAATGGGAATGCAAATGTGGTTTACATTACCATTCAGTAGTGAATGGTAATGCAAATGTGATTTGCACTACCATTCAATAGTGAATGCGAATGCAAAGGTGAATGCATTCCCACTGCAAATGTGATTTGCACTGGACTAGTACTCTATTCGGAAAAGTTGGTCTGAGAGGCATCCTCTTTCATAATAACTAGCGTTTGTTCGTGTTGAGTAAAATTTTTGTAAATTTGTGTGTGTAATTATAACCTCAGAAGTTGAAAGAAATACTTTTACTTACAGGTATAACATAGAACATATGTACATATTACCATGCCGTGCTGGTTTCCCTTTACTTTGCTAAGCCTAATTCCATATTTATAATATCCCATAAACTTCCTTTCCGTTAATAAATAGATTAGCCACTAAATACCTTAACTATGGTCACAGGTTTTAACTGCTATTAAATGATGAATGGTTGTCCAAATCACTCGCACTCATTTTTAATTAATAGTCCAAATCACATTTGCAGTGGGAATGCAATGAATGGGAATGCATTCACCTTTGCATTCGCATTCACTATTGAATGGTAGTGCAAGCCACATTTGCATTCCCATTCACTACTGAATGGTAGTGCAAGCCACATTTGCATTCCCATTCACTACTGAATGGTAATGCGAACCACATTTGCATTCCCATTCACTACTGAATGGTAATGCAAACCACATTTTCATTCCCATTCACTACTGAATGGTAATGCAAATCAATTTTGCACTACCACTCATCATTGATTGGTGGCTGCAAGGCTGAATGCAATCAAAATTGAATGCAGCTTGCCCAACCCTGATTTTCACTTCAAATATGAAAATAAAATTTTCTTTGCACTCCCATAAGCACTCAGATATAAAAAAATTTTATATGAATGTGCCTATGATTCATATTGAATGTGCACATCAAAGGCACTTTGTATAGGAGCTCGAGCACTGCCGCAAGAAATCGAAATTTACAATAACAAATTTGTAATGAAAAAAAATTCAAAAAATGAAAGCACTTTAAAAAATTTGTATTCAAAAAATTTTCATATAAAAAATAAAACAAAATTTTATGTATTTGATACTACCATTTGAAAATAAATTCTAAAATAATATTTTATTGGAATTCATAAAAAAAAATTAAATGAGCAAAAAAAATTTTCAGTGCATATACAAAATTTGTAGATGTATTGAGTTTTGTACTTTCAATACGAGAGCGTTGAGCAGCCCTGGTTTAAAACAAATTGCCTCTCAGACCAACTTTTCCGAATAGAGTACTAGTCCAGTGCAAATCACATTTACAGTGGGAATGCATTCACCTTTGCATTCGCATTCACTATTGAATGGTAGTGCAAATCACATTTGCATTACCATTCACTACTGAATGGTAATGTAAACCACATTTGCATTCCCATTCACCACTGAATGGTAATGCGAACCACATTTGCATTCCCATTTACTACTGAATGGTAATGCAAACCAATTTTGCACTACCATTCACTATTGAATGGTAATGCACTTTGAATGGTAATGCAAAAATGCCCATCCTTGATATATATATATATATATATACATCCATATACTAGCATCTTTGATCACACTACAGCCTCACGAAATGTACAAGAACGTCGTGCACACCCCTGCACATATTGCTTGCTGCAGGTATACATATGTATGTATGTACATAAATAGTTGCATTATCTATTTTACTAGACCGTCTATTGTGCTACAATAATGATTTGGTAAAATATAACTACTAGCTACCTATTAAGTGATAAGCAGGTTGAATTACATGCACATACATACATAGGTATGTATGCGGTGGTTAACATCACCATGCATGCGCACAGGCAGACGTTGGCGGTACACCCTTAGTGGAACGTAGGCAAGATGCTCGAGGTCATGTCAGAAATGAGTTAATATCTTTTGAACCATAAAAGTTAGCCATGGGTAATGGCGCAATTTTTTTGGCGCTGATACAATAACGCCAGCGCCAACCGTGGCGCCAACTCACGGTACTGGCGCAATAACACCTTTAGCGCAATTGTCATCGAATAATCGATAAATAACATTTTTTCGCTTGTTACTGCTTACCATCCCCGTTTAATTTCTTTTGGCGCAATTCTGCCTACATATACGAGGGCACAATTAATTTTAATTTTCATAATCATTTGGAAAAATATTCCGTATATATGTGAAAATATGCTGGAAATTAGAGTCACTTAGATCACTATCAAGCACACATAATTGTGACGTTGTCATACGTATACATATACTATGATGCTGTTATTGGCGTTGTGGTTGCGCCATTTTACACTAGCGCTATATTGGAGCTGGTGTTAGCGCACGAAATTGAGTCAGTGTTATATTGCAATAGCGCATCATTGAGTTGGCGCTACATTGAGTTGGCGCTATACTGAGTTGGCGCTACATTGAGTTGGCGCTACATTGAGTTGGCGCTATATTGAGTTGGCGCTATATTGAGTTGGCGCATTTCCCAAATCGGAGTTAGCGCAATAACACCAGGGTTGGTGTTAGCGCAATTGCGCCGCGCAGCGCAGTGTTACCCATGCCTAATAAAAGTCTCCACCTTGGAATAAAATGCGTTTTTTAGATGAAAGTTCAACGCATATTATGTATATTTTTTCGAAAATATTCGTTGACCCGATCAGTATGTAATAATGCTTTAAAAAATTTAGTTAGATTTCATTATTTTGATTTTGTAAAATTAAATATTTCTTTCACGCAGTTATAAAGTAAATATTATTACCTTCAAAATAAAAAAAAAAATGAACAAGATGCGACGAGCCGAACCAAAGATATGGAATTTTGAATGTGGGCATGTTTGCTTAACCATCGAATTTTTACACATGCAGATCTCTGAAAAGAAAAAAAATTTGCCAAAATCCTGATATAGGTGTTTACTTAAATTGCGAAAAGATTCCAAGAAATAAATTTGGTGTCTTTTAAAAATGTGAAATTTTTTTTTTCAACAAATCCGTACGATTTGTAAAATAATGACCCATATGTATGTACGTATAGTTTTTTCCCCTTTTCTTTATTTTTATTACACCAACAATAGTTACTCATACGCCCCCCCCCCCTCATCGGATCGCTTTGTATGTGAAAACTGAAAATGCTTTCTTAAATATCTCGAAAATGGGAGCTGATCCGGATTTTCTAAAAACGCCATCGTAATCTGGAGTTAAAAATTAAGCTGACGTGTTACGTCGTTTCTCTGTGGCAATTTTTTTTATAAAAAAAACAAGTGTTTCATTTTACAACGTTATAACTTTTTTGTTTGTGAATAAAGGCTAGAATTTTTTTGGGAGATTCCTCATGGTTTTTTGAGAGCTTTCTATTAGTGATAAAAATAAAAAAATCTAGGGATAGTAACTCCGAAATTTTTAAAGGTAAAACTCAGGACAACCTTTGTGGTCGAAACTTTATATGGGCCAAATATAGTGCTAGGCGAGACCTTTTCTGCGACATTAAGATCATAGAGATCCGACATCAAATAAGAAAGTTATTACAAAAAACGCGATTTAGCTGTTTTTAACGCGGGCCTAAAAAAAATTTTTTACACCAAAAATATTTTTTCGACATAATTGTTCAAATAAAACTGACACACACTAAACTTTTTTTTGTCCATATAACGTGATACGGCTTAGTGCACATATGTTCAACTTCATTGGACTTATGCATTTACGAAGCGTTCAATGAACAGAAACAAAAAAATTAAATCAAATTCATTCGGTGCAGCGAAGAATGCAGCAGCAAAAAATTAAAAGGAAAAATTAATACTCAGATGAAAGTTTTATTAGCATATTATTTATATATAAATATATATATTTTTTATTAAATTAATTTTTAAATTTTCTTCTAAACTTAGTCGAAATTATAATTACGTGTAGTGGGCTTGCCGTTCGCTATCTGAAAGCTCATTGTAAGGGAACTGCTTCCTAAAGAACCAAGTCATTTACATTACACAATATTCGAGTGGCGGGAAGGACTTCACTAACCGAAGGCTATTGGTCCTTACGTATGATGAACTCGTATCTTGCCAATGTTTAGTCTAAGAAACTCCAAAGTTTAGGGAGTTTTGTAGCTTTTGTATTCGCGGGGTACTGAGTATAAAGCCCATTGAAGTATTCCTCGTCCAAATTCGCAGCAATGCCATGGCTAATTATATGTGAAATTTATCGAGATTTAATGCAGCGCTACAAGGCCCACAAGCTTTGTCGGTGCGGAGAGGGATGCTTACGCATTTACTTCGCAATGCCCTTCCCTGCTGGTGAAATAATTGCCTTTCATTCGTAAAAATATTTCGCACTTACATATGTACATTAAGCCGTATCACGAAAATAAAGTTTGCGTGTGTCAGTTTTATTTGAACACTTATGTCGAAAAAAAAATTTTTGGTGTAAACAATTTTTTTTTAGGCCCGCGTTAAAAACAGCTAAATCGCGTTTTTTGTAATAACTTCCTTATTTGATGTCGGATCTCTAAGATCTTTATGTCGCCGAAAAGGTCTCGGTCAGCACTATATTTGGCCCATATAAAGTTTCGACTTTAAAGGTTGTTCTGATTTTTACCTTTAAAAATTTTGGAGTTACTATCCCTAGATTTTTTTATTTTTATCACTAATAGAAAGCTCTCAAAAAACCATGAGGACTCCGCTAAAAAAGTAGTAGCCTTTGTTCACAAACAAAAAAGTTATACCGTTGTAAACAGGGAACCTGTGTTTTTAGAAAAATTATTCCGAGTTCTTATTTATGTGAGGCAGTTACGCCATATAGTATAAGTTTTTGATTAAAAAGTATTCTAACTCCTGGCTTGACTCGAGTATGCTGTACCACGATGGAACAGCTAGCAATACTGGACACATGATATGCAAAAAATTATTGATGATTGGACTATTCGTGCTGATCAACGTTATTTATATTGAATGGTAATGGCTGTTGTAAAGATTTGGCAATTATTCACGTGGGACCTCTAAGTACAGCGCGCTGGATAACAACGGTTTCACGATTATAGAAAAACCGGAATGATTCGGCGCTAAAGACACATTTGCATTGTTTTGAATACAATTTTCTTTAAAATGTTGTTTTTATTCCTTGACTTAAAGAAAATTGTACATCAAAACAATGAAATTATGTCTTTAGCGCCGAATCATTCCCTTTTTTCATAAGCTGAGTAAGTTGTTTTTTCAGTGCAGGCTTCGAACATTTAAAATAAATTGGAATTTATGTGCAGGGTATCCCCTTCTCTCTCATATACATTATATATGTATATATATATATGTACGTATGTGTATACTATAAACGATATTAAAAGCAGTTTTCCCAGTTTTTATTACCTCAACAATAGTTACTCATACGTCCCGCCATCGTATTGCTTTGTATGTATGTGAAAACTGAAAATTCTTTCCTAAATATCTCGAAAATGGGAGCTAATCCGGATTTTCTAAAAACGCCATCGTAATCTGGCGCCAAAAATTAAGCTTACGTGTTTCGCCGTTTCTCTGTGGTATTTTTACCTCCCTACTGTGTAATTTTTTATAAAAAAAAACAAGTGTTTGATTATACAACGTTATAACTTTTTTGTTTGTGAATAAAGGCCACAACTTTTTTAGCGGAATCCTCATCGTTTTTTGAGAGCTTTGTATTAGTGATAAAAATAAAAAAATCTAGGGATAGTAACTCCAAAATTTTTAATGGTAAAAATCAGAACAACCTTTAAAGTCGAAACTTTATATCAGCCAAATATAGTGCTGAACGAGACCTTTTCGGCGACATAAAGATCTTAGAGATCCGACATCAAATAAGAAAGTTATTATGAAAAACGCGATTTAGCTGTTTTTAACGCGGGCCTAAAAAAAAAATTTTTACACCAAAAATATTTTTTCGACATAAGTGTTCAAATAAAACTGACACACACTAAACTTTTTTTTTGTCCATATAACATGATACGGCTTAATGTACATACATTAGGGTGGGGCGATTTGTATGGAGGGAAATTAATCGATACCGCGCGATCGAAATTTGGATTCCTCTCATTTTTCTGAGTAGAAAACTCCTCCACGACATTTGCCTAAAATTAATTTTGATGTTCCGGAATTTGGTTTTTATGAACCAAGACGAATTTTTGAAAATAAAAATTTGGCAAAAATCGACAAAAAAATATACAGGTCAATATGCACATCGAGTTGAAGCAGAATTTTATGCTGAATCCAGATATGTAATCGAAACTAAAATCGGATGATTCGTTTTCGAGATATAGCCTGATTTCCGGTTATGGAGGCTGAATGCCGAAAATCGCATATTTTCGCGATTATCTCTTGCTGTGTACAATATATCTTAAATTTTTTTGCAAATTTCTTAAAGATAGGTCAATACAATATATGAGCAATATTTTAAAATATTAATTTATCTTCCTGTATAGGAAAACTAGAATGCACTCTTTTTTCCTTAACCCAAAATCGCAGTATGGGATCTCCATGTTATAGTCATCCGATACCGATTATTTTCGCCGACAGCGCTTTGTGTACAATAAATGCTCTAAATACAAAATTTCAGAATTTTAGCTGCAAAATTTGAAGAGTTATTCCCTAAAACGTAGACTTATGCTTCTGAAATTTGTTTTTTGCTTCCAATAGTACGCTATGGCGTATGAGTAACCTTGAGTTTTTTTTAGAGTTGACTAAAGTAAAAAAACAAGTCCCAAACAGCATACGTCTACGTTTTGGGTTATAACTCCTCAATTTTTGCAGCTAAAATTCTGAAATTTTTTATTTAGAGCATTTATTGTACACAAAGCGCTGTCGGCGAAAATCATCGGTATCGGATGACTATAACATGGAGATCCCATACCGCGCTTTTGGGCCAAGGAAAAAAGAGTGCATTCTAGTTTTCCTATACAGGAAGATAAATTAATATTTTAAAATATTGCTCATATATTGTATTGACCTATCTTTAAGAAATTTGCAAAAAAAATTAAGATATATTGTACACAGCAAGAGATAATCGCGAAAATATGCGATTTTCGGCATTCAGCCTCCATAACCGGAAATCAGGCTATATCTAGAAAACGGATCATCCGATTTTAGTTTCGATTTCATATCTGGATTCAGCATAAAATTCTGCTTCAACTCGATGTGCATATTGACCTGGATATTTTTTTGTCGATTTTTGCCAAATTTTTATTTTCAAAAATTCGTCTTGGTTCATAAAAACCAAATTCCGAAACATCAAAATTAATTTTAGGCAAATGTCGTGGAGGAGTTTTCTACTCAGAAAAATGAGAGGAATCCAAATTTCGATCGCGCGATATAGGTTAGTAAATCGCCCCACCCTAACATACATACCTACGTACATAGTACGTACTATGTATGTACATACTCTGCAAAAAATGCGATTAATCCAGGATCAATCGCAAGGTAGCACGCAACTAATACAATTTTACATCGCCTTATATGGAGTGAATTGATCGCATTTGTTCGAGCATGTCCTATGAAGAGACTGATTGTTCAATTTGTATACCCGAACGGGTACATATGCAGATCAATCGCTTTCGTCCCGAACGAGTACAAGTGTAGATTAATTGCTTTCATTCAAAGTTGTAAGCCAAGGCTATTTTTTATGAAAACGTCTAGCAATTATAAATTGTTATATATATTAGAAGAAAGTTTATTCAATTAGCTTTCATCTTGTAGTTAAATCTCTTAAAAAATTAAGTATATTCTCTAAATTTTTTAAGTTTTGAGAATGCATTATGAGACTGTAAGACATGTGAGGAATTTTTTAATAGCCAAGTCTATTTTTTATAACAATCTTTAAAAATTATAAATGTTCATGCCTATTTAAATAAAGATTATACAATAAGTTGTACTTTTGTAAAAAAAATCTCAAAATTCAATTTTTTTTTTTAAATTGTCAGTTTTGAGTGTGTATTATGCAAGTGTAATTGATTTTTAATCGATATTTTTGGTAGCATTTTGTTAAAATTATTATTCATCGTTATTATTAAAATAAAGGGTGTTCAATTAGTTTTACCTATTGTCATACAATCTTTTAAACACATTGAAAGTTTTTATAAAATTTCTACATTTAAGGAATCTAGATGTGTACCCGTTGGAGATGAAACCGATTATTCTACATTTATATCGTACGGGAAAAATCGGGGAATAATTGCGGACCGATTGTTCCCGAAAGAGATCAGTCCGGAACAAATCTCTTTCGGGATTAATTGCACATTTGTTTCAGGGTATATGTATGTATGTAGGTATAAATGTAGCCGAAATAATTTGCAATTAACACATGCACGTATGCCCGCACGCAAAACAGCAACAACTACAACAAAGGCACGCCTCAATGCATTCACAATAAAGGATTTGGTGCTGATCGCACAACAACGTGGCATGCAAAAGCGAACGCCGCGAATGGGGGCGTTTGGCTTTCATTCTTTGTTGCTGTGTTACAGCTGCAACATTTAATATTTGCAATAAATTACACAAATCAGTAGCAGAAATACATATATGCAACCAAAAAATTGAAATAACACCAAAAGCAAAACATCAATAAGGACAACAACAACGAGACAAAAACGCTTTGAATGCTAAAAAATTAACGGAAAGGAAACTAAGTGAGTGCAACTAAAATCTAGTAGTTACCTCCAACAGTTGAGGTCATACGAGCTATAAATATTTTCTTGCTGAGATTATTCCTTTAGCGATATTTTATCTTTCAGAAATAATCATTTTTTTCGTTTAATTTTTTTTTTATCAAAAATAAAACTTGCTCCTTGAGTGAAAAATTATACCCAAACAAAAAATTAATGATTATTTCTGATATATAAAATATCGCCCAAGGAATAAGTTTTATTTTTGATAAAAAAAAAAAATAAAACTCAAAAAATAATGATTAAATCTCGATTTTTATTATAAAACTCATAATTGTTACGGTCCGTTGCATATGTACGTCAGAAAGACTGCTTTAAAATATTATTTCTTCAGAATGAAAACTTCAGGAAAATTTGTTCACAAACAATGAGTTAAAAATTACGGAAAAATCTAAAAAAAAAACTTTTTTTTCCAAATTATGTACATACATGCCTATACCCGCGGTCTTGTCCGCACCTACGAAGTCCCGCGCGTATAGGCTTCGTCCTTGATTGATTCGGCTATATTTTGGAAATTCGATTAGTAGAACACAATCGATAATTGCAGTGATCTGTAACCGTTAATACATATGTTAAACATCTAAAAATTTTGTGTCTTGCGTTGATTTGATGTATGAATAATCAATTAATGCCGTGAGTTACCGTCTTCGTTGCAACCGAATAACGGATGAGTTCGGATTATTATGACAACCACACATCGATTCACGTAATGCCATATTTTGCATAAAATCATTTTTAGAAAATAACGATTTAATGATTCTGTTGCGTATACGCCATGGTTTTATTTATCGAAATATATCGAAGTCCAAATGAAATCTGGGGCCATCCCCTTTCGTTTTATACCCATATTGAATTCGCGCTTATCTCTTTCAAAGGAATTGACAGTTGATGATCCAAATTTTTATACATACATACATATATACATATGTATAGGTATTTAGTTCTGAAAGAGGACGTCATCATGATCATTTTTGGCGAACAAGGTTATGTACATATGTATGCATATTCCAGCACGTGGGAGTCTTTTTATACCTTTCATGAGCATGATATAGCATATGTACATAGGTATTGTGCCGAGTAATATACAAGTTCTACAAAATTCAATGGGTCAAACAAGCTGGGTGATCTAGTTACCAGAGCTGACTTTTGAATTGAATTGGAGTCATTGAATCAGTACTTAAATATTTATCGCGCTGCCCTCCTTTAAGTCAAAATGCCTGCTATGGGCAGTGATCCTACCAAAAGTTTGATAAAATATTGCCCAATATACATATCTACCTATTTTTGGTATTTTCAAAGACTTTCAGATAACATATTATTCGTGGCATTCACAGGTTGTTAAAATTTTTAAGAAAATTGCCGTGTGGCTGTTGTAGCATGCTTTTGTACACATCATAGCTGTGTCAATGCGCATGCATAGGTGACTTTGTGCGTGCTTACCAAACTTACCATGCAATTGTGAACATGTTTGGCTGGAAGTGGTGTATAGTTTCAAAGAAGTAGAAACATAAAAAAGTAGCAAAGGCACTACAACAAAAACACAAAGGCCCGGTTTCAACAACCATACTAAGCTTACAATTTTGATGTTCGCGGTTTCACCACTCGTCCTTAGCTAGACTAGCTTAAGTCGTGACTAAAGCTTAACTTAAGTATGGTTGGTGAAACCGGGCCATGGTCAAGAAATAAGGACAAGAAGGAATAAGTAGGAAAAAAATTGAGGAAAGAAAAGAGCAGAAATAGAAAGAAAGAAGTAGGTACGAGAATTGTGAAGACCAGTAACGCCAACAACACCAACAACAAAATAGTAGCAGTGACAGTAGCAACAAAAGGAGCAGCATCAACAGGAACAAAAACAAAATAGTAACAGTGGCAATAACAACAGACAATTATACAAAAACTATAGTTGCACGATAGTCATAAGAAAACATCTATGTAGAAAAAATGTCGAGTTTCGACAGTAGACAGCACTCTAGTATATTAATATTCTTTTATATTGAGTAAATTGCCGCTATTTTACTTGTTTTATTTGCACTTAAAAATTAATGGGGTTAGAACAAGAATGGAGAATTGGAGTATATAATTGTTATTGAGGTCAAGTTCATTTCAAATGGGTATTAAATTTTACATAAAACTTACATCAGCAGGGGATTTTGTTCAATGACATGCGGATTATGTGCAGCAGATAATAATCTGGCTGGGATATCAAGGGTAAAATGTTGCTGGCAACATGTTGCGTGATGTTTTTACTTCGTGATTTTAGTATTTTTTTTAAATGAATATCGAAAATGAGCGAAATTGTCGATCATACATACAAACCTACATTAGTTTCAGTTTTGAGTGACGAAATACCTACATACATATGTACATATGTATGCACAAGTAAATATTCTTTAGCCAATTCCTCTTATGCGTCATTGACGCCACCACCACCACATCTTGTCTGGTGCCTGCCTCCGCTGATACTTATCATCCACCGGGAACCTGTTCGTACGTGTCCCACTTTTATTTTTAGACATATTTCTGCTATAAAAATATATACAATTAAACATTTCTGTGCAATTTCAAATTTCGTTTTATTTTAGATACTTATGTATGCATATAGTGCAATGTCCGCACATTGTGACAGCATAGAATGTAAAACATTGCGGGGCGAAGTGGAGCTTGGGAGGGTCAAACTTTCGCCCACATAACATTATGAATGCCTTTTATACGATTCCTTAAAATTTAAGGCTTAAATTAATGAAAATGATAGGTGGTTTTGAACCAACTAACGTGTTCATTAAAATTTAATGAACAGCGTTCATAAGCTCGAATTTTTATGAACGAGGTCTATGAATATGAACGAAATAATGAACATGTAGCAGCAGTTTATATTTCTTTGCTCTATGTACAATACATATGTATGTACGAGCAGCTATGTACATAAGTAAGTTTATAAATTTCGCAAAAATTTAATTTACTTCAGCAATCTAAAACGCATATCTTATTAATTCCACCACCAAATTTCATGGCTTTTTTCTTTTCGTTTCTTTTTAACTAAATTCACCATTTGGCGCGCCAAAAGTAGAGATGTTACACATGTCGTCACTTTTAATCACGGCTGTACGTTCATATACACATACATACATATGTATATACATTAGAGTGGTCCCCAAATGTATGGAGACAAATTGTATATCATATTTCGTGAACCCCACCCCCTAGGTCGATGCTAATATAGTCGAAGAAACCACATATAAATTTTGGTCCCGATCGGACACGGTTAAGGGGTGTCGCACAGGGGTTAAAGTTCGAGTAGAGGAATATTGATTTTGGGCATTCGATATAAAAAAATTAAATGAAATTGTTTGGTCCCTATTTTGGTCTGAACTTTGACCCCTGTGCGACACCCATTAACTGTCCCCGATCGAGACCAAAATTTATATTTAATATTTTTCATCTATCGATTTCGGGCATTAGATATACCTAAAAACAAATTTATTTATTTTTTTAATCTTTGACAGTGCTGTTACTGATCTAGGGGGTGAGACCGAAGAAAATCGCCAATTTGATTTTAAGGACCACCCCAATGTACATACATACATATTTAAAAAAAAAAGTTGGATAGTATAAATTTTATATTAGTCATGAAATTATAGTGGATTTAAAGAGGTCATAAATGGAAATTTATATCGGGGTAAGTTACAGTGAATTAAATAAATCCGCTATTCATGTGTAGTAAACTTTTAATTCGAGCAATTCCAGATAAACAGACGCCATGCGCCAAAACACACTTCTTCAAAAAAAGGCGATGATAAATAAATACATCGGTGGCACTCATTTGCGTGCGACAAATCTATACTTTGCATTATCTCCTAGAAATGAAAGTGATATTATAAAAATAACTACATATATGTTAGGTGTATACAAATGTACATGTACATATGTACATTAGGGTTGAACTTAAAAAATGAAATTAACGATTTTGATTAAGTCTCACGCCCTCACTCGTTAGTATAAGGGCCAAAGTATTTGACTCAATTAAGTTTTTTTTTTAATTTTTCTCATTTTTAATAACGGTTTTCTCGAATAATTTGTTAACCAGTGTATTTAAAAAACTATTGTGAAACAATCTCCTATTAATTCTGTTTTCAACGACATATAACTTTTCCATATCCGCGTAGGCTTTCCTAAGTTATTCTACTTTAATCAAATTCTACTGTGAAGGTTTGCCTTCTACAATTGCTTAATTACCCAATAAACACAACGGATTCGCCTCGAATTCAAGACGAGTTCGCTTCTCTCGATATATTATCGTGGCAATACTTCGCGACGATAGATCTCATTACGCATTTCCGCATTTTTATATTCTCGGATCCTTGGCGATTCGAGATTTAGGCTCCTTGACGAATATGTTCTAGAAAATCTTCTTCTGCGAATCAGTTTCGAATTCGCCACGATATCATCCCAGCTTTTGAGTTTTGTGATTGTAGTTTTAAATGATAAATTAAATCCCGATGGGAATTTCCTCGTGTAGAGAAAGATTTAACAAAATTAATAAATGCCATTGCGATAATTGATTTTTCTCGAATCCACCTCAAATGCCATACGAGTTCGAAAAATGACATTTATCTCCACGAATTCGTCTCGAATTCGCCATGACATTATCCTCGCTTTTCTGTTTATGGGTTAGATACATATGCTACGTTAACCCGTTTTTTATGGAGAGGTGTATGTGGTGTTTGTTGTGTTTTTAGGTTATTCTCGTTTATTTATTATTATTTTGGTTATGATATTGAGCAACTAAATTATTTTTCCCAACTTTTGTCAAAAGTTGACTCGCTCCTCGACTACACAATCGAGATGTTTTTGCGATTGTTCCGAGTCGGCGGGCCGGCTGTTGATTTGGTGATATGTTTTAGTTGACAAAATGAACTGAATGAGTTTTGGGGGTGAGTGGAAAAGAGATTCAAAAACTATTTACAGCAAAGGTTGAGTGTATAGCTATTTGACGAAACCCCATTTTCGATCATCAGCACTCTTTTCGGAAGTGGATGCTCCTTTGAATTAAATAAATTTCGTGCTAATCACTTAAACTCTTTCAAACTGAATGAATGTTATTGATGAAGAAAGTAGGATTTTTAATGGAAGTGAAGAAAATGCATAAATAAATGAACCAAATTCAAAAATATGCTATAAATGGACGCTCCATTTTTGCAATCACAACTAAGGAGTGTCGTGCATAATAGTAATAATTATTTATTTAATAAATTAATAAATTTGCTTACGCAAATGAATTTTACGAGCAGCAACAAAGGCGATAGATTTGTACCACTCTGTATGTTTTTTTAAAGCAATTTTGATATTCAAGCGGCAACAACAAATGTTATGTACTTTTTTTAGGGTGTACGAGATGTCGTAGGATTGCTTTGAAAACGAGTGGAATCGTTGGCGAGTCCAAGAGGTTTTAGCGATTGTTTCGACTGACGGCCATATACGACTTGACTCGAATACCAATGAAAACCATCGATAGTATTCGAGATGTTTCAGCAATCGAGAGAATCGAATAAAACATCTCGGATTCGCCCATCACTAACCGGCATTACACCTAAAGTGAGCGTTTTTGAAATAAAAATGGATTGTGCGCGGTCATTAAATCTTATCCGATCTTCACCAAATTTTATATTTTAAGTATTTAGGTAAAAAAGAAAATTTCTGAGCCCGGCGATTTAAAATCGCAAAATATTTTATAAAATAAGGGCCGGTCTAATGTATATAAGTATGTATTTATAGTTGTGAACATCACTTGATTTCACATCAGCACGCATGCCCCAGATGCTTCCGTCATTCTGTGCAGATTCATTTACATACGTATCCAAATTAGTGTTTATAGCCGCAAACTATTCCCCTTGGAGGCAACATAACTCATCGTTATAAATAAAAGTGTATACGGCTTATACCTATGTACGCAGATAGATACATATTGATGCATATAAATTAGAAATGTATGTCTGACTACATAAAGGCCCCAGATGGTGGTGATGGTCATTGGTCATTTAAACACTTTTGTTGAAATATTTTTAAATAATTATTATGTCGTGTCAACAATAAGCGCTAGCACATTCATTATTTCCTTGAACCGTGAAGCGAAAAATCAAAGTAAGGCTTTAGAATTACCCACGGATCTTTAATGGAATTATGAAGTTGATTTTGGTATACATAGTACATATGTATGTGCTACACATGCAACTTTCGGATGGCTATTTTCAACTACATACATACATATACTCTTAATGACTCAATTAAATCTCAGTTTGGTATTTCGTATTTTTTTACATAGTAGAAACCTCACAGCATTTTATTTATTTAACTCACAAATATTTGAAACGAATTTTGCATAATTTTTATTTTTCTTAATTCTTATTTCACATAATACCATACATATGTATGTATATACATACATGCATACATGTACAAAGCTAATTACATTATAATTATAGCTTTAGCTTTGATTTATTCGAAAAGTTCTTCGGGTCTTGTGGTTCTTTGGGAAGCTTTTGACATTTTAGCGGGCTTATTGAGAGATGAACAATATATTTACAAAATGTGTACATAGAATACTGCTAAGTATGTATATAGACAAATTGAATTGATTATTGAGAGATGAAAAATATATTTACAAAATGTGCACATAGAATACTGCTAAATATTTACATAGAATACTGCTAAGTATGTATATAGACAAATTGAATTGATTAGGTGATTCACAAAGTGTCATAAAGTCATATGTCATATTAAAATATTGTACGGAAATAGTTATAAAAGACTTTTCCGAAGCATTTGAAACAAACATTGGGGTTCGAACACTACTCAGTGCATAGAGGTTGCTGATGTCGGTGTTTGCTTTCCATTACCGATAGGCTTGTGGGGTAGAGTGGTAAACATAATAGGCTCTCGAAAAGTAGCCTATATCGCTAACGCAGAATGTGCAGAAAATATATTTCCTTTTAAATACTTAATACATAATAATATGTAATAGTTCTACGCATTTACTATATACATATGTATATTCAGTTAAGTACACGATGCACATACACCCATACATACATACGTGGATATTTCTCTGGTCATTTTCTTAAAAGGCAAAAACATTATTACTCTAATACACATATATGTATTCCAGCTATTTGCAATAAGCTAATAAAACTTTTATTTCAGAGAAGTTTTTCTAAAATAAATCTAAGGACTACGCTCTTGCAGGTATTGAATCTATGGCAGAAACCTGAAATAGATTCGTCAATTATAATTTATTTCTAATTACTTAACCCTAGAACCATAAATTATGGTCCATAATGTACGTAAATTTTACGTATATAGAATTTTCAAATTGTGATTGCACAAGTATACCATACTGTAACGGTGCCTAACTCCGGCAGTACTTGCAGTAGAGCTGCAAAACTATCGATGGCACTATCGATAGTATCGATAGTTTTTTTTCGTGTCACTATCGATAGTTTTTTTCCACTATCGATGGTTATCCCTATTCTTGTAGTTTTGTCCCAAGAGAAGAATACTGAATGTTAGGGAGGAGTTGGATTTCGATATCAAATTGGTCAAATTAATAACCCAGCGGGTTAGGGGGCTTAGAATATACGCGTGGTAAGGAATGTCTGTCGTAAGAGGCGACTAAAATCCACGCTCCTAACGATATACAACTTGTAGTAATTGAACCACACCTCGCTAAATGACATCTGGTCAATGTCAAAATTTTTAATTTTTTCCGATTTTTGAGAGTTTTGATTTTCAAATTAAGTTTTTTTATAAAAACTTGTAAAAATCAGAAAAAATATATTTTTTAAAAATTAGCCCGTTTAATTGTTAACGTAATATCAAAGATATCTGATAAAAACATTATTTTTAGCAATTTCTTTCATGTGAAACAAAAAGGATATTTTATGGACTAAAAACTCGGTTATATGACTCATCCGTGTATAGGGCGTCGTTTTACAACATTTTTTTTTGCAAAACACTATAGACTTCTTGCGCGGCCTTAAACTTATCATATTCAATAGTACTGCCTTTAAAATAGGAAACAATTTGCTCGCACAGCTAAATTCAATGAAGGTGCAAAACACGGTAACTCGCATGCTTTGATCACAGATGGAACATGGTGCAAGGTTTTCAATAGATTAGCTGCGGAATGATTTGTATCTGACAGCAGCTTTTGTGTCTACAGTACAGCTACTCGCAATTTGAAATCTTCTTCTGATATAAAATGACAAGCAATAGTTAAGTAATTTTCATTATTCCTTTTTTTGCTTGGTTTTCCGACGGGGCACAGTGCCGCGAAGGTGGACAAAAATACAAAAAATCGACTGTCTTGAAACTTAGATATTTTGATATCAAGTTACAGCTAAAACTCCAACTAAGAGAAATTCGTAAGTTATTTTGTGATAAAAACAACTCTCAGCCTCACACACCCCCTCAAAGTTCAGCTATTTTCTACAAATGTATACACATCAGGGAGGTCCAATTTTTTTATATATTTTTTTTATTGTCTTTTTTCATGAATAAATTGTATTTGACATATTTTTTACCAATATACACAAAAAAAATATATTTAAAATATAAAACACCGATGAGTTATGTTTTTATTAACATATAACAGCGATTATTACTTATGTATGCCTCAGACACACGTGTGGTAGAAATATTATAATATATATACTATGATTTGGCTTTACTATGAAAATTTTCAATTAAACTACAATATGAGAGTGACACATATGTCGTATAGATCGCAATATTTCTACTATACTACGATGTGTGTCTCTAGCATTACTTACTTAACAGCGATTATGCTTTATTTTCAAGAATTTTTTTTCTAAAGGTTAACATGTAAGGAAAAACCTCAATTTTTCAAATTACCGTAATGTATTCACTTAGGGAGTAAAGTTTCGACAAATTTTAAGTATTAACTCTATTTTTCTGAACACTTAGCAACAATGATATGCCATATATCATTTTTAAATAATGATGTGCAAAAACTCGGTATTTTTTAAGGGGTACCCGTTACGAAAAAACCGATTACTTTTTTAAAATAAGAGTAATATAGAAACTTTAGATGTAAAGTTTCAATAAATTCTGACAACTCCTTCATGTTTTCGTAAACACCACAATAAGCAATGATTATGCCTTATTTGTTTTTTTTTTTATATAGTAATGTAAAAAAATAGTTTTTTTTTTAATGGGTACCCGGTACCGAAAAATCAATTTCATTTTTGAAATTAGCATGTCTTAGTCCTTTTAGTTTTAAAGTTTCAACAAGTTTTGAATACAATTTCGGTTTTTATAAACATATGTCTACGATGATTATGAGTTATTTTACCTTTTGAAAAAATTGTAAAAAAAAAAATTGTTTTTAATTAAATGGTAACAGATGCTGAAAAACGGATTTGTGTTCTGAAATTGACGTGACATAAGCCTTTCAGCTGTAAATTTTCAGCCCATTCTGATGACTGCTTCCACTTATATCAACACATGTTCACAATGACTATTTTCATATAAAAATGCAGGAAAAACTCGGTTTTCTCGAAATGAGTAACCGGTACAGAAAAACCGATTTCATTTTTGAAATTAGCGTGGCATAATACTTCTAGGTGTGAAGTTCCAGCCAATTCTGACCACTCCTATTTTTGTCCATCATTTGTATGGTCGCGGCACTGTGCGGGGCAGGAATATGATGTATTGTGGAACGATTTTTTCACAAGGGATGACGAAAAATCACATAAGTATCTATGTCTTTAGCTTAAAGGCTGGTATCGACCTCTCAAGAAACAGCTCAAGAAATTTTTAGCTTTATTTCTTGAGTAAAAAATAGTAGTAGGCAAGAAATTTTGTCGTTTAGTAATCCACCGTGAATACCAAGTGAAATGAAGAAGAGCATCAAAAACGTAAACAAAATAAACCTTTTTGTAAACATAAGCAATTAGTAAGTTCTTAAAAAATATTAAATAAAAGCTTTAAATATATGTTTTCAATAGTTTTATTTTATTGTTATTTTAGGAAATCATCGAAAGCGACGAGGATGACCTTATATTACTGGTTAACCGTGGTATATTGATGGCCGGAATGGAATAAAATATGAGAAATCGATGCCAACTATGCCCTTGCATCATTAGAAAAATTGTGCATTCTATTTTTCGTTTCTTTTTTGCCATTTTCACTAACGATTTCCACGATTTTTTTTCAACACGCAACAAACGTCAAAATTTCTTTAAGAAATAAATGCTCGATGATATATTTCTTGGCAAAACCTGTGTTGCTGTGTTCGCATAACGTTGAAAAATAGTATTAAAAAAGTGTACTAAATTTCTTAAGAGGTCGATACTCGCTCAAGAAAGTTTCACAAGAAAAATTTCTTGGGCATTTCTTGTATGTCATTTTATATGAAACTTTTGCGTTTCTTGAGAGGTCGATACTAAGCTTAAGGGCCGTTTACTAAACCTCTGATTAACGCTAACCATATGAGAGGGTGAAGTCACAAACAAATTTTATCTTTTGTCTATACACGGATGAGTCATCTAACCGAGCTTTTCGTCCATAAAATATCCTTTTTGTTTCAGATGAAAGAAATCGCTAAAAATTATGTTTTTATCAGATATCCTTGATATTACGTTAACAATTAAACGGGCTAGTTTTTAAATAATAAAACGTATCCTCCCCCATAACTGAAATTCTTCGTATTTTTTGTTTTTTGATTTATTTAGAGCATAGTGTATTCTACATTAATGAAATGTTTAAACAGTGTGCCTTTTGATTATCGCTATTTTACATTAATGAAATGTATAAACAATGTGCCTTATGTACTAGTCAGCGCCAACGATGCTAAAAAAAACAAATGTACTACTTTTAGTTTTATTACTATAGCTTTTTCAACTCAAATGAAACCTTTTTCAAATCAAGTGAAAATTTTCAATTGAAAATTAATTCCTATTTGTTGTTCCTTTGATAATTAATTAATGTTATGCGTTAAAAAAAATTGAAGACTTTGAAAAGGAACATGTAAACAAAACCGTCCCTCTTTTTAAGGTTTAATTTAACCTGAAAATGCTACATACATAAGTGAAGTATTTAATTCTTATTTGATCTTTTATTTAATTATAGTTTTGCGTAAAAAAAAAGAAAAATTAAACACTTTTTGGAAAGAAAAATGTAAACAAAACCATCCCTCTTTTTATTGTAGTGAAATATTCATAAAAAACTATCGATAGTATCGATAGTTTTTTTTTTACTATCGAAACTATCGAGTGGTCCGACTATCGATGGTTTTGCAGCTCTAGCTTGCAGCATGTATTTTTACGTATACATGAATATAAAAGTACAACAAATGTTGTCATTTGAAGGTGTGAGAGCGATTGGCGCAAATCCCTATACGTAAAATTTACGTATAGTTAGTAGTAAGCGAAAAAATCGTGTACGTAAAATTTACGTATAGTTAGTAATAAGCGAAAAAATAGGATATGGTATTTAATATGAAAGTGTGATATTCTCATATAATTTTTGTATAACGCGACAGTATATTATATTATTATTGCTCAGAAGCGTTCCGGGGTCATCCGGGTCCACATTTTGACCCATATCTGGGGACCCGACCTAGGAATCATAATGAGTACAGCTCCGTGTAAAAGCCCTGCTCAAAGCCTTTCTTTTTATATCAATATTGCTCAAAAAAATTCCGGGGTCATCCGGGTTCACGTTTTGACCTATATCTCTGGACCTGGAACAAAAATTAGTAAAACAATTAAAAAAAATCGCAAGAAATTAACAAATTGTTTTACCAGCTATCGCTCAGCGAGGTTTTGTTCAACCGCTACAAGTTGTATGCCATTGGAAGCGTATTTTACTGCTTGTGGTTATCACACTTGTAACTTTAGCGAAAAATACTTTTGAATGAAGTGATACCCAGAAAAACACAAAATTACGCATCATCATATCGCACACTAAATCAAAAAGCGTTACAACTCAAAATTCAAAAATTTTCAGGAGAGGCAAACAACTTTTTAATTTTTATATGCAATGATATGGGAAAAGGCTACGTATAATAGTTATTTCTCAGTTAAAAAAAAACTCTGATGGAAAAGATTTTTTGGCAGCCGCAAGAGATATATTCTGTGAACCAAATTGTGGAAGAAAACCGGTTTCGAAAAATTTTGAGTTGTGACTCTTTTTGATTTAGTGTGCGATATGTATAACCATAAAAAAATTTAAAAAATGTTTTGAGATCAGGTATTTCTTGGTATTTTATTCAAATTAACCATTTGTAAAGTAGTGTAATCAACTTTGGCTGCAAAATAGAGAACAATGAGAGTTGTATTAGGCGGATTCTAATCACTACGTAAAATTTACGTAAATTAGTAATAACGTAGTATGAAATATCGTTATGGTTCTAGGGTTAAGTGGCCGCTGTGGTGCAGTGGGTAGAGTGCTCGCCTGCTATGCCAGAGGTCTCGGGTTCAAACCACGGTCCGATCCAAACACCAAAAACAATTTTTCTAATTAGTAAAAATCCAATTATTGGGTTTTTTAAGAGCAGCGGTCACCTCTCGGCAGTGGGCGGCATACCCTCCGAGAGTATTTCTGCCATGAAAAAGCTTCTCACAAAAAATGCATTCGCCGTTCGGAGCCGGCATAAAACTGTAGGTCCACCCAATTAGTAGGAAAAAACAAAAAGGAGCACACCTCGAATTGGGAGAGAAGCTCGGCCATAAAACTCGTCAGAGTTATAATAGCGCCATTGTATTATTATATTATACTAGCAAATACCCGTCCCGCTTCGCAGCGACAAACAAAAGCTTTTATGTTATAATGGGTCTCTCCCTTTACCATTACCTTTACCTTTACTTTTACCTTTACCTTTACCTTTACCTTTACCTTTACCTTTACTTTTACCTTTACCTTTACTTTTACCTTTACCTTTACCTTTACCTTACCTTTACCTTTACCTTTACCTTTACCTTTACCTTTACCTTTACCTTTACCTTTACCTTTACCTTTACCTTTACCTTTACCTTTACCTTTACCTTTACCTTTACCTTTACCTTTACCTTTACCTTTATCTTTACCTTTACCTTTACCTTTACCTTTACCTTTACCTTTACCTTTACCTTTACCTTTACCTTTACCTTTACCTTTATCGGGACCACCCATCACCATCCGAGCTCACTACTTGAACCATTTCTGGGAAATCGACTCAAAAAATAACTATGAAAATATCTGTATGTTGAAGCCCTGCTCGACACCTTTCATTTGATACCAATATCGCCTAGAAGCATTCGAGGGTCATCCGGGTCCACGTTTTGACCCATATCTGGAGACCCGGCCTAGGCATCGCAATGAAAATAACTCTATGTTGAAGGCCTGCTCAGCACCTTTCGTTTGATACCCATATTGCTCAAACACATGCTGGGTCACTCTGGTTCCACATTTGGGCCTATATTCCGGGAAGTTCCCACTTTTTCCAAATTCTATATACCCTATTATGTGCGCTAGTACCACGTGAATCTACTGTGAAAATTTCAAAAAGATCGGTTGA
This sequence comes from Urophora cardui, assembly GCA_960531455.1. Taxonomy (NCBI): domain Eukaryota; kingdom Metazoa; phylum Arthropoda; class Insecta; order Diptera; family Tephritidae; genus Urophora; species Urophora cardui. The sequence continues at coordinate 86,895,151 of OY482671.1, read as the reverse complement.
TTACTTTGGGAGTCCATAAAGGACACACACACACACACACACACACACACACACATTCATTTTTATATAATAGATTAGCCGCTTTCGATTCACAATTTCTCTGCTGGTTATAAATTTCCTTCTGTCAAATTTATATGTGAATGATAGCGAGCAGAGGGAAATTTTTATCGACCAGTTAGCGAGTATGGCTACTACTCATTATGGATTCAAATATTTTTGTTCGATCCGACCTCGCTTGTGTGATGGCGAATCGAAAACGACAATTATTATATTATATTCTAGGGTTAAGGTTATTATTGATACTTTTTTGACGTTTTTGTCTCTTTTCTGAATTCAGTAATTTACATATTTATGTACATATACGTGTTTATTCCTTCACTTTCTTGGACTGGCTGATGCATTATGAACTTTACTCGCAAGTTACTAATCATAGCCCCGTCACAATGAAATTTTGACGGAGCAGCATGCATTGACAGCTGAGTGGAATGTATGTATTTGCATGGAGATAGACACATCCAGCAGCACTAGCGCCATCTACCATAAAAAAGTTCCCAACTTTCAACTTTTGCTGCATGTAAGGCATAAGAAGAAGCATTTGACATTTGTTCAGGGCAATGGAGCGGAGCGCAGCTAAGAGCAAAGGAGCTAAAATCATTGGAAAGAGCGGACCTGGAGCTAAAAATCACTAACATACATATTTGTAGATATCAGAGCTGGGAAGAATTTATTCGAATAACGAATAATAGATGAATCTATTTTTTTTTTATCTTTATTTGAATAATAATAATTTCGTTTACTCCAAAAAAAAAAAAAATTTCGAATAATAGATACTTTTTATTTACATACATTTTTGTGATAAAACCGAGACCATGTACACATGTATGTACATATCTATATGTTCTTCAAATGCTGTTTTTTTTTCTACCCTGAATTTTTATTTATTATTTGAAATAGCAAATAAAGTTCCGAATAATTTATTCGTAACTAATTTATCTAAATAAAAATTTTAAAAATAAATTTTTATTCGAATAATTATCTAAATAAAAATTTATTCGAATAATTCCTAAGTCTGGTAGACATGCATCACTATTAATTTTTGTTTGTGTTATTTATTTAGTTTTAATAAGTTTTTTTCTTATAACCGATTTAGCACATTCTAAGAGGAAGACAAATTTCATATGGACTCGTCATGTATTGATACATCTCGTAAGATGACAGCGAATAGATTTTTTTTATCGCATTTATTTTAAAAATCATCGCCAACCAGTCGAAATAAGACCAACCATATTTTTGAATTTCCATTACAACATGAAAATTTTACTTTATATGTATCACATCCACATTTTCTCTACTAACAGTTTTTATACATTTAGTATAAATTTAAATTCTTACCAGTTTGGTAAGAAATGCCCACAAACAGCATCCCTGATCACCGCAAAAAAAGAAAAATTGGGAGCTAAGAGCGGAGCCAACAAAAACACTTTTGTGAGCGGATCTAACAAAAAAAAAAAACTTTCGCTCCGATTCCCTGATGGCAAAAAAACACAAGATGATTGTGGCGATGTACCTACATGCAGCAAAATGCAACTACATCCAGCAGTTGATTGTGACGGGGCTATCAATCACCAAATGTTGACAACAGTGGCTCCGCGGATGATTGCCAACAATGTTGCATGACTTGGATGTTGAAATGACGGACAGACAGCGCGAATTTCGCCATCAAATCATCATCATCTTCAGACCTACTGTACATACTATGTACAAATGTTCATATATGATCATAAATAAGCTTTGCAGTCAGGTTGAATCCATCATAAACCAAATTTGATCAGACTGTGTGCTAACAATACTGAATTTAGTTTCACTTTCATTTCATTTCGATTTTCAATTCAGTTCAATTTTGGCTATTATTATTTATCAATGACCCCATCTATACAATCATGAACTCTCTGCTGATTAGTATGACGATTTCATGACTCTACAGTGTCTACACAATTGGATATTTCACCTCCCTTTTCTCTTGGCGAAAGAAGAACTGCCAAACGTTAACTGCTTTCTTATTTAGTAGAAAATATGAAGTTCGGTGTTGATTGGTATGGTATTATTTCTTCAGGGCTCTCTTCGTTGATTTGATGCCCGGATGGGACCCAATTTCAGGGCCGTGCGCACGGGAGGGGGGGGGGTTTGGGGGTTAAAACCCCCCCATGACCAAATCTAAGTTGGAATGATTTTGCAAAAATTTTCAAAATACAGTTTATAAATTTTATAATTATAATTTTACGGAAGAAGAATTGGTAAAAGTTGCAAAAAATAAGGTTGGCCAATACATAGGTTCGGCACTTTGAATTGCACTTGGAGCTTTCCGAAATTACAAAATTGTGTAGCATATGTTCGTTTGGCATTTTTAAAAAAATTGTACTGATAACAAAAAATGTTCATTTTGTGAAAACAGTGAGCAGTTTCAATTAACAAGTACTGTAAACAGTACACGGAAAGAAATTTGTATACTTGAATCAAGAAAAATGCTTTCTTGAACTCAATTTAGAAAATTTTTAGGGAAATAAGAAAAATTGACTTAATTATTACTGGAAATAAGAAATTGAGTTTTCCAAAAATGAGACAATTATTTTCTTATTCAAGAACACTAATAAAATCTATAGAAAAAAAATGTTGAAAAAAAATGTTTAAATAAATAAGGGCCGATTTCATAATCAAATTAAAAGTTCCTTTAAATTCTAAAGGAGCCTTTAATTTTCTGATCGATTTCATAAAGTCTTTTTGAAGATAAAAGTTCATTTAAAATTAAATACCCAAAAACGGGCATTTAAGTTATTTAAAGGTTCCTTTTGCCAGAAAAAAATTTCATTTCTGTAATGTGTCAAAATCAAATATCAAAAATTTATTAAAATTTTTGAACCGATTTTGTTTGTTGTTTTGTTTGTTGAGTCGTATAATGCAATATTCATCTTCTTCTCTTTTGTGATGTTGGATGACCGCTTCCTATATTTTCTGCACTGGGTTTCCAAATTATGCTTCTTTGTTCTTTTTCTTTTTTTCAAAAAAAAAAAAAAATAAAAAAGCCATAATCAAAAAATTTATTTATTTTCAGAAAAAAATAAAAGTCAAATTTCAATATTTTTAAATTTATGAAAATTATTTGACGTTAAAGGAGCCTTTTAATATTATATTATTATGAAATCACTCCCACTTTAAAGAACTTTTAAATGGCTCTTTAACTAAAAGGCTCCTTTAAGGAAAGGAGCTTTAAGAATTTCATTATGAAATCGGCCCTAAGAACATCTTTTCTTAAATTTACTTAAATGAAGAAAATCTTTTTGCTAATATGAAGAAGAATTTAAGAAAATTGTGTTTCGACGAATTGGAACAACAAAATACAGCGAAAAAAAAATGTAAAATGAATAAGAAAACGTTTTCTTGAGCGAAGTAAAATTTTTCTTGCTGAATTTGCATTTCCAAAGTTACATGTATTTTTTTTCATTTGCCATCCGCTTTGCATATTTCTGAATATTTTTGCAATTCTCAGATTGTTATTGAAGCATTTGGTATAAGGAGTTCACTATTTGCATCTTCATTTATATTAAATAAAATGTTGTCATTTCAATATCAAGAATATCAATATTATGATTTGGCTATGCTATGAAAATTTTCAATTAAACTACAATATGAGGGTGACACATATGTGGTATAGATCGAAATATTATTACTATACTACGATGTGTGTCTCTCGCATTACTTACTTAAGCTCGTATAAGAAAAGTTTTACTTGCAACAAAAAAATAATTTCTTAATTTATTTCAAAAAACAAGAAAAAAACACTTGCCCTAAGTAAATTATTTCTTATTTATTTAAAATCCAATTTTCTTGGATTTTCTTGATATTAAGAAATTATTTTCTAAGTTCAAAATCAAGTCTAATTTTTCTTTCCGTGTACTATTCAGGACCTGGTTAACTAGGTTTTGATGAATCAGAATGAGTTTCAGAAAAGTTAAAGAACATTTAAATTTATGGTGTATGGGTCTGGATATCTGTTTCAGCAAATATGTTTATCTTAGCGAAAAATGTATGCGAATGCAAACCAAAATTAAAAACCCCCCCCAAGGCTAATTCCTGCGCACGGCCCTGCCCAATTTGTATTATAAAGTCGAAAGCTGAGTAAATTTGAATGTGTTGCTTGTCTACATATTTGCCGATGACTTTGACTGGATGGTAAGTACAACTGCTTAGTTTGTGTGTCGTGGGTTTTAGAAAGTGGTACACAAGTGATGATCAACTGATTAAACTTCAATTTGAAAAGTGCATGTGTAGGCTTAATGGTTTTTTGTCTATATGTACCTATCTGAGGAACACATAATGCATTACATACTCGTAATCAGGCCCGTCGAGAGGGGGGGGCTGAGGGGGTCAATTGCCCCGGGCCCGGGCTTTAGAGGGCCCGGAAATCTCAAAATGATATCCAAGTTTTTGCTTACAGAAAATAAACAAACAACACCTTTAATCACCTTTTGTAGATATCAATCGTTTTAACTTTCAACAGATTTTATAAATCTCTTAACGTGTCTGCATCCCACTTAATGAATTGTTAGTTTTTGGCGTCGACTTTGCATCATAAATTTGAATTCGTTTTCTGTTGCAACAGAAAAATTCGGTATGATGCAAATTCTTATACAGCGATATGGGTATTTCCTTGGAAAGGAAAGGTTTAGGCCACAGCTAATGATAAAAGTATGTTTGCGACAGAAATTTTTACTTTATCAGAAAATTATACAATATTTCGCGATATTTCTGCCTTAAAAGTTCAAAAAATCGTGCGAACATACCGTCCGAAACTCCCAAGAAATGCCCATATATGTATGTACGTGTATGTATGTATGTAAACAGCGATACGCCGAAAACAAACGAAGCTTGCGAAGCTAAAATTTGCTTTGGTGCTTCGTACAGTTGAACTCGATTGCTGTTTCACTAAAGCGTTCAATAGAATCAGTCTTTTGATATACCAAATTCCTACCACAAATATTAGTATTCCAAATTTAAAGAAATTTATTTCATACAAATAAAGCAATATGTATTTAAACAGAATTCATTCAGACCTATGGTCCCATGGACAATATTACTCAGTATGACCCATGGATTCAGAAACTGGATATGACTTTTGAACAATACATTTCACCCACCCTAATATGTATATTTCTATGTAAACATATTTACTTGATCTGTATTAATGTATAGATAAATTATAGTTCGCAACTATATCTGTGGCAATTTGCAATAATCGCTTAAGTCTTAAAAAATGATTTCGAGATAAATTGATTTTTATATTCGAAAGCGTTTCTTAACAAGTCATAAAAGTCGATTAAAAACTATGGACGCAAAATCAGTGAGCCATCCATAATGTTACGATCAAATTTTGTAAATAAAACAAAATGTCATGAAGAAATTTGATTAAGTATATACGTCTACTTTGGCTGTTATAGCAAGTTTAATATACCTCTATTGTAAGTTAAGCCTAAATGTTTTTATTTATATCTTTTGATTGAATTAAGTTATAAGCATGTGGGTTTTACAGAAATATAGTGTTTTAAAAGCAGAATAACGTAGTATATATAACTTGAAATCTTCCTAAGTCGAATTAAGCGATTATTGCTTATGACCACAGATATATTCATTGAATTTTCATTCTGAGGATTTGTTCATTTAGTATGGGGGCCCGTAGTTATTTTGACCCCGGGCCCGGATTTTCTCTCGGCGGCCCTGCTCGTAATAATACATGCAAATGTGTACCTACCATACATACTTACATATGTAAATATGTAAGTTGAAACCGTAATCTCAACACCCAAGCCGCCGAATTCTTAATTTTTCAATCAGCATATTTTAGGTAAATTAACCATGGTAAATAAGATTTTTCACAAAACTACTTAACAGTTTTTTCTCCGATTCACGAAATTGCAAAAGACTCATTGCTTAATGGCGGGTTTTATTACAATAATTCTGTTGCTCTTCGTTCGCCTTATAAAAGTTTTCCGTACGTAACGTTTGTCAGTGGTACATTTACATGTTTTAGCCCGATCCCTCACATTTATTTTCTGGACCTTCCACTTAAGTACTAAGCTTTCCTATGAAATTCGGCTTTGGTGATGCCTTGATGTTGTAATGTGGTAAGAGGGGTTTCAATTTTAACTACAGTTTTTGAGACACGAATTAAAAAAAATTTAACACCTCAAAACGCCACAGCGATGAGTTTGCATAAAGGTAGACATGGGCAAAAGTTTATCTGCATTCTTCAAGAGCTCAGAACCAAACAAATAATCCACACAAAAAAATCACTAACTATACTTGTATTAAGAACTTTTAAGCAACTTGGCAATGAATGAGTAATTAAATGTATACCCTTATGTATGTTACTTCACTTTCGTTGCATAATTTCCAAAACAAATTTCGATATTCCTTCAAATTATTAGAAGACAAGACGAACATCACCGATGTGAGGCTATTCCCACAGGGGTACCACGATAAACATACACTATATGCATACAAAAGTACACGGAGAAAACTATATGTATGTCAAATCAATATAATGGATATCACATCAAAAAAATATTTGTAATATGAGTTGAATTTTTCGAAGTGAACCACTTTTTTCGAAGTTGTATATCTTTCTGAAACTTTTTTGTATAGTTAACAACAACAAAAAAAAATACGTTTGGCCCAGTTTTTCGAAATTCGATTTATTTTCAAAGTTATAGCTATCAACACTTTTCGAAGTTCCTCAGTTTTGCCGATTTTCTCACGATTGGTCAAACAGATTTCGCTAAATTTTGACATATATACAAAAGATGGTATCTTCCACCAAACTGCATTTCTTATTTTTGCAAATAATTTTTTTTTGCAAAAATTATTCGCAATTTTTATGTTCTGGACCACGGTCGGATGGTGCTTTTGTATGATGTTGGGCATTCCATTAGTAACTAAAAATTTTGGGGCATTTTAAGGGAGCGGGAGTTACGCATGCTTTAATTCATTATTCGTATTACTCAGTAACTAACAAAAAAAAATTTCATACAAAAATAACAAGTCTGTAAAAAATGTAAGTAACTCCCGCGCCTTTAAAGTACCCAACAACATTTTTTTTGCTAATAGTTACTAATGGAATGCCCAATAACATCATATAAAAGCGCCATCTGACCGCGGTCCAGAACATAAAAATTGCGAATAATGTTTGCAAAAAAAAATTATTTGCAACAAGTAAGGAAGCCTAAGTTCGAGTGGAATCGAACATTAGATACTCAGCTGTATGCTTTCATTGTTTGTTTGCGTTTGTTCGATATAGGGTGTATTTTATATAAAGCGAGTGCCGCATAAAGTGGGCGTAGCCACGCCCATTTTCAACATTTTTATCAGTCATCCAACTAAGAATATGAATATTATTCTTTGTGCAAAATTTCATTCCTTTATGACTTCTAGTTACAAAGAAGTCTTGTTACAAATTCCCAAAGGGTGTTCCAGAAATATCTTTGTTAAAAAGTAGGCGTGGTCATAAACCGATTTCAATAAATTTTTGCGTGTCTATTAACACAAGTTATAAAAGTGGATAAACCAAGTTTCGTCACAATATCTCAATTATTTGTCGAGTTGTGGGCTCTGAAATCTCGTTGATTCCTTTGTCTGAAAAGAGGCGGTGCCACGCCCATTTTCCGAAATTTTTCTATTTTTTGTTTCCGATCTATTGTAGAACTCATGCCACAAAATTTCAATGAATTATCTTTATATTTGACAAAGATATCGCTTAAAATGTTTTTATTAGGCCACTTTATGATACCCATATATAAAAGTGGGCGTGGTCGTCAACCGATTTCGCTAAAATTTCGAACATGTATTACTACAAGTAGTGAAAGTGTATAGACCAAGTTTCGTCATAATATATCGATTATTTGTCGAGTTATGGGCTCAGAAATCTCGTATATTCCTGCTTCTAAAAGGAGGCGGTGCCACGCCCATTTTCCAAAATTTTTGTATTTTTTGTTTTATGTCCATAGTTGGACACCTTCCATAAAATTTCAATGATATATCTTTATATTTGACAGAGATATCGCTTAAAATGCTTTTATTAGGCCACTTTATAATACCCATATATAAAAGTGGGCGTGGTCGTCAACCGATTTTGGCAATTTTTCGTCCAAACATTTGCCTAAGTAAGTATATCACGCCTACCAAATTTCATCGATATATCTTCAACGGTTTCTGAGTTACGACTCATAAAACTTTCAATGTTTGCCCCTTAATAAGTGGGCGTGGCACCGCCCATTTTCCAAAATTTCACCATATTTCTTCATAAGGGCCTGAGCTCAATACGTGTGTGAAATTTTATCACTCTAGCTCTATTAGTGACCGAGATACAAAATTTCCGATTTTTACTATATAGGGGAGGTGGGCGTGGTCATGGTCCGATTTCGCCCATTTTCAATACCATCCGTTCCTGTCTTGATACCAACTTACATTTCAAATTTCATCAAAATATCTCAATTTTTGCGCGAGTTATCGTGCTCACAGACGGACAGACGGACAGACGGACAGACGGACAGACGGACAGACGGACAGACGGACGGACATGGCTCAATCGATTTCTCTTTTCACCCTGATCATTTTGATATATATAAGTCTATATCTATCTCGATTATTTTATTCTGTTACAATCCACCGTTAGGAAATCAAAACTATAATACTCTGTGTACTAGTACAGCTGAGTATAAAAATAAGAAATGCAGTTTGCTAGAAGATATCATCTTTTATATATACATATATCAAAATTTGGCAAAATCGGTTTGACCAATCGGTTGAAAATCGGCAAAAACTAAGAATTTCGAAAAAATGTTGATTGCTATACGAGTAACTTCGAAAATAGTACGAATATGAAAAAATTGTTAAAAACGTATTCTTGTTTAAGCGTTGTGAGCCATACTACCCACTTTCATTAAAATACGTGGCAGTCGAAAAAATTTTAGGTGGCTCAGTTCAAAAAATCAACTCATGGATAAAGAAATATGAATATGGCATCCATTATATGGATGTGACATCAATATAGTTTTTTCCGTGTATCTAAATACATGCATACATATGTAATGTAAAAGTTACAATCGAATCGCTTCAGAAATGATTTCAATTTCCATAGGTTCAACTATCAAACAAAACGCAATCAATCATAGAAGGCAATTATTGCCGTTATTTGTTCATTAAAGTGTGGGTATTTGAGAACTTGTATTATGTGCGTGCAGTCCAGTCAAATTGGCGGGGAAGCGTGCAACCAATATCAGCCACTAAACGTGCCAGTTATGGGCAGAAAAACGGCGGCAGTAAAACGACAGTTGTTGAATGGAAACCGAGCCACTCAACTACGAAAGCCAGCATGCCACATGCTACAAATTGAATGCGATAACTTACGAATAGCTTCATATTTTCTAAGTGCAATCACCGCCTTTGCACGCAGCTAGCAAGCAAGCAAGTCACATGACGATGTCAATTTGTCATTGCCACTGACATTGGCATTGGGCACCCCGTCGTTACCAATTGCCGCGAGACGGTCGAAGCAATTGGCTCACACCGCTTCATTTCTTTTCTCAGCAACTAATCTGGTCTATCTCCATTCATTAAATCATGGCCAGAGACACAAGTAGAAAGAGGAACGAAAAGAGACTTACATATATGTATGTAGAGACGCATTTGGAGTCAAGAAACGACTATTCGACCAATCAAGTACTTCAAATGGCAATCAAAATGTCGTCGAGTGATAATTTTCCATCGCCATTGATGACAGTCATAACCTGTTGTCATAACGAGCGATCACCTCACTGGTCCAGACTTTGTTTGTGTTTTATTTAAAAAATGAATTCAAGTACGTATTTCAATCAAATTCACTCCTCTGCCGTTATGTTTTCATTAAAATTTTGCTCAACTCATTCCCTCGACTTATTCACGCCAGCTAAGTCTAAAACTAACATCTTCAATTCTCATTCCTAAAAAAAGGTACATGCGTTAGTAATTTAGAAGGTTGGAAAGGTGTATAATAATATATACAATGTCAAAACAACGTGTTTCGCATTGTGTGACTGTGGTTAGGGGCTATATTTTTAGTTTCTTTGCACACTTGAGTGTTCACTTAAGTGAATATTAAGTTGTACGAGCGATTTCCTTTCCACCGTTGCAGTTGCGTTGATATTTAAATTAAATTTGTATAGGTACATACAACAAAAGCACTGCCATGACATGCAGAGGTGTCATTTATTTACATAAATGCACTGAGATAACTAACCCAAATAAATTATTACCGATACCAACTCCAACATTTGGATGCCCATAAGAGTTTTATGAGAAATTTGAGATATTGAGCTCTCTCAGAGGTATACTGTTGCTGTTCAACATGGAATGTGTTATTAATGGGTCAATAACAGTTTGTAGAGAATTGCGCCAATTCTGCTTCAATTTCTTGCATCAAATGTAAACGAATTTTTAGGAAAAATATTTCTCACTTTCTTTGCAGAAAATATAGCGAGTGCCGCATAAAGTGGGCGTAGCCACACCCATTTTCAAAATTTTTATCAATCATACAACTAAACATATACATATTATTGTTAGCGCAAAATTGTATTCCTTTATGACTTCTACTCTGAAAAAAACGTTGTAAATCTAAAGACTTTCGCTGTCAAATCAACTACTTTCCGCAGTTGAAATGTGCCCAACAACGCTCCGTTGTTGTTTCAAAGGTGCGAGCGTTGTTGATTTAAGTCAATAACGGAGATTGTTGGAAAAAATTTTCACCTAAAAATAAATTTTTGTTTCCATTTTACTCTTCATCTTTTCTCCGCCCGGGTCCCAACTGCAAATATGTAGCCTCCGCTTGTTCTCCTATTCTTCTCTCCTTCTATCATTCACTGGTTGCTATGTTTATTTCTTATTCTGATTTTTCTTCTTTATTTTATATTCTCCTCCGGATTCGAACCATGACATCAGCCTGAAATTCTATCCAATCATCACATAGTGGAACATTCAACATTATATTGAAGTGTAGTAACCTATTTATACTTCCATTTCCTAAAAAGGAATCCATGAATTATTTGAATCATTGTAAAAACAAAATTTAAAAAAAATTTGTTCTCATTAGTTTTGTTTACAACGGAAACTGTTGGGTCAAATACTTTTGCCTTTAAATCAACAACAGGGAGAAAATTGTTGCTAAAAATAAACTTTTTTTTGGATTTTTCTCTTCATCTTCTCTCCATCATTATTTTTTTGTTTGTTGGTTTTCTCACAAAAAAATATTTTCTCACAAAAAATTTTTTAAAGGCAAGCAAGTTTTTGAATCAACAACGCCCGATTTTGAATAAATTGTTGGATCAAAAACTTTGGCTGTAAAAACAAATACTTTTGCTGTTGAATCAAAGACGGAGATTCAACAGCCGAAAGTTGTTGGTTTAACTACGGGTATTTTTTTCAGAGTAGTTACAAAGATGTCACGTTACGAAATCCAAAAGGACGTATCTTTTTTAAAAAGTAGGCGTGGTAATAAACCGACTTCGCTAAATTTTTTAAAATGTATTACCACAAGTCATAAAATTTATGCACAAAGTTTCGTTATAATATCTCAATTATTTTTCGAGTTATGGGCTCCGAAATCTCGTAGATTCCTTTGTCCAAAGAGGGGCGGTGCCACGCCCATTTTCCAAATTTTTTTGTTTTTTGTTTCCTGTCTATTGTGGGACTCATACCAGAAAGTTTCAATTATTTATAATTATATTTGACAAAGATATCGCTTAAAATGTCGATACCAACTTGCATTCCAAATTTCATCAAAATATCTCAATTTTTGCGCGAGTTAGAGTGTTTACAGACAGACGGACAGACGGACGGATGGACGGACATGGCTCAATCGATTTCTCTTTTCACCCTGATCATTTTGATATATATAAGTCTATATCTATCTCGATTATTTCATTCTGTTACAATCCACCGTTATGTGATTAAAACTATAATACTCTGTGTACTAGTACAGCTGAGTATAAAAAGTATTAATGAAAACAAAAATAAAGAATGAAACAATGCCTAATTTGTATGCACGAATTTTTTCCTTTTATATAATAGCTTTTCTAATTTTATATTAAAAATGAAATAAAAAAGTATCTACTAATGGAAATAAAACAAATTAATTTTTCATTTTATTGCTTTGAAAAGTTTTTAATCGTTTATTTAAACTTTTGATATGTAAAATAAAGCGGCTGATCCGCACTCATACAAAGATTACAGAAAATAAAGAATTGAAAATGCAAGAAAAACGGCTTTAAAACTAAATCCAGCATACATACATACATATATATGTATGTACATACATATATTTATACGACACCATATTAAAAATGTACATGATCGTACAGTGTACGATCAAACGATCATTTCTGTTTAAGTACAACTCATACACCGATCGATCAAACGATAATTTCTACTTATGTACAAATCATTGTTTTGTACATTTCTTTCCAACCAAACATTTGTTCGTTTGACATCGAACGTACAAAAGCTTTACTCGTATCGCTTATTCGGGTAAACATCATGTGTATGAGTTGCATTGCACTGTGTCAGATCGATGAGCCGAAAACCTTACTCGAAGCAGAACACTGATGTCGACCCATCTATTTGTTCTGCGAGATATTGCCTCTTTCGATCTATTGGCAAACATGAATGCCAAAGATCATGATGTGCATTGATGTCGCGTACTATCATGTGGTTATCCCCACTCAATAGCATGTTAATGTCGAGTAGAGATGGCCGATCCCGTGATTTTTGAGGAACGGAGTGATTCGTGATTGTGACTTTTAAGTCACTGTGATTTTTTTCAGTGACAGTGACTTTTAGGGTTCCTGACAGGAACCAAGACTTTCGTTCACTTTTTAATAAAAATAAATAAATGTGTTTAATCGAACTATAGGTATTTTTCAAGTTCAGAAATAATAGCTAAGCTTGCCCAGATGCTTTTTATTGAGAAATAAATATTTTCCTAATAAAACAAAACAAAAATTGATACGAGTACGAATGGGAAAATTACTGCATTTTTGGAAATCTTTAACAAAATCAATTGAAATCAATTTAGAACATTATTTAAAAATTAAAAACAAAAACTATAAATTTTTGTAAACTGAAATGTTTATGCTTTCGGAATACGTGATTTTGTCACCATGATTTTATGAAATCAGTCACTGCAGTGACCAGTGATTTTTAAGGAACGGTGACATAATCACAGGTACGCCAAATATTTGCCATCCCTAATGTCGAGTAGATAGTCCGCAGGGCAGCAGGTTATAGGTGGTATGTAGACATTGAAGATCTCGAGAACGACATCGCCGGACCCGATAACTATTCCTTGACGTTCTAAGGTAGCGTACCTGCGGTCGATGTCTGCAACGACAATACGATATTGTACGGTATAGTATGAGATGAACACGAGGCCTCCTTTGGAAGTAATAGCCAGCGTGGCTACTTAGGCCTGAGATGTGAGTCAGCTTTGAAACTGCACAGGGTGGTGATAGACTGCTGCATTTTGCCTGCTGGTGGTGATTGGCGGTGTTGTGGGAGATGTAGCACCTGAGGTGATGGTTAGGCAACGGGATGGTTGGTGCTGTTGGCTATCTTGCTTGACATTATGGTGCAATATGTATATGCAGCAGTCCAAGAGCTCGTTGTGCGCAGCCGAGAACATATTCGAAAGTGACACCAGCCATTGAAAGAGTTGCATTTGTCGGAGTCACGTTCTTAGATATTCTGGGCTGATACACTGAGCAGATAGTGATTGGGGCCGCGGGCTAAGAGATGTTAACGGCCTGGGTCTGCACAGGTCTATAAGGTGGGTGAAGTTGCATGTTGTGTTTGTGCTTTGCAGTGTGTAGTGGTGTTGTGTTGTCGCAAATTTTTAAGAAATGTCCACCACTCCTTCTATTTTTGTCCATCGTTTGTATGGAAACGGAGCACTGTGCAGCTGTGGTGGTTCCCAAAAAAGTCAATGCAAACTCGCTCCACTAGAACTATTAATTGCAAATATTTGTTGTGCTGCCACTGCCTCTAAATTCACACATTATTGTTGTTCTTCTACCAGAAAAAAAACACAAGTGAACATTTACCAAATATAAATGAATGTATGAATGTGCACATGCATTATAAAGCGAATGTATCATACTTATGGAGAGACTTAATTAACTATCGAGCCTATTGCTGATGCACTTGGCGTTGTTGTTTGTAGTTGATCTTACAAAAGTGTTATGGCACTGACTGCCAACACCGCCAGTGATAATGGCAGGTGTGAAGTGTATGTATGTACATAAAACAAGCTTTACTTTGTTTATGCAAAAGAGGAGAAAAGTCTTAGGCATTTTAAGTAAATATTTGAAAGTTTAGAAATGTAAATCAGGTTTTATGTTCTTAATCCTTTGGCTTAAAACTAAAAGATACCTTCTCATGTTCAGTGTGTGAAAGTCTATACCTAGAGGTTTTTTTTGTTTATGTACCCAACAGTGAATATATGTAAGGTAACCCTGCAAAAATACGACTAATCCGGGATGTGTCCGGGATCACTCGCAAGGGAGCATGCGACTAATACAACTTGTGGTCCCTTTATATGGAATGAAGTATTCCCTTTTGTTTGAGCATGTCCCATGGGGAGACTAATTGTACCCTTCTATATCTGAACGAGTACGAAGCTAGACTACTCCACTTTGATGCCAATCGGATATCGAATGGAAGTTTTATACCTGAACAATAGCGTATTTCGAAGATCGTTTATAATTATAACTTTTTAAGTACAATTGTCAACAATCGCACAATGCTTTACAGGGAAGTGTACCTTTTTATGAACTATTAATGAATAAGTATACAGGTTTAAAGTAATAGGTACTGTAGTCGAGAGAAAAATGCTTGAAGTCTTATATTGACGTTTACTGGTGCAGAAAAATTACATTTTCTTAAAAACAATTAATAATAGGTATTATATGTATTTAACAAAATACAACAGAAAGTATTTTTTTTTTGTTGCTTTTTTCGAAAAAGATATTTTGTTCCCAATTCCGAACGAAAGCGTTCCTATTTCCGTTCTAAGAATTTGTAACGTGGCATCTTTGTAACTAGAAGTCATAAAGGCACCCACATTACATATATAAAATACACAGTGTTTCCATCAAACGCAAACGAACAATGAATGCATACAGCTGAGTATCTAATGTTCGATTCCACTCGAACTTAGGCTTCCTTACTTGTTTATAATGTTGTACCTTATCTCACCCCCTCCCCCCTCTAAAATGAAAAAAACTTGAAAAATTTAGTTTTAAGAAGAACTCCCTGGTGAGATAAGAAGTATTCATAATAAGAATAATATGCATAACAAAATGTAATAAATTATGGGGATTACCTGGATGGCTAAAAATGCATATGTAAATACTTGTAAGCTTCAATGTATTCTAACTGCTTAACTTTCACTTTTCTACATACATATAACAAATTGAATTCTCTCCAAAAATATGGAGAAGAATTACGAAAGAAATAATATAGTCTTGTTTATTAATTTAAAAATGCGGCGGCGACATAAAAACATGACTGAATTGAACCGTAAACTTTTTTCTTCTGAATAAAATGTGCTTAAGTATTTACTATATAGCCACATGTTTAATTAACATAAGGGAGGAGTATTTAAATTTAATATTATAGACCTATTTACAGTTTCAAATAAATGAAATTCCAAGAAAAGCGTCTTCCAAGGGAAAACCCATCCAGTAAGGACTTTACCCTCTTGAAAACTTCATACTTTAGATACTAAGTAATCAACCAATCGACGTGAGAAATGACACCACATTTTTTCGACGCTGCTGATTTTTTTGCCGTTAATTCATCGCCATTTGCATAGGATTATATTATTTGTACATAATGATGACAGAAATATGTATGCTAAAAATTCAAATCCATCCTAAAGCCCTAAAGGAAATGAAGCACTGACAGGCAGGTATTTATGTACATATAGGTATACAAGCAGGATGAATAATTCAGCCTCTAAACGATATGAAAAACGCCACAAGGCAGATAAATAAAGTAATACATAATAAATAACAGCAAAATAATAGTGTCAAATGAACCGTTAAATTGCTTTAAAGGGGGCGAATTCGTTGATTGGGTACGGCAGCATCCGCCAGAAATCATCGCGAAACAACATTCATCAATTCGAATAGCAGCGATATGAATTGTAGGTATCTAATAGATACTATCTATGCTATTATGTTTATTTATCTATTTTTGTATTATGCATTTTGATGTTGTATTGAGATTTAACTTATTTTACTCTAGGGAAATAAGTGATGACAAACACTAAATATAAAAGCTATAAAAAAACTTGGAACAATAGAAAGAGTGGAGGTATCTACATACATTCATGCATATCGTCGGCCCCCTGCCAGAAACACGAATGTGAAAATTTTTTCAAGTGCGATCTCTGCTCTTTATCGGGTATATATTGGGTGAGTTTCTAAGAAAAAGCTGCTCCGCAACTGTTGAGCTGAACAGTTGCCAACAGTTGTGTAGCAGTTGAGTTAAACAGCTACGTCTTAGAAACGGTTTGATGAATTTATCAGCTGTTTGGCTTTACACAACATGTTGAGCTCAAGTAGCGAAGAAAATTTGTGATGCAAAAAATGGCGAAAAGTTGCCAACTGTTGAGCTGAGCGGAATTACTCAACAGTGCGTTTCTAAGACAAACACTCAACAGTTGCACAACAGCTCAGTCTTAGAAACTCAGCCATTGATGTAATAACAATTAATATTTGTATAAATGCTTGTGTAAACATACATATATAATATGTACGTGTATGTACATAAGTACATATACAAATATTAATTGTTATTACATCAATATATGCCCGATAAAGAGCAGACATCGCACTTGAAAAAATTTTCACATTCGTGTTTCTGGCAGGAGACCGACGATATGTAGGGTGTCCCAAAATTGTATCATGAAAATAAAGTTCTCCCGAAATCCGCGGAAAACCCTCACTCAAAAAAAAATCTCTCGATCAAAGACATAATTTTTCTTATTTTGAACACACGTCCCAATACAAAATTTTCTTTGTTTTGAGTGAATTTTCTCAAAAATGTGGAAAAAACATAAAATACCATTCATGGGGATTTGTATCGGAATTCAATTTCTCAAAATTAAAGAAATCAAGTCTTCAAAACAAGGGAAAGTTGGGAATGGAATGGCGCTTAAAGATTTTTTCATTATTTTCATGTATGAATTTTTTTAAAACAAGTATATGAAACCATGGCAACGCATGTAAACAACAATATTTTATAATACTTTTAACATGGTTTAGAGAAAGTTTACTCAAAACAAAGAAAGTAGTGTTCAAAATAGGGAAACAAATTTCTTTGACCCCTCCATATATTTTTTTCTCTCAGTGCGACTTTACTACGGAAATCTATATCCTAAATTTTGCCTTAATATATGTATTAGAAGGCTGCACGAATGGATTCGAAACGGCCAACAAAATATTTGCGGCCGTCCAATTACAGTACCTACTTGTTTCTGTCGTTTTAGAATAAACGCAAGTAGAGCACAACCATAAACAGAACCAATACAATTACTTATTCGTAGCGACAATTACATGACCTTAAAAAGGTTCTGCAAATAGTGTACACTACTTGCGAATACTTCGAATATAATCGAAATATATGTATGTACATACATATTTTCATAAACACACATCCAGACGTTGTGTTCAGCAAAATTACGCTGCTAGTGTGAGTGTGTGTATGTGCATATGCATACACACTAGGATGGGTCGATTGGTAGGGGCCAAAAAAATTTAACAGGGACACATCGCAATTATAAAAATTTGGGTAATTTTAAGCTTTTTTGCCCAAGAAACCATATGTCTAAAATAAATTTCGAACCAGAGCTTTTTACGATCTACATATTTCCAACTGTTCTATATATTTTAAAATAACTCGGTTACCAATACTTCGATTCTTTTGATTTTTTCGGCATTAGTTAGGAAACTTAATTGGCATATTAAGGTGGTTTTATGAAGGAAATAAAGTTCTCCCGAAATTCGCGGAACAACCCGATTTGGAATATAATACGGAAATCTATACCTAAAATTTTTCCTTAATATATTAAAATTTAGAGGTCGTGCAAATGCCTCCAAATTTCTTTCTCCTTTTATATCAGTGATGATACATAATTTTTTTCAAAGTCCTTAATGAACAAGAAAAACATTTCTAATCATTAAAAAATGGAACATATATTTGTTGGGCTTTTATTTTTTGGTCCACCTTAATGCCATATCCACATTAAAAAAACAAACAAACCAAAGAAGCAACAAGGTTTTGCGAATACTTCATAACATGGTTATTATTATGTTCTATTCTATCGTGGCGAATAGTGTACACTAATCGCTCCAACAGAGCAAATAGAAATAGTATTTGTATTCCAAATGAAAAGTATGGGTTATATTCGTATCTGCATTGAAATTGGGCTGTGACTAATTGTACAATGCATAGAGTATTCGCAAATATAGCAGAGGCAAATGGTATTGTGCAGAGGTCTAATATGTATGTATCACAGTTTAGTGCCCTTAATGAACAACAAAGATCTTTTTTGACATTAACAAGTAAGAAATCCCAAGCTCGAGTGGAATCGAACATTAGATACTCAGCTGTATGCTTTCATAGTTTGTTTGCGTGTATTTTATATAATACCGGTGCCGCATAAAGTGAGCGTAGCCTCGCCCATTTGCAAAATTGTTATCAATCATCCCACTAAGCATATAAATATTATTGTTAGTGCAAAATTTCATCCCTTTATAACTTTTAGTTACAAAAATGCCCCGTTACAAATTCCCAAAGGGTGTTCCAGAAGTATCTTTGTTAACAAGTAGGCGTGGTTATAAACCAATTTCGCCAAGATTTTGCACATGTATTATAACTACATAGCTAGTGATAAAAGTGTGTATACCAAGTTTCGTCATAATATCCTAATTGTTTGTCGAGTTATGGACTCCGAAATCTCGTAGATTCCTTTGCCTATAAAGACAAAATGTTTATGTTTTTTGTTCCCTGTATATTGGTGAACGCATGCCACAAACCGTGAATTATGCATATATTTTACAAAGATTATAATACCCATATATACAAGTGGGCGTGGTACCACGACTTATTTTTACTCTGAAAAAAAAGTGGTAAATCTAAAAACTTTCGCTGTTAAATCAACTACTTTCCGCAGTTGAAATGTGCCCCCAGCGTTGTTGATTTAAGTCAATCACGGAAACTGTTGGATCAACTGAAAATATGTAGCCTCCGCTTGTTCTCCTATTCTTCTCTCCTTCTTATCATTCACTAGGGGTATTCGCTATCCATAGCATAACCCTAGCACGTAGCACGGATTGCACGGATTGCAAAGTTTTACAACGCACAACAACAAAATACAGGCGCAAAGAAATATGCTAGACCTCAAAAATATGCTACCCCAAAACCTATGTATATTTATTTGCTATGAAGTGTAGGAAATTAATTGCGACCCTGCATCAGCTGACATTTGCCAATTTGGAATTTTGCTTAAAATTTTATTTTTTATGTGTATTTATTAAATTTACTAAAATAATATGATTTATTTATTAAAAAGTGAGTGATGAACTCGTCCCTTTAGCTAAAAAGAAAAGCTGCTTCTTAAAATTTCCTACGACTGTGCAATGGGGTGCTCTCGATGTGTAGCTTATTTTGGTCTAGGATATTTGCAATCCGTGCTATCTTGCTATCTTGCTAGGGATAGCGAATACCCCTACTGGTTTATTATTTCTTATTCTGCTTTTTCTTATTTATTTTGTATTCTCCTCCGGATTCTAACCATGACATCAACACATAGTGGAACATTCAACATTATATTGAATTGTAGTAACCTATTTATAGTTACCTTTTCTTAAAAAAGAATCCATGAATTATATGAATCATTGTAAAAACAAATTTTAAATAAATTTGTTCTCATTAGTTTTGTTAACAACGGAAACTGTTGGATCAAATACTTTTGCCTTTAAATCAACAACGGGGACTTTTGGAGAAAATTTTCTGCTAAAAATAAACTTTGTTGGAGTTTTCTCTTCATCTTCTCTAGATCATTATTGTTTTTGTTGGTTTTCTCACAAAAAAATATTTTCTCACAAACAAATTTTTAAAAGCAAGCAAGGTTTTGAAACAACAGCGCCCGTTTTTGAATCAATTGTTGGATCAAAAACTTTGCTGTAAAAGCAAATAATTTTACTGTTGAATCAAAGACTGAGATTCAACAGCCGAAAGTTGTTGATTTAACTACGGGTATTTTTTTTTTCTGAGTATGTGTAGGTATATCGATTTCACACTGATTGTCAATATTACCTTGAGGTAATTTTTCTGCAATGTTATGTTGGATACATGTATATAAATATGTATAATAAAAAAGATCCATCAGTAATTTTCATACCCATTTTCCTATTTTCATTATAGTATGCAACTGCAACAACCACGCTCGCCAGTGTCGTTTTAATATGGAACTTTTCAAGCTCTCTGGTCGTGTTTCCGGTGGTGTTTGCCAAAATTGTCGTCATTATACTACCGGTCGCCATTGTCACTACTGCAAAGAAGGCTACTATCGTGATCCCTCAAAACCACTGAATCATCGACGCGTGTGCAAACGTGAGTATAAAAAAATAAATAGACCCAACACGGAAAAAATTATATTGATGTCACATCCACATATGTATATGGATAATACTGTCTGATCCGAAAACAATGGATGCCATAACCATATTTCTTGATATACGAGGATTACACTTTTTTTATGAAGGCAAGCCGGGAATAACGTTTTAAACGGTTTCTTTTTGCATAATACGATTTAAATTACTCTTTTACATTACTCCAACACCAAATCAGCTAAAATTATTAACCTTTTCCCACGAAAAATGCAATTAGAAAGTGTCAGTCAGTGGAAAAACGTTTTAAGTTGCACACAAAACCATAAAAATTAAATTGATGAATTTTTTCGAATAAAAACTTGTATTGCCATTATTTTTGAAAATCCAAACAAAAATTACCAAAAACAATAATTTTCCCGTTTTTTCTCTCCTGAAAAATTTATAATTTGTAACTTACAGCGTTATTCCTGGCTCGCCTTCATATGTAGATGTGACATCAATATAGTTTTCCCCGGCGACAGTTATGCGGCTTATGATACTCCAACTAAAAAGCTTAAATTGCAACTCAATACAAATTGAACTTGGCGCCAATAGTGAATATCATTTTGACCATTTTTTTATTGTTACATATATATGTACATATATATACGTAAAACACTGCAACTGAAATAAGAGTGCAAGGTAGAGTAAAAAAATTGATATGAAATTGCATATTAAAAACATTTTTAGTGTCCAAGACATTAAAATAATGGAAAAACGGTTCATTAATTGCCTCACAAATTTGGGCCTAATTGACCAACTTTTTGATAGCTTTGACGGTTAATTGAAAATATAACAAGTAAGGAAGCCTAAGTTCGAGTGCAATCGAACATTAGATACTCAGCTGTATGCTTTCATTGTTTGTTTGCGTTTGTTCGATATAGGGTGTATTTTATATGAAACGAGTGCTGCATAAACAGGGCGCAGCCACGCCCATTTTCAAAATTTATATCAATCATCCAAATAAGCATACAAATATTATTGTTAGTGCAAAATTTCATCCCTCTATGACTTTTAGTTACAAAGACTTCACGTTACAAATTCCAAAAGGGTGTTCCAGAAATATCTTTGTTAAAAAGTAGGCGTGGTCATAAACCGATTTCAATACATTTTTGCGTGTCTATTAACACATGTTATAAAAGTGTATAAACCAAGTTTCGTCATAATATCTCAATTATTTGTCGAGTTAAAGGCTAAGAAATCTCATATATCCCTTTGTCTAAAAAGAGGCGGTGCCACGCCCATTTTCCAAACTTTTTTATTTTTTGTTTCCGGTCTATTGTAAAACTCATGTCACAAAATTTCAATGAATTATCTTTATATTTCACATAGATATCGCTTAAAATGGTTTTATTAGGTCACTTTATAATACACATATATAAAAGTGGGCGCGGTCGTCAACCGATTTTGGTAATTTTTCGTCCACACATTTGGCTAAGTAAATATATCACGCGTACCAGATTTCATCGATATATCTTTAACGGTTTCTGAGTTATGGCTTATTAAACTTTCAATATTCGCTCCTTAATAAGTGGGCGTGGCACCGCCCATTTTCCAAAATTTTTGTAGTTTTTGTTTTATGTCCATAGTTGGACTCCTGCCACAAAATCTCAGTGATTGATCTTTATATTTGACAGAGATATCGCTTAAAATGTTTTTATTAGGCCCCCTTATATTTCCTATATATAAAAGTGGGCGTGGCCGTCAACCGATTTTGATAATTTTTCGCCAAAACATTTGACTAAGTAATTATATTACGCGTACCGAATTTCATCGATATATCTTCAACGGTTTCTGAGTTATGACTCATAAAACTTTCAATGTCTGCCCCTTAATAAGTGGGCGTGGCACCGCCCATATTCCAAAATTTTTGTGTTTTTTGTTTTATGTCCATAGTTGGACTCATGCGACAAAATTTCAATGATAGATCTTTATATTTGACAGAGATATCGCTTAAAATGGTTTTATTAGGTCACTTTATAATACACATATATAAAAGTGGGCGTGGCCGTAAACCGATTTTGATAATTTTTCGTCAAAACATTTGTCTATGTAAGCAAATTACGCGTACCAAATTTCATCGATATATCTTCAACGGTTTCTGAGTTATGACATATAAAACTTTCAATGTTTGACCCTTAATAAGTGGGCGTGGCACCGCCCATTTTCCAAAACTTCATCAAATTTCTTCATAAGGGCCCGAGCTCAATACGTGGGTAAAATTTTAAAACTCTAGCTATATTAGTGGCTGAGATACCAAATTTCCGATTTTTTCTATATAGGAAAAGTGGGCGTGGTCATGGTCCGATTTCGCCCATTTTCAATACCAACCGTCCCAGTCTCGATACCAACTTGCGTTCCAAATTTCATAAAAATATCTCAATTTTTGCGCGAGTTAGAGTGTTTACAGACGGACGGACGGACGGACGGACGGACAGACGGACGGACGGACGGACGGACGGACGGACGGACGGACGGACGGACATGGCTCAATCGATTTCTCTTTTCACCCTGATCATTTTGATATATATAAGTCTATATCTATCTCGATTATTTCATTCTGTTACAATCCACCGTTATGTGATTAAAACTATAATACTCTGTGTACTAGTACAGCTGAGTATAAAAAATGAGAAGGTAGATTTTAAATGGACACCATTTTATCAAACTTTTAGTAGGATCAATGCCCATTGCAGGTATTTTGACTTAAAGGAGGGCCGCGCAACAAAT
Organism: Urophora cardui; assembly: GCA_960531455.1. Classification (NCBI taxonomy): domain Eukaryota; kingdom Metazoa; phylum Arthropoda; class Insecta; order Diptera; family Tephritidae; genus Urophora; species Urophora cardui. The sequence continues at coordinate 86,871,626 of OY482671.1, read as the reverse complement.
ATTTAAGTACTGATTCAATGACTCCAAATTAATTCAATTGTCAGCTCTGCCAACTAGAACACCCAGCTCGTTTGACCCATTGAATTTTATAGAACTTTTATATTACTCGGTACAATACCTAAGTATTAATTTAAGCATTATCTTTATAATTTCATATTGTTAAAAAAAAACCGATATCTTCAACTTATTTTATTAATTTTAATTTTTTTCTTTTCAAGAATTTTTCCGTGATTCGAAAAAAAACAATGAAAGTATCAATTTGTGATACCAAATATTTTGAGGCTGCGGCAGCACTGGTCGTGATGCACGTGCAGAATAAATAGGAAGTTAAACAAATTAGTGAAAATTTCTAACGTGTAGATGAGCGTGTTACATATTTGATATCTTTTTGATGTTATTCATCAAAATTCAAATAGGTATAATCTTTTTCTTCTAATTAGTCATATTAGTCATACATATGTAGGCTATACATTATTAAACACATTTCAGAATGCAGTCTGATATCTGATCAAATTACATATATACATATAGCCGGAATATAAAAATGGATTAAGCAGCATGAGTAATCACTTACAAGGTATGACTTTCTACCGAACTTCGTTTCATTTTAGTCAAACTGTTTAATGTGTGGTGCTTTTATTTCGATATTTTGTAACAAATTACAATACCAACAGCCGTAAATTAAAAACAACCCGTCTTTGTACGTGAATATTGTTTTACTGCAACAAAAAAAAACAATGGAAACAGGTTCGAATTGTTAATAAACAATATTTTTAAAAAGCAAATCAGAAGTTTATCGATAAGATATTAATTCCATAAGAACACAAAGCGATCGTAAATGCCTGCAGTCTTTGCAATTTGTCTGCTTCTTTCGAAGGTACATACATACAACCTCGTATGGAGATGCGGGTGTTCAAACAATCGAAAAAGGTTGACATCACATGAAACATAAGTATGTATGTATGTACGTATGTATGTATATTATTATATAGCCAATGGTTGCTTTAAAAATTTCTTTTTATGTAATGATCTATAGATCTATGAACACAAGCAGTAATCGCCTAAATAATAAACTAATCTCGCCTGTTTCTTCTAATGAAGCATTGGTTAATGAGGTTTTAGATAATAAAAGTTCCAGCTGAAACTCATTGTTTAGTTGAACTACATCAGTGGTGCTAGATCAAGGGAAATTTCCCTTTTTAAGGGAACAATAAATTACACTGGTCGACAAGTTTTTGTTACAGAAATAAAATTCTACTTTTCTAAAGGATTTCGGTGCGCTGAATCCGAATCTGAAGTCAGATTTTCTGTAATACGTACAGTTTTTTAGATATTCATGCCCAAAGAGGCGAAAAACACGTTTTTTGCCTATATTCACTCCTCAATATCTTTTAAATTATTTACTTATTTAAAAAATTGATTAAAGCTATTGAAAGCTCGGCCATTTCTCTTGAAAACAACGTTTTAATTTTTCGTTTTCTGTAACAAAAATTTGTTGAAATTTTGTCGACCAGTGTTATTTGGAATTTGATAAAAAAAAAATACAACAAAACAATTTGGATAACAAATATTTTAAAGTTTGGAAAAATTAAAAGCGTATTCCTAAAAATTGAATTTAACCATGGTGTACTCAAAACATGGACCTTGAAGGTAACCAAAATCGGCCGAAAGTAAACAAACGAAAAATTGCAACCAATTTTGGTAAAAAGTAACCAAAGTGGTAACGCTGTTTGAGCCCAAACAATTGTTTGCAGAAATGCGGACCACTGTTCTATTGTAAATTTTGATTTCAAAAAATTCGAAGTGTTTCCAATTGCCTTCTCAAAGAGCTACAAAAGACCGCATTCAAACCAGCACTTAAGATATAAAAGGAAAGCGCTTCATATTCGTATCTTCTAGGAAGCGCATCCACATTTCCGATTCAATCTATAAAAATTAAATACATACAAGTCCCCGTGAGTGCATTCACAGCCGGGTATAGAAACAATACTCAAATATTCAGAAATCAAATGCAAATCCAGTTTTTTAAGTTTAAATTTAAAGCGCCACTAAAAACCAACTGCCAACTGTTGATTTTACACGGTTTTTAGTGCCCACATTTGGGTTATTGTTAGCGTTTTCTGCTTGAATAAACCTTCGAAACATTTTTTTTTTTTTATGAAATTTATTTTACTCTTTTTCATTTAGTCCGTAACCAATTTTACACATCCATTAATTGTTAACAGTTGCGGTTTTGTGTGATTTTCACTGGCATTGAAAGTCATAAAATTTTTTATTAGACTTTTAAGAGCCGTTACGTTTTATTTTTATTTTTTTATTTTTTGTTACATGCGAAGTGCACTCAATAATAAATAATAAAGATTTTATATGTATGCCTTAATTTAAAATACATACATACATAGCTAGTTATTAACAAGTTTATTTACGTACGATTAAAGCAATGATATATGAATATTTCCATTAAGAATATAAAAAATTAGGTTATAAAAATAATTTTAATTAGATTGACAGGTTTCCTTATCATCTTAATTTCTTCAGCACCTTAAGATGCTATTATTTCGCTATGGTATAGTTTACAAAAATAACCCTCAGTCGGCAGAACTCTTAACATACTGAAACAAAATGAAAAAATAAAATACCATGTTTTTTAAACTTAACCATACAAAAGGTGGAATCGTCCCCATTCACATGCCAAGTAATATTACTTACGTTATACGTACGTCCTTTTAACCAAGTTCCAATTGGCACCTACTATAATAATATAATAATAATAATACAATGGCTCTATTATAACTCTATAACTCTCTCCCAATTCGAAGTGTGCTCCTTTTGTTTTTCCTACTAATTGGGTGGACCTACAGTTTTATGCCGGCTCCGAACGGCGAATGCATTTTTTTTGTGAGAAACTTTTGTCATGGCAGAAATACACTCGGAGGGTATGCCGCCCACTGCCGAGCAGTGACCGCTGCTCTTAAAAAACCCAATATTTGGATTTTTTCTAATTAGAAAATTTTTTTTTGGTGTTTGCTCGGACTGGAGTTTGAACTCGAGACCTCTGGCACAGCGGGCGAGCACTCTACCCACTGCACCACAGCGGCCACTACCCAAAAAAATACCTACAGCACAAAGGGGCATTATTGTAAAGAGGAACATTTGTCGTTGTCCAACTTTAAATTAACAGCTTTAAATATAAATTTTTCATGAAGTCACAAAGTTTGGGAAAATAATAAATTGTCCCGCTCTGCATACCTATAGAACCAGTTCTGAGCTAGTTGTGAACTCTCTAGTTCTAGGCTATCGTTTTTCGGGACTGTCCCTTATATTAGCTGCATGGTACATACACCGAGAGAAAATATCCTGGTAGATCAACGCGATTACGGGTTAAAACAACAGATTCTACAGTCAAATCACTTCCAAAGGATATACAGACATTATTTTGTTGAAACTAATTTTAACAGTTTTACTGTTGAACTAACTACTTTGAAAACAAAAAAAAAACGCTGCAAATCCAAACATTTTTGTTGCTAAATCAACAATTTTCCACAGTTGAAATTTTGTAACCTAAAAATAAATCTTTTGTTTTTCTATATGGCCCTTTATTTCTAACAATTACTTTAAAATGTGTATTTTTTATTGCTATTGGCCAGTTTTTTAAATCTTTTGTTTGCATTATTCTCTTCATCCTCCCTCCGTTCGGTTTCCAAGTTCAAATATGTAGCTTCATCCCGCTTGTTTTCCATTGCGCAAACTTCTTCGCCTTCACAGCTGGCTAAGTATATTGTGTTCTCTGTTTTATATTCTCCACCGATTTCAAACCATGACATCAACCTGAAATTCAGTCCAACGGCTCATATGTATAGTGGGAAATTCAACATTATATTGAATATCGAACTTTAGTGATGCTTTTATACATACCTTTTTCCAAAATAGCCCACGTATGCAAAGCAACAAGTAACAAGTTTGTTATTTGATATTGAAATAAATACTTTTTCTTTTGATATTCAACAGTAATGATTCGTTGAAGCAATATAAAGTTCTTAAATTTGTATGCTACCCGGGTTAAGGTACATATTTTTGTACGAAAAATTTCACAGCAGAAATTAATTAAAGTAGAATATGCTGGGAACGCCTACGCGGATATGAAAAAAGTTATACGTAGTTGAAAGCAGAATTAACAGGAGATTGTTTCGAAGTAATTTTAAATATACACTGGTAAACAAATTATTCGAGAAATCCGAGATTTGAGATTTTGTTTAGAGTTTCTCTGGCATTTATCAAGATACATTAACAGTTCATATACCGGTAGAAGCAGCGAAATGTCTTTTCAACGGCATCAAACATGTGTTGATAGGATAATCAGAAAAATCAGAAGTTATGGGGCCCATATCTCAAAAACTACACGTAGGATTAAAAAAAAAAGTTATTATCATTTTTTTATCAGTGTATCGAATGCTACCAAATGCAGTTACACGCAGGGCTCCACTAAAATATCAACTTTTTTGTTGACCTGTGTAATTGACAAATCAGATCTGTTGAACTAACAAATAGGTTTTGACAGATACATTTATTAAACTAAAAGCTTTTCGTTTATATAGCACTGTCTACTTAAACGTATTTCTGTTAACTTAACGAATTTAGGGATTAAGAGAAGAGAACTATTGATACTACTGTGATTATTTTTCTGAGTGTATGTTTTAATAAATTTTATTTTTAACACGCTTTTATTAGTTTCACCTGTATGTATGTGGGTATGTAACTTCTAGCTGCTGCCTAAATATATGCAACATATTTACTAATGAGATTAGGTTACAACCACCGCTATTTTCCAACAGATGGCGCGCGTGTATTTATATTTTTAAAATATTCACTTATTATTCTTATATCTTATTAGATCAGCTGGTTCGAATTGTGTATGTATGTACCTATAGGTACTAAAATTGTATTCCGCCAAGAAGGTGCAAATCCAAATGTCAAATAAAACGAATCGGAAAAAATTGTTTGTTGTAAATCTATGTGATTAATGACATTTGCAAAGAAAACAACAATAGCAAGAAACACATGAAAACGGAAGTAAGACAACCTGCTAGTTTGTTAAACCATGATACATGCTGATTAGTGCGTTTGCATGCTTTTAGAATTGATACAAATGAAGGGTTAGGGTGTGCACGACGTGCTCCCTGAAAAACTATACGTGTAAAAAGGATATACACGAGCGTTTATAGGTATGGCATGCATACACAGCTCCAATTCATGCTTCCAAAATTGATGTTGTATCCATAAGATCCCAACTGGTTATGAAGTAGTCCCAACAACATAAACAAGCAACAACAATTAATTAAAAACTCTTGCAAGGAACTTTGGAACGTTTGGTTGACAGAAGCTAAACAAAACACGTGTGTAAAAGACACACAAAGATACGCAATTGCAATCTGTGAGTTTAAGAAGCAACAACAACCAAATGGCAAAATCACGAAAACGACACTAATTACAAATTGAATGTTTACATTTTAATGTACATACATAGGTAAATAGTAGTGTCCGACCGAATATTTGGCCAAGCTTCGGTATTCGGCCTATTCGGTTGGTATTTTTTATTCGGCTTCGGCCTTCGGCTGAAAAGGCCGAATAGTCGAGGCCGAATAATAGATGTGTTTAATAACAAAAAAAAATTGACTGGATTTTACGAATTTTTGATTTTTTATAAGCGACAGAATATCGTAACTTCTAGTAATATGTTTTTGTTATTGAACAGGCCTAAGATTCCGAACGATAACTTACGCTAATTACACTGGATCACAAAATGAAATTTTTTGTCTGTACTTTCAACGTGACTATCCTACCTATATGTAAAATCGGTCGCTGATTCCGAAAATCGGGTTCATTTTTAATTCTATGGGAAGGTTTTTGAGATATCGGCAATTTACCGTTATTTGGCCAATTGCTCCACTTAATCCTGTATACCTCTTTAACGCAGTGAGATATCTTCTTTGGAGTGACACCATACGAAAGAAAATTAAATTTCCTTTTCATGGCTGCTATAACATTTTTCCCTAACTCTTATAGTCTCTGAAATATTAACGATTCAATTTGATTTTTTTCGATTTTTTACGATTTTTTGAAGAAAAAATTGACTTTGTCAGGCAATATCTTTAAAACCAATGTTTTCACCTTCGGTTTTAGTCCTTTACGTGAAGCTCCATTCTATTGGGAAAAAGATAAGCTATCAACGAAGAAAATCCATGGTAAAATGGAAAAGTTATAGGCGATCAAGTAAATACACCCAAGTCGCGCAATGCCTCTGCACGGGTATATTCTATGCATATTATACCAATACCTACACATCTGCAGTAGCAGCACATTGGCAGCGCAGTAGGTAACAGCGCATTTACGGGTATAACATGCATAGAATATACCCGTGCAGAGGCATTGCGCGACCTGGCTGTATTTACTTGATCGCCTATAACTTTTCCATTTTACCATGGATTTTCTTCGTTGATAGCTTATCTTTTTCCCAATAGAATGGAGCTTCACGTAAAGGAGTAAAACCGAAGGTGAAAACATTGGTTTTAAAGATATTGCCTGACAAAGTCAATTTTTTCTTCAAAAAATCGTAAAAAATCGAAAAAATTCAAATTGAATCGTTAATATTTCAGAAACTATAAGAGTTAGGGAAAAATGTTATAGCAGCCATGAAAGGGAAATTTAATTTTCTTTCGTTTGGTGTCACTCCAAGGAAGATAGCTTACTGCGTTAAAGAGGTATAAAGGATTAAGTGGAGCAATTAGCCAAATAACGGTAAATTGCCGATATCTCAAAAACCTTCCCATAGAATTAAAAATGAACCCGATTTTCGGAATCAGCGACCGATTTTATATATAAATAGGATGGTCGCGTTCAGAGTATTTTTTGGCTGTAGAGCAGTGTTATTAAATATCGTCACCTTATTGTGTCGATCAATTCTTTTAAAGTGTCATTAAATTAAACATAGTTTATTACACGAAAAATTGGTTTATCCACTTATTGGCCATAAAAACAAAGAGATCATAAGTAAAAATTCAATACAGTTTCAAAAAAAAAATAGTTTTATGTATGTATAATACTATGTTACAGCAAAAAAATAAGCAAGAAATTCAAGTACTGCTATTGTTTTATGGTTAAGTTTTTGAGATAATGGTAATTTTGTGTGTTCTTGGTTATCACTTCATTAAAAATTATTTTCGCGGAAGTCGCAGACCATGATTGGCGGAATACAATTTGAGTATACATACACAACTCCAACCAGCTGTTCGACTAACTTAACCTTAGTTGCTGGTCAACTATACACCGAAGCAGATAAACTCTTTTTTTGCCGTACAACATAAAGCTGTTGAACTTTAAGTATTGAATTTTATTTACCTACATAAAGACTGAATTTTTTTTATTTTTGTTTACAACTATGTATGTATTTTTGTAAGGTGTTTTGTTTATTCAAAAAACAAAAAAAAAATTAATTGTTATGAATAGAGCTCGGAAAAATAGGTGAAATCAAGCGCCTAAAAAATGCTACATTTTGTAAATTTTGGTTGTTTTCAGTGGCGGGATTACAATTTAAATATAAAGGGGTAGCATATTGGTATGGTGAAGATTTTATTAGAAAAGTTCTTAATCATGTTACACAAATTTGCAGTTTGAATAAACATACAGTGGTGTGTGATGAAATAAGGCCAAAGAGGGATTTAGTTTCTTTGACATTTTTGCTGAAAAAAAGTATGAAGAACACATTTTGTATTTTATATTTTTGTACATCGTCAAGCTTTTTGAAAGCAAAACAAAACTAGCTGTAATGAAAATAAAATTTGGGAAAAGTAAGTAAATTATGGCATAGTTAATGTTCCAATAACTCATAAACAAAAATGCAGAACGGTTTTTACCACGACAGAAATTTGCATTTTTACAGATATGGAATTATGCCGAGTATCCAATTGGAAAATTGTAAACCCTGAAATGGTCGTAAGAAAAAATAGGAAAGTTCAAATCAAGTTTTTTTACCTAAAATATGCAAATGTTTAAAGTCAGACCACTACAAATTAAAAAGTTGTATTATATATTCCATTTGCTAATATGCACTTGCCTCATTTTCATTCAAAATATATTTGGTTTAAAACTGTAATTGCTTTTCCTTCACGTGCGAAGATTTTGTCTCAAATTTAAACGAGTCACTACAAATTTTTAATTTTTTTCTTTATTCTTTATAATTATATATTTATTTAATATACCTTATTTATTATTATTCTTTATTATTATATTTATTTATTGTAGCTTTCTTTGCAATTTTTCACGTGCAACCCATAAAAAACCTTAATAATTTATTTTTCTGGCATCCTAGTAAGCAAAAAATCCAATTGCATTCACGGGGGCTTAGACCTGAATGAACCCCACCCACCCTTAAACTTGCCACTGGATGTGCTCACAAACATTACGTAGCATAATTTTAGGCGTTTGATTTTCACCTATTATCCGAGCTCTAGTTATGAAATAAAAAAAATCTCATACTTAAATATATATTTTTCTTATTTTGGTATTCGGCTTCGGCTTCGGTTTTCGGCCGAATAAAGGATTATGCCGAATATTCGGCTACGGCTTCGGCTTCGGCCTAAAATTCCAGCTTCGGTCGGACACTAGTAAATAATGACGAAGATAGGAGAAGAGGCAGAAGAACGGCGGCAAGTGAAGACAGTGATTATGTGTGTGGATTGCATATATGTATGTATGTACATTAGAGTGCGTTTAATTTGTATGAAAAATTTAAAAGTTCATAAAAAGACTGTATCGCCCCCTCAATCTGTAGTAACATGGTCAAAGATATCACACATAAATCTTGGTCCCGATTGGTGGCGGTGAAGGCGTGGCGCATTGAGGTCAAAGTTCAGAAAACTCTATGAAGGGTCAAAAAATCAAAATATTTTTTTTTAATTATCTAATACCCAAAATTAATACTTCTATACCCAATGATAACAAATATAAATTTTGGTCCCGATTGATGACGCTTTACTGGTGTTTCAAGGGGGTGAAAGTTCAGATTACCATATGCGACACTAAAAATGTAAGTCTTCTATGGCAATCTGAATATTGACCCCGATTTTGATATTTTGTCGCGTTGTACAACAAGTTGGAAGGTTAGTGGATATGTTTGACAAACTTCATAATTTTGTTCTCGCTGAAGTGAAAGCATCGCGCGCATCGCGTTGGAAATAAGAAATAAAAGTGGCAACATTTAATAAATTGCTACAAAAATATTGCCACATGTGCAATATTAAGTGCGAAAAATGTGAACAGTTAACTTATATATTTTTATAACATAAAAATTAGCATTTTTTAATTATTACATGTACCATCCGTATGCATTGGCTTGTTGTTTACTTTTCAAAGCGTTGGTAAAAATGATGTTTGACGGTAAATCGACGTAGCAGTTGGAAAGTTGGTGGCGAAGCATGCGATTTATCGTACGACGGTGTAGTACGATAAATTGTATGGTTAATGGGCGGCATTGGGTATAGAAGTATTAATTTTGGGTATAATATAATTAAAAAATAGAGTTTCCTGAATTTTGAGCTCAATGCGCCACGCCTTAATCGCCACCAATTGGTACCAAAATTTATGTGTAATATATTTGACCATGTTACTACAGATTGAGGGAGCGATACAGTAAAATATCGTTAATTTGAATTTTAAACGCACTCTAATGTACATACCCAGCAAAAAATCGACGCCTTATTTAAGAGTTATGGCATACGCAATAAGGCCTGAAAATTTTAAGGGAAGCTAAGATGTATTGGCAAAGGCTTAAAATAAGGCTGATTTTCCTGTGTTGATGTCGTCAGACCATAAGGAATACTCTTCCTCTCTGAGAGCACACCTTATTTATAAGGCTTATGCGCTTGCGAAATGAGGCTTGTTTAAGGCCTGAAAATCAAGCCTTATGTGGTGTATTTATACATTTTAAATATTTTAATAATAATGTATTTTTTGTTTAGCTTCATTGCATGTCGGTTGAAAATGGACTGAGGCGATAAAACGCAGTTACGCTCGCCACACATTGCTAGGGTTGCCAAATACCTTTCCCGAAAAAATCAGTACATTGCCTTCAAAAAAAAAAACAATATATGCGGAGAAAATCGTCTTTATTACTGGCATTTTGTTTCCGTATCTTTAACTGTCAATCATGTTTCTATTACATTCAACGTTTGTGTTGCTGCCTTCTTCCTAATTGTTTCATGGTTACAAAAGTCAAATGAAAACAGTTGGAAAATTAAAAACAGTCCAGGGTGATATATATGAGTACAAATCAGTACAAAATCCAAAAAATCAGTATTTCTTAAGGTTTTTAAAACCATCAGTACGGGGCACGAAAAATCAGTATTGTACTGATCAAATCAGTACTTCTGGCAACCGTACACATTGCACTTTGCTCATAAAACCTATATTCCCTCTCTCTCTGTTTGGGATGTGTCAAAATGAAGTATTAAAATATTTGGAGCAGAGAAAATGAGTGCAAGCAGCATTGCCAGCGTATTCCAGTGTAACTTCTCTGCAAGCGCCGTGATAATCATTTGACCAATCAATTGATGATCACATGTGATCCATAACTCTCCATCAAGAATTCCTATCACATTATTAAGGGCAATATGAAAAATGTGATGGAGTGAAGTGTATACGTGTGAGTTTGAAACTCGCTCCCACTTATGCGTAATCATATGATTTTCTATATATAGCTGAACTCTTTCCTCTCTCACTTTTTACCCATCAATGTTGATGTAAATACCAGTCACATATGATCCATCAAGCGTGATATATTAATCCGTCAAATATGATCCATCACACTTGATATACGAATCTATCACAGCTGAGCCATCAAATTTGATGCCTGAACCTTTCAAAAATGAGCCACAAACAAATCTATCATAGTCTATATTTATTATATTCATTACACAGATATTATTTACATATGCATATGAAATAAAATTAGATTTTTAACACAAAAAATACACTTTTTACTGCTCGCGGTGATGGCTAAGCTCGACAGTCTTGCATACGCCTCTCTCGAATTCTATGGAGTCGACTTCTTGGAAGACATCTGAAATTGAATTCAAAAAAAATATATATATGTAAATGTACATCATAAAGCTGGTTTGACTTAAATATGTATGTACTTATCTTCATTCTTTAAAAAACGGTTATTAATTATTATTTTTTATTTTCTTTATTCACTATTAAATTATATTTTTAGCACACGAAAGAACGCGTTCAACTAGCTTCCACGAATTTGATTTTTTTTAAACGAATTATGAAAAAAGCAACCCTGTCCTCTCACAGATGATAAAAAAGTGTGTCAATGTATTAGTGTGAAACTTTTGCATGTGTTAGTTTCCATCACACGGGTTTTGCTGGGTTGGCTTCAGCTTAGGCTTACGAGTGGGGTATGCACGTACATATGTATGTACGTACATATATATGTATGTATATATATTGTCATCTTTACGTACGAGCGATATTACACCTTGGGTGTGTGTGTCCGGAATCTCAGCTCAGCTGGTCCGGTACTCAATCATTCACATCATAATGTCAAAATTTAGCGATAATTCAAATCCAATTAGCTTATTGAAAAGAAAAGACTTATTTTCGGTATTGGACCTACCATTTTAATGCAGTGTCCGAAACTTCTCCTCTTATGTTCTTTATCACGACTAGGTTTAGACACAAACAATAATAGAATAGAAAACGTCAAGGTGGAGTTCAGAATAATTATACATATACTGTTTTTGAATTAAAATTGTTGTTGTTTTCGTCAGCCAAAAATTGAATGTGCTTGTATTCATCAGCCACAAAAAAACGTATGCTAGTTTTCGTATGGACGATATGTAGGTTCATAAGCACGAAAATTTACAAATGTTCAAGCTGTAGGAAACCGTTGAGTTTGCCATAAGGGCTAATGTGAAAATCGAAGCCACTTGATTGACCAATTGATTTATTTGGTGTTTGCCTTCTTTGGCCGCCTTTAATTAATTAATGCGCATCATTTAAAGCAGCATCATTTAAAGCACCGACAATGTAAAGCCCACCAGCCACCCGGCCTTTTATTGATCTGCACATTAGCAGAAGCTTGGCATGTTTTTGTTAATTCTTCTGAGTTTTGTAATTATGTACCAATCTACATAAGGTGTGCTGACCTGCAGGATTTGCTTTGTTTAAAAAATTCTTTTATAATTTTTTTTATTTTATAAATATGTAGGTAGTAGAAGCAACAAATGCACACTTTAAATAAGTTTGAAATATCTAAAAACCGAACTTTCCTCGGTCTGCAGACCTCAGCAAAAGTCAGATAAGTTTAAAAAAAGTGAAGGAAAAAATGATATTTTCAAAAATTTGTCCTTTTCATGTCCTTATCCCTTTTTACTTCGTATTAGTCTCCCACTACCTTTCCGTATACTATTGCCTTTCCCTTTTCTTTTTCCTTTCCCGTCACATTTCTGCTTGCCTTTCCCTTTCTTTTCTGTCTTTCTCCCTTTCATTCCCCCTCTTATTTCTTCTCTCATTCCGTGTCTTACTGTCTCTTCCCATCCTCTTCGTTCCATTTTCATTATAATCTCCTTCTCCGTCCGTTGCCTTTCCCATTCCCATTCCCATTAACCTTGGCATAACATATCCCTGTATTCCACTTCCCTTTTGATACCAGCGTTGCTTAAAAATATTCTGTGGCATCCGGGTCCCCTCTATTACCCATAATTGAGTACCGGGCCTAAGAATCACTATGAAAAGAGCTATATTTAGCAGCCCTGCTCAATACCTTTCATTTTATATCAGTATTGCTTAGCAGCATCCCGGGATCATCCGGGCCCACGTATTAACCCACATCTGGAGACCCGACCTAGGAAGAGTGAGTTCATACCTATGTCAAATTCCAGCTCAATACCCTTCGTTTGATACCATTATTGCTTATAATATTCGAGGGTCATCCGGGTTCACGTTGTGACCCATATCTGGAGACCCGACCTACGAATCATAATGAGTACTATTCTATGTAAAATCCCTGTTCAATAACTTTCATTTGATACCAATATCGTCCAAAAATATTCAGGGGAAAACCTGGTCCACGTTTTGACCTATATGTATATAGGGAACCGAGTTCCGGATTTGAAAAAAATATGAATGTAAACCATCTAGGGCAAGGTGCTCAGCTGGTGTGTAAATTTTGTCAAAATCCCTCCACGCGCTTGGGCGACAGCCGGCGACAAAGACATAGGGTTGATTTTTACATATGAGTTGAATTTTTTGAACTGAGCAACCTAAAATTTTTTCGACGGCCATGTATTTTAATGAAAGTGGGTAGTATGGCTCACAACGCTTAAACAAAAATTGGTATTTAACAAGAATTTTTCGAAATTCGAACTATTTTCAAAGTTATAGCTATCAACAGTTTTTTCTAAATTCTTAGTTTTTGCCGATTTTCTCACGATTGGTCAAACAGATTTGGCTAAATTTTATATATTTATATAAAAAATGATATCTTCTACCAAACTGCATTTCTTATTTTTGCAAATAATTTTTTTTTTTGCAAACATTACCTATTCGCAATTTTTATGTTCTGGACCGCGCACATTGGGGTATTTAATCAATCTGGGCGGCCAAAACTCTTTTTTGGCTTTAAATTGTTAATTATGTTACCCATGGTGATTTCAATTCAATTTAACATTAAAAAAAATGTGGCTTTACATTTTTAAAAAGTGATGTAGTGAGACCAAACCGACCTCAGATTTGGATTCAGAACGTCGAAATACATGTTAGTAGGTTAGGTCGATGAAATGTGCCATTTGGGGCTTTTTTTAGCTTTTCGCAATTTTCTCGAAGTTTTGGGGGTATATTGGACAAGCGGACTTTGGATTCGGAGCACGCCGATGTATATGTTGCTAGATGGGTGTTCTCGAATCCACAAACAACTAATTTTTTTTGTGTGTGGTGGGGTCATTTTTCCCAACGTGAAAATCGCCTGTTTTTCTTAAAACCGGAAAAACCCGGGACCGATCTTTCTTGAACTCAAAATAACAGGGAACAGACTATCTAGAAAAAAAAAGAGTCAGTACCGGGCAATGCCGGGCACCTAAACAAAAACCCTTTTGAAAACAAAAAATTGGGAAAAATTTTTTTTTTAATACATCGTTTTTTAAAAATGTAATTAAGAAGACGCTAACAACTAACTAAATCTCAATAAACATGAATTTTGTACTCGATTACCTGTATTATAAGAATCCATAACAGTATTCTAAAAAACTTCACTTAAAACCGTAAAAATATTAATTGGAAATGTTGAAACTTTAAGAACGTTATAAAATGCCGCGAGAAATACACGAATGACCAAACTTTCATTGACTGTAAAAACTTTGTGTTTGAGTTTTGAGAATAAACTTTTATTGAAAATGATGCGTTAGGGTCCTGGCCTACTAAAAAATTTTATTTTTTGGAAATCGGGCCAGTTTTAGGAAATGAGGTTTTGGCCGCCCAGATTGATAAAATACCCCTATGTGCCGCGGTCAGATGGCACTTTTGTATAATGTTGTTGGGCATTCCATTAGTAACTATTAGCAAAAAAAAAAATTTTGAAATCGGTTCTACATAAGTACATACATATGTATGACCATACATACCCTGCAAAAATTCCGAGTACTCCATTCGCTAATTCATGGAGTGCTCGCTATGGACCAACCGAGAAATCCATAACTTTCCACATTTCATACAAAACTAAGTAAGGAAGCCTAAATTCGAGTGGAATCGAACATTAGATACTCAGCTGTATGCTTTCATTGCTTTTTTGAGTTTCATGGAAACACGGCGAATTTTATATAAAGCGAGTACCGCATAAAGTGGCCGTAGTCACGCCTATTTTCAAAATTTATATCAATCATCCAACTAAGCGTAAAAATATTATTTGTAGTGCAAAATTTCAACACTTTATGACTTCTAGTTACAAAGATGTCACGTTACAAATTCCCAAAGGGTGTTCCAGAAATATCTTTGTTAAAAAGTAGGCGTGCTCATAAACCGATTTCAATAAATTTTTGCGTGTCTATTAACACAAGTTATAAAAGCGTATAAACCAAGTTTCGTCATAATATCTCAATTATTTTTCGAGTTATAGGCTAAGAAATCTCGTATATCCCTTTGTCTAAAAAGAGGCGGTGCCACGCCCATTTTCCAAAATTTTTTTTTTATGCTTTCGGTCTATTGTGGAACTCATTCCGCAAAATTTCAATGAATTACCTTTATATTTGACAAACATATCGCTTAAAATGTTTTTATTAGGTTAAAGTTCCCATATATAAAATTAGGCGTGGTTGTCAACCGATTTCGCTAAAATTTTGAACATATATTACCACAAGGTATAAAAGTCATAAGTCATAATATAACAGTTATTTTTCGAGTTATGGGCTCAGAAATCTCGTATATTCCTAGTTCTAAAAGGAGGCGGTGCCACGCCCATTTTCCCAAAATGTTTGTTTTTTTTCTTTTATGTCGAAGTTGGACTCATTCCGACAAGATTTCAATGATATATCTTTATATTTGACAAAGATATCGCCCTTTATAGTTCCCATACATATATAAAATTGGGCGTGGTCGTCAACCGATTTTGCCAATTTTTCGTCCACACATTTGCTTAAGTAAGTATATCACGCTTACCAAATTTCATCGATATGTCTGCTACCGTTTCTGAGTTATGACATATAAAACTTTCAACGTTTGCCCCTTAACAAGTGGGCATGGCACCGCCCATTTTCCAAAATTTCACCAAATTTCTTCATAAGGACATGAGCTCAATACGTGGGTGAAATTTTATCACTCCAGCTGTATTAGTAACTAAGATACCACATTACCGATTTTTTCTATATAGGAAAAGTGGGCGTGGTCCGATTTCGCCCATTTTCAATACCAACCCGTCCCAGTCTGGATACCAACTTTCATTCCAAATTTCATCAAAATATTGCAATTTTTGCGCGAGTTAGAGTGTTTACAGACGGACGGACGAACATGGCTCAATCGATTTCTCTTTTCACGCTGATCATTTTGCTATATATAAGTCCATATCTATCTCGATTATTTCATTCTGTTACAATCCACCGTTATGTGATTAAAACTATAATACTCTGCGCACTAGTACAGCTGAGTATAAATATGGTCCAATTAACATTGCATGTCATTGCAATGGAGTATATACTCCAGTTCCGCATAACAATCAAATTAATCGATGGAGTACCTAACATAACTACATATCGTCGTACCATACGAAAACTAGCATATTTAAAATTTCTGGCGAAAGCTATCAATAAAAAAGTTCTGTACGAAAAGTAACAAGTTCGACTTTTGGCCGACGAAAAATAACAAAATCGACTTTTGTCTGACGAAAAGTATCAGTAATTATTAGGGCAACCCAAAAATTGCTCTAGAAAATACTTTTTTGGCGCCAAAAAATTGCCGTTAAACTTAAAGAATTGGCAATTTTTAGCTTTAAAAATTTTTTATTTCAATTCATTTTCTTTAAACGTAAAAACTATAATATTAAAATGTATGTAAACCTTAGGTACATGTTAAGGTTCCTTTAGATTTTAAAGGAATTTTTAATTTGATTATGAAATCGGCCCTTAATGTCAAACGCCCGACTTAGTAGAGAAATGTTCAACTCAGGCGTTATACAGGGCTGCAATGAGCATACGATATTACAAAAAATTTACGATCAAACGCTTGAGGTCACAATGCGATTTGCTTCATATATTTCCATACATTTCTACTCACTTGTCAGAAGCGCGACCGACCGAACGCCAAATTTGGATTCCGGTATAAAAAATCTAATTCATATTGCCACATACGGCATCCCCGATCAACACAACAAAAAAATGGGAGCGAGAGCGGAGCTCGCAGCAAAAAAAAATTGGGAGTTAGGAGCAGAGCCAGGAAAAAAAATGTTTGAGAATGGAGCAGGAACGTAGCTAAAGAAAAACCAAACTTTTGCTCCGATGCCCTGGTTGTGAAGATTAAACGAAATATATGTTTATGTGGGGTTAGATGTGCAATAAAATTTTGTTGAAATTACCCGATGTCTATACATGCCATATCTGGAGCAATTCAATTGACAAATTGAAGCGATTAGCCAATCGGAGAGCAGAAAATCCGTAACATATTTTTTCCGATTTTTTTTTTTTTTGTAATTTTCATTTAATAGTGAAATTAGCATAAATTAGCATTTATTAGGAATTTGGCAATTTTTAGCTCTATCAAAAGTAGGTCAGAATGTATAATTTTTCGTAATAACTATCCTAAATTAAGCATTATGTGATAGCTACCATAGAAAAAAACTTGCTTGTGCCAATTTTTGGTTGCCCTAGTAATTATATACTGTTTTTACGTTAAAATTGTTGTTCTTTAAACGAAATTGATAGTTTTCGTCAGTTAAAAGTCGAACTTGTTACTTTTCGTCAGCCAAAAGTCGATTTTGTTATATATATTTATATTTTTTATAATTTGAAACAATTTTTGAAATAGGGCGATCTTATTCTCAGCCGTCGATATGTAATTCATAGATTCCTTTTCGGAAAAGTTTAAAAGGTCACTATAATTCCATATTCCATGTTGAATGTTCTAGTGAGTAAGTACCTACTTTCTAAATTCCAATTTAATGATTTTTTTGTTCGAAGGAACTAAATGAGTAATTGTTTGTGGAATAACAAAGAACCCTGCAAAAAAATGTGCGATCAATCCCGAAAGAGATTTGTCCTCGATTGATCTCTTTCGAGAACAATCGGTCCACAATTAGTCCCCGATTGTTCCCGTATGGTTATAAATGTAGACTAATTGTAGATCAATTGTTCCCGAACGGGTATAAATGTAGACTAATTGTAGATCAATTGTTCTCTAACGGGTATAAATGTAGATTAATCGCTTTCATCCCGAACGGGTACAAATCTAGATTCCTTAAATGTTAAAATATGCAATGTATTTAAAAAATTATAGAGCAACCGGTAAAACGAATTGAACACCCTTTCTTTTAATAACAATGATAAATAATAATTTTTAATGTTGCCTAAAATATTCTATGAAAAAATCCTTTACATTACGCTCATATAATGAATACTCAAAACTTACAATTTTTTTATTTATTTATTGAAATTTTTTTCAGAAGTAAAACATTATATAATCTTTATTTATATATGCATTAACATTTATAATTTTTTAAAGATTGTTATTAAAAATTGCCTTGGCGAACAACTTGGAAAAATCTACATTTGTACCCGTTCGTGCTGGAAGCGATTGATCTACATTTGTACCCGTTCGGCATGTAAGCGATTGATCTACATTTGTACCCGTTGGGGATGAAAGCGATTAATCTACATTTGTACCCGTTCGGGATGTAAGCGATTGATCTACATTTGTACCCGTTGGGGATGAAAGCGATTAATCTACATTTGTACCCGTTCGGGATGTAAGCGATTGATCTACATTGGTACCCGTTGGGGATGAAAGCGATTAATCTACATTTGTACCCGTTCGGGATGAAAGCGATTGATCTACATTTGTACCCGTTCGGGATGAAAGCGATTAATCTACATTGGTACCCGTTCGGGTATACAAGTTGAACAATTAGTCTCTTCATAGGACAAGCTCGAACAATTGCGATCAATTCACTCCATATAAAGGGATGTAAAATTGTATTAGTCGCATGCTCCCTTGCGATTGATCCCGGACGCGCCCCGGATTAATCGCATTTTTTGAAGGGAAATAAAAAATGTAGGAAGATAAAGGTTGGTGCTCACTTCAATAGATATGTAGGTACATATGTACAATGTAATGTATGTACATTGTACATACATATATCTTTGATGTATTAAAGCAAAATACAATTGAGTAAATAAAGCAAATTTGATTTGGCAAATAATTTGTTTATGTTTTGTGAATACCATTTTGATTTTCTTGTTTCTGGATCTAAAATAGCAACAAAATATTCATAAAGTTGCTGACGATTGTTCATTTCTAGAAATTAGCACCATTTTCTGAGAAATAAATAGAAAACAGTAAATAATTCTCAATTGCTTGCCTTCTGTATTTTTTTAAGTTTTATTAAAAGACGATCAACATAAAAAGGGGCTATGATATTTCGTTTAATTAGCGGACTACTAAAGCTCTGAAATAGCTGATTTGTTTAATGATAACATCAAATGCGGTCTTATCTCATTGGGCTAGTTTCAAGTTGAAAATCCTATGGCCCGGTTTCACCAACCATACTTAAAGTTAGTTTTAATAATACAATGGCGCTATTATAACTCTGACGAGTTTTATGGCCGAGCTTCTCTCCCAATTCGAGGTGTGCTCCTTTTTGTTTTTCCTACTAATTGGGTGGACCTACAGTTTTATGCCGGCTCCGAACGGCGAATGCATTTTTTGTGAGAAGCTTTTTCATGGCAGAAATACTCTCGGAGGGTATGCCGCCCACTGCCGAGAGGTGACCGCTGCTCTTAAAAAACCCAATAATTGGATTTTTACTAATTAGAAAAATTTGTTTGGCTCGGACCGTGGTTTGAACCCGAGACCTCTGGCAAAGCAGGCGAGCACTCTACCCACTGCACCACAGCGGCCACAGCAGTTAGTTTTAGTCATGACTTAAGTTAGTGGGACTAAATACATACATACATATTTATATAGTTTTACATGCAATAACCCTGAAATCTTTTTTGCCAAACAGTTTTTTTTAGTTGTATGTATGTGCTCAATTGATTATTATGGTACTTACCTTTTGGATATTGAAGCGAAACAAATTTTTAGTTTTACGGCCTTATTCCGGCGTGGAAACATACTTTACTGGTGAAATTAATAATCTGGTACTTTAAACATCCAACAACATTTCGTATTCTGACAACAGGAAAATTAAGTTACCACCTCAATACGTTACCATTTTTAGCCCGATTACATTCCGTTCGTATGGAAGTACTTTGACAGCGTTTCCATTTGTGCCAGAATACCAATTGGTTACAATTCACAGTAACATAAATTACCAGTAAAGTGATTTTGCGGTACCGATCGGAATAGGATTGTTAGTCAAGTCAGGAAGTTACTAACTCGTAACTAAGTTTAGAACGAGTGATGAAACCGAATACATCAAAATTGCGGCTAACAGTGTTTTCGATTCTGGCCATAATGTCGCACTTATGTATATTGCATTTTTTTCGGGCTGTCAAATTTTTTTGCTCTATTCCACATAGATTCCACACAATTTTTCAGGGTTGTTTGTCCCATTGACAAAATGTGAAACTGTCCCCGACTACAGGACAACATTTTCTGCTCTTAACTTAACTAAAGGGGTTGTATTATTTTTATACTCAGCTGTACAAGTACACAGAGTATTATAGTTTTAATCACATAACGGTGGATTGTAACAGAATGAAATAATCGAGATAGATATAGACTTATATATATCAAAATGATCAGGGTGAAAAGAGAAATCGATTAAGCCATGTCCGTCCGTCCGTCCGTCTGTCCGTCCGTCTGTCCGTCTGTAAATACTCTAACTCGCGCAAAAATTAAGATATTTTGATGAAATTTGAAATGCAAGTTGGTATCGACACTGGGACGGTTGGTATTGAAAATGGGCGAAATCGGGCCATGACCACGCCCACTTTTCCTATATAGAAAAAATCGGAAATTTGGTATCTCAGTCACTAATATAGCTGGAGCGATGAAATTTTACCCACGTATTGAGCTAAGGCCCCTAGGAAGAAATTTGATGAAATTTTGGAAAATGGGCGGTGCCACGCCCACTTATTAAGGGCCAAACCTTGAAAGTTTTATATGTCATAACTCAGAAACCATTGAAGATATATCGATGAAATTTGGTACGCTTGATTTACTTACTTAGGGAAACGTTTGGACGGAAAATAGTTAAAATCGGTTGACGGCCACGCCCACTTTTATATATGTGTATTATAAAGTGGCCTAATAAAAACATTTTAAGCCATATCTCTGTCAAATATAAAGATCTGTCATTGAAATTTTGTCGCATGAGTCCAACTATGGACATAAAACAAAAAACACAAAACTTTTGGAAAATGGGCGGTGCCACGCCCACTTATGAAGGGGCAAACATTGAAAGTTTTATGAGTCATAACTCAGAAACCGTTGAAGATATATCGATATTGGTACGCGTGATATACTTAATTAGACAAATGTTTGGACGAAAAATTTCCAAAATCGGTTGACGACCACGCCCACTTTTATATATGGGTCTTATAAAGTGACCTAATAAAAACATTTTAAGCGATATCTTTGTCAAATATAAAGATATATCATTAAAATTTTATGGCAGGAGTCCAACTACGAACGTAAGACAAAAACCGTAAAAATTTTGGAAAATGGGCGTGGTACCGCCTCTTTTTATACGAGATTTCTTAGCCTATAACTCGACAAATAAGTTATATATAATGACGAAACTTGGTATGTACACTTTTATTACTTGTGGTAATACATGTTCAAAATTTTAGAGAAATCGGTTTGACGGCCACGCCCTCTTTTATATATGGGTGTTATAAAGTGGCCCAATAAAAACATTTTAAGCGATATCTTTGTCAAATGGAAAGATAATTCATTGAAATTTTGTGACATGAGTTCCACAATAGACCGGAAACATAAAATAGACAAATTTTGGAAAATGGGCGTGGCACCGCCTTTTGGACAAAGGTATATACGAGATTTCTTAGCCTTTAACTCGACAAATAATTTATATATAATGACGAAACTTTATGCAGCACTCGCTTTATATAAAATCTATCAAACGCAAAGAAACAATGAAAGCATACAGCTGAGTATCTAATGTTCGATTCCACTCGAACTTAGGCTTCCTTACTTGTTTTTCATCACATCACATGAAAAATGCAACATTTCCATAGGGCACAGAGCACATATTTTAATGTTGCCATGTAATAATGCATAATTTTCGGTCAGAAACGAAAACGCTATAAGATACTTTCATATGTATGTAGGTAGGTCTCTCGATGGCTAAATTTCGCTTCAAAGTCAGTTATTCAAACATTTTTAAACCAGCTGACAACAACTACACTCAGAAAAAAAATCATCAACACGATTCGTGTAAAATTAACACGATCGATCTTTACACATAGAACAGCAACAATTTTTTTCAAATTACACACAGAGCCAAAAAGTTCACCTACAATCAAAGAGAATGCCACCTAAAAAAGCTATTTGGCCGAGGAGAGGGAGAGGGGGCAAAATTGAAGAAATTTTTGCTAGAAATTCTTCTGGATTTTAGCTTGAATTTCTTCTTAAATTTATTTAAAAGGATATCGTCTGAAAACGAGGAGATAACTTCTTGTTTATTAATTTTTTATGTCATTTTGTAAAAAAAATTAAATTGTTAGAAGAAATCTGCTTGTTTTTAGGAGACAATTTGTATAAAGCAAATCAATAAGGACATCCTCTAATTTTTACTTGAACCTTTTTGAATTTATTAAAAAGGAAAACTTTTTATTTTTAAAAGAGCCCTTATTAATTCAAATTTTGCTTTAAACGTCTTAACATACGTACATACATACATATGTACATATATACTCGTACATACTAGAAGTATGCATAACAGTTATTGCATCAGCCACGTTTTATGCGTGCAATTACATGTTCAAGAAATTAAAAGGGAGAACTTTTTATTTTTAAAAGAGCTCTTATGTATTTCCTCCGTTCGTCAATTTCACTACGGCTTTGCACATTTCTACAATTCTCAAGCGATTAATGAAGCACTTGGTATAAAGAGTTTATTATGTCCATCTGCACTTATATGAAATGAAATGTTGCCCTTTGTCTGAATAAGTCCTAGGAAAATACTAGTTGACTAATTATGTTTTCCGATGAAAATCAAGATTCTCTTCTTAATAATATTAAACAGGGTTTCTTCTTAATTTTACAGGTTATCTGCTAAATTTATGTGAAAAGTTTCCATATTTATTCTAGGAGTCATCTTCTAAATTTTATTTAATAGGTTTTCATCTTAGTTTTATAGGTTATCTCTTAAATTTTACTGAAAATGATTTCATCTAAAATCCACGGGTCATCTTCTTAATTATATTGAAAAGGTTTTCATATTAGTTTTACAGATTATCTACTTAGTTTTATTAAAATGAAATATCCAGTAATAATAAGACGGACATCTTATTGGAGAGAAAGCATAGAGAAATCCGCTAAACTTTGTTCTAATTTATAGGGCATTTTAGGTGGTATTTTGGCTCTGTGCACGATGTTTGAAACATGATTTTGGCTTTGTAACTGTCATCTGAAAATTTGGTAAATTCAACCAAATTCATGGTATAAAAAATACAGGTATGTGCATTGTCATTTTGACGCTGTCTTTTTGATTAAAAAGCAGAGTTTTGAAGTTGGATCTTATGTCAGTTTTGGAGTATAGCGATGCCAGACTTTTATTTTTTGAATGCGTAGATTTTTGGTTGAAAGTTTGGGTATTTCAGGAATCAAAGGACAGAAAGAGAAAGCAGATTTATGGAACTTCCGGTAGCTCCTCTTCGCTCACTCCACAAATCTTCATCCACTCTCCGCGAATAAAGGGTATCGTCGGAAATTGGAAAAATTTTATATCACCGTCTTTGCAGCCATATTTGGTATTATTGCACCGCGGAAATAAGCAACTCATATTGTTAAAATCTAGGGTACATATTTTTTTGTAATTGGATTGGACATATGTACATACATACATATATAGACTGAAATGCTCACTTAGTATGGTGGTGTACATACATATCGTCGTTTAAAGTGTAAAACCGCGTGACATTTTTGCCAAAAATGAGATTTCATCAAAAATACATTCCTGGCGTCCGTCCCCATCCATTCATGCAACAATTTTGAGATTCACACACCGCATTTCCAAATAATGACACAGTTTCAAAACCGCTTTTTTAAGGAAATTTTTCGAACCAATAATAGGTGTTATTGCTTTATAACTGTACTGTAATGTACTAAAGTTGATTATACTTTCATAAACACGAAATGGATTATAACTTTGCTTTATTGAAGAAAAGTTGTTACGTACGCCTGCAAAACCGCCTATACGTCACTATTGAACAAAATAAAAGACGCAAAACAGCTTATAAATACATAAGTAAGCCAATAACTGCACATTTAACTGTTTTCCGCCAAACTGATATTTGGATTAAGAATATAATCCAAAAATCTACCTTGGTTTGGATGTGAGTTTGCAAAAATCCGAACCGTTTTGAATTAAAACAGTTTTTACTGCCTCCTGTAAAATTTGGGTGGTAGCGGATACGCGGTATTGCACTTTATGCGACGATATGGAGTTATAATAGATCAATCTCCAAAACCTCCCAAAAATATATACCAGAGTGATCACAAAGCCTAAATTAAAAGTGATCGTAACTACTAAACTAAATTAAAAACTCACCGAGAATACCGGAAAGGGGCTACTTTGTAGTACGGCCAAACTGATATTCCGCGAATTAAAAAGCGAAATGAATCTTTTATGAATCACTAATGAAATTCATCTATGACTGAGGAGGCATCAGTGGGTACTTTCAAATAAAGACTGCTGAAGTTTTCATATAAATGGTTTGCTTTTTTCAAAAAAAAAAAAATAATAATTATAATAATAAAAATTGTACTCAGAAGAATCATCAATGATCATTCACCAGTGAAACAAATTTACTGCAGGATGTGTAATTTTTTCAAATTGAAAAAATTTCTTTCAATTCAAATTGAAAAAATTCGTTACTATGAATACCATGGTTACAATTTATTTTTAAAACAAAGCAGTGAAAAATACTATTAATGGAGGATTTTTATCATTGAGTAGATATGGCAGCACGAAATGTCATAATCTGCTTAATTGTCAGGTGGTTAATATGGCGACGAAAACTTGACGTTTGTTTTACCTGGTATACTTATACCATGAACCAAATTTTATTGTTGATACAACATGAAGAAATTTTAAAATATACAAGATGATTCAAATATAAAATTTTATTCCTAAATGTCATTTGGAATTTGGTTTATTTAACATGATGATAGTGTCAATATAAACTAAAAAAAATGTTAGAAAAATGACGTCCCAATTTTAGTGTTAATACAACATGAAAACAAATGTTAAAACAACAAGAACCACAATTAACAATAAAAGTTGGTTGATATAACACAAAACAATGATCACACATAGACGTCATTTGGAATTTTGGTTTATTTAACACGATGATAGTGTTAATATAATTTAAAAAAGTGTTAAAAAGAACGTCAAAACTATTTTGAAACATACACAATTTTTTCAACGTTTGAAGTTCTGCTGTTCGTGCAAAATACAAATTAATATAATTTATTTTTAACAAGAAGAAAATTTTGTGCCGTGGCAATGATGGGAGTTTAGCATCATTGGGAGTGCGTGATAATGGTTTTTCCATTTATATTTTTAGTTCGCAGGTGAGTTCAAAGTGGATTGCATTTTTGTTTCTAAAAGTTTTTAATGTTCAATATTTTCAGTTTGACAAAGATACCTGCAAAGTAAAGTATCTATGTATATGTATGTATACTTTGTGCAATAATTTTTATTTTATCCATTGAAATGTAAGTGATTTGTTTTTACTGTGATGATTTTAAATGTTATAATGTACATATGTGTCTGTATGTTTAATATTGTGTACTTATGTATAATATAATGTTTGTTTTATTATGTTTGTTAATAAAGATTACGCCCCTGAGGATGCCAAGGTGTTTGGCGAAACGTTGGGCAATCAGTGGATGTAATTACATTTTTATGTGACTTCGCACTTGCAACCTTTTTGACCAAAATCCCAATATATGCTCATATTACTTATAAGTTGGTCAGCTAAAATTCACGTTCAATATTTTCTTTTTCCCCTTCATAGTTTGCAATTTTTACCACGAAGAGATGTTTAGCGAATGGAGTCTTTCACGCAGCATGCGGTGCATATACCGTTGCATTAGCGGCCAAACATTACTCGGTGCCAGTGATAGTAAGTACTATCGCCCATGTATAAACTATTCGTATGAGAAGGACGCTTTCAATTTGGTCGGTTGTGCGGGTGATGTACTCGAATATGCTTTATTGATCTGATGAATATATATTTTATGTTTTATATGTTTTTTTATTTAAAAAAAAATAAATTGTAAAATCAACAAGACTTTCTAGTTAATTTAACAATAAATTTAAGGTAAAATCAAAAAGATGTTATTGTTAATTCAACAGGACCATTTCGTGTTAATTTAACCAGCTTAAATTGTAACATCAACAGGAAGACTCAATACTTTTTAGTGTTAATTCTACAGTTGTCATCCTGTTAAACTAACACTTGACAGTAGTGTTAAATTTACACGTTTACATGATGGCATACACTAAGCATCGTGTTGAAAAAAATTAACCACAAAATTTGTTGATTTTTGGTTGATTTTAACTATTTTTTTTCTGGGTGTATATATACTATATGTACATATGTATGCATGTAAGTACATATCGTCTTTCATAGAATTTATTTTTAAAAAAATTTTAAAGTGTTAGTTTTCGTATGTTTCGACGATATGTATGTACATATCTTCGAGTATCATACGAAAAAAAGCGAAAAGGACGCTTACCAAACAAAGAAACTCTTTAGAACTAATGACTGCCACTTCTTGTAAAATTTTGTTTATAAATATTTTCTTTCATTTCTTACGTTTACAAAATGAAACCAATGACTAAGCAGAAATTCTACGTAATGGTAATGCGGTATTTGTTGCTTTTTGTTGCGATTTAATTAAATTACAGTACCTTAGGTACATCCTTGTTGGGTGGCATGTGCAACATATATGTACATACACATGTGTTATATGCAACAAAGCAAAGCCGTAAAAGAAATTAATAAATACAGATTTTGTACATTGAAGTTGGAGAACTGCAACACATTGCACAAAAAATAACCACCACCTTCCAACTCCAAAACTCCCAGGTTATTTGGGGAAGGCGCAATCATTAAAGGTGGTGAGCATTGCAGGGAAAATAGCAATAAGTGGCAAGCGGACCGCCCTTTCTGCACGCGTCGAACTTCCGTCCACAGTTCTCATTTGTAATGTTCTTGCAAATTGGAGGCGCAAGAATTACGCTTGGCATATCAAAGTAACGTGGCAAGTAAGATAAATGTGTTGCAAGTTGCAACTGCTTTATGTATGTGTATGCTAACTATAAATGTACATATGTACAAACATACATATGTTTTTATGAACGCAAAGTTATGGGGCAGTAGAGGGCAGTTATTTCGCTGAGATGTACATATTATGTGGAAAGAATTGGCTCTGTATGTTTACGTGTGTATATGTATACATTTATACGAGTATGATGCAACCACAATGAGCAGTAAAATGTGGTAAATAGCAACAGGAAGAAAAGCTTTCATCTCAAACCATCTATGTACATACATACATATGTATGTATGTATTTTACTTACGCAAATAACTGTCATCCATTCTGTAGACAGAAAAAATAGTTTGTCAAGCGCATTTGGTGTCACTATGTAGTCCTTTACGTCCTGAGGAGGCTGATGTTTTGACATATTGTTAAGATACATTTGTGTTGTTAAGGCATAATTCTGATGGGAATCTTATCATAATCCATCAGTAATGAAAACAAACGATTAAAATTAAAATGTTATTCATAAGTAGTAAGTATATGTATACCGATCTCTCCGTGAATCACAATCGTTCCATACAACAAGCTTGGCAACATGACATGGGAACCTTAAGTTTGGAAACACCTTCCCAAATAATTACAAAAGTGTCAAGTTTAACGTAAGCATAATACCTAAATATCTGACAAGCCCAGGGCTGTGTGATTTTGATTTGACTGAATCACGAATCAAAAATATTTTCTGATTCTTGATTTAAAATCAGGGACCCATAATAATCATTATTCGTTATATTTTCAGTGAAAAAAATCAAATACTTGCAAACATCGTAGAAGAGTATTGAGTTTGTGTATGTGCATGTCTGAAAGAGATAATCATTATTTTCTGAGTTTTATTTTCTTGATCAAAAATAAAACTTATTCCTTGAGTGATATATTTATCGCTCAGAAATAATCATTATTTTTTGAGTTTTATTTTTTTGATCGAAAATAATACTTATTCCTTGAGTGATATATTTATCGCTCAGAAATAATCATTATTCTTTGAGTTTTATTTTTTTGCTTAGGTCGAAAAACTCAAATCGTCTCTAAAGTGCTCTGGAACATAATTACTAAAAAATTCCCATCGATATAACTTCGCGAATGAGTGATATTTTTGATCGAAAAAAATAAAACTCAAAAAATAATGATTATTTCTGAAGGATTAAATATCGCTCAAGGAATAAGTGTTACTTCTGATCAAAAAAAAATAAAACTCAAAAATAATAATTATTTTTGATGAAATATAAAAAACCTCAACATATAATGATTAAATGGCGATTTTTATTATAAAACTCATAATGATTACGGTCCCTATTTTCAAATAAAAGATAATTTTTATTTGTGATTCGTTTCAAAAAATAATTTTTTGATTCGCATCAAATTTGCATAAAATATCATTTTATTTAGATTTACATATTAAACATTTGTTAGAAAAATTCCTTTATTTGAATGTGAGGTGTGACTTTTTAGATAATAAAATATCATGAATTTTTTCGATTTATTTATTTCTTGATGCATTCGCCTTTAATCTATTCGTTTTCTATGTAGATATACATATGTATATATATGTAAATAGCAGTGGCGGACCTAGCATAAATTGCCTGGGCAAGCATATGTGTGAAGCATAACCATTAGCCATTTATGTAATTTCCTTTGCTGTATTATTTAAAAGTCTGATTGCGTTCCGTCATTGACTTTGATTTAGAGTTCTCGATTTCTTTTTAACATTTTCGAGTGGCCCGAATAAATGCTTTTCAATGCTCGAACGCTCGTTTGTTTGTTTATTACGCACTTGAACAATTCGGGTATTTGAAGATCGTTTTTTCTCGTTTATTTTTTTTTTTGTTTTTTCATATGTATTTTTTATTTTTGTTTTCCTGATACACATTTTTTTGTTTGTATAGGTACTCAGAGAAAAGGAATGAAAAATAAAATTTTTATTTTTATAATGCACGTTTTAAACCAAGTCATTTTTACTTTATAAATAAAAATTTTTAAATTAAAAATTAAACTTTTTAAATTAAAATGTATTTAGGATTTAAAAAGAAACATGTTTAAATTAAAAATTAAAATTAATGGAATAAAAACGAAAGTTTTTCCTTCAAAATCTCATAGTGCTTAAAATAAAAATAAACATTTTTAAATTAAAATTGTTTTTTCTTGATTTTGGAATTTTATTCTGAACATTTTTAAAATAAAAAATTTCGTATTTACATAATTCTTAAATATAAAAACGTGCGCTAGGGAAATCTTACACGAAAGCGCAGAGGTATTTTTAGTTTCCTTATACCGACGGAAATTTAGCAGTAGCAAGTGTATTTGCTTATTGCCTAAAAAAAATGGGTGCTTTAGTGTTTGAAAAACTGAGGTAAAATTTGATTTCCACCGCTTTTTAAAATTATCTTGATATTGTGCCAATAGTCGCCAAAAATCACAATCAACGCTTTTATAATCTGGTATTTGATATTTATGTTTGCATGTACATGCACATGTAAGAAATTATGTACATAAGTATGTACATGCAAACGAAAATATCAAATATGCATATGACTGTGAATACTGTTGAATGCCGAAGCCAGCTTCTCATCCCCATACAAATTTCATGTGAAAAATAAAAAAGTGTTTTGCTAGTTTTTTTTTCAATTTAAGTATGAAAATAAGCAATTGATTTCTCCTTAGAGAAAGCGAGAAAACAAGCTATGTTATTCTGTTTTGAAAGCCACGTAAAAGCTAATGTGTGGAAACGTTAAAGCGTGCTCACTGTGTTGTGATTGGCTGTACAAACAAAATACACATTGTGAGCAGAGGTGGGCGATAAGGATTACATGTGCAATCGATTACACATAGGATTACGATTACATTAATCGTAATTTCAACTTTTTTACGATTACGATTACAGTAATTCTTATTTTTGTAACGACGATTACGATTACAGTAATTGTAATTTCAAGTTTTTTACGATTACGATTACAGTAATCGTAATTTTTGTAACGACGATTACGATTACAGTAATTGTAATTTCAAATTTTTGACGATTACGATTACAGTAATCCTTATTTTTGTAACGACGATTACGATTACAGTAATTGTAATTTCAAGTTTTTGACGATTACGATTACAGTAATCCCTATTTTTGTAACGACGATTACGATTACAGTAATTGTAATTTCAAGTTTTTGACGATTACGATTACAGTAATCCTTATTTTCTGTAATCTTAAATTACAAAATTTAAGAATTACATGTAAAAAATTATTAAAATTGCTTTTTCATACTAAACGGTGTAGGGAGGAAAATATGCTTGGCTCTGAAAGAAGTGCTAAAAACTACAAATAATTATGTAAAGCTTGCAATTTCACACACATTATATACATTTTGAAATATTTGCGGTTGAGATAGCAGCTTTTAGTGGGCTGGAGACAATGGCCTCATGCATAAAAATCGAGCTGTAGCTCACACTAATTTTCTTCGTAAAATGTGGATTTTGCCTGTATAAAAAATATGTATTACAATTGCTAGATTTTACTAAATAAATTACTTAGGTTTATCTCATAACAAAATTAAAAAAGTAATAAAACTCCACTGCAACTTTTGAAGATGTAAATGACCATAACTATGAAAAGCCAATATTAGATGAAGATTTTTTTGACTTCGGCGGTAAATACCTAACTACATATCTATATAACAACTTAATCTATATTTTATTTAAAACTCAATATACCTTTAGAAAACACTGATTTACCTGAAGTGCTTCCTGGTAGTGGCTCAAACATTATAGGAGAAGAATTTTTTAAACATTTGAACGATGCTGATAGTAGCCATGTCTGTTTTAAAAGATATCCTCTGATAAAGAAAGCATCTTTAAGATCCAACACCCCGCTTACATCGTCAGCACCTGTGGAAAGGCTATTTTCGTTAGCGGGCATTATAAACAGTCCTCGACGCCATGTACTTTACGATGTTTCTTTTGAAAAATTAGTTCTGCTTAAGGCTAATATTGAATATTATTGAATGTAAATTATCCAAACAGCAGTCTTAATTTTGTATCTTTATTATTTCCGCTAATTTTCTCTCTTCTTAATACACATCCCAGTTTTAATTGTTTACTTAATGTGTGAGAAATAAACACATATGAGTCAGAATTTTTCAAATCAGCACAAAAAAATTTTTTTTCTTTGATTTTTATGATTCGTGTCTTAATCGATAGGTCTCCGTGTCAAGAATTAGTTCCCGAAATATTTTTGCAAAATGAACATTTTTGCAATAGTTATTCGCCAAGTAAGTTTTACATCAACTTCTTTAAAAAAAATTACTGTTAATCGACGGTACGATTAAATTTAACGCGAACTACGCCAAATTTTAGGTAATTATGTATATTTTAAAATAGTTTTTGAAAAAAATTAAAAAAAAAATTTTCTGTATCCTTTTTAAGGATAATTGTTGTTATCAATGTTCTCCGCCTAGGAAAAATTCGGAAAAAATATTGTAGATGTAATGATGCATCGTAAGCTGAATTCCGAAGAAAAAAAGATGGGGACTCTTACCGTTTAAATGCAAAATGCGATTGAACGATTCCCCTCTTCAGCTTAGTAACATTACACTACTCTAAAATTATTAATTTGAAATAATTCCAAGAGATTCAGGTATAGGGGAGTTGGACCGGTCTTCCTGATCTCAAAAATTGTTTTCTTTATATTTTGTATGGTTAGTTTTCGAGATAACGGTAAATTTTTGCAGTTTTGGGTATCACTACATTCAAACCTATTTTTCGCTAAGGTTGCAAGTGCGATAACCGCAAGCAGTACCTTGTTAGAAACATAATTAAAATACGCTTCTAACGACATGCAACTTGCAGTGATTGAACAAACCCTTGCTCGTCAAAGTCAGAATTTTGTTGGTTTTCTGATTCATTTTTTTATTCAAATATTTATCGTTTTTATAAAAAGGATTATGCACAGTATACACAGTAGATTCTCTACATTACAAAGTTTTGGCAACGGTTGTTATGAACGAGTGGTACGATCGAGTTCCAACTAAGGTCATGGTTTACTAGAAACGAGTGCTTAAAGCATTCTTTTCGATTTATGCTCCTCTAGTGAGCATTTAATTACCTACCACTTTTTTACATTTTCTGGCTCACTTTTTTCATTTATCCTTTTACGATCTACTTACTATCAACTGTGACCATAGTTGGAACTCGATCGTACCACTCGTTCATACCAACCGTTGCCAAAACTTGTATACTGTGCATAATCCTTTTTATAAAAACGATAAATATTTGAATAAAAAAATGAATCAGAAAACCCAACAAAATTCTGATTTTGACGAGCAAGGGTTTGTTCAATCACTGCAAGTTGCATGTCGTTAGAAGCGTATTTTAATTATGTTTCTAACAAGGTACTGCTTGCGGTTATCGCACTTGCAACCTTAGCGAAAAATAGGTTTGAATGTAGTGATACCCAAAACTGCAAAAATTTACCGTTATCTCGAAAACTAACCATACAAAATATAAAGAAAACAATTTTTGAGATCAGGAAGACCGGACCAACTCCCCTATACCTGAATCTCTTTGAATTATTTCAAATTAATAATTTTAGAGTAGTGTAATGTTACTAAGCTGAAGAGGGGAATCGTTCAATCGCATTTTGCATTTAAACGGTAAGAGTCCCCATCTTTTTTTCTTCGGAATTCAGCTTACGATGCATCATTACATCTACAATATTTTTTCCGAATTTTTCCTAGGCGGAGAACATTGATAACAACAATTATCCTTAAAAAGGATACATAAAATTTTTTATTTAATTTTTTTCAAAAACTATTTTAAAATATACATAATTACCTACCATTTGACGTAGTTCGCGTTAAATTTAATTGTACCGTCGATTAACAATAATTTTTTTTAAAGAAGTTGATGTAAAACTTTCTTGGCGAATAACTATTGCAAAAATGTTCATTTTGCAAAAATATTTCGGGAACTAATTCTTGACACGGAGAGCTATCGATTAAGACGCGAATCATAAAAATCAAAGAAAAAAAAATTTTTTGTGCTGATTTGAAAAATTCTGACCCATATGTATGTATGTATGTAAAAATTATTATTATTTCTTGGAAAACGATGTTGGGTAAGTATATCACAGTTTTTTACACATTGTAATCCCAGAAAACGAGAACAGTAATCGTAATTTCAAGTTTCTTACGATTACGATTACAGTAATTCTTATTTTTGTAACGAAGATTACGATTACAGTAATCGTAATTTCAAGTTTCTTACGATTACGATTACAGTAATCGTAATTTTTGTAACGACGATTACGATTACAGTAATTGTAATTTCAAGTTTTTTACGATTACGATTACAGTAATCGTAATTTTTGTAACGACGATTACGATTACAGTAATCGTAATTTCAAAATTTCTAAGATTACGATTACTGTAATCGTAATCATCTTGTAATCGTAATCCTTATCGCCCAGCTATGATTGTGAGGTGGATTGGTGGTGTATTTGCGCTATTTTCTTGGCATGCTTTTAGGCACCGGATATACTGTGGGGGCTATATTATTGAGAACTTAAATAGTAAACGCATTTAAAACGTAAAATAACCAGATTTTAAAGAAATTTGTAAAATGAAATGAACGAAAATATGTACGCAAGCCGGGCTTCTCAGCTTGTATGAAGCGCCCGCCTCTGGTAAATAGGTATGTATAACTCCAGAATCATCCTTCCTACTGACTCTTAAATTAAGCTTCACGCATTTTATCTTATTAGTTGTGTTATTTTTCAATTTGCCACAACTATCCCAACCACCCCAAAGTTGTTTGCTTTCAAAATCCTTAAGCCTGCACACACGTGGCCACATTGTAAAGTCAACAAAATTTCTCCTGCACTTGTATTGCCTCTAAAGTTTGCGTTTGGTTAAGCAAGCGTGAAATTATGTAAAGAACGCATGTTTGTTGTCTCAAATCGGGCTGAAATGCATACTTACCTAAGCCATTTAAATTATTTATAGCGTATTTTTTGCTCTTTAGATAATTCATATCGACTTATCTTTTTCATGGCTCAGTTATTTTTTTGTGGATAATAATTTTTTTTTGCTTTACCTATATGCAGGGAGTGAAGGACGTCGCCATAAGTGAGTAAATTTTCGAAATACAGTGTAGTTTATAAAGTGAAACAAATTGTGCATCATTCGGAGTAGGTACATATGTGTTCTACAGCGTGGGTGGATATTTTTTTCATAACATTCCATGCCATTCCAACGTCATAAATATATAGTTATATAATGAAAATCAGTAACATAATGACCGACTATAAAATAAAGTTACGTACTTACATACTCTAATTAAAAGCAAAAATATTCACATACACATACTTTTTTACTTATTTGTTTTACATTAAACCAGCTGACCCGCCAGACGCTGTTCTGCATAAAATTTATTCCTATAAAGCCTAAAGAAAAATTCCTAGATTACCGTGTTGCTCACCATTATCTTAAAATCGATAGTAATGTCTGCGAATACTAAAAAATTGTCAATTCTCTGAATATCCGTATCCCTATCGCTATCGCTATTTGTATGCCTAACCCTATCCCTCCAAGTTTTGGTATCCTACTCTGAAAAAAATACCCGTAGTTAAATCAACAACTTTCCGCTGTTGAATCTCCGTCTTTGATTCAACAGCAAAAGTATTTGTTTTAACGGCAAAGTTTTTGATTCAACAACTTTCCATAGTTAATTCAAAGACGGGCGTTTTTGATTCAAAAACTCCCTTGCTGTTGAAAAATTTTGAAGTAAATAAAAAATAGAAATTTTTTTTCCAAACTTAAATTTTCGGGAAAAATTTATACATACATATATGTATGTATATGCAATATATAATTACAAATAAAGGTAAGTCACAATAATAATATTTATATATTATTATAATAATTTAATATTATATGTACATATGTACATACGTTTAAAAATACATATATGTATTTTGTATTTTCAGATTAAATATGTTTGATTATCCCGTTTTTCCGATAGCGAGCAATCGAGGTAAAACTTATCGGCGATGATTGCGCAGAAACCTACAAATCTGGCGGTCGGAAAACAATGTAAGTTAATATAAAGAATGTGTTATGAAATAATAAAATAAAATCAGTTGTGTTTAAGTGTTTGTGTGTGTAAAAAGCCCTACAGACAGTGATAGTCATTTGATATATCATTTGAGGTGCAGGATTGATGGATATTTCTGCCACTACTGCCTACAAGTTTCCATAATCTTTATATTGGCGGTGTGAAAATGTGATGCAAACCTTTGTGGCCGTGTCTCTTTCCACGCATCGTGTTATTCAAATGATGCATCAAATGACCATCACTGAATGGAAAAAGTTTGTTTGGTGAAACCGGGCCTTAGTATTAATATTACTATGTATGTAAACAGATATTATATAAAAAAACTAAATAAAATAATATCTATTATATTGAAAAAAAAATTACTATTGTTTACAATTTTTTGACGTTAACTTAAATGCGTAAGTATTTGCTTCAATGGTGCCCATTTTTGGACCAAAAACTTTTGCAGTTAATTCAAAAGCAAAAGTTGTTAGCTTAAATACGAACAGTATTTAAATCAACAGTGCTCGCATTTGGACTAAAAATTTTTGCTGTTAATTCAAAAGCAAAAACTGTTAACTTAAATGTAAAAGTATTTCTTTCAAAAGTTTCCGTTGTTAACTTAAATACGAAAAGTATTTGAATCAAAAACGCTCGCATCTTTGAAACAACAACGGAGCGTTGTTGGGCACATTTCAACTGCGGAAAGTTGTTCATTTAACTGCAAAAGTCTTTGTATTTACAACGTTTTTTTTTCAGAGTACGAAAAACACTTCCAGAGATATTCAGCATGAACGATTAAGTTTGTATGGGAGGTGCCACGCCCCTTTTCCAATAGCTCCCATTTTTCCTCGCAAGTATGGTACAGTTCTTGTTTATTTCTGTACTAATTTCCAGGGTCATACCATAAACACTCCCAGAGGATTAAGTTTGTATGGGAGGTCCCACACCCCTCAATATTTTCAACTTTTTTTTATCCTAAAACCGATTCGAGGTAATTGCGAACAAACTTGCAGAAGGAGGTATTCAGTTTAGTCCAGTGGTTTTCAAGTTTTAAGGGACCGAACAAACCACGACTTATTTTTATATATATAGAGAAGATACAATTTGCTTTACATCCAAATGTGAAGCAGTGCCAACGAATACCGTAATTATATTCTAGGTTAAGGTTTTATAAAAATTGTCATATTCTAGGTCGATGCCAATATAGCCAAAGATACCACATATACATTTTTATCCAGATCGGAAACGGTTAAACGAAGTTAAATTTTTTGTAAATCTAATACTTAAAAATACCAAATGCAAATTTTAATCCCGATCGGAGAGATGATTAAGGGCTGTTGCAGAGGAGTCAAAATTCAGATTACCATACACGCATAAAATAGTTCATGAATTTACTGTAGTGAATTTTATGAACAAATTCATTGATTTTAATGAAATTTTCATAAATTTAATCAAGAATTTCATAAAATTTGATGAAGGCTAGCAAGCAAAGGACAAATTCGATCTGTTTTCTCGCTCGTTAATTCGATTAGTGAAGCACTTAGTATAAATAGTTTATTATTTGCATCCTCACTGAAATGAAATGTTGCCCTTTGTCCGAATAACTCCTAGGAAACTACTAGTTGGCTAATTATATTTTTTAGATCCCTCCGGCCTTTTTCCTTTTGATTTATTTATTTTACATTTTAAATATTTTTTACATTTTTATTTAAAAAAATTAAATTATAAAAAAAATGCAGTCGCCTTGACATTGACGAGATTCGAACCTGAGTCGCTCGATTCCAAATCAGACGCCCTACCACTGTGCCATCGCACCACTAGTATTGAGCATGTCAAATGCAATTAAACTGTAGAAAAAAATGCATAACATTTTTTGAACCCGTTCATAAAATTTTTATAAATATGTTCACAATTTCGTTCATATTCATAAACCTCGTTGATTGAAATTCGAGCTTATGAACGCTGTTCATTAAATTTTAATGAACACGTTAGTTGCTTCAAAATCAACTATTAAGTATTTTCATTAATTTTAATGGCCGAATACATTAATTTTATGTACGTTTCGTGTAGTAATAATTTTATCGTAGTCGGTTTATAACCACGCCTATTTTTTAACAAAGATATTTAAACAATGTCCTTCAGAAATTTGTAACGTGACATCTCTGTAAGTTAAGTCACACAATGATTACATTTTTCACTAACGAGGATATTTATACGATACCCGATTTATACAAAACACACTGTGTTTCCATGAAACTCAAAAAAGCAATGAAAGCATACAGCTGAGTAACTAATGTTCGATTCCACTCGAAACAAGGCTTCCTTACTTGTTAAAACATATGTTGCTTATATGTACATATGTATATATACCTATGTACAAACATACATACAACGTGCACTCCGTTCAGAGGCGCCATGACAGTATATGATCATGATTTGCGATATAACTCTTTACATTACATAAACACATTTTACATTTACATATCATTTAATTTTCTAAAATATGTATAACCGCCCGCCACCCTCATATCATCTGCCACGGTTCAGACGTTAACTCGATTTCCTTATTTGCCGAATGCTGCAATGACCGGAAAATTGTTATTATTTATTATGTTGTATGTTATCGGTTGGCTGTTCAAATCTTCCAATACCCCTTGCTCCTTTCACACCTCCTTCTTTAAACCATGTCTATCGCAAGCATAAATTTTATACACATAGCAGCGTTGCCGTTTTGTGGGTAATTCCCCAAATTTGGGGTATTTTTTAATATTTGGGTAATTTTTGGGGAGTGATGATTTGATGATTTGGGGAATTTTGGGGAATTCGCCTTTTAATAGTTTTATATGAATAATAATACCTATAAAAAAATTAATTATTTTCATGAGTTTCTATTACATTCGCATTGTGCGAAAGTGTGCATGAGTTTTTGCAGCATTTATTTAATCTTGAATTACCAGCTGGTCGAACATGTACAAGCAAATTTAATAAGCCCATTAAAGTAAGAAGTTAGCTAGGAAAAAAATAAGCAATTTTATACCTTTCATGAACATTATAACATTGAGCCAAAACAGGTTTGTCGAAAGTTCCAGAAGGAGAAAAATTAGACCCACCAAAATATATACCGATATGTATCAGAATCATGAGCTAGCTCCTCAGTTGTTAAGATACGCTGATCATTTGTCGGAATCGGCCAAATTGGACCATTATAACATATAGCTCCCCTACAACCAACCATACATTTTGGGATAAAACTTCTCCACTTAAATAGCTAAGATCATTACAATATTTTTTTATAAATATTTGCATAAACAACCCACAGAATTGGAGGTATGTACTATTTAATGTTTCATTTCTCTCTTACTTGTTTTGTTTCTTTATAACCTTTTTTAACCACACATATACGAGTACATACATGAATTTAAAAATACAAACCGTTATAAAGTAAAATAAATTTGAAAATACTTGTTTATTGGAAATCTCTTGATAACACTACCCGACAAAAAATATCCTCGACATTTGATTCCTATGTATTCCTGCCGATTCCTAATACATATGTAATCAAATGGTTCAAAAGTAGAATAGTTTTCGAGATATTTTGAAATTTCAGTTTTCGAGCTAAGAAGAAAAGGAGGATTACTAATCTGTCAATATCTCCGTTATTACCGTCTTGACTTTAATGTTATTTCATTTCATTTTGAGAGGATGAAATACCCTTTCCAATTCCACATAAAATCGATGTTAAAGTGATGGAATTATGGCGGACAAAAGATTTGTTTTTATGAAAAGAATAAGTTAAATAAAAGATGTATAAAATGTCGAGAATATCAAAATTTTTGAAATTTTGTCGGGTAGTGCAATTTGAAAATTTGTATGGGGAATTTTGTTCAATTATGGGTAATTTGAATATTTTTTTGGGTATTCTCAAGAATTTAAAACGGCATCGCTGACACATAGGTATGTACATACATACATACATAATTCCTTTTCGGTTGCTGGTTATTGCTTCTGATATTTGGCACCTGTCTCTGTTTAGTCGTAGAGGCGCTCTTAGATGATTTATAAGCGCCGGCTTTTTGCCTCGTTAGTTCGTGTGGTAAATAAGATTTTTAATGTGCCTTTGCTTTTAAATTTTACATTTGTACATACTTATGTACATACATATATCAAAGACAATCAAAGAAGTGCGAACTGCAGTGATAGATACAAGATATTTTAAAGATAAACGGTTATAAATACATAGGGAGCAGTTTTAAGAAGATAAGGGGTGTTAACAGTTTAGCATTAGATGTGGCTGTCATAAATTTTAAGTATGTAAAGTCACAATGATACAGTTTAACAGACCGATACGATTTAACACAAAAATGCGACATTTGATCGATGATGAATTTGGTATGTGATGCGTATGAATGGAAACAGAAAACAAAAGAGGAGACTAAAATGTTTTCCAAGTCTACTACTGAGGAAAAAAGCTCCTGCACAGCCCCAAGAGAAACCACAACAGACTCTGAGGAAAAAAGCTCCTGCACAGCCCCAAGAGAAACCACAACAGCCAATTCAAACCCCAATGCAGATTGAAACCCCAATTCGAATTGACCAATACCCAGCCACATATGCTCAAGCAGCAAAGAAAGGCGTAACACCCCGCTCGAACCCTAATAATGCCATTCCAAATAGTAATAAAACCCACACCCCAACGCATAACACTAACGAAATGCGAGAAATGATAGACTTACTGAAACAAGTCATGCAACAAATGACATCAATGATGAGCCTCCTCGTCACCCTCACGACTAAAAACTGTGCATCTTCAACCGGTTGAAAATTATAATTTGGAATGCCAATGGCCTATCCAAACACTTACTTGAAGTTAAAACTTTACTTCAGACCCACGATATAGATATACTCCTCATATCTGAGACCCACTTTACTGACAAAAGCTACTTTGAAGTACCCAACTACAAGTTTTACCACACAAAACACCCCAGTAACAACGCTCATGGAGGCTCAGGTATCTTGATACGGAAAAGTATTAAACATTACAGCACGAATTCATTCCGTACAAATGCTATACAAGCCACAAATATTGTCATTGAAGACCCGAGCGGCCAGCTTACACTCTCTGCTATCTATAGCCCGCCGAGGCACTCTATCAGCACTGCAGAATATGAAAATTTCTTCAAAACTCTTGGAAATCGATTTCTAGCTGAGGGCGATTACAATGCCAAACACACGTTCTGGGGCTCTCGTCTCATTACCCCTAAAGGAAGACAACTATATAATGCTATTAGCAATCTCAGTTTAACTCCATTCTCTACTGGAACTCCCACTTATTGGCCAACAGATAAAAATAAAATACCCGACTTAATCGATTTCTGCGTGGTGAAAGGCGTGAATTCTTCAGATATAAATTGCAAATCGTGCTTTGAATTGTCTTCCGACCACCCTCCAATCCTGGTAACAATTGATAAAAATTTTACACCGGCAGCGGAACAATGCAGCCTTTACAATCGGAAGACTGTTTGGGAATACTTCCGACACATCATCACGTCTAATCTTGACTTCAAATTAGCCCTGAAATCTGCTGAAGATATAGAGGCAGCAGTCGAACATTTTAACAGCTGCATCCAACAAGCTGCATGGAAATCAACTCCCACCCTCATCAGACAAAAAAGGACAAGCGTTACCCACAACATACAAGCTAAGCTCAAAGAAAAGCGACTCGCAAGGAAAAATGGCAACAAACCCGTCACCCCGACGACAAGAAAAGATTAAATGCTCTCACCAAAGAACTCAAAAATATCCTCAAAATTGAACACAACAGACAAGTTCAACAGTATCTCAGTAATATTGGTGCAACAGCTGCAACTGATTACTCCCTTTGGAAAGCTGCTAGTAAGCTAAAAAGGCCGATTTTCTACAATTCTCCAATACGAATGGAAAATAACGAATGGTCGAAAAGTGACGCAGAGAAAGCAAATACCTTTGCACGCCACCTAAAATCAGTATTCACCCCACATGATATTGAACCCCCACTAAGCACAACAACAGAAGTGAAAAATACTCTGAGTCATCCCTATCAAATGGACCTCCCCATAAAACGATTCGCAATATCGGAGGTAAAAACCGTAATAGCGATGCTCAACCCAAAGAAAGCTCCTGGGTACGATATTATTAATGGCAATGTACTAAAACACTTACCTTACGAAGGCATAAAATTTCTCACCCAACTTTTTAATGCAGTACTAATAACTGCATTCATACCCCCTCAATGGAAAGTCGCTCAGATGAAAATGATTCTGAAACCAGGAAAGCCCCCTGATACGGCAGCGTCTTACAGACCCATTAGTCTGCTGCCCATTGTCTCAAAAGTCTTGGAAGTTCTCTTCCTTAAAAGACTCCTACCCAAAATAGAAGAGCGTAACATTATACCTAATCACCAATTTGGCTTCAGAAGAGGACACGGAACAATTGAACAAGTACATAGACTTACCGAGAAAATCTACTCTGCCTTTGAGAAAAAAAAATACTGTACAGCTGCCTTTCTAGATATATCCCGAGCTTTTGATCGCGTATGGCACGACGGCCTGCTCTATAAAATAAAAAATACTCTCCCTACAAGCTACTTTCTATTTATACAATCTTATCTAAAAAATCTTTACTTTTTCGTCAAAGAAGGAGCAGAGCAGTCTGAGCTTTACGAGAGCTTAGCAGGCGTCCCGCAAGGTAGTGTAATGGGTCCAATACTGTACCTACTTTACACATACCACCTCCCAATAGCAGAAGGAGTCACTATCGGCACTTTTGCCGATGACACTGCTGAACTGGCTTCAGACCTCAACCCTAACGTCGCCTCACTCAAGCTTCAAAGAAGTTTAAATAAAATTACCCATTGGCTGAAAGACTGGCGGATAAAGTCAAATGAATCAAAATCTGTTCAAGTGACGTTTACCACTAGACGTAACACTTGCCCACCCGTAAAACTCAATGGCATTGATATACCGCAAAGTGACGTAACAAAGTACCTGGGTATGCATCTCGACAGAAAACTAACATGGAGAACCCACATATTCACCAAACGAAAAGCTCTTGATATAAAACTGAGAAATCTTTATTGGCTCATGAATCGAAACTCCCAACTATCAATCGACAACAAACTCCTGCTCTACTCAGCTATCTTAAAACCCATCTGGACCTATGGCATACAGCTATGGGGAACCGCAGCAAACTCAAATATAGAGATTCTCCAAAGATTCCAATCGAAAACCATTAGAATGATTGTAAATGCGCCCTACTACGTCACGAACGACCAACTACATCGTGACCTAAAGATACCTACTATCTCTCAAGAAATCAGAAAGTATGCTGCATCATACAAAATGAGAAT
Organism: Urophora cardui; assembly: GCA_960531455.1. NCBI lineage: Eukaryota > Metazoa > Arthropoda > Insecta > Diptera > Tephritidae > Urophora > Urophora cardui. Next base: position 86,828,889 of record OY482671.1, on the reverse strand, counting down.
ATTAGCTCACCCCAACCCACTCGTTCTAGCCCTGACGGCAAGACCAACCAATTTCGTACGCCTCAAAAGAAAATCATTTACAGATCTTTGCTGATGCACTACAATAAATGGATGCGCTACTGAGAGCAATCCATACATGCCCACCATGTTTATTAAGTCATTATTAATTACTAATTACTTTTAACGAACCACAAAATTGTTAGATGTATTTTATTTATACAGTTGGCAAAATATATTGGATGCTAAAAAAAAAAAAAAGTCTACTACCACTCTGAGTTCATTTTAATATCTCTTGACTTTTCTTTTCTCGAAAAGAATGTTGCCCTTCTATATTTCAATTGTCAAATTACGTAAACCGACTTTCTAAGTATAAAATAGCTGTATTTGTAAATGCTTCGTCTGAGGTCAATATTTGGTGAAATTGCCACACAAACCTACAAGATGGCTAAGAAACCTTAACGGGGCAAATTTTTTTTTTTTTTGAAAAGAAAACGGCATCACAAAATCTTTCAGGTCAGGCTTTATTATCTCATCGGATATTCGAGAGCAGGCATGAATAATGAGGCATCAATTACAGATCACCATTCCTGCCGTGACAGGCGAAATTATAAAACAGGGTCTCTGTAATAAATGAAGAAAGCAGCACTAAAATTATAGAAATTATTAAAAAAAAAACCGATATAATAGATAGTTATGATTGCTGTAAGTAATGCAAGTTGAAATGCACACAATAAATGTAGACTATCCATGTAGCCGGAAGCTGAAAGCAAACTGACGATGCTCCGCAAGTACGAAAATGCAGATGATGAAAATCAGAAACTGTAAAGCAGTAAAAATGTGAAAACAGTCGCGGGGTAGACATAACATTTTCATCTAGCAAAAATACAGCCACACCGCGTGGAATAACACTGCTGTCCATATTGTCCACCTTAAGAGCCCAATAACAACAATTCGTAAAGAAAGACATGAACGACTCTATCAGCAGGTAATTTATATGAAAGAACATATGGTGGTGGAGTGCTCCGAACTGATTTTGGAAAATACTTAAGAGAACACGTACGAAAAAAAAATAAATGTAATAGCGACATTTACATACGTACATACATATTAGACTGGCCGCAAATTTTTTTTTCTCGAATTCTATTAATAAACACTGCCTAAAAGGTGAGGTATGGTATAAGAAATAACGTCCTATTTTTTTATTCAGATCGCACCAAGCTTTGTTGACCCTCATCAAGCTTAAAAGGTTAAAAAATTTTTTCTTTAATTAATTTTTTATTTTTTTATTTTATGAAATTTCAAGAAATTAAGAATAATAAAAACAATATCAATTCAATAAAATGGACTTTTTGTGAGACGGAAATGTCTTACGATAATGTTCAACTACTTGCAGTAGGAATTGTTTATCCTCTTCGTCATACGTTAAGGTACGGTTAAAGTCTGTTATCAACTTAACTGCCCTTTCGGGTGCATCGTTCACCACTGCCAAAGTTTGACATGCCGATTTCGCTTTGCGATAATCATCTTTGGTTTGCCACGTAGAAGGATCCGAATTTATAAATGATGTATTAATATTCAAACGTGTAAAAAATTTATTTGTTTTTGGAGAGACAAAGTTAGATATATCCATTTCACTGTACGAATGCAAATCTTCAACTGACGCAACAATTCGTTTTGGTGTGTCGATCTCGACATCAATCTCATTGTCACCGATGTTGATTGCTTTCACCATTTTACGCTTTATTTCCAAAGAAATGCTTTCATCGAAAAATGATAACCCAACAATTTCCTCACTCAAGTACCACAAATGGTTTTTTATCTTATGCAACAAGGCATTAGAAACTTCTTTATCAAAATATAAAATGGCATCTTTTATTAATTTGAGATCTTGTGCTGGTGCATCTATTGCATAAGGTTTACATGCAACCAATATGGAACGTAAATCTTTGTCAAGAAGATACAAATACTGCGAAGGTTTTTCAATTCCGATGAAGTCAATTTGAACTGATCGCGAAACAAAAATATTTTATAGCAATATATGCATTTCGACATGAACCTAGCATGCGATGTTGCTCCGGGTTGGCGTACTTTAGTAAAGTTTGGAACATTTTCTCCAATAAAAAGCAATGACTGTTGGAGAAGCCCCTAATAATCGGACCTTGAAGTTTTTGATTTTTCGTACAACCGATACACAACTTCATACAACAGCCCCAAAAACATTGCGATTTCCAGCGCAACATGCTCATGTTGTATAAAAAATTGCAAGGTGTGTGGCTAGCATCATGACGATCGGATAGTGTACGCACACTCTTCATTGTGGTTCATGTACGAGTAGCATAGTTCTCATAATAAAGCGAGTTGTTGTACTTCACTACAAGAAAACCAAACGAGTAAAGGTCCGGTTATACTTGCATAGCACAACAGCGCACAACATAAGAACTGTCACATACGAAATCTGTTTAATGGGATTTCCGTGTAATCGATTACTCAACGCATAGCGGCACAGGGCACAGCATAGAAGTCTGTTGAATTTTGATTTCTGTGTTATGTGCTATGCGATTTGACATTTGGCAACACGAATGTGTGTGTGCTGAGTGTGCGAAGGGTTGCACGCAAGGCTAATTTATACAGGTTAACTTACTAAACAGCTGATTTTTCACTTTTTTCTACTGTTTTACTTTAATAATGGTGCTTATATCAAACTGGGATCAATTTTGAGCATGGTGCAATATGATTTCTACAAAGGCGAACTATGATTTTGACAGAAGCACCACAGAATACACAAACAATTTACATGGAGTGTGTATGTATGTATGTACGAATGTCGGGATGCGAAAACTTTTATTAATTAACCATGGTTGCACGTCTATGCGAAGTATAATCAGCTCTATGCGCTATATGTTTTGCGCTGCCCTGCTTTGCAATGCTATGCAAGTATAACAGGGCCTTAACTCGTTTGGGCATATGAATGTACTCATGCAACAGTCTACTGACTACTGCTGACTATTTCTGGTAAAACTGTCAAACGATCAGCTGTTTGGAAATTTACTTCCCTGCAGGAATAGTTAGACTCATTTCAACATTTGTATCAGCACGTTAAGAGCAGTGAAACAGCAGCAATGTCTCACTTCGTATTGGAATTTGATTGTTTTTGCTCGTTAAGTACCGTTATATTCACTTAGCAACTCAAAGCAACGGTACTGATACTTTGTTTTAGGTGTAGAAAACGCAAGAAGGGCTCAGCAAGAGAATTTTTATCTCTCAAAACAGACATATTAAAAAAAATCATGTTCAAGGTTAAATAAAAATAGGTAAAAATACTTTTTAAGTTAAACAGTTTTATGTTATACATACATTGCAATGCTTAAGATAAATGTACTAAAAACCAAAAAATAATAAAATAGATACAGTCGTGGGAATTATAAACATTTGCATAGACTAGACTAAAATAAAACCGTGGGGCACGTTAATTGTCTACAAATTATCGACTTAATGTGCGATAGAAGAATCGTTTAATTCGTCGTTAGGCAGTTGGCCCGCAGACGGTGAGGAAATTACATACTATTTTCTTGCTCATGGAAATTCCAATAGTTATACACTCCATGTTAATAAAAGAGATGTTTCAACTAGTTTATCGTTGGACATTCACACGAGGAATCGTTTCACTGCTCGTAGTTTGTCTTTAATCGACAAAACATGTGATAAAAGTACTACTCGCTCACCACTATGAAACCCTAAAACTCGCTTATAATCGAGCTTGCTCGCTTTTTTCCACATTCTAGCCCTACTTATCACACTTCCATCGTTGTCGGTTGAACAACTGCCTAATTATAGTGTAACATTACAAAACAAACATTTTAATCAACGATTGTAGACAATTGACGTGCCCCACGGTTTTATTTTAGTCTAGTCTATGCAAATGTTTATAATTCCCACGACTGTATCTATTTTATTATTTTTTGGTTTTTAGTACATTTATCTTAAGCATTGCAATGTATGTATAACATAAAACTGTTTAACTTAAAAAGTTTTTTTACCTATTTTTATTTTCTAGTTTTTAGTTTTTATTTCGCATTCTGTTTAATTCATTTAGTGCTTCATTATTGCAAGGTTTCTTGCCCGTTAGTTTATTGCAGTCCAACGCCTCTATACGTAGTCCCTGCAAATAGGATTTTCAGTTTTAATTACCCCGATCTCAGCTCCACCTAGCGGAATTTTTTTTGAAGAAAATATTTCTTTTCAAGGTAGTAATACATGTTCCGAATTTCAGCCAAATCGGACCATAAATGCGATTTTTCTAAATATAGCGACCCACGCGCCACCTATCGGAAGTTTTTTTTAGGAAAATATTTCCTTTCAAGGTAGTAATACATGTTCCGAATTTCAGCCAAATCGGACCATAAATGCGATTTTTGTAAATATAGCGACCCACGCGCCACCTAGCGGAATTTTTTTTTTAAAGAAAATATTTCTTTTCAAGGTAGTAATACATGTTCCGAATTTCAGCCAAATCGGACCATAAATGCGATTTTTGTAAATATAGCGACCCACGCGCCACCTAGCGGAATTTTTTTTTAAAGAAAATATTTCTTTTCAAGGTAGTAATACATGTTCCGAATTTCAGCCAAATCGGACCATAAATGCGATTTTTGTAAATATAGCGACCCACGCGCCACCTATCGGATTTTTTTTTTTCATAATATTGCATTGTCATCGGGGTTATACATGCGTACAAAATTTCAAATTAATCGGTTGACAGGAAGAGGGTGAAATTTGAATTACTAAATTTGACCCAACAATAAAACAAACGGGGTGAGCTAAATAAAACCGTTTAAAAATAAAATTTTCCAAACATTGGGCTCAATGAGGGTCAACTAGACAACAACGGATCGGGCCAAAAAATTAAGGCCGTCTTTTTAACCCTAAACCTCATATTTTAAGAACTGTTAATATACAAATTTCAACAAAAAAAAAAAATCCATACATGCTGCGGCCAGTCTAATACATATGTATGTGAGTAACTCAGAACAATGCTTTCATAAGGAATCATCGACTTTTTCACATCCCAATAAACATCAAATCTCAAACGTTACTTCTCAAATCTCAAATAACCATTGATAGCGTTCGCAAACTAAAAGGCTCATGATAGCTTTAATCACATAAGATGGATTGCAACACTATGAAATAATTGAGATAAATATAGACTTACATATATAGGCCCTTATAAAGAAATATGGTGAATAGGCGGTGCCACACCCACTTATTAAAGGTCAAATATTGAAAGTTTTATATGTCATAACGCAGAAACCCTAGCAGATATATTACCTAGACAAATGTTTGGACGAAAAATTTCCAAAATCGGTTGACGGCCACGCTCACTTTTACATAAGGGTATTATAAACGGGCCTAATAAAAACATTTTAAGCGATATCTTTGTCAAATATAAAGATATATCCTTGAAATGAGTCTCACAGTAGACCGGAAACAAAAAACAGAAATTTTTGGAAAATGGGCGTGGCACCGCTTCTTTTTAGACAAGGAACCTACGAGATTTCGGAGCTCATATTTCGAGAAATAATTGAGATATTATGGCGAAACTTTGTGTATAAACTTTTATCACTTGTGGTGATATACATGCAAAAATTCAGCGAAATTGGTTTACAACCACGCCTATTTTTTAACAAATATATTTGAGGAACACCCTGTGGGAATTTGTAACGTGGCATCTTTGTAACTAGAAGTCATTAAGGCATGAACTTTTGCACCAACAATAATATTTATATGCTTAGTTGGACGATTGATACAAATTTTGAAAATGGGGGTGTTCATATATAAAATACACCGTCTTTCCAGCAAACATAAACAAAAAATTAAAGCATACAGCTAAGTATCTAATGTTCGATTCCACTTGAACTTAGCCTTCCTTATTTGTTAGTATGGGATTTGATTGAGAATTTCTCTTTATCAAACCCATCTCAAACGTGGAACGAATAGAATGGAATTTTCAAGCCTATTTCAACTTATAATCAAGTTGATAACTAACGTTGGAAAAACATTAGAGAATTTACGCTGAAATTGAGAATTAAGACTTTAGACTTTTTGGCCTAATGTTTATTGGAATGCCTGGCTAAAGCACGCCAATGCTCAAATATGTATGTATGTATGTAGAATGACAATGGCAATTGGAAAAAGCGCACGCGCGCGCATTAACATAGGAGCTAAGCTGTAATAGCAGTAACATTCATCGTGAATTTACATAAGAAATTAGTTGAGCATAATGTTAGCGCAGTGCAGACATCCGGGTTCGGTTGTTCCCCAATAAAACATCTAAATATTGATTTCATAAACAAAATTACTTTTCTGTAGATCATTGTTTTCAAATGAGGAAATTATGTTGTACATATTATGGCACCATACGCCGTACGTTACGTGTACTTGGGCTGCTCCGCCAAGATATCGAAGGTGTATCCTTGTGCAAATACCTTTGTCGGTGTCTTTGAATCCAAATAGAGACTTTTCCGGTCTGTACAATGGAAATATATACCTACATACATATGTAAATATCCCCTCTCAATTAGGTGGGGATAAGCAACTTCTTCATTGAAGCTACATAAGTCGATTATGTCGATATCGATGTCCGACATAGATCCTTACTCAAGTTTCCAATGTACACAGTTTTAGAAACTTTATACATTGGTTTTTACTTATTACACTGGTAGCAAAAAATTAAAATTTATCCTCCTTTGAGGTTTGCTGATTGATTTTAATGGATTTTTGGGCGCTGATTATTAAAAAAGTCCCATCACTTCAGGTTTTTAAGTTCTTTAGCAAAAAAAAGTTGGCCAAATTAGGCTTTCTTCCTAGCTTTTAATTTATATTATTTTTTAATCGTCTCTTATTAAATCTACTTCCATCAACCCTCTTCCAACGATTTAAGTTTATTTCAGTATAAAAAGAGTTAGGTTTACCGGAAAAGAGGTCTTAAGCAAATGACCCCAAAAATCGGCCTTTACACTCAGAGAAAAAGTAAGCTAAATTTCAGTATAGTGGGCTTGAATCAAGCCGAAAACGTTATGAAAGTCTGTCAAGCTCGAAAATGCTAAACTCAAGAATATATTCTTATTTCTAGGACGATATTTTTTGAGAATAAAAACTTATATTTAGAATTTTGCAGATTTGAAACAAGCCTGAATAAATTTATTTTGAGCTTTACCCGTGATTGATTTAAGAATGTACAATCTTATTTGAAGAAAGTTCAACTTTGTTTTAGGAATATTTATTCTTGGTTTTTCACTTTTTCGAAATTTCAAATTCGAAATCATTTAACCCACCTAACAAAATAAAAAAAATAAAAGTGGTTATTTCAATGTATTGTATTTTATTTTGTTTCATTTTCAGACACATATCTACGTATATATATAGTAAAAAATATATCTATGTATATATGTACATATATAGTAATAAAAAAATAAAATAAATATGTATAATATATATAATATACTATTAAATTTTTACATACATACATACATATGTATATATTCCGCACACATCGTATATTATATTTATGCAAGACATGTCTTAGGATAATGTTATAATTATAACTACAACAATTTTGGAGTATTTATGTAAATCTAAAAACAGATTCAAAACATTTCTCATGAGAATGCCCTTCCTCGTTGCGTCTGAACAACAGACCATACATACAACCCACTGATTTTTGTTTACCACACAACATCACCAACACCCCATAGTCCAGCCACCACACCAAAACAGATCATCACAAAATCAATTTGACTGATGCATAATCCGCATGACACGTGTGAAATCGGCAATTTTTTTTTGGTTTCTTCATTTGACGAAAAGTTGCCGATAATAGCTCCATGCCCGATAGTTCTTGCGCCGATTGTGAACGCTTAAGGGATCCGAGAAGATGGAAATAATGGCAACAGGCGCAATAATATATGATAGATAAATTATTGAAATTTCGAAGATTTCATTGTCCGGTGGACGATACAAGTTGCAATGACCCCTGGATCCATGTACACAAAAGCCATGCCGCAAAACTGCCAATCCTCTTCGGAGATGGTGGCGTCGGAGTCACCGCCATTGCCATGGGTGCATTTGAAAGCAGTGTTTAGTATAGAGCTATAGAAATACCAATTATTAAACAGAAGTTACATATGTACATTAAATCGAATCACGAAATCACAAATTTACTTTTTTTTATTTTCCATCTTGTTTTGTATGAATAAATTTTTCTTTTTTCGTTAAAAAAAGTTTTCATTTGAAGAAAAAAGCGACGACTATTGAAAATTATGTATATTTGTTTATACCTATGTATGTATCTTTTCAGAGAACACTTGACCCTACCATTCTTAAATTAAGAATTTTATTCTTAAAACAAGTAAGGAAGCCTAAGTTCGAGTGGAATCGAACATTAGATACTCAGCTGTATGTTTTCATTGTTTGTTTGCGTTTGATGGAAACACTGTGTACTTTAAATAAATTGAGTGCTGCATAAAGTGGGCGTAGCCACGCCCATTGTTAACATTTTTATCAGTCATCCAACTAAGCATTTGAATATTATTCTTTGTGCAAAATTTCATTCCTTTATGACTTCTAGTTACAAAGATGTCACATTACAAATTTCCAAAGCGTGTTCCAGAAATATCTTTGCTAAAAAGTAGGCGTGGTCTTAAACCGATTTCAATAAATTTTTGCGTGTCTATTAATACAAGTTATAAAAGTGTATAAACCAAGTTTCGTCATAATATCTCAATTATTTGTCGACTTATGGGCTCCGAAATCTCGTATATTCCTTTGTCTAAAAGGAGGCGGTGCCACGCCCATTTTCCAAAATTTTTCTATTTTTTGTTTCCGGTCTATTGTAGAAATCATACCACAAAACTTCAATGAATTATCTTTACATTTGACAAAGATATCGCTTAAAATGTTTTTATTATGTCACTTTATAATACCCATATATAAAAGTGGGCGTGGTCGCCAAACCGATTTCGCTAAAATTTTGAACATGTATTACCACAAGCAATAAAAGTGTACACACCCAGTTTCGTCAATATATATAAATTATTTGTCGAGTTATGGGCTCAGAAATCTCGTATATTCCTGTTTCTAAAAAGAGGCGGTGCCACGCCCATTTTCCAAAATTTTTGTGTTTTTCGTTTTATGTCCACAGTTGGACTTCTGCTATAAAATTTCAATGACATATCTTTATATTTGACAGAGATATCGCTTAAAATGTTTTTATTAGGTCACTTTATAATACCCATATATAAAAGTGGGCGTGGCCGTCAACCGATTTAGGAAAATTTTCGTCCAAACATTTGCCTAGGTAAGTATATTACGTGTACGGAATTTCATCGATATATCTTCAACGGTTTCTGAGTTATGACTCATAAAACTTTCAATGTTTGCCCCTTAATAAGTGGGCGTGGCACCGCCCATTTTCCAAAATTTTTGTGGTTTTTGTTTTCTGTCCGTAGTTAGACTCCTACTACAAAATTTCAGTGATATATCTTTATACTTGACAGAGATATGGCTTAAAATGTTTTTATTAGGTCACTTTGTAATATTCATATATAAAAGTGGGCGTGGCCGTCAACCGATTTTAACTATTTTCCGTCCAAACGTTTGCCTAGGTAAGTAAATCACGCGTACCAAATTTCATCGATATATCTTCAATGGTTTCTGAGTTATGACATATAAAACTTTCCATGTTTGACCCTTAATAAGTGGGCGTGGCACCGCCCATTTTCCAAAATTCCATCAAATTTCTTCCTAGGGGCCTGAGCTCAACACGTGAGTAAAATTTCATCGCTCCAGCTATATTAGTGACTGAGGTACCAAATTTACGATTTTTTCTATATAGGAAAAGTGGGCGTGGTCATGGTCCGATTTCGCCCATTTTCAATACCAACCGTCCCAGTCCCGATACCAACTTGCATTTCAAATTTCATCAAAATATCTCAATTTTTGCGCCAGTTAGAGTGTTTACAGACGGACGGACGGACAGACGGACGGACGGACGGACGGACGGACGGACGGACGGACATGGCTCAATCGATTTCTCTTTTCACCCTGATCATTTTGATATATATAAGTCTATATCTATCTCGATTATTTCATTCTGTTACAATCCACCGTTATGTGATTAAAACTATAATACTCTGTGTACTAGTACAGCTGAGTATAACAAGATTTTTTCAGATTTTTATATTGCTTCAAGAATGCCATTCCTATTTCAAGATTGGAGAAACTTAAATTTTATATATTTTTCCTTAATTTCAGTAGATCTTAAATCAAGTACGACACAGCTTGATTTTAGCGTGCAACTTTTCTCTGAGTGTATTTTCGAAAATGAAGGTATGCTATCAAGTTAATTAGGTTATATTTCACTTAGTATTTATGAAAACTCGCAGATTCCGAAAGTCGAGTTAATTTCTAATTCAATGGGAAGGTTTTTGAGAAATCGACAATTTACCGTTATTCGGCCAGTGGCTTAATCCTGTATATCTCTTTAACATGTTGAGATATCTACGTTGAGGTGACAAAATTAAATTTCCTATACATGGCTCCAATAACATTTTTCTCTAGATCTTATATGAAGTTTCTTTAATATTGATAAGTGAATTTGAATTTTTCAATTTTTTATGAAAATTTGCCTTTTTCAGGGAATATCCTCAAGACAAAGGTGTTTTCATTTAATTTTACTGCTTTACGCTTAGCCACATTCTATTGGCAAAAAGATAAGCTATCAACGAAGAAAATCCATTGTAAAATGGAAAAGTTATAGCCGATCATGTACAGTTGTAGTATGTGTATTATAATTTATGAAGCTTGAAAATGCTTTGAGCTGAACCGAACCATTTTTTTTTTTGAATGTTTATCGGTTCGGATTTTGAATTTCAAAATAAAAACAGGTCGGTTCGTGGTTCGGATCAAAGACTGAAAAAACACTATGGTTCGGTTCATAAACCGATATACTCGTAGCAACACCGAACAGTAGCAGTAAACTGCAAAAAAAGCAGAAATAAACATAATAGGAGTAGAACAAGCGAATCTTCTCTTCTCTCTTTCTTCGAATTCACTGTTTGCTATCTTTATTTCTTAGTCTCCTTTTTCTTCTTTATTTTATATTCTCCTCCGGATTCGAACCATAACGTCAACTTGAAATTCAATCCGACGGCATCACATAACTAGTGGATTATTCAACATTATATTGAATTTTAGTGATGCTTTTATGCTTGCCTTTTTTCGAAAAAGAATCTATGAATTATAGGAGTCATTGTAAAAACAAAATTTAAAAAAATTTGTTGGATTTCTCACAAAGAAATATTTTCTCACAAAAAAGTTTTAAACAAAGAGCGAGTTCTTGAATCAATATTCTTTTTCGTTTTTAATTTAAGTATGTTTCTTTTTAAATGCAAAATGCATTTTTATTTCAAAATCTTCCTTTATAATTTAAAAATTTTAATTTTAAGAAAAAAATTGTCTGGTTTAAAACATGCATTATGGAAATATAAATTTTATATATAATACTAGCAAATACCCGTCGCACTTCGCTGCGACAAATCACACTATGCCACTCCCTTCAATATCGGTCTCCCTACCACTCTGCATTTCCCGTTTCCTCCATCTCTTCCTCCTCTTATACTACTCTCTCTCTCTCCCCCTCTCACGTTTCTTATCAAAAACTTTCCATGGCCATCCGGGTCCACATATCGGTGTATATCATGATAGCTACTATATTTGGATACAAATATTGTTCAAAAAGTTGCGACCTATTCCGGTTCATGCCTGGGCCTCATTCTCGGGAACCGATTTAGATATCCATATAGCGTTAAATATATATGGAAACCCTGAGCAGCACCTTTTATTTGATGCCAATATTGCGCAAAAATATTTGGGGTCATCCGGGTCCATGTTTTGGTCTCTATCTGGATAACCGACTGGAAAATTTGAATGGAATGAACTCTCTATTGAAGCTCTGATTGGTACCTTTAATTTGATACGAATAATGCTCAAAAATATTTCGAGGTCCACGGTTTGGCCTATATCTCGGGAAGGGGTTGAGATACCAGAATTAAATGTGGTCATAATTTTAATCTTATACCAAGTAATCTAGTGTCATGAATGTTTCGGCGTTCATAAGGAACAAACAAACAAACTTTCATCCTTACATATATACATACATAGATGTTAATAGAGCTTTTTGGCCGGTCGAAAGAAAAGCAAACGAAAATTTCCTATTATTCTGCTACGCGTTTCGGCGTTGTCATCGCCTTCCTCAGGGAGTCTAAAAGCTCTATTAACATATTATATATGAATTGAAATCTATGGTCTTGAATTAAAACAAATCAAAAATTTCATTTTTGAGTTTAAAATGCTGTTTTTCTACGAGTGTACATCTGGGTATCTAATGTTCGATTCCACTCGAACTTAGGCTTCCTTACTTGTTTTTATTATTTTCCGTGATGATGATCGCATTCCACCCACGAATTATGTACCAGGAGCTGGATCTGCAGTGTATAGGTACTATAGAGCATCGCTGTTATTAGAGCGATCGGTTGCTGTGTGAGAAGTAGTAAATTTGCATTTTTACTGCTGTTAAAATAAAATACATAAAAACTGGCCAAAGCAAATTGATATTAAATAGTACAAAATACAAGAGAAACGGACGGAAAAAGGAAACATGGGTGGTAATACCAAAACTTAGCAAAGCCACAAAACAACATGAGTCCATATTATGGCTATAAGCAAAAGTAATGTTTGTATTTTGTGTGGCCCTCTAAGAGCCGTGCTCTTGTTTTGTGCAGCAAGATCCTGGCCCGGACAGACGATGCTCATTAAAAATTCCAGCGCATTTTTGGTGTGGTTTTTCGGTGAATGCCGCACACAAAAGTGGCCGAATAAAAAAAAGTGCAGCAGAGTTTAATGGACGTCAAGCAACTACATTTGCTCATGAATAGCAACACATAGGAGAACGAAGCACAGTGGACAGATAATTTCTATCTAGCGTAAGCTTTCTTTCGGATTTTTATTCTAGTCCATAGAATGTGAAATTTTTCTCTAACAGACTGAATGGTATATTTCATTTTATATCCACAGTGTGACTTATGAAACAATTTGTCAATGAATTGGCTATATTACTTTTTCGTTGCTTGCTACTATTTTTGGCAAAGACATAGTCCCCTTCATAATACCCATGATGCGATTTAAACAGTTTTTCTCCCACATTACATATATACATTCATCTCTATATTGAGACAGTTCCTGAGTTACGAATTTAAAACTATAAAAATTTTTCCTTTAAAATGTGGGCGTGACATTTCTTTGGAATACAGCATGCTTCTTAATTAGTAAACAAAATTTACCACTCTGGCTATATTAGTGACTGAATAATCACATTGTGAATGTTTTTTCTAAATTTTATATAGGGGAAAGCAGCCGTGGTTATCGTCTATACCCTATCTGGATAAAAATCTGTGTACCAAATATCTTCAAAATATGTATTTCAATATTTGCGCAATTTAGGATGTTTACGGGCGCACGGACGAACAAACGGACATTGCTTCTCTTTATATTCTAAAAATTTTTACATATCTTAATTAATTTAAGCTGTTACAACCAACACATAATGTTAAAAATTATAAAACTATGAACTACGTACAGCTGAGTATAAAAATTTCCAATTTTATTTCAAAACTAGCTTTATCTTCATCTCTATCTCTACCTCTTTCTATTCGCCATCTCTATCCCTCTCGTTATCCATAGCTTTATCCCTATCTCTTTCTCTTTCTCTATCCCCATCTCAATCTCCATCTCTAACTCTATCTTTATCTCTATCCCCATCCCCATCTCTATCTCTCTCTGCATCTCTATCTCTATCTTTATCTCTATATCTATATCTATCTCTATCTCTATCCATATCTCTCTCTATCTCTATATCTTTATATTTATCTCCATATCTCTATGTTTATCTCTATCTCTATTTCTACCTATACCTATTTCTCTATCTCTACATTGATCTCTATCTCTCTCTATCTTTACATCTATCTCTATATATCTATATCTCTATCTCTGTCCCTATCTATGTCCCTATCTCTATCATGATCTCTATCTCTCTCTACCTCTATCTCAATATTTCCATATCCCTATCCCTATACCTATGCCTATCTCAGTACTGATTTCCAGCGCCCTGTAATGAACACTTCCAGATATTCAGCATGAAAGATTAATTTTGTATGGGAGGTGCCACGCCCCCTTTTCCAATAGCTCCCACTTTTTTATAGTATGTCGTATGGTATTGATATTGTTAATCTCTGTACCAACTCCCAGTGTACAACCATGAACACTTCCAGAGATATTCAGTATAATAAATTTGGGGTATATGGGAGGTGGCACGCCCCTTTTTCCAATAACGCCCATCTCTATTTGTAAGATAGGCATCATGTTAGGATAACTTCCCCAGTTCCAAGCCTTTACAAAGAATAGCTCCAGAGATATACAGTATGAAACATTTTGTTTCTATGCGAGGTGACACGCCCTTTTAACTCTTTTTTAATTTTTTTTCCATTAGAACCTTCTCCAGACAATACCAGTTAAACACAACAAAAGAATAGTCATTTCATCCGTTAAAGCGTGATGCGATTACCAAAGAAATATCGATTCATTTTTATATATCGCCGTACCATACGAAAATTAACACTTTCAAAATTTTGTACAAAGAAATTATATGAAAGAAATTTTAAAAGTGCTAGTTTTCGTTTGGTACGACGATATATGGATCCAAAGATATTTATTCCACCAGAATGGCTGTTTCGGCCACTGTGCGATGTTAGAGCAAGGTGTTGTCGCCGTGCACTCAAATAAAGCCGAAGGACTATATAAAACTTAATACGTTTTAATGCAGGGGACGCTTGTTACTTATAGGAAGCTACTATGACATTCTCTCAAAGCAATAGTGCCCAATGACGTTGCAAAAGGGTGAGATTACATCAAAATTTAAGTGATGTACATGAAGTAATTAAGTAATACTAGTATCGCCCGTGGCCTAAAATTCGACCAATTAGAACTCTTGTACTTTTTTAGTTGTTTTTATTCAACAGATTTGTATTACATTGGTTACGTTCAGAATTCGCAACTGTTGAGCACAACTGTTGTGTAGATATTTATCAATGATCGGAAAGGGATACAGTTTGCGCCTTCTGAACGAGCTGATACATTAAATAAACAAATTATTATTATAATTATCCCCAACGAAATCGGCAATAATTTCGCGGCTTTGAAACATTTTTACTAAATTCAAAAATTCATTTTTATTCTTTATATTTTTGTACATATGTATGTATGTACATATGTCAAAATCGTAACCCCAACATGTTTTCTGAAGTGGGACATTTACGATGGAAAAAAGTCTCCAAACTCACAACATGTTGTGTTGATCAGAAATACACAACTTTGCGTTCAAAAGATAAAAACACAACTGTTGTGCAATGGATTGGCGCGTACTGTGGAGTCTCCTTATTATATGGATTGGGCAGAGCACACTTAAGTTCCAATCGTCGGGCATACGCTCGTCTGACTATATTCTGCATATGAGTTGATGCATGCTCCTTATCAACTCTTCGCCGCCAAGTTTTATTAGCTTGGCTGGCAAGCCGTCAGCGCCCGGGGATTTGTTATTTTTAAGCCGAGACATTGCTATTCGTCATGATCGGGTGGTGGAATATTCCTACCATCACCTGCTATTGGGGATTCGGGTGGCTATGCAGAGGACACTGCGGGGAAGTCGTGAGATGCTTGCTCCGCATGCAAAAGTATCGCTCTGGCCACCCCCAGGTGGATGGCAGTCAGAAGCTTTCCCCACTTACGTGGACTTCTATATACGGAGCCAACCTCCTCGCGGGAACACTGAACGTGTGAAAAACCATTTAGGCGCGTTTCACTTCGATTTACTTGGAATCACTACAATTTTTCAGCCGCTTCACTTCCCTCGAAAATTTGGCGGTGGCAAAGCTGATTATCATGTATGTATGTACACTGTTGAATTTTGTATACTTAATAATGTATAATGTGTGACCGCTGTGGTGCAGTGGGTAGAGTGCTCGGCTGCTATACCAGAAGCCTCGGGTTCAAACCCCAGTCCGGACAAACACCAAAAATTTTTCTATTTAATTAAATCCCAATTATTGGGTTTTTAGAAATAGCGGTCACTTCTCGGTAGCGGGCGGCATACTCTCCGAGTGTATTTCTGCCATGAAAAAGCTTCTCACAAAAAATGCATTCGCCGTTCGGAGCCGGCATAAAACTGTAGGTCCACCCAATTGGTAGGAAAAACAAAAGGAGCACACCTCGAAATGGGAGAGAAACTCGGCCATAAAACTCGTCAAAGTTGTAATAACGCCAGTGTATAATATATATGTAATATAATAATGTATAAGCGTGGTTACATCCGAACACAAACTCTTATACCTACTTCCTTTTTACATTTACTAATTGAAACTGATGCTATTTGTTTGAATTTTCGAAGGTAACCGAAGCTCAGTGCTGTAATGTTATTTATTTGTTGCTCGTTGGTTGTTACCTGTCGACAGTCCGCCGGTTGGCATGCGCATGACAGTCAACTGACAGGTATCCTGATGGCTGGATTACTTGTTCTGAATCGTATAAGTTTCATTAATGGGCACGCATCTTCATTTAGACCAACACCTTAGTGATGAAGTGCGAATGGAGTAGTATGACTATGATTTTCAGTTTGTTTTAAAGCTCGCAATAATGCAAGAATCTCAATTATTTAAATACCTGCATATGTGCTTGCACATTAGGGTGACCGTGAAAAATCAATGTCGGAATTGTCAACGGGAAGCCCCTAAAATGATTAGCATGCGCAGATTTTGCGATAGCCAAGGTTCACAGTTTCAAAACAATCAATTTTTGTTGGACGTCACGTGTCTTATAATATCATAAGGTTGTTGCTAGTCATATTTTTGGTAACATAGGTTGATATAGCATTGTTTGACTACAAGCTCACTTTTCCAAAATCTGCTCGCCTGAGCGATTTAATCGTTCCTACCTTCAACTCTCTCCCTTCTACCAGACTATTCTTTGTGAACACCATTCGTGTATGAACAAAGGCAACTACAGAAATATTATACATATGTACATATCGTCGGTCTCCTGCCAGAAACACGAATGTGAAATTTTTTAAGTGCGATGTCTGCTCTTTATCGGGTATATATTGATATAGTAACAATTAATATTTGTATATATGATTATGTACGTACAAGTACATACTATGCATTTATGTTTACACAAGAATTTATACAAATATTAATTGCTATTACATCAATATACACCCGATAACGAGCAGACATCGTACTTAAAAAAATTTTCACATTCGTGTTTCTGGTAGTAGAACCGCGATATATGTACAACTATTTCTCTCAAAATATATATGTACATTAGACCGTATCGCAAAAAATAAAGTTCGCCGTACGCCCCCCATATGATGTCTTAGGAGATGTTTTAGCGACATCTAGCGGCGTCCAAAAAAAAAATAAAAAACTTTTCCGGAAATGGTTTCCAAAAAGACATCATATGCGGGGGCGTACGGCGCACTTTATTTTTGCTTCCTTATAACGCGAGACGGCCTAATGTACATTTGTATACTGACGATTTAAATTAAATTAATTAGTTACCTCAGTCCATAGGCTAGTTTTAAATTTAAATTTTGTCCATTTTTCGATTGCTTCGTTTTCGAAATCCAAAAAGGAATTTTCACAGCGAAATTCCATCAGTTTAAATATTTTGGAATAAAGATATTTTCTTCAGGCATTTGAAAGCTTTTGTCTATGAACACTTCGCTTTTTTGGATTTTCCTGCATGACAAAGCAACTAACTAAAAATGGGGTTCCTGGCGGCGATACAGATTTTATGGAGAGTGAAATTTTAAAAAGGAAATAGCAGGTACACTTCCGTTGCACTGAAATAGCAAGCAGGAAACAACAAATATTTTGGCCGAGATTGGTATCAAACAAAAGGTATTAAACATGGCTTTTAAATAGAGATGTACTCATTCTGATTCCCAGGCCGGGTCCCCATATATGGGTCAAAACGTGGACCCGGATGACCCCGGAATATTTCTGAGCAATATTGGTATCAAATGAAAGGTGTTGAGCAGAGCTTTCACATAGAGATGTACTGATTATGAGTTCTAGGTCGGGTCCCCAGATATGGGTTATAATATGGAGTCGGATAACCCCGTTATGTCATGTCATGTCATATGATGTCATGATGTGATGCCATGATATGATGTCATAATGTGATGTCATGTCATATAATGATATGTCATGTGATGTGATGTCATCTCACATGTTAGTTGTGTGACGAGCTGATATTCGCATCACCTTCACCCACTTTCCATATTCATAGAAATATTGGGTATTCGTATTCGCTTCCGTATTGGTTTTCGCATTGACCCATACACCAAATCTGACCCATATACCAATACCCAATTTGCCAAACGACTTCGAATCGAATTCGATTCCGGCTCGGTCTAGTGAAAGATTCGTTCGCCAGCGACTATCGCGTACGGCCTGCCGGCGAAGTCGTAAGTGGATGAAAAGAACAGTTCACTAGCGAGCCACATAAACGAGTCATTGGGTGAGTTTCTAAGACTGAGCTGTTGTGCAACTGTTGAGTGTTTGTCTTAGAAACGCACTGTTGAGTAATTCCGCTCAGCTCAACAGTTGGCAACTTTTCGCCATTTTTTGCATCACAAATTTTCTTCGCTACTTGAGCTCATCATGTTGTGTAAAGCCAAACAGCTGGAAAATTCATCAAACCGTTTCTAAGACGTAGCTGTTTAACTCAACTGCTACACAACTGTTGGCAACTGTTCAGCTCAACAGTTGCGCAGCAGCTTTTTCTTAGAAACTCACCCATTGACGACGTGCCAAAACGACTCGTAGACGACGTGCAAAAACGAATCTTTGACGACGTACAATTGACGACTTGATAACGCTTCATAATGAATGCTTGGAGTATTGGAACGTCGGGGAGTCGCTAATTCAGTGAGCATAGAAAACACTTCTTCAATACAAGAAATTTAGTTAAAAAGAACATGGTACTCTTACGACAATGGTTTTATTGGACGAAAGCAGGTTTATTTTAAAGCCATATAACTTCATTAAATATAAAATAAGTTGAGATGTACATATGAATTCATTCCCGCTTTGTTACAAAATACACGCTACGAATTCGACAAACCGACATCGTCGCGAAATTGATCCGATGTTATAATTCGAAGTCGGAACGAATTTGATTTTTTTATAAAATAAAGGCTTCGATTCGAGTTCACCCGGCGTGTTCCCCAAAACGACGTCGAATCGACCTTGATTCGAACTCGACTTCACTCAGTATTGCTGAGAAATATTCTGGAGTCAAAAAGTAACTCTTTAAAATTGGGTTATCAAAATTGGTATCAAATGAAAGGTGTTGAGCAGAGATTTACTGATTATGATTTCTAGATCGGGTCTCCAGGTATGGGTCAAAACGTGAACCCGGATGACCCCGAAATACTGCTCAGCAATACTGGTATCGAATGAAAGGTGTTGACCAGGGCTGAAACAGAGAGCTCTTCTCAGTATTATTCTTAAATAGACCATAATTTTCATTGATTCATTCGTTGTTATTCTGAAAACACAGAAATGTGAGTGGTTTTTACTAAGATAATGTAAGAAGTTAACTTCTATCACGTGTACTGTGCTACACGCAGTTTTTTTTTTCAATTGTCTCAAAATAGCCAGTTAAAAGTCAACTACTTTTAGAAATTGATTTTTTTTTTCTTCCTGCAGGGTATTTTAAAAATATGTTAAGTGATTAGGTCAGTAAAAAGGCTTTATATTATTATTTTCAATGAAATACATATTTAGGTATATACATATGTATTTATGTATGTATACATATGTAGGTTTTAAAAGATTTTTGTTGTTTAAATAACACAATAAATAAACGTTATCTATACATTCGAGCGAATATTTATTACGCCAAAATAATGGCACCAACTCGTGTCGTTCAAATCTAGATTTTGAGTGTTATAAACTTTTATTTATTATCTGCTTTATAGTGATGGGCGAGTCCGAGATGTTTAGACAATCGAGAGAATCGCCATCGTTGCAAAATCACAATCGAGTCAAAAGTTGACTCGCTCCTCGACTACACAATCGAGATGTTTTTGCGATTGTTCCGAGTCAACGAGTCGGAGGTTGTTTCGATGACATCTCGACTACACAACCGAGATGTTTTTGCGATTGTTCCGAGTCAGCGAGTCGGAGGTTGTTTCGATTACATCTCGACTACACAACCGAGATGTTTTTGCGATTGTTCCGAGTCGGCGAGTCGGAGGTTGTTTCGATGACATCTCGACTACACAAGCGAGATGTTTTTGCGACTGTTCCGAGTCGGGGGACCGGCTGTTGTTTTGATGATTTGTTTTAGTTGATAAAATAAACTGAATGAGTGTTGTTGATGAAGAAAGTAGGATTGTTAATGGAAGTGAGGCAAATACATATGTAAATAAATTAACCAAATTGAAAAATATGCTATATATAGACGCTGCATTTTTGCAATCACAATTAAAGAGTGTCGTGCGTAATAAATACAATTAATTATTTAAACATTAATGCATTAATAAATTTTCTTAAGTGAGACGCTTACGAAACAAATTAATTTTACGAGCAGTAACAACGGCAATAGATTTGTACCACTGTATACTTTTTTAAGCAATTTTGATATTCAAGCGGCAACAACAAATGTTATGTATTTTTTGCAGCGAGTCCGAAATGTAGGGTTGCTTTGAAAACGAGAGGAATCATTGGCGAGTCCGAGATGTTTTAGCGATTGTTTCGACTGACGGCCATTTACGACTTGACTCGAATACGAATGAAAACCATCGAGAGCATTCGAGATGTTTCAACAATCGAGAGTATCGAATAAAACATCTCGCACTCGCCCATCACTACTGCTTTATTTGTAAGATTTTCTCGATATACTTTAGCATATGACCCCAAAGCTCTCATTGTTGGTTTTGTTATTTGATCGAAATCATCAAAAGAAACAAAAAATTTAATATCTACTAATATTAAGCAATACCAATGAGCTGCTGCTGCTTGCTTCCCATTGTCTGGCTACAATGCCGCTTGGCTGGCTGCCTGTCTTTCGCCTGCTTGTTAAGCGCACTTTTTGCAACACCCGATTGCCGTTTTCTCTCTTACAATGGCCAACTTAATGTTCCATCTCATTCCTCACCTGAATGACCATTAAAATTGAGAATGTTTGTATTGTGTGGCAACAAAGTATCCTATAGGGCAAATCTCTAGTTCCGAACTAGATCGCTTCTAGTGCATTTTTCGCAACTACTAGTGCGAGCTAAATCTCTTTTGCATGTTATCAACTGGTGAATTTAACACGGCGATGTCCTAGGCGATGTCAATTATCACCCCCTGCACTACATTTTCGATAGTTCGGAACTAGTACTAAATTCTACAGTTTTCACTAGTTCGTTTATTGGCACAATTCCGATATTTCTGAACTAGCTACAAGTACCTAAAAATTCTACACTTTTACATCTGCTGTTTAAGTGCAGCTTTTGATACACTTCATGCAAGTGGCGCGATGGTCCGCTGGCTAACTCGTGTGACAATCAATTTGGCAAGCTCGGGTTCGAATCCTGTCGGTGTCGAGGCGGAAGAATTTTTTTTTTTTAATTTTTTTACTAATAAAAATTTACAAAAATATTTAAAAAGTAATAAAATAAAAAAAAAAATAAAATAAGCCTGAGGGATCGGAAAATCATAATTAAGAAAACCTAAAATTTTTTTATACAAGTTAAGATGCAAGGAGAAAATTCTTTATACAAAACGCATCACTAAACATCTGGGAATTGCAGAAATATACAAAGCCGACGGCAATTGAACAAACTAAAATTTTCATAGAATATTTGTCACTTCGAAATTGCACAGAAATCAAAATGTGTCGTATAGTGGTCACTCAATTCACTCCTTCTGAACTGGTGAGGGTCTAACTACAATTGATCTCGTTCATTTTTGAAACCTTTTCGCTAGTTCAGAACTAGAAATTTTGTTCACTAGTTATTGAGTTCCCTGTAGGGCATTTATTTCAGCGCTGAAACGATCATCTAATACAGCGATGACCACAAGCACACAATGCCATGTTGCGTATGGTGTAGTGTGACAATCCCCTGAAAAAATTGCGAGTACCCTATTCGCTCATCAAACGAGTACTCCATAACCTGCCCCATTTCATACAAAAACAAGTTAGAGCGCGGTTGTCTTCGGCCGTACCGAAGACATTATACATTTCATGAATGGGGAAATGAAAAGTTACATAGTCGGTATTGTTTAATTTATACTTTCAATTCTGTGAGTTATTTATGCAAAGTTTCTGGTGAAGTTTCATGATTCAAAATGTCCATATCTGAAAAATCGGTTGTATGGCAGCTATATGTTGTAGTGGTCCGATTCGGCCGATTCCGATAAATGATGAGCTCCTCCTAAAAATACACTCACATTCCGAATTTCACGCAGATATCTCAAAAACTGAGAGACTAGTTTGCGAGCAAACAGACAGACAGGCAGATAGACAGACATACAGACAGACAGTGAAATGTGGCAGCTTTGGGACTACTTTATTGACTGGTTTGTGCATGTGTGTATGGATTAGTTTCGTTTTCTGCAGGGTATGGCGCGACATGAAGGTGTGATCGTGTACGTGTTAACGCGCAAACAGCTGATCTAATGCTAAGCGATGCCGTTATATGCATTTGAGGTGTGGGCGATATACAAATAGACCCATCATATCCACCATACACCCAAAAACTGCACGCGCGTGCTTATGTACTTAAAAACTTTAGATAAGTTTAAGCTGTTCAATTATACGTCGTACTAGCAAAATATACGGATTGCGCTATGGCGCTTATAAAAATGAAAACAAACTACAGGAAAATCGCTTGTTAAAGGGAAGACAAACGTATGCTCTTTAATGTCTGACACTAGCCTGGCATTTCTTTACACTTTTAAATAGATGTAATCGTTCTTGTTGAGTTGGATTGGAAAAGATTGTCCTTATGCAAGTTATTTACACGGTCGAATGTTTTATTCGACACAAAGGAAAAAAGTAAATAAATACCAGTGGCGACAAGTGAAGGCGTATTCGATTTTCGAATGACTACAGGGTATCAGCTCAAAATCAATGTGCCCTAGATGCAATTTTATACAGTTGCTTCACTCAGTGGATATCATCAATGAGCATCACATGGAAGATTTGGCTAAATGGATTTTTCCTAGCCCAGTTCGAGCTTAAGAAAAATTAAAAAATTTAAGTCGCCGTTCACTTTGGGGTTTCCAACAATTTCATTATCCCATTTATCGATTTTTTGAGAACACGGCGGAATACACTTGCGCGGATGTAATTTTAACCAGTTTTAATGCCAAGCTTCCCTCTCAATTCGACGAGTGCTCCTTAATTTTTATTTTTCCTACTAATTGGATGGACCTAAAGTTTTATGACGGCTCCTAACGGCAAGTGCATTTTTTGTGAGAAGCTTTTTCATGACACAATTACAATCGGCGACCGCCTCTGACATGACAGACGAGCACTCCATCCACTACACTGTAGTGGCACCTTAACGTTTGCTCTATTTAAATAGTGTCAATTCTCTGCCGTAGTAAAACTTTGTAGAATTTTAATCTGGAGTCTGCGAATCGCCACCTCACTGCTCTTTCAGCATACATTTATATTAATGACGAGCTCAAAAAAAAAACTTATCCACTATAACGGGAATCAATTGTCTGGGAATCGCCAAAATGCTCTTCAAGATGCAATCAATGAAAATTAATATTACCCGGGAACTTGATTGCAGAAATTGAAAAAGTTTTGTAAAACCAGATGGGTAGAACACCACGAGTCCATCGCAATTGCAACCAGCAATAATTCGCGTTCTTGAAGTGGTTTGCTCCACCTGGAAAGACCAACCGGAGTTTTACAACTGCTTTCAGCTATAAAAAACGCAAATATCCAGATATCCATGCATATTTTGAGCTCGGTGCATTCTCCCCCATTGTCTCCGAGTCGAGTACTTCAAGCAGAAAATGCTGCGAAACAAGTTTTGATGGAAAGAAGAGAAAATGTCAAGGTGCAGTTCAGACAAATTTTCAAAACCCTGAGCGAAATTAGCGAGGAATACGAAATTGAATTGTGAAAGCCAAGGATTGCGTCGAAACAGACCCAACGTTTCAACGTACAAACTCAGCTTTCGTGATTCGTTTCTGACACAATAGCAAGATCGATTTTTTATCCAACGCAATATTTTATCAAATTTCGCTTGCCTTTCCCCAACAAAAAGAAAAATTTCTAAGAAGAGTTCTGCGCTCAACTATTCCAATCATACTGTTCAATTTTTCACGACGATTCCCGTGACATCTGGGTTGGTGGAAGCTCATTGCCGGAAAGGGAATCAAAAATTCACTTGAAGCATACGATATTTTTAATGATATGCCTTTCCAAATATCGACCAAATGGCAGTTATGGCAGTTTTGCCTGTGGAAACAGCGACAAACCAGAAACGTATTTGATATCGACAATGTCTGAAGATAACCTCACTCAATGCACATCGCGATGTCAAAATCGATCCGCAAATAATTTTGAAAAAGTTTTTTCTGTACCTTGCAGAGTTTAATTATTAAATAATTCGAACTGAATATGAATTTTAACAATAAAATTTCCGTTTTCCGAAAATATATTTTTTATCTTTTTTTCATATATTACGTAACTTGAGTTTGAACCCCCCTCGGACATTTTCTGCGCACGGGTCTGATGATATACAATTTGTCTCCATAAATTTAGGGACCATCCTAATGTACATGTGTATGTATGTAGTGCACATAAAAAATTGCTAAAATTCTGAAAAATTAAAATTTCCAGAATTTTTACTTTATTTTGCTGTCGGTGTTAATGGGGATCAGCCGACATGCATACTGCTAAATTGAATGAAAGTGCTTTGGCGCAGCAATGATGAGTAGCACAGCGGCACATAATTTACTGTGGCAAAAAGCTTTCACAAAAAATTAAAATCTGGAAAAATAATCTTGTTTTTATCTGTGGCCACAAGTAACAATCGCTTAAGTCGTAAAATATGATTTCGAGATAAATTGCTTTTTATATTCGAAGGCGTTTCTTAGTAAATCATAAAAGTCGATTAAAAACTA
Organism: Urophora cardui; assembly: GCA_960531455.1. Lineage (NCBI taxonomy): Eukaryota > Metazoa > Arthropoda > Insecta > Diptera > Tephritidae > Urophora > Urophora cardui. Next base: position 86,803,582 of record OY482671.1, on the reverse strand, counting down.
TGAATGCAAAAGAATCCATATATTAGACGTAAGTACCTAACAGCTTCATAACTATTGCACTCAGTTCGGAAATAACCTTTAACGTCATAACCAATTAATCAGAAAAATAAATCGCAGTCGGAAAGTTGTGAGCAATTTCTTGTCAAATCCATCCAAATACGAAACAAAACGATGTGGAAGGTCAAGGCTGAAACTTTTCTATCGCGAAAGGCGCAAAATAATAACAAAGGCCAGCAATTCCTCACTGAGTTGTTCAATGTTGGCATCACCTGTGAGAACAAAAGTGAGCAAAACAACAGTTTGGAGAGTTATCCAAGAAGTCCCCAAACAATACAGAGATATATGGCTTCTGTAAATAGGTATCCATTAGCCCATGTTTTGGATAAGGTTGTTTTCTCAGATGACCCCCGACGGAAATGTCCCCTGAAGAGATTTAGAGAAGGAGTCTCAAATTTTCTCAAAGTGATGGCGAGGGGCGCATTTTCGATCCATGTCATGCTGGAGCTGCAGTTTGTAAGCACAAAAATGAAAACTTTAGACTACATCAATGTCCTCCAATGCAGTCTTTTACCTTTTTTACGGAAAAATCGTGGAAAAGAATGGAATTTTCAACAAGATAATGCACCCATACATGTCAACCTCGAGACAAAAAGATTTCTTTCTGAAAATAATACATACAAATTTGCTTATTGAATTGGCCGGCTTGCTCACCGGATCTGAATCCCATGGAACATATATGGGGCTTATTAGTGATGCGAGCCGAAAATTCCAATATGGCACTCACGGTGAGGTACAACAAATTTTAATACGAAGGTTAGACCACCCACGAAGTTATTGCAGAATATAAAAGTTCAATGCTTCACTAACAAGTATTTGTCAAAAACAAAATCGCCAAATTATTACTTTTTGCGAAAACCGCGATTTTATGTAGATACATTTATATTTCAATTACGTACTCTCGTAATCTGTAAATGACCCGATCGCATTATCGTGGGCATCTAAACTAAGCACGAATATTTTATATTGAATAGTGTTCATTTTATTATACGATCTCTCATGCAGGTTCCCATTAATTTTAATACATTCTTTACAACTTAGTACAATTTTCCGCGTGATCGCATGCGTGATTTAATACAGTTCTTTTCATTTCAAATGTAGTATTAAAATTGACTACTCTCAAAAAAATGTTTAATTTATACATATGCCCACGATAATTTACACGATGCAATTGAATTATTTACAGATTACTAGTGTACGTAATTGAATATGTCATGTTTTTATAAATGATCAAAATTTCAAAGATAACTATGTCCACAAGCAAAATATTTGACCCCAAAGTAGGAACATGGAAAAAAACGATTGTTTATCGAGATTTTGACTTTGGTTGCACAAATGTGCATTAAAGCCCGTCTCCACATAACTTGTTTCACCAACAAAACATGTAGCAAAACATCTCGCTAAATAACCCGTCTCCACGTGGCTGATCGTGATTCAGTTTAACATTTCTCTTTGTTGTTCTTCTTAAATGTTTGTATGTTTGCTTATTTTTGCGTTTTTATACTCAGCTGTACTAGTACACAGAGTATTATAGTTTTAATCACATAACGGTGGATTGTAACAGAATGAAATAATCGAGATAGATATAGACTTATATATATCAAAATGATCAGGGTGAAAAGAGAAATCGATTGAGCCATGTCCGTCCGTCCGTCCGTCCGTCCGTCCGTCCGTCCGTCCGTCCGTCCGTCCGTCCGTCTGTCCGTCCGTCCGTCTGTAAACACTCTAACTGGCGCAAAAATTGAGATATTTTGATGAAATTTGAAATGCAAGTTGGTATCGGGACTGGGACGGTTGGTATTGAAAATGGGCGAAATCGGACCATGACCACGCCCACTTTTCCTATATAGAAAAAATCGTAAATTTGGTACCTCAGTCACTAATATAGCTGGAGCGATGAAATTTTACTCACGTGTTGAGCTCTGGCCCCTAGGAAGAAATTTGATGGAATTTTGGAAAATGGGCGGTGCCACGCCCACTTATTAAGGGTCAAACATGGAAAGTTTTATATGTCATAACTCAGAAACCATTGAAGATATATCGATGAAATTTGGTACGCGTGATTTACTTACCTAGGCAAACGTTTGGACGGAAAATAGTTAAAATCGGTTGACGGCCACGCCCACTTTTATATATGAATATTACAAAGTGACCTAATAAAAACATTTTAAGCCATATCTCTGTCAAGTATAAAGATATATCACTGAAATTTTGTAGTAGGAGTCTAACTACGGACAGAAAACAAAAACCACAAAAATTTTGGAAAATGGGCGGTGCCACGCCCACTTATTAAGGGGCAAACATTGAAAGTTTTATGAGTCATAACTCAGAAACCGTTGAAGATATAGCGATGAAATTCCGTACACGTAATATACTTACCTAGGCAAATGTTTGGACGAAAATTTTCCTAAATCGGTTGACGGCCACGCCCACTTTTATATATGGGTATTATAAAGTGACCTAATAAAAACATTTTAAGCGATATCTCTGTCAAATATAAAGATATGTCATTGAAATTTTATAGCAGAAGTCCAACTGCGGACATAAAACGAAAAACACAAAAATTTTGGAAAATGGGCGTGGCACCGCCTCTTTTTAGAAACAGGAATATACGAGATTTCTGAGCCCATAACTCGACAAATAATTTATATATATTGACGAAACTGGGTGTGTACACTTTTATTGCTTGTGGTAATACATGTTCAAAATTTTAGCGAAATCGGTTTGGCGACCACGCCCACTTTTATATATGGGTATTATAAAGTGACATAATAAAAACATTTTAAGCGATATCTTTGTCAAATGTAAAGATAATTCATTGAAGTTTTGTGGTATGATTTCTACAATAGACCGGAAACAAAAAATAGAAAAATTTTGGAAAATGGGCGTGGCACCGCCTCCTTTTAGACAAAGGAATATACGAGATTTCGGAGCCCATAAGTCGACAAATAATTGAGATATTATGACGAAACTTGGTTTATACACTTTTATAACTTATATTAATAGACACGCAAAAATTTATTGAAATCGGTTTAAGACCACGCCTACTTTTTAGCAAAGATATTTCTGGAACACGCTTTGGAAATTTGTAATGTGACATCTTTGTAACTAGAAGTCATAAAGGAATGAAATTTTGCACAAAGAATAATATTCAAATGCTTAGTTGGATGACTGATAAAAATGTTAACAATGGGCGTGGCTACGCCCACTTTATGCAGCACTCAATTTATTTAAAGTACACAGTGTTTCCATCAAACGCAAACAAACAATGAAAACATACAGCTGAGTATCTAATGTTCGATTCCACTCGAACTTAGGCTTCCTTACTTGTTTGTTTTGGTCTGTGTGAGATTTCGATAGATTTTCGATACAAAATTAGAGAAGGCAACGATATCATCGCGTTTGGCAAGAGGATTGAGAACGAAACTAGTGTTTCAATCTTCACTCGCTCTCAGAAATTTGTATGGAAATTGCCGAGATTCGGCACTCGTTTTGAGGTCGAAACAAGATTGTGAGAGCGAGTGTAGAAAAAAAGAGCGAAACACGTTATGTGGAGACATGGTATTAAGTACTGCAGGTACGGCAAACCCATATTTGTTTTTGTACACTTACAACGCCAGCTCCACTTCAGCGGCAGCTGAAGAGTTGAAGAGGCTATCGACGACAACGTTGCGCTTCAATAACTTTCTTTGGTTTATCTGTTTTGCATATCATTTTCGATCATTGTGGTTCACTGCCGTTTGATATCGCAATCGAAGTGCCGTTCTCATTTCATGTACATTAGGACGAACCTTAAAATCAATTTTCTTCGGTCTCACCCCCTAGATCATAGGTACCAGTAGAGTAAAAGGTATCACATATAAATTTTGGCCCCGATCGGAGATGGTTAAGGGGTATCGCACAGGGGTTAAAGGTCAGGCCAAAGTAAAGACCAATAATTTCATAACATTTTTTTTACATATATTTAATGCCCAAAATCTATAGTCCTGTACACCTGGATACCAAATATAAATATTCACCCTTCTTTTTTCAGTCTCCATAGAGTTCTCAGTATTTTTACCCCTGTGCGACAATCCTTAGCCGTCTCCGATCGGGACAACAATTTATGTGTGCTATCTTCGACTGTACTAGCATCGACCTATGGGGTGAGGTTCACTAAATATAATATACAATTTGTCTCCCTACATTTGGGGGCCACCGTAATGTACATATGTAAGCCATGAAAGGTTTAGTAAATGAGCTGTAAAGGTTGCAATTAGTGCTGGAAAACCATCGATAGTGGTCCCATCGATTGACTATCGATAGTTTTAAAGGCAACCATCGATAGTATCGATGGTTTAATATATATACGTAGGTGGCCCGTTAGAGGGAAAGGTGGTACTCAAATATTTAATGCACATATACAGACATATGTCATCACACAAAGAAACAGCACGCCTTGGCATCCACGTCAATGTTGATAGCTACAAATTCGAAACTGTTAAGGACTTCGTCTATCTGGGAACCAGCATTAACACCAAGAATGATGTCAGCACGGAGATCCAACGAAGAATCCCGCTTGCCAATAAATGCTACTTCGGACTAAGTAGGCAACTGAAAAGTAAAGTCCTCTTTCGACAAACCAAAATCACACTCTACAGGACGCTCATCGTTCCAGTCCTCATGTACGGCGCAGAAGCATGGACAATTTCAAAATCAGATGAGATGGCACTTGGAGTATTCGAGAGAAAAGTTCTTCGTAAGATTTATGGACCTTTGCGCGTTGGCGTGGGCGAGTATCGACGGAGATTTAACGATGAGCTGTACGAGCTTTACACAGACATCGACATTGTTCAGCGAATAAAGATCCAGCGGCTGCGTTGGGCAGGTCATGTCGTGAGAATGGACGAAGGCGCTCCGGCCAAGAAAGCATTTCTATCGAAACCCGCTGAACGCAAAAGAAAAGGGAGACCTCCACTGCGTTGGGAAAATCAGGTGGACAGCGATGCTGCCTCCCTAGGTGTTCCTAAGTGGCGCCATGCTGCACGAAACAGAAGCAATTGGCGCGCTGTTGGACTCGGCCAGAATCGTCTAGACGGTTAAGCGCCAATCAAGAAGAAGAAGAAGAATCTGTACTTACGTTCTCATATTTAAAAGAAAAATATAAATTTTTTTTGGAAACATATTATAAAATTAATAAAAAACCAAAGTTTATGTAAAAAGTTCAATACAAAAAATAAATCAATAACTATTCAGAGTAAGAATACTACATACACACATTTGTACGTATACAGTTGTCCACAAAATAATAGGAGAGGCGAAATCAAAACCTAAATTGCTCAATTCTCATTAAAAAAAATCGCTTTATTTCCAAGTTTTTTCATAAAATTATTCACTAATCTTTTATTTATATATTCAGAGCCCACATATTCCAATCAAGTACTTTAAAAATTATAAATCTCAGTTTTTTTGATTAATTTTTGAAGTTAACTTCTTAGGCGGCGATACAAATTTTATGGAGAGTGAAATTTTAAAAAGGAAATAGCAGGTACACTTCCGTTGCACTGAAATAGCAAGCAGGAAACAACAAAAGGTCAAAACTTTCACCCGACTACCCTAAATATTTTGGCCGAGATTGGTATCAAATAAAAGGTATTAAACATGGCTTTTAAATAGAGATGTACTCATTATGATTCCCAGACCGGGTCCCCAGATATGGGTGAAAACGTGAACCCGAATGACCCCGGAATATTTCTGAGCAATATTGGTATCAAATGAAAGGTCTTGAGCAGAGCTTTCACATAGAGATGTACTGATTATGAGTTCTAAGTCGGGTCCCCAGATATGGGTCATAAATAGAGCTCGGATAATAGGTGAAAATCAAACGCCTAAAATTATGCTACGTAATGTTTGTGAGAACATCCAGTGGCAAATTTAAGGGTAGGGTGCATTCGGGTCTAAGCCCCCCGTGAAAGCAATTGGATTTTTTGCTTACTAGGATGCCTGAAAAGTAAATTATTAAGGTTTTTTATGGGTTGCACGTGAAAAATTGCAAAGAAAGCTACAATAAATAATAAATAAATTAAGGCTTACGCGAAATTCAGGAAAATTCGCCAAGTTCTCAGCAAAATTTGCAGCTTTTCTCAAGTTGAATTTTACTATAAAAAATACTAATACCTGTTATTTGAGAATTTTTTTCTAGCTGTCCTCTGCATTTTTACTAGAAAGTAATATACAATTTCTAGTCAAAAAGTTAAAAATTTTGCTGAAAAATTGGCGAATTTCCAGAATTTTGCACAAACTTTAAACTTTAATATATTTGCTTTCTGTTATAGATTTTTTTATATAACAAATTAAAATTATTAAAAACACATAAATAAATATATTTTACGAATAAAATCACTTTCTATTCTGGCTTTATTATATCACACACTAGACATATACGCCGACAGAGATTCCGGCGGCGGCGGCGCTATTCCAAAAACATTTCGGCGGCGGCGGCGACGCCGGCGTGCTTTTTCGCGCCGGCGCGCCTGCCCCAAATCTACAAATCACAATCCTTATTCAAATATTAATTTTATTTAGTTACCTTAATATCTCTGGCTGAATGGAATAAATAAACTAATTTCCACCTTAAATTGTTGAAACTTTTTTATTAACAGCAAAAAACAATTGTTACATAAACTAAAATATAAAATAAAGAAAATAAATATTAAAGAATATACACAAATCCATATGTAAGGGTAAATTTAAATTCATTTGCTTATTTTGTATGATAATAAACATGCATACATATATTTACATATGTACATATTTATATATATATAAGGCACTTTAAAATAAATATATGTATATACAGTGTTGGAAAATATAATAGGGACAAAATTTTGCAATTCTCCATTTATTTAATTTTAAGACCAAATAATAATTACCATATATTGATGCTTACACGGAGAGGACATGCTTCAATGACTCTGGGGTGGTTTTTGTATAATAATTTAATTTTTATGAATAAAAATAATGAAATGTATAATTTAAGTTGGAAATAATAATAGGGACAAACTTTAAATTCGATTGTTTTTTCAAATATTACTGCTGCAGCTAGATTTAAACTAATGTTTAGTTGAAGCTCCTTTATTTTTTATAACTTCCTTACTTGGGTTGACCAAATCAGCGCAATTTGCAACTGGTATTAAGTACCAAGCTTCTTTAATTTTTTTTCCATAACTCTTTCTTATTTTTTCATTTTTGATCCCCCATCGTCTTCTTTAATATTCCCTATAGGGCTGAGGTTTGACAACTGTGAGGGCTACTCAAAAACAGCAACTTTCTTACGTTCAACCTATGAGTTTTCGATTCTGGAGGCATGTTTGGGATCATTTTCGGCATCTAATGATATCAAGGAGAACAATTAGCAACAAACCTCGATAAGTAGGACTAAATGGAAGAGATCCCAGAAAAGTTCCGTATCTGAGAAAAAATTATGTAAGCCAACGAACTGAAATTTTCCAGTAGCTTAAATTCTTTAGGACTGAGGCTAGTAAAGTAGGGAACAGCCAAAGTTTTTGTTAATAACTTTTAACCGGCAAAAAATAAAATATTTCCGCATTCAGCTTCGTGCTCCTGAGGTCAAAAAAACGTCGATTGATTCCTTTTTTTAATTTTGAAGAACTTTAGCAGTTAGCAAAACTAGGAAAATATGTACACATCTCGCTCCATACGGGTATGGCGCGCCAGCGCACGCCCCCGCGCCGATACGCCGATTTCACGGATTATGGCGGCGGCGGCCGATTATGAAGGTAATCGGCGCGGCGGCGGCGGCGTCAGTCGGCGGCGTATATGTCTATCACACACCACTGTATGTTTATTATACTGAAAATTTATGCAACATGATTAAGAAGTTTTCTAATAAAATCTTCACCCACCATACCAATATGCTACCCCTTTATATTTAAATTGTAATCCCGCCACTGAAAACAAACAAAATTTACAAAACGTAGCATATTTTGAGGCGCTTGATTTGACCTATTTTTCCGAGCTCTGGTCATAAAACGTAGCCGGATAACCCCGTTAAGTCATGTCATGTCATATGATGTTATGATGTGATGTCATGATATGATGTAATAATGTGATGTCATGATGTGATGCCATGATATGATATCATGATGTGATGCAGTGATATGATGTCATGATGTGATGTCATGTCATATACTGATATCATGTCATGTGATGTGATGTCATCTCACATGTTAGTTGTGTGACGAGCTGATATTCGCATCACCTTCACCCACTTTTCATATTCATAGTAATATTGGGTATTCGTATTCGCTTCCGTATTGGTTTTCGCATTGACCCATACACCAAATATGACCCATATACCAATAATCATTGATCTACGCCATTTTGACTTTTATTTTTGATTTAAAAAATAAAAGTCAAATTTTAAAGAGTTACTTTTTGACCCCAGAATATTTCTCAGCAATATTGGTATCAAATGAAAGGTGTTGAGCAGAGATTTACTGATTATGATTTCTAGATCGGGTCTCCAGGTATGGGTCAAAACGTGAACCCGGTTGACCCCGAAATACTGCTCAGCAATACTGGTATCGAATGAAAGGTGTTGGCCAGGGCTGAAACAGAGAGCTCTTCTCAGTATTATTCTTAAATAAACCACTGACCTATATTAAATATACCATAATTTTCATTGATTCATTCGTTGTTATTCTGGCAACACAGAAATATGAGTGGTTTTTACTAGGATAATGTAAGAATTTAACTTATATCACGTGTACTGTGCTACACGCGGTTTTTTTTTAACAGACGTTGTACTTATGTACCAAGTAAAATACTATCGATGGTTAAAAAAAATCATCGATAATCGCTATGGCATCGGCCCCATCGATAGTATCGATAGTTCAATCGATGGTTTTCCAGCACTAGTTGCAATAGCGATTCTTTAAAGCTCAATGGCATACTAGACTGGCACGGCATTGACCCTCTGGCAACAGTTTCAAAAATCATCGACATGTAACAAATCCCATCTCGAAGTCTAGAAAGCTACGTGCATTTTTCCTTATTAAATTATTAATTAATTAAGTAATGCTTTATAAAAGTGGTTGAAACTTACATACAGAGAAATGTAAGTCCGTATATGAAGTTGTGTACGTTAAAATTTGTATAAGTATTTGTGTATTACAATGAAGCTAATCACATATACATACCTACATAGATTTATTATTAAAATGTCGAATATACATATTATTAACATATATTTCCCCTTTCTCCTTCTTCTTCTTCCCTTTCTCTTCTCTCTTTCTTTGCAGCGTGTGAATGTCATCCAATTGGGTCTTCAGGCAAAACATGCAACAACACTTCTGGTCAATGCCCATGCAAGGATGGGGTTACTGGACTCACCTGCAATCGATGTGCGCGTGGCTATCAACAGAGTCGTTCACACATTGCACCATGCATCAGTAAGTTAATAAATCCATATATACAGTTTAGGTTAGGTTAGATTGGCTGGACATTAATGGTCTCACATAGACTAAGTAAGTCCGTAGTGTTACCAGAAAAGTTCTTGAATATAAACACTTGTACATTAAACGCCGGGACTCAAACTAAAGAACAATCCCGTCCCTTTGGTTACCCATTCGAGATCACCAAATCCAATTCCCCTAGTAGCCGAAGCCGTAGCCTGGAAAACGCAGGAAAGGAGCAGAGAACATGTTCTACCGTCTCGTCGTGCAATCTGCATCCTCTACATTCACTTTGACTAACTATGTAGTCCCATTTTGAACGCATGCGATGCTAAGGGCATTGTCTCTTCTCAGAATAGCAACCATATCGGATCATACGATTTACATATAATTTGGACACTCTGGGTTTATGTTCACGCATATCCACCTGGTCCATCGCCTAGTACCTATGCTTAATTTTAGTGAGTGGCATCGAAAAGTACACGGAGTTTTCTGCTCCGGGTCCTGTACCCTTCTTTGCCAGCTTTATTATTTCCGTCTATCACCTTGTTGCCTGGGATCCAGTACAGCTGAACAGTACTAGTTCTGCATATTACCCTTAAAGGTTCCTTGCTATGGTGGTCATCGCTCGATCTGTTAGCCGGAGTCTCAGTGTTAGCTCCTTTTGGCTCAACCCTTACTTCTTCCGTTTCGGCTCTGCGTTCGTGGTGTGTGTCAGTTATGATTTCACCTGTTCCGTGGGTCGAGATTTTCGCTCATTCCCCTCCCTTTTGATCTCCCCCTCTTTTGATTAATTTTATGCAATTCGGGTTATGCTTCGGGCTAGTGGCCGGCCACATATAAAAACTATGCAATGAAAAGTTATATAAAGCATCAGATGGGACCCCCTTTTTTAATGACGATCATGGCAAACGTTTAAAGGACTACGATTTGGGAGTATGCACCTGGAACATCCGGACGCTTTATAGGGAAGGTACCGCTGCCCAGCTGGCTAATGTCCCCGGAAGAGTTTGTGGTGAGAGAGACCCCATCACCGAGCACTCTCGTTCAGGCCAGTGAACGAGCGTCTAGCCACTATCCGGATCAACGCGAAGGTTTTCAACACATCGCTCATTTGCGCCCATACCCCGATGGAAAAGAAGGACGATTCGACCAATGACTTTATGTGAGCAGTTAGAACATACCTATGACCGCGTTCCCCGTCACGACATAAAGATCGTGCTTGGGGATTTTAATACCAGGGTGTGCAAGGTATGGATAGGGATATCAAAATATAGAGATAGAGGTGGATAGAGAGAGTTAGGCATCAAGATAGAGATTTATTTATTTATTTATTTAAAGTCTACTGAACAATTAAATTCTTACAGACTACTAGAAAATGCTTAATTAAAAATTTTGAATAAATTAAGTTTGAAATTAGCAAACGTTCTATCAAAATCCATAAGTATAAAATAATTGTTACGTAGCCGGATGCATCTTGCTACTGGCTCATTAAAGGCATAATTCGTTGTATGCGTTGATTCTACGAACAAGGACAGAGATAAGGATATAGATATATAGAGATAGATGTCAATATAGAGATAGAGGTAGAGATGGAGATTGATATTGAGATTGATGGGAGTTTTCGGTCGTAGTATTTGGGCCAATTTATTTGACAATAATAATTTGTGATAGCATATGTGCGAAAATATAGGAAAATCGGTAACAAAGCACGCGTACTTTCTTATAAAAATATTTATAAAATTCTCCTAAGTTGTTTGTAAGGTGATATCTCTGTAACTCCAGAATCAAAATTGAAATGTCAATTTGAAATTGTTGTGATGTTAGGTAAAAGCGCTTTTATTGATGGGCTAATTTGATGCAACGTAGGAATCGTAGTTATTTTAAAGTGAAGATTATTTGAATCAAAATTGAAATGTCAATTTGAAATTGTTGTGATGTTAGGTAAAAGCGCTTTTATTGATGGGCTAACAATGATACGTTGATGCAACGTAGGAATCGTAGTTTTTTAAAGTGAAGATTATTTGAATCAAAATTGAAATGTCAATTTGAAATTGTTTGAATGTTAAGTGAACGCCCTTTTATTGATGGGTTAACAATAACTCTTTCAATTTAAAAACATAGAATATTTGTTTTATAATTAATTTTTATTTATTGAAATAAACATATATGTAACATATGTAAATATATATTATATAAATTAATAACAAATATGTACATTGGATTATTTTAATAGATTACACACTCCAACAAATTTACAAAAAATTCACTTAACACGAACAAACGCTAGTAGATTGCCATCTGCCTACCATAATGATCGGCTTTACATTAAGGAACCACGATCCGATAAAAACAAAAACAGAAGTCGCACCTGCCGGACGCTAATAGTTCAGGAGATATTCCTTGCTAAAGTAATTTGCGCGTAGAATACGAATACGAAAAAGTAATTTTTCTCGGACCGTGGTTCCTTGATATAAAGCAGGCCCGAACCAACCAATAACATGCCACCAATCTGTATTAATATGCCTTTCAGTTTGCCGTTAGAATCCGCCGCATGATTCTCCATATCACCCATTTCCGGAACAAGATCCGCCAACGCAATGTACAAAAACGATCCAGCTGTAGTGGCATAACTCCATTGTGTCATATTTTCATGCGCACCCGCAATAAACAAGCCAATGGACATGCCCACAGAACACAATACCGAACTGACAATATCAAGTAGATATCGCGTCGCAATGAAACACCCGTCTGCAGCAGCAAAGCGAAATATTAAGAAGCGAATTAAATATGTATGTGATTTAAGCGCGATAAATGCCCATAGCACGCACAATTAACATCATTCGAGTTTTTAAAACACCGCAATTCTTTCTTTTTGTCCCGATCCAACTTAAATTGTATTTCCAATTTTGCGTACTTGCCCACTTACACATTTGTTTCCATTTGAAATTTGTCAGATCGACAATGCCCACTTTATGTTGCCAATGTGGCCATGCCAAATTAGAAATGTTGATGTTGTAATGAAATTGCTTATATTGTTAAGTTATTTTTAACTAAGAACTATTGCTAAATTGACCATTTTACTATTAAATCAACTGAAAAATATTTACTTTAACTATAAAAAAAGTGTGATTCAACAAGAAATTAGGCGACATTGAAAAATGTAATATTGTCACCGTTGGTAGCTATTTTTACAATTGCCTTTTTCCCTCAGTGTATGCATAAATTTATGTTTATAAAATTAACTTAATTACATTATCACATAAAAAGCTGTGAATAAATCTTATTATTTCCAATTTCTTTAAATCATAACAGAAATTCCCGCGCGCAAAGCAAATATGTTGGATACACAAAACACTGCCCCGGAACCAGATCCACATGATGCCAATGCACCTTATCGTACTGAAGGCGGGAGGGGTAAGTAAGTGTTCAATTTTTGTCACTTTTTCGTTCGATGTTATTTTTTGTGTTGAATAAGCGGCTTTCAGTTATATGTACATAAAAGTCGAATCTGCTTTCATCTAAAGCAGAGTTTGATTTTCCTAAGCACGCGTGCGGAAGCTTTTTATAGCTTTCACACCGACAGCCTCACACCGACGAGTCAAAGCACTTCGTTCACGCACAAAAATTTTGCAAATTTCTATTCAGTCAGCATTGAGCTGTTGAGCTAGCAGGTTGTGTTGCTCGAGCAGTCTCTGAATGCTTGTAAATGATTGTGTGTTGGGGGTGGTTTTTTTTACGTAATATTTTTATTAGGAATCATGATTTTGCATTTCGTCTCATATTTTTTTATTTTATTTTTTTTGCTTGTGGTTTTTTGTGAAGTTAATAATAAAAATACTAACCATTTGTAATTTAAAAATTTTAGTTTTCGACAATGATTGAGTTTCTTTTGGGTGTAGCCAAGAGCTTTTGTGCTTTTAACACATGCACAATGTTTGAAAGTATTAGTGTGATAATCCCTGATCTAAAGCTTTACTTTTTTATTACTAAAGTAGATATAAATATTTATTCGCCGTTCGGAGCCGGCATAAAACTGTAGGTCCACCCAATTAGTAGGAAAAAAATTAAGGAGCACACCTCCAATTGAGGGAGAAGCTCGGCCTTAAAACTCGTTACAGTTATATTCGCGCAATTGTATTATTATATTAATTTTCTGACACTCATTAGCCGATACTTAAAAATTTTCATCAAACTTGAGAAACAATCTTATTATACTAAGTAGAAAAATAATATATGCGAGGGTCCTGATTGTGGGAGTAGGTTAGGAAATCTCCCCTCATATTATTAACACCTCAAAGCACGCTGGTGCATATGGAAAGTATTAAATGATTTATTGACATATCTAGCTTGTGAGAAGTATGTATGTATACTAAGGTGGTCCAAAATTGTATGAAGAAAATTAAGTTCTCCCGTAATCCGCGGAACAACCCGCATTTCATGCGACTGTACTACGGAAATCTATACCAAAAATTTTGCCTTAATATATTAAAGTTTAGTGGTCGCGCAAATGCCTCAAAGTTTCCTTCTGCTTTTACATAAGCGATGATACGTAATTTTTTGGAAAGTACTTAATGAACAAGCACTCTAAGCTGGCGATAGGATGGTTTTCGTACAGTAACTAGACGAGGGAAAAAGAGATCACTGACTGTTCAAAAGGTTGCAATTAATAGATTTCAAAAAAAAAAAGATATCACAGCTTCCTTGTTTAATTTACTTTTCCTACAAAAAAAAGTAAACTAAATGGTTTTAGGCCGAGTTTCTCCACTAATTTTCAGCATGCGCCTTAAATATTTTTCTAAAAATTTCATAGTATGACGAGGTATTGCCGTTATTTTTTACCCACCCCATAATTGTAGGTATTTTGGTTAATTAATTTGTCGCGGTCTGATCGCGACAAAATATTTTTCCTTTTGTTACTCCCACTATGTATGTATGCACTGGCAGAGCAAATTTTCATTTGTTTTGTTTATTTACCTTTTATCCTTTGTTCCCAACGGGGAGCGCACCCTGGCGGCGACAAATGAAGTTAATTGATATTGCCATGATGGGCAGTACTGGCGGAGTGTGTTGCGAGCTTTTGCCTTTTAGCGGAGTTCTCCACCAAATTGTTATACATATATGTAAATATGTAGGATGTAAATAAGGAAAAGCAATGAGCGCGGAAGGCGCAGAAAGGGGTGTCATCGTTTTCGTCCCTTTTGCGGTGCATTAAGGCATCCGCTAGATGAAGGCAGTTTATGTGTGTGTGGTTGTATATCATTGGTCGGGGCATCGGTGATGACCGCACAGGTTAGCGGTTCGGTGCGACCGGGTGGTTACCCACACATACAGCCTGATGGTATATACAAAAATGTATATGCTGGCGCGCAGCCTTCGGCCTGGCTCGCGGGTGCGCGTCAGAATACTCTTGTATGCGATTGCGAGAGGATCCTTTTCTGTGCGGGCGAATTTAAAATAATTGTAAAAGCGGTGTTTTTGGTGTTAGAAAAAAAAAGAAGAAAATTTAATTTTAATAGAATACGTTTGTATGCGAAAGTGAAAACATCTAGTTTCTGTGCGAACGGGTTTTTGGAAAGAAAGTAATAATTAAATATAGTGCAGTTGTGGAAAAGTTAGTGTGTGGAGATTTAGAGTTGTGTTAAAAAAAAAAAAAAAGAAGTGTTGGGAAGAGCAGGATAGAGTAGTGGGGAAAGTGAAATTTAAAGTGTGAAGTGGATCGTGACCCAATCCTGGTGGTGGACATCGCAGGGATCCTTAAGCCGGAACACACTCCGGCTTGGTTGAGTATACTCTGTGTTGTTGTGTTTGTAGAATTTGTCGCCTCTTTGTTTCGTTCCCCGATTTCCTTAACCCATCCTTTTAGCGTCCCGCACCCAGAGCCCAGTAATTTGGCGGCGGGTTAAAGTTGTTCCTGGCAGCTCAGGAACTGTGCGAGTGGGTTCGTAACCTCCCGGTTGGACCTCACCTCGGGTGCACCCATAAAACATTTGTTTGTCACAGTTTGGGTATTTTGAAAAAAATATTGGTATTTTATTTTTGGTTGGTCTTAGTTTGTGTGTTTGATTTATTATATGTACCCACCCCGTCTCCACTGAGTGAGTCGGTGCATTCGTTTTAGTTATTGTCACCTAGTGTTGTTGTTTTACCCTTTTTGGTATTAAGCCGTGGCATTGTGTTGTTTGTAGAAAAGGGTAGGTGACAAATTATTGAATTTTAATTTTTGTCAAAAATTTGATTCGAATCAAAAATATAGTTTGAAACAAGAATCAAAAAATATTTTTGAATGTTTTGAGAAATGAATCACAAATCAAATTTATTTATGATTTGAAAATAGTTTGAATCATAAAGCAAAGGATATTTTTGATTCTTTTGTGAAATGAATCACAAATAAAAATTGTCTTTTATTTGAAAGATTTTTAAATCACGAATCAAGTTGATTCCTTATTTGAAAGTTTATTTGATTTAAAATGACAAAAAATGTCAAAGCAACCTTCCGCTAAGCCAGTGGCGTAGCTAGGAAATTTGGCGCCCGGCACAATTTCTTCTTTTAAATTGAAAAAGTAAAATTGATTAAATCTGTCAGACTTGAATTTTACAGAAATTTATAAATTTACGCAACAAAATCGTTCGGTAAAGTGATAAACCTTGCTTAAATATATTTTCGCACAAATTTTGACATATAATTTATCACAATTATTATTTTATCACTTTACTCCATTTACCAGCAGTTTATCACTTTAGAAGAAGACCCTTATTATTTAAAAGACTTTGAAAGGATTAATATACATACACATAATTGGAATATGGGTATGTTCAGAAACGCAGCTTGAAACGCAACAGCGGCAGTAATTATTTTTTGATGATTGTGATGAGCAAAATTTACGCTTATAAACGCTCTGCTACAAAAGCAGATTGCGCTTCAAACTAAGTTTCTGAACAAAGCCTAAATGTAATTGGAATTTTTTCATCAAAATTTTTATTTAAATGTAACTGTGCGTCATCTGCCAATGTTCCCATGCCCAGATACTGACCAACTGTAAAAATCTCTGTACCACTATTAAAAAAATAAATCTTTGATACATTTCTCTACAACCCCCACTAAATGCTATATAAAAAAGCTTGTATCACATCTATAGAATCTAATTACAAGTGAAAAATCATGCTTGTATTCGGTCACTGGGTCATTCATTGAAATTTTCCCTATGTGTATATGTATGTATGTATATAAAAGTTTTGTTTAATTTGTAACATACTTCAAAGCTCGAGAAAGGCTGAACCGGTTGCAATGATCCTTTTCTTTTTAGCAAAAAAATCAGATTTGACAACTTCATAAATCAGTAAGAAAGCAGAGAAAATAAGAAAAACATTCATTAAACGTCATTGGAACGAGCGATGAACTTGGTATTCCCTCAAAGTGATCCCAAAAAAGATGACAAGAGTCCAAATGCAAGTGGTGTAGTGTTTTTAACTTGCATACTATATACTTGTTGATATTAAATTTATTTAACAATTTTGTTGGTACTGAATCAAATTTCATAGAATGAAAATTATTGATTAAAAATTTTATTATTAAATATATATTCAAAGAATCAAGAACCAAAAATTTTGAATCAATAAACCTTGATCTAATAATTATACAATTTGGCGATCCTGAAATTGTATAATTATTAGATCAAGATTTATTGATTCAAAATTTTTGGTTCTTGATTCTTTGAATATATATTTAATAATAAAATTTTTAGTCAATAATTTTCATTCTATGAAATTTGATTCAGTACCAACAAAATTGTTAAATAAATTTAATTTCAACAAGTATATAGTATGCAAATTAAAAACACTACATATACTCCTCCTTTTATTATAATTACGGTGACCATAAATTTGTATTAAAAAAACAGAACATTTTTTTTTATTAGTAGGAACATAAAATATTCACAAACATGAATCACATTTCACTGGCTTTGATTTCAATCAAGTATTAGGTACATAACCAATTAATAAATATATCAAATTACTGATATTTTTCTGAGGCATAAATTTGTTTAAGTACATTTTCCTCATTTTGTAAGTAATTCATAAATTCTAAGCAATTAAAATCATAGCTACATCTAGTTATTAAAATAGATTTCACAGTCTCAATTTGAATTTTTGATTTTTCATCAGTCCATATCGACGGCTGAGAATAAGATCGCCCTATTTCAAAAATTGTTTCAAAAACGCCCTATTTGAAAAATTGTTTGAATAACGTCCTATTTCAGACAAATATTCAAAAACGCCCTATTTCAGAGGAATATATATTGAAACAAATTCTGAATTCGTTACGAACGTTAAGTTACGTACCTTATAATATTATGTACAAAATAATTGAAGAGATGTTTTCAATAAAAAATTAAGGCAGTAATACAAGTAAATCAAACTGATTAAATTATAGTAACTTGCATTAAAATATGTGTACAATATTCGCAGAATTTCGCCTTTTTATAGGTGCAGCTGAGAATGACGTCTATTTTGTGTCACGTTACCAAC
The DNA here is from genome assembly GCA_960531455.1 of Urophora cardui. Taxonomy (NCBI): domain Eukaryota; kingdom Metazoa; phylum Arthropoda; class Insecta; order Diptera; family Tephritidae; genus Urophora; species Urophora cardui. The sequence continues at coordinate 86,785,541 of OY482671.1, read as the reverse complement.
CAGTGTTTGTTGGCAAATATTTTTGAAACGTGTTTTGCTGTAGATCCAACATTTTCACTAAACATAGTGCTCGTAAAGAGCAATTAAAAGCAGGGACGGTAATCATTATAAGCGAAATAATATAAATCAACGTATAATCATTATTCTTCGATTTATATTTTTCTGATTAAAAATAATAATTATTTTCTAAGTGTTATTCTTTCGATCGGAAGTAATAATTATTATGTAATTTTAATTTTTTTGATCACTAATAAGTATTATTCTTGGATTTTAATTTTTTTACTCAAGCATAATTATTATTTGTTGATTTTTACTTTTTGCATCTAAAATAATTATTATACTTGATTTTTATTTTTTCCCTCAAGGCATAATGATTATGTGTAATTTTTATTTTTTTTTACTCAAGAATAAAAATTATGGCCTGATTTTTATTTTATTATTCATAAGATAAAACTCAAAACGTCATAAAGCCTGAACCATTAGGATTTTTGGCTTAAAATTTTGCAGGCACACACCTTCTACTCTGCTCTAACTACTTCCAAAGATAAATCGTTAGAAATTTTGTTATAAATGGTGGAAAAAAGGTGTTGAAGTATGCAAGTAATTTGCTTTAAAATTCATATAAAAATGTTACGTATACGCCACGGCAATATGCTCATATATAAAACTAGCTTATATCCGTGGGTTTCACGCCGCGTTTCTATAAAATGTGCAAAATAAATGAAAAAAGAACAACTTTAATTTTTTTATACACCCTTTCCAGCTGTATTTCAGAAAATTCTATTGTATTTCAATATGTGTGTAAGATTTATTTATCGGCCAATCCGTTTAGGACGCAACTTGATTCATATCTTCAGACATATGTATGTACATTAGAAATGAAAATATGGTGTTTTAGAGTAAGTAAACTGAAAAAAAAATTTCACTTTTCCAAAATCTGGATGGAGCTACACCAAAAAACGCGCAAATTCTCGGAATTTCAAGGTATGTTTAGATTGATAGAGAGAAAAAAATTGATATCTACCCAAGGCGTGAAACCCAAGGATATAAGCTAGTTTTATATATGAGCATATTGCCGTGGCGTGTACGTAACATTTTTATATGAATTTTAAAGCAAATTACATGCATTCTTCAACACCTTTTTTCCACCATTTATAACAAAATTTCCAACGATTTATCTTCGGAAGTAGTTAGAGCAGAGTAGAAGGTGTGTGCCTGCAAAATTTTAAGCCAAAAATCCTAATGGTTCAGGCTGTATGGCGTTTTGAGTTGTATTTTTTGAATAATAAAATAAAAATCAGACCATAATTTTTATTCTTGAGTAAAAAAAATAAAAATTACACATAATCATTATGCCTTGAGGGAAAATATAAAAATCAAATATAATAATTATTTTTGATGCAAAAAGTAAAAATCAAGAAATAATAATTATGCTTGAGTAAAAAAATTAAAATCCAAGAATAATACTTATTAGTGATCAAAAAAATTAAAATTACATAATAATTATTACTTCCGATCGAAAGAATAAAACTCAGGCTGTAATTATTACTTTCGATTTTTATGGATAAAACTCTTAAAATAAAAGTCATTGCATATAGCCGCAGATTATACAGAGATAAATATAGTGGTATATTCCAATTTATTTTGTGATAGTGGGAACATACTGATTTTTTTGGCCAAAATTTTAAAAATAATAATTATTTTCCATCCTTGATTAAAAGGCCACATTGAAAAAATTAATATATATATATTTATGGATACTTTTCTTCACATTGAATCCGTACGAATGTCACGTTCGTCACCATGGAAATACCCATATATTATATAGATTGTTTTCTGGGTTGTTTTCAATTCCTTCATTCTCGTGTTCTCCCATAGCGATGAGGGTTTTTACGTATTTTTAAATTTACTTGAAAATTGAAACAAATTAAACGATAAAATCAGAGACGAAAAATAACTCTTATTGAATTTTTTGAAATCAAAAACGTTGGGCACATTTCAATGAAAAAATTTTTCCCTTACATTTAAAAGTTATTATGGGATAGAAAAATTTTTCTGTTGCTCATAACGATTATATTCAGATTTTTATTTTTTCAATTGCCTCATAACTGTTATTCATGAGAAAAAATTTTTTCCGTTGCTCATAACGTTTATTTTGAAATTTTTATTTTTTCCGTTGCCTCATAACAGTTATTCATGAAAATAAATTTTTTCTGTTGCTTATAGCTAATTTCTATTTCAGATTTTTGATTTTTACGTTGTATTGTGAGTATTATTTTGTGGAATTGGTTCCTTTTTTTGCTCATAGGACTTCATCTTTCGGTATCTAGTGTATGTAATTGGATGGTGCTATGTAATATCTACAGTATATTTATTTTATTCCCAAACCCGTAGCTAGAATGTTTCAATTGGTACTAGCTGTAAATATATCCTAACTAAAATTAAAAAAAGCTGATTAGAAATCGGTTTAGGCCCATGATTTCATATGCAAAGTTACTTAGAATAATCCGTAGGATTTTTTCCGCGCAAATGATTTTTCCAAAATAAAATAATCGATCTCGTGATAAAAATCGATAGCAATAAGAAAACAAATCATTGTGGTAGTCAGACTTAGCACGATATTGTCCGGAAGCGTCGATATGTATGTACATTAGAGTGCGTTTAAAATTCAAATTAACGATATTTTACTGTATCGCCCCTTCAACATGGTTAAAGAAATCACGGATAAATTTTGGTCCAGATTGGTGGCGGTTAAGGTGCGGTGCATTGTGGTGAAAAATCTATGAAGGTTAAAAAAACCAAAATATTTTTGTAAATTAGCTAATACCCAAAATCAATACTTCTATACCCAAGGATAACAAATATAAATTTTGGTCCCGATTGATAAAGGTTTAGTGGTCTTTCACGGGGGTCAAATTTCAGATGGCCATAAAACTTACATTTTTTTACCCCTGTGACACTCCACTAAACCATGATCAATCGGGACCAAAATTTATGTGTGATATCTTTGACCATGCTACTACCGATTGAGGGGCGATACAGTCTTTTTATAACCTTTTAATTTTTTCATACAAATTAAACGCACTCTAATGTACATACATATAACTTTCTATTATATTTATTGACTAATCCATACCCGCGAAGTCTTCCGCGGAAAAAAATTAAAATGTTGATTTTTTTTAATTATAAAATATTTAAAGTAAAATTGGCAATACACCAAAATAAAAATCCAAGCGAAATCCATTCGAAACCTAAATTAAAATCGAATTAATTTATGATCTTCCATCTTCCACCAAGCTTCAGTTCTCCCTCTTTCTCTCTCTTTCCCTTTCCTATTCCCTCTCTCTCTCCCTCAATCTTTAACTATCCCTGTCCCTATCTCAATCTTTTTTCACTTTCCTTAGCTAAAAAGCCAGATGGGCTAAGAAGGATGGGTGACAACGCCCACTTTTCCAAAGTTGTCTAAGCTCGATTTAGTGGCCCATATTCCAAATATCATTGATTTACGCAAATAGACTCCGAGTTATAAGGAAGAAGAATATCATACAAAGAAATATTTGACTTTGAGTTTGACATTCTGATGGACAAAAACTTAAACCGAATCGATGCGAATATTGCTGTATTCGCCCTGCCATTACCATATAATGAATTTGCCTTGGGGTAGACATAGCTTCTGGGCCAGTCATAATGAATACTTTTCCAGCAATTCGGCTCCGTTTAACTGACAGCATACTTCAATTTCATATAGTTGTTATGGTAAAGTCGAAGTACTGAATGTGTCGATCGTCATTCAATACATGTAATTTTACTCTGTTGTCAGTTAAACGGATTGCTCGATTACCGGAAAAGTATTCATTCTGGCCCATTCCCATATGAAACTTAATCACATTCATTTGAAATTTTCTATACCTGAGGGCATATGACAGTGGAAGAAAATTTTATTTTTATATTCAAAGGGCGAATTTGTATCTGTGGCTATGTCTGGGGGAAAAATTAAAACAAATGTGAAGCCTTTTATTAAAAAAATATACTATTGTTAATACCGATCTTCATATGCAAGTACTTACAAATATCGTTTACATGTCGATCATAAGTAGGGACCGGATTTTTGTGAAATTTCAATATGCAAAATATGCGAAAACATGCAAATATGCAAAAAATATTTTGTTTAGACCAGCGGTCTAAATATTTAGCATACGCACATATGCATAGCGTTTTGCCCATCATTTTTCACTAAACGACTTTCTGTCTTGGTCCGGGATCTCTTGGATACAAAACAAAAATATGCAATTTCATAAAAATCCGATCGCTAATAAAAAGTATTATTTCATAAAATAAAATTTGCACACTTGTGCTTCCCTAATTTGATATAAAATAAAACTGATTTGATTTCTTACAGAATGCGGAAGATGCAAAATAAGCACAAAAAGGTTAAACCTCAACAAATTTTGCAAAAGAGACTACGGTAAGACAAACGGCATAGAAAATTTCATTTCCAAATATTTAATCAAGGCTGCGAAACGATATCAACAAAAAAATTTTGTTTTGTTGAATATCAAATAAAAATTAACAAAAAAAATTTTGTTTTGTTGAATATCAAATTATCAAAATTATTTCGTTTCGTTGTGAATCAAAAACAAAATAATAATAAATAAGCACATCTCACACTGAAAATCCCCCATTCAGTGTATGAATAGACACGCTTTTGTGTTAACTTATGCTACATAATGCGTACAAGCAAACATACAGTGAACTACACTGCGTATACGTAACTTGTTTACATACATACATACATACATACAGGTGAAACTAATAAACGCGTGTTAAAAATTGTTTCCGGCTTACGGCTTCATTTTACTTTGAATTTTCTTCTTTTTTTATTAACGTTATTTTTTTTTTTTTTTGATAATTTTTTTGTTGGCTACCGAAACGAAATTTTTTCAATATTTGTTTTTTGATAATCAACAAAACGAAATTCTTTTCGATAATTTTTTTTTGATAATTATTTTTTTGTTAAGCATTTAACGTTAAAATATTTCAAAGTTTTTTCGGTTATTGATAAAAAAGATAACGTTAATGTGCAGCCCTGTAGTTAATATGCTCATATTTATACTCTAGCAATAATGGCGAAAGTGATTGGTCGCGAAGCCAGCACCGAAGTAACGAGCAGCAGCGAACAGTATACCAAAGAAAATCAACAAATGGATCCCGACGACGAAGCGGAAGCAATGGACAATTCCGACGAAACGGTCAAATACGATATACAAATACAGGCGATCTTCAAACGCACGGCACTCGAGTACGCAACAACGAATACAATCCTAAAACGAGGACCTTTGACCTGGATCATACCGACTAAAAATTTAGAATGCCGCTGTCCCAGAATCAAAATGAATCGGTAAGTTAAAAAAAAAATATATATATTTACATTTTTTTCAAAGCATTTCATTAGAAGGTTTTTTTTGTAAACGCATGATACTTTTTTGAACGCTAATGACACCCTAGAAAATTAATAAACATATTTTTCATCACCGGAAGAGCATTTTATCATTATACATACATAGATTCCATTTATTAGTATAACAGCAATTACCTGCTGCTTCGCAATGAGGAATAATAGTTAACGATGTATTGTGGAACGAATTTCCGTCATCCCTTGTAAAGTTTGGTTTGGTTATAAAACGGTTTCGGCTATGTGCCATCTTCAGTATCTTGTTTCGTTCTCAGACAAGAAAAAAGAAATAATAGTTAATCTAAGTTAAGTCAAGTCAAGTCGAGTCATGAATAGAGCCATGTAAAAGCCCTGATACCAATATTGCTTAGAAACATTCCGGGTTAACCCGGATTCACATTTTGACCCATATTTGGGGACCCGGCCTAGGCATCACAAACAACACAATTCTATGTCGAAATCCTTATCAAGATCTTTCATTTGGTACCAATATCGCTCAGAAATATTCGAGGGTCATCCGGGTCCACTTGTTGACCTAGGCATCACTATTAAAAGAGCTCTATGTTGAAGTCCAGATCAAGGCCTTTCATTCGATACCAATATCGCTCAGACACATCCCGGGGTCATCCAGATCCACGTTTTGACCCATATCTGGGGAGGATGTCCTGCTCATTCATTTGATACCAATATCACAGGTGTAGGCGCAGGTGTTCTTGAGTTATAGCATAGTTTGCATGTGTAAACAGGTTTTTGATGCGACGATCCCACTGAACACGGCAAATGGCCAAACGAATGTGTCTATGCTTGCGCTTTTTTGAGTTTCTCGAAGTTTAAAGCCGGGAAAGGGTAATAAAATCTCAAAAAATAGTACATGGTTGTCGAGAATTTACCATATGTGACATTTAAAAAAAGAATTATTAAAATCGGTCCATTACTTTTTGAGTTATCGCGTTACGTATGTACATTTTCCATACAATCAAATTTATATAATTTGTATAGATATAGATATAGATATAGATTTAGATATAGATATAGATATAGATATAGATATAGATATAGATATAGATATAGATATAGATATAGATATAGATATAGATATAGATATAGATATAGATATAGATATAGATATAGATATAGATATAGATATAGATATAGATATAGATATAGATATAGATATAGATATAGATATAGATATAGATATAGATATAGATATAGATATAGATATAGATATAGATATAGATATAGATATAGATACAGATATAGATACAGATATAGATATAGATATAGATATAGATATAGATATAGATATAGATATAGATACAGATACAGATATAGATATAGATATAGATATAGATATAGATATAGATATAGATATAGATATAGATATAGATATAGATATAGATATAGATATAGATATAGATATAGATATAGATATAGATATAGATATAGATATAGATATAGATATAGATATAGATATAGATATAGATATAGATATAGATATAGATATAGATATAGATATAGATATAGATATAGATATAGATATAGATATAGATATAGATATAGATATAGATATAGATATAGATATAGATATAGATATAGATATAGATATAGATATAGATATAGATATAGATATAGATATAGATATAGATATAGATATAGATATAGATATAGATATAGATATAGATATAGATATAGATATAGATATAGATATAGATATAGATATAGATATAGATATAGATATAGATATAGATATAGATATAGATATAGATATAGATATAGATATAGATATAGATATAGATATAGATATAGATATAGATATAGATATAGATATAGATATAGATATAGATATAGATATAGATATAGATATAGATATAGATATAGATATAGATATAGATATAGATATAGATATAGATATAGATATAGATATAGATATAGATATAGATATAGATATAGATATAGATATAGATATAGATATAGATATAGATATAGATATAGATATAGATATAGATATAGATATAGATATAGATATAGATATAGATATAGATATAGATATAGATATAGATATAGATATAGATATAGATATAGATATAGATATAGATATAGATATAGATATAGATATAGATATAGATATAGATAACACAGATTTATTATTATTAATTCATTTTCTTATTATTCCAGCTCGTATTTGATACTGGGCAAAGTCTCTGAATCGCCACCTGGTTACCTTGGTATCGGGCCGCGTACGATTGTGATCGAGTGGAAGGATGAGTGGTATCGACGTATGAAACGTTTCCAAAGACGTGCGCAGACGTGTCAGTAAATGAAAACGTCGTGCATACATACATACATAGATACTATAAGAAATTACATAAAATTTGTAGTAACACTTCTCTAAAAAACAGAATGCATACATTAATGTAATCAACGTGTTTGTATGTACATTAGAGTGCGTTTAATTTGTATAGAAAAATTAAAAGTTCGTAAAAGGACTGTATCCCCCTCAATCGGTAGTAACATGGTCAAAAATATCACACATAAGTTTTCGTCCCGATTGGTGGTGGTTACGGCGTGGATTATATATTGATTGATTTTTTGACTCTTCATAGAGTTCTCTGAACTTTGACTTCTATAATCCACGCCTTAACCACTACAAATCGGGACCAAAATTTATGTGTGATATCTTTGACCATGTTACTACCGATGGAGAAGCGATAGAGTAAAATTTCGTTAATTTGAATTTTAAACCTACTCTAATGTATATATGTACATATCGTCGGCCTCCTGCCAGAAACACGAATGTAAAAATTTTTTTAAGTACGATGTCTGCTCTTTATCGGGTGTATATTTATGTAATAGCAATTAATATTTGTATAAATTCTTGTGTAAACATACATGCATAATATATACTTGTATGTACATAAGCATACATACAAATATTATTTGTTATTATATCAATATATACCCGATAAAGAGCAGACATCGCACTCAAAAAAAAATTCACATTCGTGTTTCTGGCAGGAGACCGACGATATGTGCATATGTATAATGAAAAAAACTGCATTTCATAAACTTTAAGGCTAGATACTTAAATACATACATATATTCAAAGGTTGTATACAAACAAGCAAAGGTAAATACGTAAGCCTACATACATATTTATGTATGTACTATGTAGTAGATTACTTGCTATTTAAAAATATATATATATATGTAATTTGATATACATAAGTACATACATATGTATGTACATATGTACTTGACTTTCTTAATTTATATTGTGCAAATATATTATTTAAAAATTTTTTTTACATGCTAACTTTAATAGTTGTTTATTCGTAAACTTAGTTATATCATAAAAACATAATTAAAAAAATCCATATACCTATAAAAAACTTAAGCATTGTTTTTGTATTTAAATCAAAAGAGTCAAAAGCTCTCACTATTTTATAAATTGATAGAAAAAAATATCAGTAAAACTTTTCATAAAGCAATACATACATGTATAATAAATACAAATCTTAACGATTTGCACCGACTCCACGTCATTCTCTAAAATTAGATACCCAAGTATTCAGGTTCTTTATTATGAATTTAAATAAACATTTTTCTGGAGAGCTTTTTCAGAGATTTTTCACTACATGTTCAGAAAGTCCGTCGTGAATTTATTTTTGGGAGAAAATGAAAATCTTAATCTAGAATCTAGATGCTCTATATAAATACATACGTGAATATAAGAGAAATTTGCTAGAAAATAAAATGTTCTTCAGTCAACGAAGATTCTGGTGCCATGAAAAAACCAATGATAAGCATTTACTTAGTCATAAATGAGCCCTTCCGTGCAATAAAGGAGCAACCCACAAAATTAACCATTCTCAACTAATGACAATAATAGCAAGAAGGTAGAAAACATAAATTTTTATTCAAAGATGATCCAACTTTTATTCTGTGTATATTCAGTAAATAGCTGCACTTAACCCGTATTCTGTTTTAGAATTTTGCATATAAAAACAAAAAATCCGTTTTTATACTCAGCTGTACTAGTACACAGAGTATTATAATTTTGATATGGCAACGGTTGTTTGTAACAACATGAAATAATCAAGATAGATATGGACTTATACATATATATCAAAATCATCAATATATCAGGGTGAAAAGATAAATTGAATGAGCCATATCCGCCCGTCCGTCCGTAACCACTCTAATTCGCGCAAAAACGTAAATATTTTAATGAAGTTTGGAATGCAAGTTCGTATTCAGACTGGGACGGTTGGTATCGAAAATGGGCGAAATCAGATCATGACCACGCCCACTTTCCCTATATAGTATAGGCAAAAATCCATTGATTTAACTATCATTCACACAATTAAATACGCGGCACTAGATTTTTCTTTACTTAAATTAGGGTTTTAATATAAATACCACATTTATTTACATTACCGGAAACGAAAATGGGTGAAAGAGAATCTACCTTAGTCCGTCACTAAATCACCTGATACTGTGAAATTTTTGATGAACGCATAGTCATGGTCATGGTGGCCGCTGTGGTGCAGTGGGTAGAGTGCTCGCCTGCTATGCCAGAGGTCTCGGGTTCAAACCACGGTCCGAGCCAAACAAATTTTTCTAATTAGTAAAAATCCAATTATTGGGTTTTTTAAGAGCAGCGGTCACCTCTCGGCAGTGGGCGGCATACCCTCCGAGAGTATTTCTGCCATGAAAAAGCTTCTCACAAAAAAATGCATTCGCCGTTCGGAGCCGGCATAAAACTGTAGGTCCACCCAATTAGTAGGAAAAACAAAAAGGAGCACACCTCGAATTGGGAGAGAAGCTCGGCCATAAAACTCGTCAGAGTTATAATAGCGCCATTGTATTATATTATTATAGTCATGGTCACTAACGCGAGGTATGAGTCTATTACCTTGTTTATACGCAGCAGTAGGCGAGACCGCATCCACTCAATACACTAACCTTCCGTCTGTTTATACAACCTAGTTTGAAGCTTGTATAGTGAAACCGCATTGTAATGCATTTCGATCAGCTGTTCTTTGTTTACATTCGATTAATATTTCACTTTTTCAAATTTGCCGCAAAATCGCACTATTCATAAAAGAAATAGCAAAGAAAACTTTTATTTTCGTCCATTTTAAAATATTATTTAAGTTAATTGATTTGAATTGAATACACACGCATTTAATAAAGTAATCAGCTGATCTTTAAATCGCTTCGATAAATTTAGTCGATTATACGCTCCCTTCAACCGTTGCGAGAAATAAAATACCGATTTGAAACTGAGTCTGAGCGAATTCAGCGATGCATATCAAAGTGTATTCAAAATCGATTTATACATGCGTGTGTATTCAGTGAAACCGCATTATGCCGCCGTATAAACAAGGTATATGTTTATTTACTGTAGTGAGTTTCTGTGAGAAATCGAGTGGATTTGTCTATTTTGATGACGTCACGTCGATTCTATCAAAACTTCTCTATTGATCGATAGCGAGTGTTTCTACAAGCATTAATCGATAAAATTCGGAACAGTGATGGAAATGAAACGACAATCGAGAATTTAAACGCCAAAATAAATGTAATGCTCTAAGCACATTCGAACCGGCGAGCGAAAAGCAGCCAGCTGTCAAAAGTAAAATGCACACGTTCTTATGGGAGCACACATTTTAACGCCAGCACGACTTCACGGCAGAAGGGTTGCATTTGTCGCTGCCGCAAATATAGACCTATTTCTAATTTGACAAGCGACAATGCGCATGTACAGGCAGAAACGTGTGTATGTGTGCATTTTGGGAGTACAAAGACGCTCCTTAAGAGACTCTACAAATCCTTTAAATATATATTAAATATATTTAAATGTATATTGATTAATATATAGTATGTACATATATACAAAATAATTTGTTTTAATTAAAATATACTTACATTCTGGCTGAATTCGGCTGTTTTGTCCATTTTTTCGACCGGTGAAAGCTTTCTCACCGTTTAAAAAGTTGGCGAGTATATTGATAGATAATACATCGACTATTTTGCTTACAGAAACACCTTTAATCGATCATTCCTACTGAATTGGAATGGAACATATCAGCTGATTTGTCAGTTCTATCGATCCATTCGACTCATTTTCATACAGAAACGCATGCATCGAGAATGACGTCATGATGACGTCAAATCGACTATTTCAGTAGAGAACATTGATCGTTATGAGTTACAGAAACTCACTACTGACATGTGAAAACTCAGTACAAATCTGTACGGAATCCAAAAAATCAGTATATTTACAAATTGAGTAAGAAATTTAAAAACATCAGTACACGGCATGAAAAATCAGTTTTGTACTGATGAAGTCAGTACGTCTGGCAACCCTATATATATCGGAAATTTGGTATCTCAGTCTTAATATAGCTGGAGTGATAATATTTCATCCACGTAATGGTCTCAGGCCCTTATGAAGAAACATGGAAAATTTTGGAAAATGGGCGGTGCCATGCCCACTTATTAAAGGACAAACTTTGAAAGTTTTATGAGTCATAACTCAGAAACCGTAGTAGATTTATCGATGAAATTTGGTACGCGTGATGTACTTACTTAGGCAAATGTTTAAAAGAAAAATTTCCAAAAGCAGTTGACGGCCACGCCCACTTTTATATATGGTTTTTTTTAGCGATTTCTTTGTCAAATATAAAGATATATCATTGAAATTTTGTGGCATGACTCCACCTACAGACATACATAAAACAAAACACTAAAAAGTTTTGAAAATGGGCGTGGCACCACCTCCTTTTAGAAACTGGAATCTACGAGATTTTTTATACACCTTGTGGTAATAGACGTGGAAAAATTTAGCGAAATCGGCTAATAACAACGCCTACTTTTTTACAAAAATATTTCTAAGGCGGCCTTGTAAAATTTGTAGCGCGATATCCTTGTAACTAAAGGTCATGCAGGGATGAAATTTTGCAAGAATATTTATACGCTTAGTCGGATGATTAGTAAAAATTTTCAAAAAGGGCGTAGCTACGCCCATTTTATCCGGCACTCACTTTTTATGAAATACACCGTATATCGAACAAACTCAAACAAACAATAAAATCATACAACTGAGTATCTATGGTTCGACTCTACTCGAATTTAGGCTTCCTTACTTGTTTATTTTCCATTTACATATCGAGCCGTATGCGCCGGAAATATGTAAAGGCCATGATTTCCGATTTTCACTTTTTTGTAGAAATGGCTTACTTGTCATCACCCACACCTCTCCAGAAATTTTATGTCTGAAAATTTTTATGTCCCCAAAATTTATTTCTTGAATCTCGATAATTTCCCTCCAAACGTAGATGCTAAAAGTGATGAACATGGTGGGAGATTTCATGAGAACTTAATAGTTTTTGAAAGGCGATATCAAGGATCTTGAAACAAGGATATGATGGGAGACAAATCCAGAAAATTACAAAAGAATAGTCAAAAGTACTTACATCCCTCATTATTTATTAGAGGGCTGCACGAATGGATTCGAAACGACCAACAAAATATTCGCGGCCGTCCAATTACAGTATCTACTTGTTTCTGTCGTTTGCGAATAAGCGCAAGTAGAGCACAACCATAAACAGAACCAATACAATACTTATTCTTAGCGACAATTACATGACCTTAAAAAGGTTCTGCAAATAGTGTACACTAGTTGCGAATACTTCGAATATAATCGAAATATATGTACATATGTATGTACACACATATTTTCATAAACACACATTCAGACGTTCAGCAAAATTACGCTGCTAGTGTGACTGTGTGTATGTGCATATGCATACACACTAGGGCGGGTCGATTGGTAGCGGCCAAAAAAAAATTAACAGGGACACATGGCGATTATGAAAATTTGGGTAATTCCAAGCTTTTTTTGCCAAAGAAACCATATGGCTAAAATAAATTTCGAACCAGAGCTTTTTACGATCTACATACATATATTACATATTTCCAATTGTTCTATATATTTTAAAATAACTCGGTAACCAATGCTTCGATTCTTTTGATTTTTTCGGCATTAGTTAGGAAACTTATTTGGCAACAAGACGTGGTAGTCAGTTTTTGAAATTTAAAAAAATGCATTACTCAAAAGTTCAATTTTTGGAAATAATCGCTGTTTTCCACGTTCTCATATGTTTATTTTTTGGTCCACCTTAATGCCATATGCACATTAAATAAACAAACAAAAAAAGAAGCAACAAGGTTTTGCGAATACTTCATAACATGATGTATTTTTTTGAACGATCCTCCGTCATCCCTTGTCAAGTTTGGTTTGGAGACAAACCGGTTTCGGCTAATATGCGCCATCTTCAGTGTCTTTTTTCGAAAATGAAGGAGGATTGTTCCACAATACATCATATTCCTACCCTGTCGGAAAAACAAGCAACCAAAAAGTACTTCATAACATGGTTATTATTATATTCTACTCGATCGTGGCGAATAGTGTACACTAATCGCTCCAACAGAGCAAATACAAATAGTATTTGTATTCCAAATGAAAAGTATGGGTTTTATTCGTATCTGCATTGAAATTGTGCTGTGACTAATTGTACAATGCATAGAGTATTCGCAAATATAGAAGAGGCAAATGGTATTGTGCAGAGGTCTATTATTTATCCTCTCCTTAAAATCGCGAAATGCATTAATTTTTTTATTCAATTAATTCTTTATCCTATTCATCGCTGTTTTGAGAGACATTGTGCACTTCAAAACTCATAATAAATGGAAAGAAATAATGTTAAATGTTACTCCTTAATAAAGTTTTATAAAGAAACGGAAAATGCTAGGATAAGAACTCTCAATAAAAATAGGTAAATATAAATACTGATACATCCCATTATTGCAAAAGTAGTCTCAAAATGTTCACATTTAAATTCTTTATAGGACAGATAGGAGTCAAATTTGAAATTCCTCATACAAACTTAGATTTTTTCATTCTTTTTGCCATTGTAACCAAACTACTTGACCAATTTTTAAGTGCAAAGGCAAAAAATGTTTGTTGGAATTCTCTTTACCAGTTGTTATTAGATGCCAAATCGCTACGGTGGCTAATACAATGGATATGCTATTCCGGATCAGCGTTAAATTTCGTTTTAGAAAAGTATAGTTTTATATTTTTGGTGGTTAAAGCAAGGCTGCAAAATAACGTTATTTTTAACAATAAACAAAAAAAAATTTTGTTTCTGTTGAAATATTCGATTTTATAAACGTAAAAAGCATAACAAAATCCATTTCGTTTCAACTGTTATCAAAAAAATTAACAAATTTTTTTTTGTTTTGATAATTATCAAAACAATTATTTCAAAAAAATATAGTTTCAAATTTAAACAAAAAAATTGACTTTTCAATAATTTCGTTTTCTACGAAGAAAAGAAATTTTACATATGTTTGTATGTATGTACATACGTACATGAATAAAAACAAATACAATTTTTGTTAATTTTTTTGTTATCAACGAAACAAAATTATTCTGATTAAAGGTTTATTGATAATTTTTGAAACGAAAAAATTTTGTTTCTGATAATTAGCAAAACAAAATAATTTTTGGATATTTTTTATTGATATTTTTTGAAACAAAATTATTTTGTTCATTTCGTTGAGCAGCCTTGGGTTAAAGTTGATTAAAAATTGTTGAAAAGCAAAAAAAAGAAATCGAAATAAAGAAATGAAAGTAAAAAAATTTTTAAAAAACCTTCTCCTGCACATTTTTGAATTTGGCTTTTACAACTTTCCGGCGCATACGGCTCGATATGTACATATCTCAATTTAAAAAATTTGGGCTTAGTCAATTATTGCTCGGAAGGACTCAATTGTACATACATTAAGGTGGAGTGAAAATATTTTTTTTGGAAATTCAATTTGTTCCAAAGCCAGAACGGCACCCTTCTAGCCCAGAAATAAGCCTGTAAAATTTTATTGACCGCATGTTTAGAGGTGCCCCCAGTCCCACAAAGTTGTAAAAAATAGCACGATCTGGTACAAATGTGAAATTTCTAAAATTATAAAATCAAAAAACGAAGTATGAGGTTTGATAAACATGGCTAAGCTGAGTATTAAAATGAATTTTTTTTTTTTGGAAACAACAACAACAAGAGTTATTAAAGGTCAAAGTTTATATTATGCATTTTTTAAGTTGCAATTACTTAAAAATTACTGAACCGATTTCGAATTTATTACCATTCGATAGGTATTTTGATTCCCCTTAATTTGATTTACATTTTATGTGAGTTCCACCCCCTCTGCGGGGGCCAATCCTCCTTTTACCCCCTTACTTTTCATATATAAAATATATATCAAATTAAAGGGAATCAGAGTACCTATCGAATGGTATAAAAATATTCGAAATCGGTTCAGTAGTTTTTAAGTAATTGCAATTTATAAAATGCATAATATAAACTTTGACCTTTAATAACTTTTGTTGTTGTTGTTTCAGAAAAAAAATCACTTTAATACTCAGTTTATCCATATTTATCAATCCCCATACTTCGTTTTTTGATTTTATAATTTTCAAAATTTCATATTTGTAGGTATGTACCTGATCGTGCTTATTGCTTTCAACTTTGCGGGGCTGGGGGCAGTTAAAAACGTCATCCTATCGCCATAAAATTTTGTAGGATTCATTAACTCGTATAAAGGCAACTTGTCACTGCTGGTACGTTCAAAAAAAAAAACAAACAAAAAATCTCCATATGTTTTCACTCCACCTTAACATACAAACATATATAAATTCATGTGTTTTTAAAGTAGTGTTAATTATTATGAACTACCCTCACGGAAAAAAAAGTTAGTTGCAAAAATAGATATATTAAAAAGTGATTTATATTCAACTAATTTTAAAGTAGCTTTAAACAAATGCAGCGCGGGACAGTTTCTTGTATATGTACATATTTATATGTAAACACATGTTTTCAGATCTAAGTATGCCAAGATTGTTTTTTCCATTTTTTGGTTACCGTTTTTCAGCTTCACTTCCCATTAAACACTGAAAACGAAATTCTCAAACGGAGAAAATATTGTTTCATATTTATCATTTGAAAATTAACATAAATTCAATTGTTTCTCAAATATTGTTTATCAACTTGAGAACGATTTGCGAAATTTGAGGAAAATTTGTTTCGCATTTTTACCATTTGTTGAATTTCGACATCAAATGCAGGATTAAGTTATTTATATTAAACTACAAATAAAGTAGTTGAAAAGAAACTCAAGATAAAGTTATTTATTTTAAACTACTAGTAAAGTAGTTGAAAACAAATGCAGGATAGGGCAATTGACTGCTTGCTATGACATCGCCGTGTTAAAAAAGTCAGTTCATTGCAAAGGAAAAAGTCACATTTTCAATTAGTTGTTATTGAAAATAAAGTAGTTTATAAAGTGATTTAAAATTAATTAAATTTCCTACAGGGTAACCAATAGAACGAAAGCAATAAATTAATGCGGCACATAAAATAAATAAAAACATATGCATGTATGTTAAAAATGATGATTTAAATCCATTGGAAGTCAATACATATACAATATTTAATTATGTATGTATATACATTAGATGAGTTTTTTTTTAGATATTCTCTCCGGCACCGGAATATGAAAATAGGATGTTTTAGAGTGAGTAAACTGAAAAAAAAATTTCACTTTTCCAAAAACTGGATGGAGCTACACCGAAAACCGCGCAAATTCCCAGAATTTCAAGGTATGTTTAGATTTATGTCTGAAAAAAGTTAGGATTTTGCACAAGAAAAAAAATTGATACCCACTCATACGAAGAATTAACCGCTAAATCGAATGGCATATTCAGTTTTTTGGTACACTACCCAGGGAAGGTAATAACGCGGCCTAAAGTGACCATTTTCTTTTTTTCTCATGAATCTTCAACTTCTTGCCCTATACTCTTCCCGAAAGCGAACGTTACTTTTTAACTAAACCACACGGTAGGCTGCGTTATTTAATGCGCTTTCCAGAAATGTATAGCTATTAAAAATCGAATAATATTTGGATGAGTTCATCAAGTTTAAGTGAAGTAAAGTCGGGTATAAAAGGGTAACATACCTTAAAATTTCTCAATTTTTTTTTATTTTGCTCTTGAAGACGGTTTTTTGGGTTATTAGTGATTGTTTTATTTTGTTGGATAACTCCACAAATGTAAAAAAAAATTTGGAAGATCGAGACCGTGGATAGCGGAAAAAACCGTGGCCCCGGATGGCGCCAAAATATTATTGGGCAATATTGCACACAGAGAAAAAACTATAGTAAATCTAACAAAGTTGACTTAGTTAAAAAAATTTGTATGGGGCACAAGAAACTTGTATAACTCGCCAAAGTACTTACACAATTTGTACCCGACCATGGAAAACAAAGCTTAGGTGATTTATTACCCAAGCACTTAGGCTACCAACCTAGGTTAACCTTTTTTACTTTTATTTTTTACTAAATTACTTTGCTGAAGTTTTTACAAAATTATTTTCGTTAACATGACGAAAAAACTTAGTAAGTAAATTATACCTAAGTTTTAAGTTGGGTTATATGCGATTCTGAGTTGATTGTACAATAGTTTTTCTCTGTGTGTGGTATCAAATTAAAGGTCTTAACTAGGGCTTGCATATGGAACTTATTACATGCCAATTTCTGGCGAATAAGTGGTCCAGGATGACTACAGAATATTTTAAAGGATATCGGCGACATTTGAGTCTAATTTTTGACTTATATGTGTCGAAACGGTGGACACAGCAAAATGGATTGACTTTACATTAAAGTCCTAGGTAAAATCTTTATTTTGATACCCATATTGCCCACAAATGTTTTGGCACCATCCGGCTCAACTTTTTGTCCGTTATCCGCGGTCTCGGCCTTTCTATTTTTTTTGCATTTGTGGAGTTATCCATCCACATAAAACTATCACTTCAAACCCAAAAAACCGCCTTCAAGAGCAAAATTGTTAAAAAATTTAAGAAATTTTAAGATATGTTACCCTTTTATACCCGACTTTACTTCATTTAAACTTGATGAACTCATCCAAATTTTATTCGATTTTTAATAGCTATACATTTCTGGAAAGCGCATTAAATAACGCAGCCTACCGTGTGATTTAGTTAAAAAATAACGTTCGCTTTCGAGAAGAGTATATGGCAAGAAGTTGAAGATTCATGAAAAAAAAAAGAAAATGGTCACTTTAGGCCGCGTTATTACCTTCCCTGGGTAGTGTACCAAAAAACTGAATATGCCATTCGATTTAGCGGTTAATTCTTCGTATGGGTGGGTATCAATTTTTTTTCTTGTGCAAAATCCTAACTTTTTTCAGACATAAATCTAAACATACCTTGAAATTCTGGGAATTTGCGCGGTTTTCGGTGTAGCTCCATCCAGTTTTTGGAAAAGTGAAATTTTTTTTTCAGTTTACTTACTCTAAAACATCCTATTTTCATATTCCGGTGCCGGAGGGAGGATCTGAGAAGGTTTAAAGAATCCCATACAAAAAAAAACTCATCTAATATACATATGTATGTATCTAATGGCGTTTTCGATTCTGGCATAAAATGTTACCCTTTAATATCTCAATTATTAAACTACGTAATTAGTCTTCATTTTAAATGGCTGGTTTTGTAGATAATTATGCCCTCTGACTTAGCTAGAGGTCAATATTCGCTGAAATTACCACACAAGCTTATGAGATGGCTAAGAAAATCAAGCAGGGAAACATTTTTTCCAGAAACGAAAACGGCATAAGTATGTGAATGTCAACAACAATCAAGAAAGGATAATGTTGAACAACAAACACACTGCACAATAAAAGTATTAAATATTGATTACTATCTAACATTAAAGAATTACTTGTAAATAGATACGCATAGGATTTATGAAAAATAATAAATATAAAAAAATATAAAAAAACCAGGTGGCCGATTTTCTGGGAAAGTAAACCAAGTAGTTTTTTTTTGTCAAATATTGCAAGCACTGGGGTCTTGCGGGGTGTATGACATATTATAGTAGCTGCTGAAAACAGCGGCATTCAATTTTAGTCGTTTTAAATTAAACTTTTCGCTCTTTTTATAAAACGTTGTGATTAAAAAAAAATATGGTCGGAAGTAGTTCAGTAAGCAAAAAGGTAAATATAACATCTTTGTTGCGACTAAATTTAGCCGTTCAAGTTTTATCTATTAGAAAAATAGCTATAATATCATAACACGTAAAGTTTTTAAAAAAGTTATGTTCCAACTAGCAGTTATGTGAAAAGTAAATGTGCCGCAAAAATCTTATGTAACGTTAGCAGTGCAAAACCAAAAAAGTTTTTTTAAGACATGTTAAAATACGTTTTAATTTAATTTGTTTATATATTTTCTTAATACTATACGTATATCTCACGTTCCAATTAAAAAAAGTTAAACTTCCAAAGATTTGAAGACATTGTTAGCTTAAATAATATGTAACGTTAGCAGTGATTTTTTATCTATATAATACATATAATAAAATTGTAACAGGCCGATATCTGTACATTGAAGATATTCAAGAAAAACTGATAGGAGAGGTCGTTATTAGACCAGCGGAACCCAAATCTACAATTTTTAGAAGTCTATCTGCCTGTCTGTCTGTCTGTCCGTCTGTATGATTGTGCGCGCATCACGCAAAAACTACTGAATAGAATTGCATGAAACTTTCACCATTCTATCACTTAACGCCTAACTTAAAATTCAGGACAACTTTTATTTGGATATCTCATCCAGTTCCCGAGTTACTGACCAAAATGTGGGAAAAATGTGAACAAAAATGTGTTTTTTTACCATAGAGCCCGCGTCACACAAAAACGACTGCATAGGAACGAATGAAGCTTTCAATAATCATTTTCTGGATGACAAAAATTAGAGCTATTGGGAAAGGGGCGTGGCACAACCCATACAAACTTAATCTTTCATGCTGAATATCTCTGGAAGTGTTTTCCGTAGGATATCTAAACTTGGAGGGATAGGGATAGGGAGATATCTCCGAAACCAATCGAGATATCGAATTTAATAGAATTACTTATTGCAGCACTCATCAGCACCTTTTATTTGATACCCATATTGTACTAACACATTTTGGATCACCCTTGGTCCACATATTGGTCGATAACTCCAAAACTGGTTGAGCTATAGAAATAAGGGATATCTTAAATCTTAAAGCAGACGTCTATAATAATAATAATAATAATACAATGGCGCTATTATAACTCCGACTAGTTTCATTCAATTCCATCATTCCAATTTTTAGTGACCCGCGCACAAACATAAGGACAGACAGACAGTCAGACCGACAGAAATTTAAAAAACAGTTCATTTGGATTCCTCTGGCTCCTTTGAACCTTGGACGTTTCTAACATTTTTGTTATTATTTCGTATAAAATAAATAAAAACTCCATGCGAATGTAACGTTATCAGCCAGAAAATTGACCAGGTACATAAATAATTTAATATTTATTATAAGCTACAAGTATGCATTTAATGTTGAAATATATAAAAATATTGCACATGGAAATTTAATGCTAGATTTCTCGGAAATGATTATTTATACCAAAATACATATATGTATATGTACATACATACATATGTATGAACTCACAAATATTGTAATTATTCTAAAAGCCCGTCTCCACATAACTTGATTCGCCAGCGAATCATCTCGGTAAATAATCCGTCTCCACGTGGCTGACCATTATTCAGTTTAGCATTTCTCTTTCTTGTTCTTCTTAAATGTTTGCTTATTTTAGCGTTTTTGTTTTGGGCTGTGTGGGATTTCGATAGATTTTCGATACAAAATTAGAGAAGGCATCGATATCATCGGGTTTGGCAAGAGGATTGAGAACGAAACAAGTATTTCAATCTTCATTCGCTCTCAGAAATTTGTATGGAAATTAACGACGAATGGAAATTAACGAGTCTCGGCACTGGTCGAACGAAGATTGAGAGAGGGAATGCAGGAAAAAAGAGCGTAACACCTTATGTGGAGACATGGTATAATAGTTGTGATTTCGACCAGAGATGCCACTTTTGGGCCTTTCCTACCAAAACTGGAAGGTTTTATTCCTTTTGGTAGGTTGGCAGGACGATTTGAATTGTGGTAGGTTTTTGCCTTCGTTCAACTAAAATCAGTTTTGTCACAAAACTCTTCTAAATAGAAGCGTTTTCTTTGAGCTTCGAGTACAATTAATTGAAATTTGTACAAATAATATTAAATTTCATACTAGTTTTCAAAATCAAAAAGAAAAGTTTTTTTTTTTATTTTAAGCGGTAAAAAAACAAGTGTCTGGTTAGTGCAGGGTGGTCTGTTACTGAATTTGTTGAATATGGTTAAATCTCACATTAAAAAAACCAAATTGGTAGGCTCGAAGCCATTTTGGTTGGTTTTTGGTAGGAAAAAAATTTTCTAAGTGGCATCCCTGATTTCGACTTTAATTGTTTCCAAAAGCATTTTTCTTGATTTCCTTAATTAAACTTTGACGCGATCTGAATTTGCATACATGCATACATACATACATATGTATGTACCCAGCAAACAGCCTCGTAACCTTAAAAGCCCGTCTCCACATAACTTTATTCACCAGAGAAACATGTAGCAAAACATCTCGCTCAATAACCCGTCTCCACGTGGCTAATCGTGACTCAGTTTGACATTTCTCTTTCTTGTTCTTCTTAAATATTTGTATGTTTGCTTATTTTTGCGTCTTTGTTTTGGTCTGTGTGAGATTTCGATAGGTTTTTGATACAAAATTGGAGACGACATCGATATCATCGAGGTTGGCCAGATGATTCAGAATGAAACAGTGTTTCAATCTTCAATCGTTCTCAGAAATTTGTATGGAAATTGGCGAGTTTCGGCACTGGTTTCCGTGTCGAAACAAGATTGAGAGAGAAAATGCAGAAAAAAAGACACGTTAAAGCCCGTCTCCACATAACTGGTTTCGCCAACAAAACATCTAGCAAAACATCTCGCTAAATAACCCGTCTCCACGTGGCTGATCGTGATTCAGTTTAATATTTCTCTTTGTTGTTATTCTTAAATGTTTGTATGTTTGCTTATTTTTGCGTTTTTGTTATGGCCTGTGTGAGATTTCGATAGATTTCCGATACAAAATTAGAGAAGGCATCGATATCATCGCGTTTGGCAAGAGGATTGAGAAAGAAACTAGTGTTTCAATCGTCACTCGCTCTCAGAAATTTGTATGGAAATTGGCGAGTTTCGGCACTCGTTTTGAGGTCGAAACAAGATTGAGAGAGCGAGTGCAGAAAAAAAGAGCGAAACACGTTATGTGGAGACATGGTATAAGCTGAAGCTAAGTTGTTAAACTGGAATACGCTCGCAGTGCTGCTGCTGCTGGCCCTCACGCATGAGTCAATAAATCTTTACCTCAGCGCACGAGTTCATGCAAACTGTTTTAGCTCGAACTCAATTTGGTATGCATAAAACTGAGGTTGAGCGAATGCATTTGCCTCGAGGTAGCTGAGGTCATACCAATTGTTTGAAGATATTGGTCCTTATGCATAAAAACTGAGCCCTTTCTCAAGAGACTCAACTCAAACTTAATACCGAGAAATAACCAAATAATTTCAATTTATTGGATGGAGTTTTATTATTGTTTAATTTTTTTATGAGATAACGCTAATTTGTTTAGTGAAATCAAGCAATTTTAATAATTTTTATGCATCCAAAACCCACATTTTACGAAAAAACTGAGTATGAGCTAATGGCTGCCATAGGGACACACTTAGGCCAGTGCAGAGGCCCATTGTGATACCACAAGAAGAAAACAGATTACTCCTCCTCTTTAAACTGCAGTTTGAAAACCTAATGAATTTCACCAGGTCCTTTATGTCGACGTCCGCGGCCCCACATTGGCCATCCAGGAAAGGTGTCCCAAGAAAGCATCGTCTGGCGCTGTTAAGAGCCGGGCTATAGCAAATGAGGTGTTCGATTGTCTCCTGTTCCTCATCATCTTTGCAGCTTCTGCAGCATCTGCAGTAGGGTGCGCCCAGTCTCTCTGCGCGGAGTCATTTACAGAATAAAAACATTTAGAGCGTACCATGAAAAATAAAATAGCAAGTTTTTATTTTTGTTTACGACTTTATATAAAGCGCACGCTAACTTAGATGGTATTGAGGTCTGATATTGACCGTTCAACCCAAATAAAAGTTACAAGTGAAAATATACTTAGCATACAATTGAAGTCTCATATCGAGAGCATATTTCATGGCGTAATTTGTGATTATTATATCCTGTGGTGTTTTGCGTTATTTGTACAAAGATTTTGTCTGAGGGAACCCCTAGTGAAATTTTATGGCGAATAATTTTCTAGAACATTTTAACCCTCTACCTGCATTGTAAATTGATATTTTCTACATGTGCTTCCGAACAAGTGTTAAAAACAGCCATTTGCGTGGGCGTTAGAGGGTTAACGTCTTCCACAAAGAAATTCCTTATTAAATTCTGTAGCAGAAGTCTGAGCTCAAAAACTTCATTTGAGGTCATTTTTTATAAGTTATTTTCGATAAAGTAATTGCACCTCCAGCTCAATCCATAAAATTTAAACCCCCTCTAAAAAAAAAAAAACTCAGACCCTCTGGACTAGTACTCTGTTCGGCAAAGTTGGTCTGGGAGACATTCTCTTTCATAATTAATAGCGTTTTTCGTGTTGAGTAAAATGTTTTTAAATTTGTTGGACTGTGTAATTTGCGTTTTGCACGAATAGCAGAACTTCAAACGTTCAAAAAAATTGTGTATGTTTCAAAATATGTACATAGTTATGACGTTCTTTTTTAACACTTTTTTTTTATTATATTGACACTATCTTCGTGTTGAATAAACCAAAATTCCAAATGACATTTAGGGTTTAAAAATTGTTTCGTGTTATATCAACCAACTTTTATTGTTAAATGTAGTTCTTGTTGTTTTAACATTTGTTTTCATGTTGTATTAACAATAGAATTTGGACGTCCTTTTTAACATTTTTTAATTTATATTGACACTATCATCATGTTAAATAAACCAAATTCCCAATGACATTTAGGAATAAAATTTTATATTTGAATCATCGTGTATATTTTAAAATTGCATCATGTTGTATCAACAATAAACTTGGTTCAAATTACCAAATTTTCAGATGGCATTTACAAGGCCAAAATCATGTTTCAAACATCGTGCAATTTGAAAAAATTGTTGCTATTTTATGTGTAAAGATCAATCGTGTTAATTTTACATTAATCGTGTTGATATTTCTTTTTCGATCGATATTCATAATTTTTCATCGAAAAAAAAAAACAATTTTAACTTACTTAATGTCAAACGCCCGAGTTAGTGAGGCACAATGCGATTTGCTCCATATATTTCCATACATTTCTACTCACTTGTCAGAAGCGCGACCGACCGAGTGCCAAATTGCGATTCGAGCATAATGTACAGAAGCGTCGAAATGTTCAATTGATTTTTTTTTTTAATTTAATCAACACAAACAATACTTTAGTACACTGAGAAAGAACCGATTGAAATGGCAGACCGATTCGCAAATACCTACCAAAATTAAAAACGCTTATCAGACATATCCGCTACCTGAACAAACTGACATGATGTAAAGCACATCCGGTGTTTCCGCTTCCGCCAAACTAACGTACATATTAGGGATGGGACTATTCGAATAAAAAATTCTTTTATTCGAAAGGTATTCGTAATTCGAATATATATATCACTATTCGAATACCACTATTCGCGAATAGCTATTGAATGTACGTATGTATGCTTTTTCTTTTGTAATTACATACATATGTATGTACATATATGTATATACATATACGTACTCTGGCTTGCGCGAAGGCAAGTGGAATTCCCAAATTATGCATGTACATTAGGGTGGGGCGATTTGTATGGAGGGAAATTAATCGATACCGCGCAATCGAAATTCGGATTCCTCTCATCTTTCTGAGTAGAAAACGCCTCTACGACATTTTTCTGAAACTAATTTTGATGTTCCGGAATTTGGTTTTTATTAACCAAGACGAATTTTTGAAAATAAGAATTGGGCAAAAATCGACAAAAAATATCCAGGCCAATATGCACATCGAATTGAAGCAGAATTTTATGCTGAATCCAGATATGAAATCGAAACTAAAATCGGATAATCCGCTTTCGAGATATAGCCTGATTTCCGGTTACGGAGGCTGATTGCCGAAAATCGCATATTTTCGCGATTATCTCTTGCTGTGTACAATATATCTTAAATTTTTTTGCAAATTTCTTAAAGATAGGTCAATAAAATATATGAGCAATATTTTAAAATATTAATTTATCTTCCTGTATAGGAAAACTATAATGCACTCTTTTTTCCTTGGCCCAAAAGCGCGATATGGGATCTCCATGTTATAGTCATCCGATACCGATGATTTTCGCCGGCAGCGCTTTGTGTACAATAAATGCTCTAAATACAAAATTTCAGAATTTTAGCTGCAAATATTGAGGAGTTATAACCCAAAACGTAGACGTATGCTGTTTGGGACTTGTTTTTTTACTTTAGTCAACTCTAAAAAAACTCAAGGTTACTCATACGCCATAGCGTACTATTGGAAGCAAAAAACAAATTTCAGATTTTAGTTTCGATTTCATATCTGGATTCAGCATAAAATTCTGCTTCAAATCGATGCACATATTGGCCTGGATATTTTTTTGTCGATTTTTGCCAAATTTTTATTTTCAAAAATTCGTCTTGGTTCATAAAAACCAAATTCCGGAACATCAAAATTAATTTTAGACAAATGTCGTGGAAGTGTTTTCTACTCAGAAAAATGAGAGGAATCCAAATTTCGATCGCGCGATATAGGTTAGTAAATCGCCCCACCCTAATGTACATACATATTACTATTCGAATAGTATTATTCGAATAACGTTATTCGAATAGTATTATTCCAATAGTACTATTCGAATTTTTTCCCACGAATACTATTATTCGTTTATTCGAATAATATTTATTCGAATATTATTCGAAAAATATTTATTCGAATATTATTCGAAAAAAGTCCCACTACTAGTACATGTGCAGTGGTGTAGATACGTACATACATACGTACATATACTTATTTATACCTTACATACCCATCAAAAAATCTAAGCCTTATTTAAGAATTAAAACAGCAGATTTAAAAGCTTCCAAATAATGCCTGAAAATTATTCCTTATTCCAAAGGCTTATACGCCATGCAAAATAAGGCCTAGATAAGTATAAGAATGTTAGGAGCAGACAGAGTAAGTGCATAACAGAAGCAGAGCTGCCAGCGTACTCCTTTTTTATACCTGATTTGTCAACAATAAGCAAGTATTTATGGATATATGTATTAAAGGGCTGCACGAATGGATTCGAAACGACCAACAAAATATTCGCGGCCGTCCAATTACAGTATCTACTTGTTTCTGTCGTTTGCGAATAAGCGCAAGTAGAGCACAACCATAAACAGAACCAATACAATACTTCAGAGATGCTTAACGAACGAACGGATTCTATTTCGTTTTGTTAATTCACAATGCTAAATTATCAAAATGGTTTTGTTTCGTTAATTCGCAACGCTAAATTATCAAAACCATTTCGTTTCGATAATTCACAAAACTAAATTATCAAAATGCAACCGGTAACGTTGAAACGAAGTAAATCAACAAAAGGATTGCCTGCACGAGGCACTTACATACTCAGCTGTCACTCAAATCGTAGCAGTTCGTGTGCATATGCATATATGTACATATGTATGTATGCGAGTACTCGGCCGATTGTTCGCGACGGCATTGCGAGCGCACTAAGCATTTCGACGTTATAAATTTGGTTATGATAACGCTAATCAACGAAATGAAATTATTTTGATAATTTCTTTTCGCTAATCAACGAAATGGTATTATTTCGATAATTTCATTATCGTTATTTTGCGACTATAAATTATTTTGATAATTGCGTAAACGGTAAAAATCTGAATAGTTTCAACGGAAACGAATTCTTTTTTTCGGTAAACGATAATATTAACGATGTTACGATGCTTCCTTGCAATACTTATTCTTAGCGACAATTACATGACCTTAAAAAGGTTCTGCGAATAGTGTACATAACTTGCGAATACTTCGAATATAATCGAAATATACGTATGTATGTACATACATATTTTCATAAACACACATTCAGACGTTCAGCAAAATTACGCTGCTAGTGTGACTGTGTGTATGTGCATATGCATACACACTAGGGCGGGTCGATTGGTAGCGGCCAAAAAAAAATTAACAGGGACACATGGCGATTATGAAAATTTGGTTAATTTCAAGCTTTTTTTGGCCAAGAGCTTTTTACGATCTACATACATACATATATTACATATTTCCAACTGTTCTATATATTTTAAAATAACTCGGTCACCAACGCTTCGATTCTTTTGATTTTTTCGGAATTAGTTAGGAAACTTATTTGGCAACAAGACGTGGTGGTCAGTTTTTGAAATTTAAAAAAAAGCATTACTCAAAAGTTAAACTTTTGGAAATAATCGCTGTTTTCCACGTTCTCATATGTTTATTTTTTGGTCCACCTTAATGCCATATGCACATTAAATAAACAAACAAACCAAAGAAGCAACAAGGTTTTGCGAATACTTGATAACAGGGTTATTATTATATTCTACTCGATCGTGGCGAATAGTGTACACCAGTGTTGAACGAAAGAGCAATACGGAGCAAAACGGAGCTGCTCGGCTACACATACGAGTCGTGTGTGTGCTGCTAGCAAGCAATTGCGACGCCTACAACCAATTAGTCTGCGCTTGAATTTCGTGCTGTGTACATCGATCGCGCAAAGAATTTTTTTCTTTTTTCTGAGCAATAGGTATGCGACATCTGCTTATACGCGCACACTAATGCAAAAATATGTTGCGCTTGGGTAAGTAGCGCAGTCGGCGGTGTGCATCACTGGTGTACACTAATCGCTCCAACAGAGCAAATAGAAATAGTATTTGTATTCCAAATGAAAAGTATGGGTTTTATTCGTATCTGCATTGCAATTGTGCTGTGACTAATTATACAATGCATAGAGTATTCGCTAATATAGAAGAGGCAAATGGTATTGTGCAGAGGTCTAATATGTATATATCGTCGTACCATACGAAATCTAGCATATTTAAAATTTCTGGCGAAAGCTAGCAATAACAAAATTCTGTACGAAAAGTGGTGGGCGGTGGTAGCTCAATGGGATATACATTGGACTACCAATCGAAACGACCTAAGTTCGATTCTCGGTTGAGGCCGCTGAAAGAAGTCTGATGAGGGGATGTGGTGGTCTCCGAAATGGATCTATAACTTCTACCAAACAAATTTTTTCGATTTTTCTTAATTATAAACTGGCCAATAGCTCATATAAAATTCCCATAAAATAATTAATAGAATTAAAACGGCCATGTAAAAACAAATGTATTAGGGCCGGTTTCACCATCTCTGGTTAATTTAATCGCTGGTTAGTTTGACGTAAATTGTACGGCGAGCTGTCAAATAAATTGCTTAACCGAGCAAAAATCTCGCCTGCCATGCCTGAGGTCTCGGGTTCAAGCCCCAGTCCGAGCAAACACCAAAAAAAATTTCTAATTGGTAAAAATCCAATTATTGGGTTTTTTAAGAGCAGCGGTCACCTCTCGGCAGTGGGCGGCATACCCTTCGAATATATTTCTGCCACAAAAAATGCATTCGCCGTTCGTAGCGGGCATAAAACTGTAGGTCCACCCAATTAGTAGGAAAAACAAAAAGAGCACACCTCGAATTGGGAGAGAAGCTCGGCCATAAAACTCGTCAGAGTTATAATAGCGCCATTGTATTATTATTATTATGACCAGAATCATAAGCTGAGAGGATTAATGTTATGTTCAGACACAACCTTAATTGAACATTAAGAGCCTTCATTCAATTTTCAAGCCCAATGATTCTCAATTTACCATACAAAAATTGACCAAGTTAATGCTTCATTAGAAATTAATGAGTTGTTAATGAAGAACAATTCTGCATGCAACCCTGTTAAAAGGCTTGTTTCATAAGTAAAATGAAATGTCATGAAAAGAGAAATTTGATTAGCGTCAGTGTCCACTAAACAGGTTGGTTCGTCAGATCAGCTGCATTCTTGTTCTTCTTCATCACCTATCAAATTTGTTTTTATTTCTGCTTATTTTATACATGCATTCGTGTTTACGATTGGTAAAAATTGTGAGATGAATGTCAAATTATTTCGTCCTCCTTGCAATTTTGACATTTAGGTCACGAGAGTTTGATATTCAGCTCACGGCGTGTATGTGTGTATGTATCTTGAGCCGACCTGTTAAATGGGCCAAGTAAATTAAATATGTCTGAACACCAAATCTAGAGATGTTCAATCAAGCCCAATTGACTTAATTAATTTTTATGTCTGAACATGGTATAAAACATGTCCGGTACTTACCCCAGGTTCGAGATATCTGATTGAAATTGATAACACGGCTGCCACTTTATGAACAATTGATTCATTGAGAAAAAATTGTTTCCAATTAAAGGCTGGTATCGACCTCTCAAGAAACAGCTCAAGAAATTTTTGGATTTATTTCTTGAGTAAAAAATAGTAGTAGGCAAGAAATTTTGACGTTTAGTAATCCACCGTGAATACCAAATGAAATGAAGAAGAGCATCAAAAACGTAAACAAAATAAACCTTTTTGTAAACATAAGCAATTAGTAAATTCCTAAAAAATATTAAATAAAAGCTTTAAATATATGTTTTCAATAGTTTTATTTTGTTGTTATTTTAGGAAATCATCGAAAGCGATGAGGATGACCTTATATTACTGGTAAACTGTGGTATATTGACGGCCGGAAGAAAATATGAGAAATCGATGCCAACTATGCCCTTGCATCATTAGAAAAATTGTGCATTCCATTTTTGGTTTCTTTTTTGCCATTTTCACTAACGATTTCCACGATTTTTTTCAACACGCAACAAACGTCAAAATTTCTTTAAGAAATAAATGCTCGATGATATATTTCTTGGCAAAACCTGTGTTGCTGTGTTCGCATAACGTTGTAAAATAGTATTAAAAAAGTGTACTAAATTTCTTGAGAGGTCGATACTAAGCTTTAAGAGCTAAAGACACGAAGTTTTGCAGTATTTTTATTCAAATTGATATAAAGGATGTTATTGAAAATTGTCAAAATCTTATCAGTATAACATATAGTACCTTCCATAACTGATTGATAGACATTGTGGGGTATAGATTTTCTTATTAAATAACCAATTATATGAACTCTTAATTTCATGAATTCGAAAATTGTCTCGTTTATGCAGCATTTATGAACTCATGAAATTCAGCTTTTTTAAAAAGTGGCAACGTTCTAACGACATCAGCTGTCAAGGCAGATTTACCAGGTAGACTCGGTGGCGAATTCTGAAACTACTTTTTTTTATTTACAAAGGTAGTGTGTAATGTCAAAATCTAAGCGAATTCACATCATGGCCAATGGGAATGCGCGAGTCACAAGCGAATTCAGAATTTAACCACGGCGAAATATAATTTGGACATTACACTACCAATTACAATAACAAAATACATTGAACATTTCTGAATTCCCCCCGAGTCTACCTGTTAAATCTGCCTTGACTGAATAAACATAATTTCATGAAATGATGGCGAAATTCATGAATAATTTTCGTGAACAATTAAATTCATGAAAATTCGTTTATGCAAAGTTTATGGAATGATTTCATGAATTTGCCAACGTATAAACGTAGTAATAGTCGTAACGCAACGGATGGAGCTGTCACTTTAATATCTATTGTATGTGAACGGCATGTGATTGATTATAATGAACGATAGCAAACGGCGAGTACCGTAAGCATCTGTTGATTTTAGATTTCCTCCATTTTCTTACGGCAATTCGACAGTTCTCTTTGCAATGACAAAACAGAATACCGTTAGCAAACATTTTTTTTACATTTTATAATATAAAAATGACCGAATTCGACGAAAGACTTAAAAACAGCGTGCGTCCTTATGAAATCACCAATAAATTGAAAGTTTACTGTTTTAAATTGGTAAATAAAGCACAATATTTACAGCTGTGGCAAATGTCAAAGACGTCAGTTAACGCACTATTATCATGATTCAAATAAAGAAGATTGTGCATTCAGCGGTACCGCTATGCGTTCATCCAAACTTTGACAGAATCAGCTGATTTAGTGACGTAGTAACATAAATTCTCTTTCACCCAGTTTCGTTTCCGGTTTTCTAATAACTAAAGATTGTGTGCGATAAATGTGAAATTTATATTAAAAAACTATTTTAAATGAAGAAAAACGAAGTGCCGCGTATTTATTCGTGTGAATAATAGTTCAATAAAGGTATTTTTTGCCTATTTGCAAATTTTCTACCTCGTCGATAACGTAGTTGATGACGTACTAACCAAAATGAACCCAGGCTCACGGATGAATATTTTGCTGAATATCGCTGAGTGCACAATCTTCTTTATTTGAATCATGCACTATTATAACTGCCTTGCGTTTGTCACCGTTCTCCATCGGCACGGCTTCCGTCCCGTTCCGCTATTATACCCAGCACTATTATAGGGCCCACTAACCATCCAATTTATCGTACGACTTGGGCTCGTTGTACAACAAATCGTCACATTAGTGGGCCTGTGCTGGAATTCTTACTTATCGATAATCGCAAAATCTACCGACCCAAAAATTTCCCTCGATACTTTTGCGATGATTATCGGAAACATCTGTCAAAATATACTATAGAATTCGACCGAAAAATCGTACAGAATAGCATAATCGCAAAAATTATCGGAAATTTACGATACCGATCCGAAAATTGTCGCAAATTGGTTACAGAATAGGCCCACTGTTGTATAAGTTGGACAGGCGGTTGGATGAAGATCAAACGATTTTGATATTTTGTCGCGTTGTTCAACAAATTGGAAGGTTAGTGGATATGTTTGACCAACTTCATTATTTTTTTCACGCATTGCGTTGGAAATAAGAAATAAAAGTGGCAAAATTTAATAAATTGCTGCAAAAATATTGCCAACATGTGCAATATTAAGTGCGAAAAATGTAAACAGTTAACTTATATATTTTTATAACCAGAGACGAAAAATAACTCTTATTGAATTTTTTGAAATCAAAAACGTTGGGCACATTTCAATGAAAATATTTTTCCCTTACATTTAAAAGTTATTATGGGAAAGAAAAATTTTTCTGTTGCTCATAACGATTATATTCAGATTTTTATTTTTTCAATTGCCTCATAACTGTTATTCACGAGAAAAAATTTTTTCCGTTGCTCATAACGTTTATTTTGAAATTTTTATTTTTTCCGTTGCCTCATAACAGTTATTCATGAAAATAAATTTTTTCCGTTGCTTATAGTAATTTCTATTTCAGATTTTTGATTTTTACGTTGTATTGTGAGTATTATTTTGTGGAATTGGTTCCTTTTTTGCTCATAGGACTTCATCTTTCGGTATCTAGTGTATGTAATTGGATGGTGCTATGTAATACAGTATATTTAGTTAATTCCCAAACCCGAAGCTAGAATGTTTCAATTGGTACTAGCTGTAAATATATCCTAACTAAAATTAAAAAATGCTGATTAGAAATCGGTTTAGGCCCATGGTCTCATAGGCAAAGTTACTTAGAATAATCCGTAGGATTTTTTCCGCGCAATGATTTTTCCAAAATAAAATAATCGATCTCGTGATAAAAATCGATAGCAATAAGAAAACAAATCGTTGTGGTAGTCAGACTTAGCACGATATTGTCCGGAAGAGTGCGTTTAAAATTCAAATTAACGATATTTTACTATATCGCCCCCTCAACATGGTTAAAGAAATCACGGATAAATTTTTGGTCCAGATTGGTGGCGGTTAAGGCGCGGTGCATAGTGGTGAAAAATCTATGAAGGTTAAGAAAACCAAAATATTTTTGTAAATTATCTAATACCCAAAATCAATACTTCTATGTGGCCGCTGTGGTGCAGTGGGTAGAGTGCTCGCCTGCTATGCCAGAGGTCTCGGGTTCAAACCACGGTCCGAGCCAAACAAATTTTTCTAATTAGTAAAAATCCAATTATTGGGTTTTTTAAGAGCAGCGGTCACCTCTCGGCAGTGGGCGGCATACCCTCCGAGAGTATTTCTGCCATGAAAAAGCTTCTCACAAAAAATGCATTCGCCGTTCGGAGCCGGCATAAAACTGTAGGTCCACCCAATTAGTAGGAAAAACAAAAAGGAGCACACCTCGAATTGGGAGAGAAGCTCGGCCATAAAACTCGTCAGAGTTATAATAGCGCCATTGTATTATATATTAAAATCAATACTTCTATACCCAAGGATAACAAATATAAATTTTGGTCCCGATTGATAAAGGTTTAATGGTCTTTGACGGGGGTCAAATTTCAGATGGCCATAGAACTTACATTTTTTTACCCCTTGTGACACTCCACTAAACCATGATCAATCGGGACCAAAATTTATGTGTGAAATCTTTGACCATGCTACTACCGATTGAGCGGCGATGCAGTCTTTTTATGAACTTTTAATTTTTTTATACAAATTAAACGCACTCTAATGTACATTCATGTACATATTAGGGCTCGGAGAAATCGATTAACCGAATTAGTCGACTATGACTGAAGTCGACTTCAATTATTCGGTTAGCGATTTGCGATTAGTCGAAAGCTTCCGACTAATCGATTAACTGCTCACTTTAGATTATTCGGTTAATCGTTCCATTCCGATTAATCGAATATTGTACTTTCGATTTTAATACATTCATAAATAAATATGAATCCATTTCATCAACATTTTAAGTGATTTCTTGGACATTTTTTGTTGTTGTTGGAGCAAATTGAAGCACTCCCCGCCCTTTCCGGTCGTTACTCCGTCACGCTAGGGTACTTGTTCTTTCTGCACTAGGCTGAGTATTGTAAGACCAGCCACACATGACGGCAGAAAACGCGCAGAACTTGTTCAGGCAGAAAACGGTGGTTAACAAAAACCCTCGATTTCCTTGTATTTCTGCCATTGTGCACATATGAAGACGCGCGTTTTTATGGATTTTTGCCCAAATTCTGCGCGTTTTCTGCCGTCATGTGTGGCTGGTCTTAGACTCCTTTGGATGAAAAGGGAAGAAGATGTTGATGAGGAAGATGAAAATAAAGATGATGAATGTGAAGGTGAAGGAGGAAAATTAGGAAAAAACCCTTAATAACCCTTTTTTTAGCTGTTTTGGCACATTTTGCTCTTCTTGAAGAAGGAGCCAGCAAAATTCGCCCACCAGTCAATGTCCTTGGCATTCCAATTCTATTTCTTTCTTAGTTAGAACATTCACCATTGTAAAAGTCCGCGCCTATATTTTACTCTTATGTTGAGAGGGTTTCGGGGCAAATTTTTTTTTTGATCCCGCGAAATACCGCGGAAAATTTTTTTCATTGTAACTTCTTTATTTGACTCTTCTGTATGCTGATAGGGTTTCGGGACAAATTTTTTTTTGATCCCACGAAATACCGCGGAAGTAGTTTTTCATTGTAACTTCTTTATTTGACTCTTCTGTATGTTGATAGGGTTTCGGGACACATTTTTTTTTGATCCCGCGAAATACCGCGGAAATAGTTTTTTCATTGGAGTAAGTTATGTACATCCTTTTCTGTCGCAGATTTTTCAAAAAAAACCCACACCCAGCTTCTTTCATATGTACATATGTACATATGTATGTATAAACACAATAAGCACATTTACATACATATATTTTCAAATTATCTGTAAAAAATTTTCACTGAATATTCGATTTTTGAAATTCGATTTTCTACATAAATCGAGTAGTCGTAGGAACAGGCCCGACGAGAGGTGGGGCTGAGGGGGTCAATTGCCCCGGGCCCGGGCTTTAGAGGGCCCGGGAATCTCAAAATGATATCCAAGTTTTTGCTACAGAAAATAAACAAACAACACCTTTAATCACCTTTCGTAGATAGCAATCATTTTAAATTTCAACAAATTTTATAAATCTCTTAACGTGTCTGCATCCCACTTAAGGAATTGTTGGTTTTTGGCGTCGACTTTGCAGCATAAATTTGAATTCGTTTTCTGTTGCAACAGAAAAATTCGGTATGATGCAAATTCTTATACAGCGATATGGGTATTTCCTGGGCGTTTCGGACGGTATGTTCGCACGATTTTTTAAACTTTTGAGGCAGAAATATCGCGAAATATTGTATCGTTTTATGATAAAAGGAAAGATTTAGGTCACAGCTGATGATTAAAGTATGTTACCGACAGAAATTTAGTTTAATGCCTCTGTGTAAGCCACTTAAACCAAAGAGCGTATATGGATAAGAGGCTGCAGCAAAGAGCGTATATGGATAAGAGGCTGCAGCAAAGAACGTAAATTTTATAAGAAGGGAGAATCCGCTCACGAAAAATGTAGCGAGTGAATTACGAAATTGGCTGAAATTTCAATCCAGGTTGAATTTCTGTTTTGATTCTTTCATCCGTAATTTCGTGGCGAAATAAAGTTAACGCCATTTTTGTTTCAATTTATTCTTTGTCATTTGCTTTTCTACCCAATGCGAAATTTGAAGAGCCATAACATATGTTCAAAATCAAAATATTTAGCTTATTATTTATATTAAGTATTATTTAAATAATAACTAAATATATGTTTTAAGTGGTTCTACAATATATATATAATTAATAATAACATGTTTATCTCTATACATTACGTGTTGTTATACATATATTGTTTATGACAATATGCAAATTTATTGATCATATACATTTTTTGAACATTCTAACAATGGATGTTATCGAAATCAGAATTTATGGTGTTTAAATTTAGCAATATATCAAATAATTATGATTTCCATTTTTATTTTGTCTTTCCAAATGCTGATTATGCGCACAGGGCATTCTGGCTGCACAAAGAAGAAAATGCGATAGAGCTACGCACACATCTTACGTAGGCCACATATGTATACAGACAATTTTAATTGTGTTGGTGTCCGCGGTTTTTTTTTCGCGATGTTGACAAATAACATGGGCTTCGATAATTCGGGACGTGTTCGGGATCAATCGCTTACATCCCGAAGGTTGCAAATGTAGTTTAATCTCCTTCATTCAAAGCTATAAGGCTATTTTTTGTTATGAAAATTTCTAAAAATGGTTAATTGTTATATGTATATGTATATTAGAACAAAGTTTATTCGATTCGGTTCCATCTTGTAGTGAAATCTTTTAAATTAAAATTAAGTATTTTCTCCAAATATTTTTATAAATCAGTCATGAAGATTTAAATAAAGATTATACAATAAGTTTTAAATAATATAATATAATATAATATAATATAATATAATATAATATAATATAATATAATATAATATAATATAATATAATATAATATAATATAATATAATATAATATAATATAATATAATATAATATAATATAATATAATATAATATAATATAATATAATATAATATAATATAATATAATATAATATAATATAATATAATATAATATAATATAATATAATATAATATAATATAATATAATATAATATAATATAATATAATATAATATAATATAATATAATATAATATAATATAATATAATATAATATAATATAATATAATATAATTTAATATAATGTAATAAGTTTTACTTTTGAAATTTACGTTCTTTGGCTGCAGTCTGAAAAACTTCACACTAGATGTCACATTTCGCGCGACATGGGACCCGCGAAGTGTGACATCTAGTGTGAAGTTTCACTGACTGCACCCTCATCAGGCACGTAGCCAGGGGGGGGGGGGGCTCGGGGGGCTCAAGCCCCCCCCCCGAAATTCGAAGGAAGTATTTTTTTGTAATTTCTTCAACTCGCGT
The DNA here is from genome assembly GCA_960531455.1 of Urophora cardui. Lineage (NCBI taxonomy): Eukaryota > Metazoa > Arthropoda > Insecta > Diptera > Tephritidae > Urophora > Urophora cardui. The sequence continues at coordinate 86,748,146 of OY482671.1, read as the reverse complement.
CTCACAAATTCGAATGTCAAGCATGGCGAAAGCGGGTTTGGATTTTAAAAAATTTAGCTCTTTCAAGCCCTTTTTTCGTGAACCTAGCCCCAACCAAAGTGCGCAAGTTCGAGTCTTGGCAGAAGCAAAAGTAACCTGATGAGTCTTAGAGGGATCTAAGGCGAAACAGCTGTAGTTACATCCATGCTTAAAAAGTTTTTTTCTAGTTTATAAAAAATAAAAAATTAAATATAACATGGGCCTGTGCTCGTTAAATTAAATATATCAAAATTTTTTCTGCCAACACTAAATTTCTAGATAACAAGTAAGGAAGCCTAAGTTCGAGTTCTCGCTATGATCTCCATTCACTGGGATATTGCTGTTGATCCTGACCATGTCATAGACATTTTATCAAAAAACAAATCCAGAAGGCTACTTCTTTGATGAAAAGGTTATTGTAAAAGAAAATTTTATATGAAATTTTGTACCACATTCCATATGTATATGTATGTATGTATGTACATAATAAAAGTCAATTAAAATAGCTTTTCAGTAATCTTGTACATATGTACAAATTTTTTCCATATTCATTTTCAAAATAATCAACCAATATGAATAACTTTCATTTGACCTATGTATGTACATATGTATATGCATGTGGGGGGGGGGGAGGGGGGGAGTGCAATTTGTCCATAATTTCTGTAAGCCCCCCCCGAAACGAATTCCTGGCTACGGGCCTGACCCTCATCCATATACGCTCTTTTTGAAACTTCACACTAGATGTCACACTTCGCGGGTCTCATCTCGCGCGAAATGTGACATCTAGTGTGAAGTTTTTCAGACTGCAGCCTCTTATCCATATACGCTCTTTGCTTAAACTGCGTTCCGGACGCTACAAAAACACGTCCATATTTTAAAAGTAGCTAAAACAGAGGTATTAAACTAAATTTCTGTCGCTAACATACTTTAATCATTATCCGTGGCGTAAATCTTTCCCTTTATCATAAAACTATACAATATTTCGCGATATTTCCGCCTCAAAAGTTCAAAAAATCGTGCGAAAATACCGTCCGAAACGCCCAGGAAATTCTCATATACATATGTACGTGTATGTATGTATGTAAACAGCGATATGCCTTTTGACAATACATTTGACCCACCCTAATATGTATATTTCTATGTAAACATATTTACTTGATCTGTATTAATGTATAGATAAATTAAAGTTCGTAACTATATATTCATTGAATTTTGATTTTGAGAATTTTTTCATTTAGTATAGGGGCCCGTAGTTATTTTGACCCCGGGCCCGGATTTTCTCTCGGCGGCCCTGCGTAGGAAAGCAATTATTCGAATAATTGAGGCAAGGCGACTAATCGAATATCATCAACCGACTTTTTAGCAAGTGAACGGTTATGAATCGATTAATCGGTTAACCGAATAATCGAATAGTCGAATAATTTTAAGAGCCCTAGTACATATATATCTCATATTATTCACCGAAAAATAAAGTCCTATAACCAAAAAAACAAACATATTCTGCAAAATAATATTCAAAATATAACGAAAAAATTAAAAAAATTTGAAATGTAGAAGTTATGAGGCAACGGAAAAAATAAAAATTTTAAAATAAAAGTTACGAGCAACGGAAAAATTTTTTTCTCATGAATAACAGTTATGAGGCAATTGAAAAAATAAAAATCTGAACATAATCGTTATGAGCAACAGAAAAAAAAATATTTTTCAAACATAATAGTTACGACTGAAAAATATTTTTTTTTCGGTTTGAAATAACTCTTAAGAAATGAAAGAAAAAGATTTTTGAATTTTTTAATTGTTATCAGGCAATTTTTTTGAATATTTCTTATAACAGTTATGTCTCTGTTTATAACACAAGAATTAGCTTTTTTAATTATTACGTTACAATCCGTATGCATTGGCTTGTTGTTTTCTCTTCAAAGCGTTGGTAAAAATGATATTTGACGATAAATCGACGTTGAAGTTGGAACGTTGGTGGCGAAGCATGCGATTTGTCATACGACGGTGTAGTACGATAAATTGCATGGTTAATGGGCGGCATTAATTGGCGGCATTAATTGGCGGCTTGCGTTTACATTAGGTAGCGCAGTAAGTGGCCAAGGGCCTTTATTTAAGGGTAATTAACGCCGAAACATCGATTATAGCTGAAATTACCATTAAATTACGTCAATCTGAACATGCTTAAAGTCGCAAAAACAATAAAATAAAAATATTAGGTATTTAACAATTGGTTATTTCCTTTAATGTCTACCGAATACTAGGTAAATCTAGAACCCAAATTGAAGGAAAGTGCTGGAGTTCTGCTCAGATTCACATTTAACTGAAAAGCAGGTAGCAAATTGGATTCGTGGTAAGCTGTGAAATTGTGATATACTGGACTGCGCTGGTATCAGCTGCAAGAGCGGAATACCTTCAAGCTGATAAATGGCTGGGTCGGCGCTACGAAGACTCATGGCGGAATACAAACGTAAGTGTGTAGGAGGGACTTGTTATAAACAAATTGTTGCCACGAAAGCAGGCTGTGCTAACTATAAAGTATGCGATTTTGTATTTTGTTTAGAGTTAACTTTGGATCCGCCAGAAGGCATTGTTGCTGGTCCCGTGAGCGAAGACAACTTCTTTGAATGGGAAGCACTGATAGCGTAAGTCAAGGAGTAATGTAATGCCAAAGTAACGAGATCAAGAAAGTACCTGAACCTAATTTTTCATTTCATTTGTGGCATTCGGTCGTATTAATAAAAACCAGGGACGTAACGGTTATAAGAAAAATGGGATAAAAGTGATATTTAATCATTACCCCGAAAAATTTGGTGAATTGGTTATATTTAACCATTATCATGAGAAAACATTTTTTTTTGTCCTTAATAACCGTTATGGCAACCAAAAGAGCTGTGTTACACCTATTCATATCACGATACTGGATCGCGATACATATTGATGGTTTGATGGTATATTGGACGTATGGTAACTGATGCTACACTATCAGTTCAATATTTCGTCAATATTGTATATTTTTAATGCTTGTTTAGCCATTTTATTGGCCTTTTCATTGAAAAAAACGCTCTAAAAGAATATATTGGAGTAAGAAATGGTATATTTATTTTGATTATACAATGCGTACTGATGAATCGCAAAGTTAGTGTCACACTATCAATATGGTATTGATGGATTTTAAATTTTCTGAAATATCGTGATCCATACACGATCCATCAATATCTAATGTTGCACTATTAATCCATATCACGTATTGACAATATGGATTGAAGGTGTTACAGGGCTCAAAAACTGTTTTGGGTTGGAATAACCGTTATTCAGATTTTTTTTTTTGCCAGCTTTAAAAATCAAACCTATTTTTTTGTAAAAAGCTCTGGACGATATTGGTTTCAAATGAAAGGTGTTGAGCAGGGCTTTTACATAGAGATGTATTGGTTATGATTCCTAGGTCGATTTCCCTGTTATGGGTGAAAAAGTGGACCTGGAATATTTTTAAGCAATATTAGTATCAAATGAAGAGAGGAGAGCTACAATCCCTGCTCAATACCTTTCATTTGATACCAATATCGTCCAGAAATATTTAGGCAAAGTAACAAATAAATAGGCTTGATTTTCATAGCTGGCAAAAAAAATAAATATCTTAATAGCGGTTATTCAGTTTTTTGGTTGCCATAACGGTTATTCAGGCTTAATACAGGGTCTCAAAGATCACAAGAAAAAAGTCCCACCTGCCGGACCCTTATATGTAGTACCTAGTTCAGCAGATATTCCTTGTTAAATTGATGTGTGCGTGTAGAACACCTCTTGCGTTGGCGGCCTTCGTCCTCGCTTTAAAAACATAACCCTCAACCGTTAGAATTCTCTTTTTGGATTAATATCCATAGACCAATCCACAGTGGTTTTGTATAGAATATCTTTTGTGTTGGCGGCCTTCGGGCGCGCTTTAAAAAAAAACCATTAGCCGGCAGAACTCCCTTTCTTGAGAGCTTTAATATTATAATTTAATAATATTAGATGAATTTACACTCACAGAATATTTCCTGAAAGTTTCACTGAAAAATTCCCATTAGTTTGTAAATAAATGAAATTGGTTCATTATATCCAAGCTGAGCCCTTCAAGAAATATTCTGTGGGTGATACCAAATGAAAGGTATTGAGTAGAGAATTTACATAGAATAGTACTTATTGTGATTCCTAGCGCGGGTCTCCAGATATGGGTCAAAACGTGGACCTGGATGACCTTCGAAGACTTCTGCGCGATATTGGTATCAAATGGAAGGCCTTGAGGATGTCGACATAAAAATATTTTATTTGTGATATCTAGACCGGGTCTCCAGATATGGGCCAGCACGTGGACCCGAATGACCCTCGAATACTTCTGAGCGATATTGGTACCAATTGAAAGCAGGGTTTGAATTTGCTTGCTGCAAAACAGCAATAGCCTATATTTTTTGCTTATTGCTGAATTCAGCCGAGCCAAAAACGAAAACTCGAATCATTCGCTTCAGTTTTCAGCTGAGTCTTGTTTGCTTGTATAGTTAAGCCAAGCAACTCAATTTGAGAGGGTTGCTTTTACTTCCAGCAATTAGTTGAGTGGTAAATTTTTGCTAACAGTTGCTTATTTTGCTGAAACTAGTTTTTAAGCAAAACTCAACATGAAAAGATGTTTACAAATGGACATACACACATATTATGTGTACATACATACATACATAAGTAAATATGTATAAAAAATTGAAATATGCGTAAACAAATCGTTTCAGCAAAATAAGCAAAAGCAGAAAAAATGCAAAGATACAACTAATTGCTGGAAGTAAAATGAAATCCCCCAAATCGCGTTGCTTTGCTTAACTATACAAGCAAACACGGCTCAGCTGAAAACTGAAGCGAATGAATCGTGTTCTCGTTTTTTACTCGGCTGGCCGAGTTTGCTAATTTACCTTTCGTTAGCAAAAGCAAAGCAAAAGCAAATGCAGCAAAAGTAGCTAAGCAATTTCAAACCCTGATTGAAAGGTCTTGATGAGGACATCGACCCAGAACTATTTTATTTGTGATACCTAGGCCGGGTCCTCAAATATGGGTAAAAACGTGGACCCGGATGACCCTCGAATGTTTCTGAGTGATATTGGTATCAAATGAATGGTCTTGATGATGACTTGAACATAGAATCCTTTTAATGGTGATGCCTAGGCCGGGTCTCCAGATATGGTGTCAAAACGTGAACCCGATGACCCTCGAGTGTTTCTGAGCGATATTGGTATCAAATGAATGGTCTTGATGTGGACTTCGACACACACATCACAATTGTGATATATAGGCCGGGTCCCCAGATATGGGTCACAACATGGACCCGGATGAAACCGAAAAGTGGGAACCGTGGCTTCAATAGAAAGAGTCGAATGGAATGGAATGGGAAAGGGAGGGGAGAGAAAAGGAGGGGGTAAGGGCAAGGCCGTAGCCAGAAATTTTTTCCGAGAGGGGTTCCATCTGGTTTTTTTTTTTTTTTTTTTTTTTAGAAAAAATATACCCTTTATTTATAAAAAAATATCAAAGGTTTAAAGAGCTTTTTAAAATGACATTTCCATACAAATTTTCCATTATAAGAGTTTAATAAACCTATTTTATTTTTTATGAATAAGGGGGATAACCTATTACGTGCGGAATAGTAAAAATAATAAAAAAAAATACAAAACTTGATTTTCAAATTAGGTTTTTTATAAGAAGTTGCAAAAAGCAGGAACGTTGTATTCGTTGAAAAATTAGCCTGTTCTATTGCAAACACTTTAAGCGTAGTATTAAAAAGATTCGATAAATACTTTATTTTTGGTGATTTTTTGCAAGTGAAACAAGTGATATTTTATGAAGGAAAAACTCAGTTAGATGATCCAACCATGTGGAAACGAAAAAAGCTGTAAAAGTCCGCCCCAAGATTTTTAGCTTATGTTGAGACCCTCAACTAGAGAGGGTTTGGCGTAATTTTTTTGTAACTTTGTTATTTGACAAAGGATTTTAATCATTATAAACGAAATAATTTACATCAGCATGTAATCAGTATTCTTCGAACTATATTTTTTCGATCAAAAGTAACTATTATTATTTAATTTTAATTTTTTACTCAAGTATAATTATTATTTCTTCTTTTTTACTCTTTCCATCAAAAATAATTATTATACTTGATTTTTACTTTTCTTGATGTTTGCTTCTAAGCTAGTTTTACATATATGTAGATGCAGTGGCGTATACGCAACATTTTTGTAAGAATTTTAAAGCAAATTACATCCATACTTTAACACCATTTTTCCACCATTTGTAATAAAATTTCCAACCATTTCTCTTCGGAAGTAGTTAGAGTAGACTACACCATTTCCAATTGTAAATGCGAAAAGGTCAACTGAAAATAAGATTAGTCAATTTTAAATGCGAAAGGGTCATTTGAAAATTAGAAAAGCCAAATGTAAATGGGAAAGTTTCAGTTGTAAATAAAAAATTGCAATTGAAAATGAGAAAGGGTCAATTGATAATGAGAATAGTCAGTAGGAAATCAGAAATCTTCAACTTTAATTGCGAAAGCTTCAATTGTAAATGAGAAAGATTCAATTCTAATTACGAAAACGTCAAATGCAAATAAGAAAGAAACAATTAAAAATAAGAATAATAAATTGTTAATGCGAAAGTGTCAAATGAAAATGCGAACACGTCAATATATTATAAAAATTCATTTTTATTACATTTTCGCTTTTAAACAAATTTTAATAAACAAGTTTTTAAGTACCAAAGGGGAATTTTTCCTGCATTAGTGCAGCTGCGTGAAAAGATGAAGAATGTTGAACTGCTCTTGCGCAGTCACCCCCTGTAATGGTGTCCGTTGCATCATCCACGAGCTTTTTTAAATATTGGAGTCGTTGCTCACCAACATTTGGACCATTAACGCTAGGGTTTACAATATGACTCTTAACATACATACATCTTAATTTTACCCCATTTAAATTCGACGCTTTCGAAATTACAATTGGCTCTTTCTCATTTATAATTGACTATTCTTATTTGCAATTGAAGCTTTCGAAATTTCATTTGTTGCTTTCGGAATTACATCTCACATTTTCTCATTTAAAATTGACTATTCTCATTATCAACTGAGTTTTTCCCATTTTCAATTGACTACTATAAATTTCAAAAGACGGCTTCGAATTTACAACTGACTATTCTTATTTTCAATTGAAGCATTCTCATATACATTTGCCGTTTTCGCATATACAATCAAGGTATCCTCATTTACAAACGGCTACTCCCACATTTAATTGACGCTTACGTATTTAAAATTGACTAGTCTTATTTTCAATTGACATTTTCTTGCTTACAATTGACTATTCTCATTTTCAATTGAATCTTTCTCATTTACAATTGACTAATCTTATATTCAACTGACGCCTTCGTATTTAAGTTTGACGCTTTCTCATTTACAATTGGAAATGGTGTAGAAGGTATCTGCATGCAAAATTTCAAGCTAAAAATCCTAATGGTTCAGGCTGTAAGACGTTTTGAGTAAGGATGTGCGATTAATCGATTAAATAATTTATTGATTAATCAGTAAATTAAGTTTAATCAAAAAGATCGATTAATCAGACTCTGATTAATCAGATCCTGAGTAATCACTGTTTAGTCAAAAAAAAAATTAATTGAAAACTGAGTAACTTTGTTCATTTTCTTCACGAAACATAAATTTTTTATTACACGTACTATTTTCAAAATATTTCAAAATATCGTTTTGTGAATGCAAAATGCCAAACGAGCGTGTGCTAGAAAACTTCGCTATTTCGGATGTGCTCTGAGTTTGCCAAATGCAACCTATGCGGAAACTGGCTGAAATACTTGAAGACTTCGTCTTATTTGTTGTACCATATTCAAAAAGTTCAGGGCATTTCCAGATCTCCACGAAATAGTTAATTATAAGAACATCTTTTTTGTAACGTTTCATGAATTTTTGTTTGTTTCCAGCGATGAAGGCAATGCAAATGAAAAATAACGTTTTGTTTCGTTTTTATATAAATAAAATAAGCACAATAAAATTTCCGATTAATATAACCCGATTAATCAAATTATTTAGATTCTGATTAATCAAAACGTAATTAATCAGGAAAAAATTTTTTATTTTAGTCTTGGGAACAGGGTTTGAAATTACTTTCAACTTTTTTTTCATTTCCTTTGAATTTCATTTTCATTTGAAAATTAACAAATCAACAGCGCAGCAGAAGTATAAAAAATAGAAGCAACTGCGCAGCCTTCAGTTTCAAAAAATTACTGTCGACTGTTGCTGTATTGATTGGTTTCGACCTCAGCAGGTTCATGCCAACCCTTACTATATCTGAATTTCTTGGTATTTTCTCAAATTAATTATTTGTAAATTGGTGTTTTCAACCTATGGCGTTCAATATGATAGAAGTAAAATTTAGCTACCAGAATTTCAACGGGGGTTCAAACACCCAAAACCCTCTCCTTAAATACGGCTTTGGGTAAGGGAAAGGAAAAAAGAAAGTATAGGGAAAGGGAGTGGAAGTCTAAGAGAAGTCAGGTCCCCAGATGCGGGTCAAAACGTGGACCCGAATGACCCCGGAATATTTTTCAGAGATACTTGGTTAAAATGAAGGTTGTTGAGCAGGGATTTTACATAGAAATCAACTCATTATGATTCCCAGGTCGGGTCCCACAATGTGGTTCAATACGTGGACCCGGATAACACCGGGATATTTTTCAGGGACATTGTATGAAATAAAAGGTGTTGAGCAGAGCATAGAGCCATACTCATTATGATTCCTAGGTCGTGTCCTCAGTTATGGGTAAAAACGTAGACTCGAATGCCCCGGAATGTTTCTAAGCGATATAGGATCAAATGAAGGGTGTTGAGCAGGGATTTTACACAGAGGTGAACTCATTGTGATTCCTAGGTCGGGTCCCTAGATTTGGGTCAAAACGTGGACCACGATGACACCGGGATACTGCTGAGCAATACTGATATAAAATTAATGGTGTTGACCAGGGCTGCTACATAGAGCTCTTTTCATATTGATTCTTAGGCCCGGTAGTCAATTATGAGTAAAAGAGTGGACCCGGATGCCACGGAATGTATCAAATCAGAACGATCGTATCAAATCAGAAACGAAATGCAGGACTAAGTATTTTATGATAAACCCTAGAGAAAGAGCAAGGGTAATGATAATGGGAAAGGAAAAGGCAAAGGGATGACAAAGGAGAGGGAGAATATAATGAAAATGGAATGAAGGATATGGGGAGAGAGACAGTAAGTCAGGGAATGAGAGAAGAAGTAATAGGGGGAATGAAAGGGAGAAAGACAACTAGCTTATAATATTAAGTTCTCCAGAAAGAGAATTCTGCCGGCTGAGGGTTATTTTTTTAAAGCTAAGAAGTGTTCTACACACACATTAATTTAACAAGTAATATCTGCTGAACTATAAGCGTCCGGTAAGTGGGTCTTTTTTTGTGATCTGTGAGAACCCCACTCTCCGTAATAGTCATTTTTATCGGATCGTGGTTCAATATATACAAATTGCCTCTCTGAAAGTTTTACTGCAAAATTCCCAGCAGTTTGTAAATAAATGAAATTGGTTCATTATATTCAAGCTGAGCCAAAGCAAATGCTTGGTATTTATTAATATGACCAATTGCAATGAAACAGGAATTTTGGCTTGTAGATTAAATTGCATTTTCTTCTCTGAAATCGTAGTGGACCGGAAGGTACGTGCTTTGAAGGTGGAGTTTTTCCGGCGCGTCTTATTTTCCCGCCTGACTATCCACTAAGTCCACCGAAAATGAAATTTACATGTGACATGTTTCATCCGAACAGTAAGTGAATCAATTTCTACCAGCGACTGCAAATAATCGTTATTTTTTAAATTTTGACTAAAAAAATCATACTGAAGGAGAAATGCTAAACGCAAAAGAAGTACACAGATCTCTAGGTGCATTAACTTTTATTTTTTCGATTTTTATACAAAAAGTGATTTTTAATCATTATTTTCTGAGTTTTATTTTCTGCTCAGAAAATAAAAGTTATTTCTGGAGTTTTATTTTTCCGTCAGATAATAAAAGTTATTTCTTGAGTTTTATTTTTTCATCAGAAAATAAAAGTTATTTTTTGAGTTGTGTTTTTCGATGAGAAAATAAAACATTACCACGTAGGTAAAGTTTATAAGTAAAAAAAATTAAAAATTTATTTATCTACTTTACCTATTTATATGGCAAAATCTACAATTGCAGTCAACATTAAACTGAAAAACTTTTATTCTCTGAGCAAAAAAATAAAACAAAAATAACTTTTATTTTCTGATCGAAAAATAAAACTCAAAAAATAACTTTTATTTTCTGATGGAAAAATAAAACTCAAAAAATAACTTTTATTATCTGACTGAAAAATAAAACTCAAGAAATAACTTTTATTTTCTGAGGGAAAAATAAAACTCAAGAAATAACTTTTATTTTGTGAGCAGAAAATAAAACTCAGCAAATAATGATTAAAAATCAACTTTTAGGATATAACTCATAACCGTTACAGTCCCTGATTTATACATATCGTCGTTTGAAGTGCAAAACCGCGTATCGACCAAATAGAATACCGCGTAAGTGACATTGTTACCTAAAATGAGATTTCCCCAAAAAACACATTCCTGGGGTCCGTCCCCATCCATTTATACAAGAATTTTGACATTCGGACAACAATTGTCAAAATAACGGCAGTTTCAAAACCGTTTATCAAGAATGAAGGAAATTTTTGGAAGCAATACTGTGTATGTGTCACTACATTCATGCAAGTGAAGTGAATATTACTTGTTAATGCTTAACTCTATGTACTAAGGAGAGTGCCCTTGTTATACCTTTCATGAACACGAAATGGATTATAACTTTATGCCAAAGCAGGATTTTTGATAACACCATAAGGAGAGGTGATAGATCTACCAAATGATCAGGCTACCGGGCTGAGTAAATTAAGCCACGGCCGTCTGTTCCTTAATTTCTGAAACATCTGATTGAAATTCGGTAACTAAATCTGATCACTACAAGATGTATCTCCGATATAACCAAGTATTTAGATATAGATCTTTATGGGTATAACTTATTCATTTAACTTACTAGGGACAAGCAACTTTGCAGTATATGTAACCATATTAGACTTTAGAACTTCACATGAAATTGCCAAGTTCGGACCACTATATCTATACATTCCATTCAAACGATTGTTCATATATGTATGTATACCAATGCTGTATAAGCGTGAATGTATTTGCAGCTTGAAATAAATAACTCTGTGGTGTTATGATCCAATTAATTTTTTCCTGGAAATGAGATATTTAAAATTTAAGTCAGGCCCGCCCAAATGAAATAAGGATTCGTCAATCAATTGAATGAAATCAAGAATGTTCATATTTAATCTTTAATACTGATTTATCATACGGACGATTGAAATCATTGCCTGTATATGTAGGGATATATACTTTACTTTTAAAATTATTTAAACTTTAAAATGATTTTCATTATTTGTTATTTGAAAAATCAAAAATTTTCAGGTTATTATAAAATGTAATTTTGATCATATTTGATTGGGAATGACTCAACTGCATTTAATTTCTCTACTGACACCTTCAATGACATACCTACGGGGCAAGGCAAATTCATTCATATGGTAAAGGTAAGTTAACAGCTGACTTCTTCTTCTCGTTTTTAACTCGCCGTGTACAGAAGAATATCATACAAAGAAATATTTGACTTCGAGTTTGACATATAATGAATTTGCCTTGCTACGGGATTTTGATTGAAAATTTGAAAATTTATTGAAAACAGTCTTCAATACATATGTAAAAATATACATCTAACAACAGGGATAATGACACGATGCAAATTTTTATTTTCCATTCGTGAAAAGTATGAAGTCTTAGGAACGATTGGAGACAGCCGCGGCCTTACCTCCTTTATATTATGTTCAATATAAACTATATATTTTGGTTTTTTCAAAAACCGATATACTTATGTACATACATGAGAGACCATTGGAAAAAAAGCAATTAAAGCAAAAAAATACAAATTTATTCTAATTTAAAAAAATTGCTATTTTTAGCTAGTAATTAAGGTTTGAGACATTTGCCCATAAAATTTTGCTATGAAAATTTAACCTCTCGAGGAACACTGATATATTTGATACCTTTCCAAACTCTAAGAGGCGAATATAATATTTTATCAAGTCGACGTAAAAGGACCTGAAATAGGGATATTCCAAAAATAGTTATTAGTCCCGAATTGAAGTATATAGATAAAAATATTTGTATTTGCAAAACCTGAAAAGTGTAATTGCTATTAATTACACTGTAGGTAAATTTTTAACTTTTGAAATATCACAGAGAAACGCCGAAACACGTAAACTTAATTTTTGGCTGTAGAATACGATGGCGTTTTCAGAAAGTCAAAGTTAGCTCTTGTTTTCAATAAATTTAGGAAAGAAGTTTCAGAACTCTAAAGGTAATTTTTTTCCGTCTATAAATTATTTCCTCCTAGTATATAAACCCTTTTCCCGCGTAAAGATTTTGACGGTGGTTCTTACATAATTTGGGCATTCTAAATTCATGCCATCATTAGTTTTTCCAAACTGCCTCCGGTTTATGAGATAACGGTATTTAAGAATTACCATCAATTTGGACTTTTTTGTTAATAACTCAGTCAGTTTATGAGATAAATTGCCCAAACTTTGCACATGACAGCCTGCCATATAAAAATTATCTATTTTATTTTTCCATTATCAGAGAGTTTCCACTTACACCTGCCAAACTGCGTTACGCCACGATTGAACAAATAAATTATGCAAAACCGCTTGTACGTCAAGAACTCTACATTTAACTATTTTTCGCCAAAAATGGTATTTGGGTTATGAATATATTCCAAAAATATACGTTGGTTTGAGTTTGGGTTGTAAAATTCCCAACCGTTTTGAATTAAAACAGATTTTACACCCTCCTGTAAAATTTGGATAGCAGCAGATATGCGGTATTGTATTTGGTCTGTTGGTGGTTTTTACTCTTTTTGAGAGAGTGGTTTAATACACTTGGTCATTATGGCGTAAACTGGGGTATGCGACACCCCTTAACGGTCTCCGATCGGGACCAAAATATTGATATCTACGACTACATTAGCATCGACCCAGGAGTGAGGTTGAGGAAATATGTTATAAAATTTGTCGCCATACGTTTTGGGGCCAACCTAATTTATATATATACTTATGAACTTTAACTTTGATTTACTTAACAATTAATAGTGGCCGCTGTGGTGTAGCGGGTATAGTGCCAGCTATACCAGAGGTCTCGGGTTCAAACCCCAGTCCGAGAAACACCAAAAATTTTGTCTAATCAGTAAAAATCCAATTATTGGGTTTTTTAAGAGCAGTGGTCACCTCTCGGCAGTGGGCGGCATACCCTCCGAGTGTATTTCTGCCATGAAAAAGCTGCTTACAAAAAATGCATTCGCCGTTCGGATCCGGCATAAAACTGTAGGTTCAGTTAGTAGGAAAAACTAAAGTTAAGGAGCACACCTCGAATTGGGAGAGAAGCTCGGCCATAAAACTCGTCAGAGTTATAATAGCGCCATTATATTATATTATTATTAACAATTAATATAAAATATATACATACATAAATATCATTCGTGCTAGACTTATTTCTTTTTTTTTTTCTGTGCGTATTTTTGTTTAGAAAATTCTTCAAACAATTGGTATGACCTCAGCTTCCTCGAGGCAAATAAATTCGCTCAACTTCAATTTTATGCATACCAAGTTGAGTTCGAGCTAAAGCAGTTTGCATGAACTCGTGCGCTGAGGTAAAGCTTGATTGACTCACATCGAGCTGGAGTTCATTTTTTATGCATGAGCAGGGTTTGAATTGCTGATTTAGTCGTTTGTTTTTTTTTTTTTGCCAATTTGACTAGGAAATGAAATAGTCGTAGACCAAAAACAGTTCGTAACTATGGTTGAAAATGCGACGACGCACAACTTGTAGTTTATAGTTTACTAGCTAGTGCCCGCGATTTTGTGTGCGAAACTTAATATCTCAATGCAGCGGGTTCGTTTTTCGTACCCGAGTTCTCCATTAACCCAGCAAACACAGTCTCTAACGTTAGAAATTTTGTCGAGATTACCTTAGATAACTAGTGTAATTCTCTATATATTCTCAAATCGATAACTAGGGTTGAAAACTACACTAGAATTCGATTAGCGAGTGATTAGAGAAGGAGCCAAATCTCACGCCTTTTATTAATTCTCAATATATTTCTGTGATATATTGAATATACATACATATATTGAAATAAGATACTAAAAAATGGTAAAGTTAATATTACCGTAGTACAATGTTTTCCATTAAAAAGTACAAGAAGTACCTTTAATTTAAATAATAAGACTGAATTTTGTTTAAATTTCAGTTCTTATAAATGTGGTAAACATATACATGTCAATATATATAATCATATGCAATTTAGGCACATATTGCGTTAATAAAATCTAAACAAAGAAAAAATCATGTAAAAGGAGACAAAGCTTTGTTTTTCATTTCAATTGGAAGTATTTGCAAATTCTGATTAGAATCTCATTAGAGAACTACATTAGAATTCGATTCGAGAATTATAATTTTCTCGATTTGAGAATTAGGTACCCTTTTGTTTGAGAACGCTAAAAAAACATAAAAAACATACGTGCCAAAAACGCACAGAATCTGATCATATTAACTAATATAACATATTTAGGTGATTCACAAAGTGTCATAAAGTCGTATGTCATATCAGAATATTGTACGGAAATAGTTATAAAAGACTTTTCCGAAGCCCTGTAAAGAAGTAAACATAAACAGCTGATGAAATACGACGACCCAAAAACATATCGTGCAGAGTTGTATTTATTTAGTACACATAGAGCCTAGAATGCAACAACAAAATATTATGACTTATGACGATATGACGCAATATGACAGGTTGTGAATCCCCTAATTATATTTTTCAAATATTCACCATTGTGTTCTCTATTATTTTATATTCTGCGGATTCGAAGCATGACATCAACAGTCCAACTACATCATATAGTCGGACATTCAACACTATAATGCATGCTTCATTGATGATTTTATTTTTATACTTACCTTATTTCGAAAAAGCATCTATGAATTACAACTCACTCACGTATGCAAAGCAACAAGTAACAAGTTTGATATACATATCATATTGGAAACGAATTGAGAGAACTTCTGTTGTATTTACTGTATTTGCAAAAACACATGTGGAGAAACTGGAGGAAGTTATAGATCTATTTTGGAGATCGCCTCATCTTCATCAGAATTATTTTTACTTTTATTCTTGGCGTCCGCATAAAACATAAAATAATGAAAAATTTTACCAAAAAGTGTAAAATATATAATAGCTTAAAAAAAAACTAAAAAATACACTTTAATATTAAAAATCGCACTACATTGTTGAGAAATAAATTAATATAGAAACAGAATAATGAACGAAAATATAAGGTAAAGCGTGTGGTGCTTAATAATATTAGAACATGAAAATATTCGATTCGTACAACTAGTACAAAAATACCTAGTTGCGAAATTAAAGTGTACGATATATGAAATCTTCAAAAAATTCAAATTAAAAATATTAGTAAAAAAATACCGATTTTAAATATTTTTTGACATACGGAGTACCCGACGTTTTTCCCTAAATACTTATCGTCGCTCCGGAAGAAGAAAGACGCATGTCTAGGCTTGCCATACGTCAGGCATTTGGCCTGATTGTCAGGCATTACATACTTTGTCAGGCAATCAGGCGCCTAACGAATTTTGTCAGGCATTTTGAAAAGTTTTTTTGTGTACATTGATATTTTGTATAAATTTTATTCCGTTTTATTCAAAGCCGTATGAACATTAGATATGTAATCTTGTCGAGTGTAAACACAGCGTAAGTTTAGGTCTTGTGTGATTATCGATAACTTCTTTCTATCTTTTATTCCGTGGCATAAAAAAAACATTCAGACTACATTTTAAATTACGTTGATTAGCCGAAATTACTTTCCGAAATTATGTGCGTTCACACACGCTCTTGAGTAATTTATTTTAGCCGTGTTTCATTTAACGCCGATCCTATACCAGATAAAAAATTTTACATGCGAATGCAATAACTACAATTTTAGGACAATAAAACCAGATAAATTTCTGGTGCAATATATAACCCCGTTTGTTCGAATTGTCATTTATACTTCTGCTTTTGGTGCTATTTACTTCAACATAATTTATATACTTCAGTCATCAATAGAAGAATCTAATAAAATTAATAAGCATAAAAAGACAAATTCATAGCCCATATTTGACAAAAAAATATCAGTTTTTGTCAGAAAATATATATGTACATATTTAGAATTTAAACATTGGGTTAAATTTAATGAAATTAATTAAATTTTCTTTTCAACATTGCTTTTTATGATGAAAAGATTTTCAGCTGAAATGAAAATAACATTTATAAAATACTCCCACCAAATTAATTTTTTTTTATTAAAAAATCGGTAATGCAACATACATACAATGAAAATATACTTAAGAAGTCGCCGCGAACACATTTAACCTTAGGTTTACCAATACCCACCCGGGTGACCTTTTGCGTTTTCTTTTTTCGATTACTCAGCAACTATTGGACCGATTTTAAAATGCTTTTTACTCACTGATCAATTTTTCGTGTTCTTTCAGATAATAACAAGTTTGAACTTTTCTTTCACCTGGAATATGCTTTTTTTGCGATTTTGATTTTTTATGTACGTAGTTTACCAATACCCACCCGGGTGACCCAGTACACTTTTCTATGAAAAGACGTGTATATGCAAATATTTTTGTTGTTATAACTTTGTAAATTTATTGCTTAACTATATTTTTATAGTTTTTATAAAGTTTATAGAAAATTTATAGAATAAAAATTTATTTCAAACCAAGCGAAATACCAAAGGATCTATACAACAATTTATGCATTTTTTTGGCTGATAATTTGTTCATCGCAAATGGGTTTATTGCATTTTATGCATAATTGACAAGTGTTTGGTTTTATTTTTATATCGAAACACTCATAACATTTTCCTTTCATCTTTACTCTCATCAACCTGCTGGAAGATTGTCCTTTTTATTAGAAATAAGGAAGGATATTGATAAATTCATTCTTTCTAGCAAATAAGTTCCTAAGATACATACAATTGGCGATTTTATGTAGTATAATACAAAATAATGCAACCCCTTGGTTATATTAAAGGCAGAAAATGCTGTCCTGTTGTCGGGGAGAGTGCGACATTTTTGGCAATAGAACAATCAACCCTGAAAAATGTGTGAAATCTAATTGGAATAGAACAAAAAAGTTTGACAGCCCGATAAAAATGCAGAATAAGTGCGACATTTTTGCCAGAATCGAAAACGCCATAACACTCAGCTACTAAAAAGAGCAGCTTCATCGGAAAAGTATGAGTGGGATACTAAAAGTCAAGAAAAATGATTGCCTTTGTACCTTCTATGTATTATTTTGTCGTGTTTTTGAAACTAAACAACGGTACCTTTATTTAATCTAATTAATTTTTTTTTTTTTATCATAAGTGAATTGTTTTGGGAATGAAATCGTATTATAACTTTGTGCCGAAACACGAATGGTGAAAGTACCAGAAGGAGGCGTGGCAGACCTACCAAAATATGTACAAATATGATCAGGATCATGAGCTGAGTCGATTAAGCCATGTCCGTCTGTCTGTCTGTCGGTTTGATCGCAAACTACACCTTTTCCAGTTTAAGTTCAGAAAGTTACAATTGAAGTTCAGAAAATTACAATTGAAGTTCGGAATTTCCAATTGAAGTTCAGAAAATTACAATTGAAGTTCAGAATTTCCAATTGAAGTTCAGAAAGTTACAATTGAAGTTCAGAAAATTACAATTGAATTTCAGAATTTCCAATTGAAGTTCAGCAAATTACAATTGAAGTTCAGAATTTCCAATTGAAGTTCAGAAAGTTACAATTGAAGTTCAGAAAATTACAATTGAAGTTCAGAAAATTCCAATTGAAGTTCAGAAAATTACAATTGAAGTTCAGAATTTCCAATTGAAGTTCAGAAAGTTACAATTGAAGTTCAGAAAATTACAATTGAATTTCAGAAAATTACAATTGAAGTTCAGAAAATTACAATTGAAGTTCAGAAAGTTACAATTGAAGTTCAGAAAATTACAATTGAAGTTCAAAAAAGTTACTCATACGCCCTGGTATCTCGATTGTAGGAAAATTGTATGGATTTGTTTGAAGATTTAATAAAAATGTAAATTCTCGTATCTTTAACGCCGTTCGGGGTAGAAGCATTTTTAATTCGATTAATCGCATATATGTTTTATAGGGCTTGAAACAAACGTCTATATATGTAGAAATTTTGACATTGGTTGAAGAAAGTGCATCAAGCAATGGGTGTAAATCGAAACCGTATATGAAAAACATGTTCGCGCATTCACATGGAATGAAACTGATGTTATTACTTTTCATGAACAATGAAGATAAATATTTTCGGAATTGCATACATATAAGCAAATAAATTAATTATTTACATAAAATGCATTATTTCGGAATAAATACATATGTAAATAACAAGTATGTAAGAACGCGGCTGCGTTTGAGCTACCATGCCGTAGTCTTTACACGTTTTATGATGCGAAATGAACATACAAATCATCTTTGTCTGAAAACACTATTATGCAATTGAAAAGTTTGAAAAATGCATCTACATATGTACAACGAAGGGCGCTAAAGACACGAGAATTTACATTTTTATTAAATCTTCAAACAAATCCATACAATTTGCCTGCAACCGAGACACTATGTACATAGGGCATATGAGCAACTTTTCTGAACTTCAATTGTAATTTTCTGAAATTCAATTGTAATTTTCTGAAATTCAATTGGAATTTTCTGAACTTCAATTGTAATTTTCTGAACTTCAATTGTAACTTTCTGAACTTCAATTGGAAATTCTGAACTTCAATTGTAATTTTCTGAACTTCAATTGTAACTTTCTGAACTTCAATTGGAAATTCTGAACTTCAATTGTAACTTTCTGAACTTCAATTGGAAATTCTGAACTTCAATTGTAATTTTCTGAACTTCAATTGTAACTTTCTGAACTTCAATTGGAAATTCTGAACTTCAATTGTAATTTTCTGAACTTCAATTGTAACTTTCTGAACTTCAATTGGAAATTCCGAACTTCAATTGTAATTTTCTGAACTTCAATTGTAACTTTCTGAACTCAAACTGGAAAAGGTGTAGTCCCTCAATTTTTGAGATATCAGCTTGAAATTCGGAATGTGAGTGTATTTTTAGGAGAAGCTGATCATTTGTCGGAATCGGCCGAATCGGACCACTATAATATATAGCTGCCATACAACCGATTGTTCAGATATTGACATTTTGGTGTATAACTTCTCCATTTAAACAGCTAAGGGTATGAAACTTTGAAGTATTTGTACCCATATAGACCTAAATAATGTCACCGAAATTTGTCAATATGGACATTTTGGTGTATAACTTCTCCATTTAAATAATGACACTCCTTTTTCAAAGGAATTTATGCATAAATAGCCCACAGAATTGAATGTAGAAATTAAACAATAGCAGACTATTTAAATTTTCATTTTCCCATTCATGAAAGGTATGAAGTCTTCGGTACGGCCGAAGACAGCCGCGATCTTACTTGTTTAAATGTGATAAATTCACACATATATATTGTAATTTTTAGACTGCTAAATATACTTGAATGAATTTTATGGCTTTCTAACTTTAGGCTGCTTTCATTTCGCTTTAGTCAGGCATTGGGGTGAAAAAATTATGGCAAGCCTACGCATGTCAGTAATTTGTCGACGAAAAAAGCGCATTAAAAATATGTCGGGGAAGAAACACGCTTTACAAAACATGTCGACGAAGATATACGCATTAAAAAATATTTCGACGAAGAAAGACGCATTAGCATTATTAACTGCGAAGAAAGACGCATTAGCATTAAAATTGACAAAGAAAAATAAAAAATCGAATACGTCTTTCTTTCCTAAAAAATATTTAAACGCGTATTTCTTTATAGTAAAAAAAATAAAGCGCCTTTCTTCGTTATCAAAAAAAAGATAAAGAGTCTTTCTTTCGAAAAATATTTTTAATGCGTCTTTCTTTGAAAGAAAAAAAGTTTGCGTCTTTCTTCCTCAACAAAACAGTTTGCGTCTTTTTTCTTCTATAGCGACCTTATATTTTTGTTCATCATCTTGTTTCTATATCAAATTATTTCCCAATTTTTAATGCGATTTTTAACATTTAAGCGTGTTTTTGGTTTTTTTGAGCTATTATTTATCTAAGCACAGCTAGACACATATTCGTTGGGCCATATTTGCTTTATTTATTCTGAATGAAACATATCATAGCGAACTTTCGCGTAAAGTTAACATTTTCGGAGTTATACACAAATTAAAGTGGTCACTTTTTGTGTTATTTTATATTTCAGTGGTTAACCTTTAGGTCCTGTTCACATTGAATTTTTCCACTACAGTTGTCCTGTTTTCTTTTTAATACCTTTTCTTGTATCCTTTAGCTACCAGATAAAGTACTGAAATCGGAAAAATTTGGACTTTGGCGAATTTTCGATTTCGTCAATATATCGTCCCCTCAATATAACAATAGCGTATGTGCTCATACGCCATTATTTTTTTATTGCATATTTAGAATCTCCATCATTGATTCTATGTCTGGTCAAAATTTCGTCTAATTCTACTTCCACAAAGTGGGTCAAAATGTCATTGGAAAAAATGGTGTATAATTTCTTGTTCAAAAATTTAATAGATATCTGATTTGACAAAAACTTGAAACTCGATTTTCTCAAAACCCAAAAAAAAATTATACGCTATTGTTATATTGAGGGGACGATATGATCCTTTCAAAAAAAAAAAAAAGCCGCGTGTAGCACAGTACACGTGATAGAAGTTAACTTCTTACATTAAGCATTATAAAGAAAACATATGAAATGATGCAAAGCTTGTTACTTTGTGTTATTTTTATGAAATTGTTTAAGCCATGTTTAAATAATTCAAGTTGAAGTGGCGTATGCTATACAAATATAAAGCTTATGGTTTCAAAAAAATTGCATAAGAGGGTATACCTTAATAATAAGTGGATATACATATTAGAAATATAAAAACACAATTAGACTTAATTCCCACTCCTGTAAATATCAATATTAGTTAATATGGTGCATAATTTTAGGCTATGATGAAATTAAATACGTAAATACATACAGGACCCGGATTCTAAAAATTGCTGTCGCTAAATGAGATCGCCAAAAATCTCTAAACTTATATCAGACGCGCCTAAAAGTGTGTACCTACTTCCTTTATTTATTTATATCATTACATGACATGACATCACATCATGACATCATATCATGACATTATATCATGACATCACATCATCACATCATATCATGGCATTACGTCATGACATCATATCATGACATCACATCGTGACATCACTTCATGATATCACATCATGACATCACATCATGACATCATATCATGGCATCACGTCATGACATCATATCATAGCATCACATCATGGCATCGCATCATGACATCACATCGTGACATCACTTCATGATATCACATCATGACATCACATCATGACATCATATCATCGCATCACGTCATGACATCATATCATGGCATCACATCATGACATCACATTACGGGGTTATCCGGGTCCATATTATGACCCATATTTGGGGACCCGACCTAGAACTTATAATCAGTACATCTCTATATGAAAGCTGTGCTCAGCGCCTTTCATTTGATACCAATATTGCTCAGAAATATTCCGGGGTCATCCGGGTCCACGTTTTGACCCATATCTGGGGACCCGACCTGGGAATCATAACTAGTAATTCTCCATGTAAAAGCCATGTTCAATACCTTTTATTTGATACCAATATTGTCCAAAACATTCAGGGGAAAGCCGGGTAAACGTTTTTATCTTTTGCTGTTTCCTGTTTGCTATTTCCGTGCAACGGAAGTGTACCAGCTATTTCCTTTTTAAAAATTCACTCTCCATAAAAACTCTATATCGCCGCCTAAGAAGTTAACTTCAAAAAACAAAAAATGTGGACATCTTTAAAAAAGGAGCAGCTCGGATTTTAATTCCAACGGATGTTTCATCTATAAACATCTTTTTTGTCGACAGTTTCATGCAATGTATCGTCGCTTCCTGCCCACCGTGCGTAGTCTAGTCAAGTCCCAAAAAAAACGAACGACCAGCGACTAAATAAGATATACGTATTTCTGTTGAACGACCATGTGACTAGAACGAAATAGTCGTATTTCTGTTGCTTTGATTACTTGCTGCCCTGTGCATAATACCATGTCTCCACATAACGTGTTTCGCTCTGTTTTTCTGCACTCGTTCTCTCAATCTTGTTTCGACCTCAAAACGAATGCCGAATCTCGCCAATTTCCAAATGTTCTCAAATGCACGACACGAAGTTGGAAATAAGCTTTAGATACTATTACACCTCGGAAATTGTTTTCATACTTTATATATGTATATATCTATGTACATATCGCACGTTTTATTCAATAGGGATTTAACTAAAAAAAAATTTTTTTTTGGGAGAACGCAAACAAACTTTTATAATTTGAAAGAGTTTGCTTCTACGGCTAACTTTAATATCACTTTTATTTCGGCCAGTTTTATCTTTTTGAGTATTTTATAAGACTAACTCAATGGCACGGCCCAGTTATTGAAATATATCGCTAGCTTAGAGTGCAAACTGTGTAAGTCCATTTTAAAAAAAAAATGTATTTTTATGTAGAACGCTAGAAAACAAGTCTGTGGCACTTGTTATATTTCTACTCGTTATTCAGTGATACGCAAATTGTGTAAGTCCAAAAAACGAAGAAAATTGTGTAAGTCCAAAATTTTAAATGAACAGACATTTTTTTTTTCATTTCGAAATTTTTTTATTTTTTATGTTTGTATTTTGTTTTTTTTTTTTTTCAAATTTTCTTCATTAAAAAATGGCCAATAGCTCATTTAAATTCACATAAAATTTTTTATTTTTTGTTTTTTGTCTCTCCTACAAAGTTTGAAAAAAGGACTTACACAATTTTCACTCTAAGCAAAATCCCAGAAATCGAAAATTTCGAGTTAAATCCCTATAGAATAAAACGTGCGATATGTAGGCAAAGACGATGCCAGCTCAAATGAGTACAGGAGGAAAGGGTAAAATTAAATATGTATTTTCTTAGTAGCATAAAAGATTCAAATCAATGCCACGTTAATGCAGTTGATAAAACTGATTTCTCAAAAAACTATAACTGAACGATTTTCTACAGTTTTTGCTGATGGACGTGTTTGTATATCAATATTGCATGCACCTGGCGATGATCCTATGGGATATGAATTATCTGCTGAGCGTTGGAGTCCAGTACAAAGCGTGGAAAAAATTCTACTTAGTGTAGTTTCAATGTTGGCTGGTAAGATATTTTCGAATGCATTATTTCTATATTTCTTATTTGATTTTCGATGTAGACGTTTTGATATACAATGTGGTTTTAAACAACGGCTAAGCCTGAAGTAAATTTTCAAAATCACTTATGTCGAGGTTTTGTGGAAAATAAGATTTTACTACAACAATTATTGTAAATGTAATAGATTATAATTATGAGAATTTTCAATGTATGGCACACTGTATCAGCGATGCCGCCATCACTCCAATTGGAAGATTTTACTCCGATTTGACCTTATCACTCCATCACTCCCTCTTTGAGTAAATCACTCCACTTTTTCATTTATGAAATAATTCAGAAATTTTTAATCAACTTTGTAAATCGCTAGCTTAGAGTGCAAACTGTGTAAGTCCATTTATATTAAAAAGTGTATTTTTATGTAGAACGCTAGAAAAATCAAATACGCACCGCGCTAAACAAGTCTGAGACTCTTATCATATTTTTACTCGATGTTATTCAGGGATACGCAAATTGTGTAAGTCCAAAAAGCTAAGAAAATTGTGTAAGTCCAAATTATTTACATGAACAGAAAATTTTTTTTCATTTTGAAATTTTTTTATTTTTTGTTTTTGGTCTCTCCTACAAAGTTTGAAAAAAGGACTTACACAATTTGCACTCTAAACTAGCGATATGCAGAAATTGCTACTTACAGTTTTGTATGCATAAAATTACAATCGGACGTTGTTATTGTTTACGTCTTATAATTCTGCCACAGTGGCAATACTTATGTATCAACTATCTAAACAAGCACTGGCAAATTTTCACATTTTGATCTTTGTTTTGTGCGCGATTGCTTCGAAAATTGGAAACCAATTTCGCTAAAATGAATAGGTGAGTTAAACTTTATAAAAATTCATTAGCTGGTGTTTTCATCAGGAAAGTTTGCCCTGGACCAAATGCAAAAAAAGGTGCTTATGTACATAAAGTTGTACCTTTATATCCAAGACATGATACATATCTAATGCATAACATGCAATAATTTATGTATACAAAAGTTTATAAACAAAGGTGTTATGAATAAAAACACAAATTTTAACTTAATTAAATACATTTGTAATAAACATGTTCCTTAATTCCAAAACAAAATTTTGTGTTTGCATCCCATATTTAGATGTTGTTGTTGTAGCGGTTCTGTAATTAATCTGTAAATTAAATTAAATGAGACGCATTCATGAAAGGTATGAAGTCTCCGGTACGGCCGAAGACAGCCGCGCTCTTACTTGTTGTACGTGCTGTTATCTCGGCAATAGGTCGCAATTTTCCTATATTGTTTTGTACATTTTAAAACTTTAACAACATATATCTCGTAAACTACAAGCCTCCGGAAATTTTTGATTTCAGTTGCAATACCTCTGAGAGCCCCTCTACCCCCCTGAAATAGTCATTTATTTCGGGGCGTTGTTCCTTAATGGAAAATTTAGCAAAAAAAAATTTTTTTAAGAGGTACGAATTCATAGAAATTCGCTTATAAATTAAATCATATTTAAAAACTGCTGTGCACATTTATCTAAACATTGCGCTTACTTATATAATATAAAAAATCACATCATCAATCATTCATTAATACTAATTCATAACATTTTGCCTTGAAAAATAATTTACAACATATAAGGATTTATTTCATGAAGATAACTATTTAATTATTGTACCGAGATGGTTTACATTTTTAATAATGCCACTTTCCTTTAAAGAAAAATATATAATAAACGAAAAAAATCGTCATTTGTTAGTATACATACACAATTCCAATCAGCTTATCTACTGCGATATCCTTCTTTAAAGCCCGTCTCCACATAACTTGTTTCGCCAACAAAACATATAGCAAAACATCTCGCTAAATAACCCGTCTCCACGTGGCTGATCGTAATTCAATTTAACATTTATCTTTCTTGTTCTTCTTAAATGTTTGTATGTTTGCTTATTTTTGCGTTTTTTTGTTGGTCTGTGTGAGATTTCCATATATTTTCCATACAAAATTGGCAAGAGGATTGAGAACGAAACAAGTGTTTCATTCTTCACTCGCTCTCAGAAATTTGTATGGAAATTAGCGAGCTTCGGCACTGGTTTCCGTGTCTATCCAAGATTGAGAGAGCGAATGCAGAAAAAAAGAGCGAAACACGTAATGTGGAGACATGGTATAAGCTTATAAAAATCAAACTAGTGCATATATTTTCACGCGAAACCCATTAGTGCAGAGCTACATTATTCAACTTTGATCTGTAATCATTACTTTTTAAATGGTGGGCCAAAATTCGCAGAATTTTGCACTTTTCTAATAGCACCTAAAAATTTCATTTTTATTTTGTCTCGTTCGCCATCACCTTTTAGCGCAATCGCCGTCGAAAGTAACCCAACTCGCTACTTTTTTCCTGCGTTATTGCGTTACGAACGGCTGTCACTTTAAATTTACAAAGAAAAGTGTAAAAAACCAAGCTGCAACAGGCAAAAACAAAATCATGTAAGAAAATTTAATGGAACATTATTAATTTTAATTTATATATCTCAAAAATCCAAATGAAAGATGCTCTGATAATGCTGAACAGCTGTTTTTTGTTTACAATTTAAGTGCGTCATAACGCAAGATGTGTAACAGCAAATTATTCAACGCCGTCAACGCATATACACATGAACGCCGTCAACGCAGCAATAAAAAGTATGTACCTTCAGCTTAAATGCTAATATCTCAGAAGCTTGAAATCGATATTACTTCCTATTTGCACTGACTGTAGTGCTGCTCAAGTGCTTTCTAAAAATGAAAATCGGAAGAAAATTATTCAGCGATGTGCATACTTTATTGAGCTTTGAAGGCGTGCGAACGTCACGTTCTGCATCCTGGAATCGTCCATATGTATTCATTCCAATTCGGTTCTAAGCACTGGAATTGCCCGAACTTACATATATCCGGCTAAGCACGGCTGGCTACTCAGAACTTCTGGGGAGAGTTTTTGCTTTTAAAACAAGAACAACCGAATTCCAGTTTTCTTACCTTCGTTCCCTGTTTTGATATGTATATTATCTAACAAAAAAATGTTAGTGGCATTACGCACATGATATATGTTTTCGTTTACACAAATGTTTTATTCGCTGCCTAATCTTATATTTTTTTATATCTTTATAGAACCGAATGCTGAATCGGGTGCTAATGTAGATGCTGCCATTATGTGGCGCGAACGGCGAGAAGAGTTTAACGAAATCGCTAAACGTTTAGTGAGAAAGACGTTAGGCATACTATCATAAAACGAATTCTCGCTGCACTAAAAACTCGGTAAAATGGCCATATTTGGTTTATATTAGTTGAAAATAGTCAATAAAAAAATATTATTCGTAAACATATTTATGCACACCCGTAGTCCACCTCCTAAAATTTATGCAAATTTTTGTCCTAGTGTTCTTCATAAGGTTTCATTATTCCCCAAATCTGTTTAAAAAAGCCGAAGGTAATAATACAAACTTTTTACTTGACACACATATATTTTAATTTTAATTGTTAAAGTCGACATGAAAAAGCTAACGGTGGGTGTTTGCCTAACACAATATCCCTTTAATTATTTTTCGAAATTTTTGTATATTGACAAAATCTAGCAAAATTAAAAATAGCCTAAGTTTTCAAATCTTTTTTTTTTTCATATGCAGAACCTTCTTTATTTATACTTCCTTTATTAACTACATGAACCTATTTCTTTATAAGAAAAAAATTAATCGAATGTATCATATTACGAAAAATAACTGGTAATATTAAAAAAAAAATCATATTTTATCAACACTGGCTCTTAAAAAACACATAGTATGAACATTAGAGTGCGTTTAAAATTCAAATTAACGATATTTTACCGTATCGCCCCCTCAATCTGTAGTAACATGGTCAAAGATATCATACATAAATTTTGGTCCCGATTGGTGGCGGTTAAGGTGTGGCGCATTGAGTCAAAGTTCAGAAAACTCTATGAAGGGTCAAAAAATCAACATATTTTTTTAATTATCTAATACCCAAAATTAATAATTCTATACCCAATGATAACAAATATAAATTTTGGTTCCGATTGATGACGGTTTAGTGGTGTTTTAAGGGGGTCAACGTTCAGATTGCCATAGAAGACTTACATTTTTAGTGTCGCATATGGTAATCTGAACTTTGACCCCCTTGAAACACCAGTAAACCGTCATCAATCGGGACCAAAATTTATATTTGTTATCATTGGGTATAGAAGTATTAATTTTGGGTATTAGATAATTAAAAAAAATATTTTGATTTTTTGACCTTTCATAGAGTTTTCTGAACTTTGACCTCAATGCGCCACGCCTTAACCGCCACCAATCGGGACCAAAATTTATGTGTGATATCTTTGACCATGTTACTACAGATTGAGGGGGCGATACAGTCTTTTTATGAACTTTTAAATTTTTCATACAAATTAAAGGCACCCTAATGTACATATGTATGTATACCGATATGTAATATAACAAACTTATTACAAAATAGAAAAAAACTTAACTGACATAAACTTAAGAATATAACTGTTAAACTAAAAAGAAAAATAAACCAAATTGAAAAAGAACACAAGCATATTTTATATACATATACCCATACATACTAAAGGGTTGCAAGAGTTAACATACGCTATGAATGCACAGCAGAATTCATTCATCGCTCTCTTAACTCGTGTTCAGCGGCGACGATGTGTGCGAATAAATAGACTACAAACAGAAAGACGATGTTGTGTGTTATTGTTATTCGCTGGCGCCGAACTTAATTCATTCATCCCATACATAAACACGACTCGCAATAACACCATAAACCAGACATGAATGCAAGGCGTTAACTGTTCACTTAAAACTTGAACAGCGAGTTATAATCACTCAATGTTAAAGCCCGTCTCCACATAACTTGATTCACCAGAGAAACATGTAGCAAAACATCTCGCTCAATAACCCGTCTCCACGTGGCTAATCGTGATTCAATTTGACATTTCTCTTTCTTGTTCTTCTTAAATGTTTGTATGTTTGCTTATTTTTGCGTCTTTGTTTTGGTTTGTGTGAGATTTCGATAGATTTTCGATACAAAATTAGAGAAGACATAGATATCATCGAGGTTGGCAAGATGATTCAGAATGAAACAGTGTTTCAATCTTCACTCGCTCTCAGAAATTTGTATGGAAATTGGCGAGATTCGGCACTGGTTTCCGTGTCGAAACAAGATTGAGAGAGAAAATGCAGAAAAAAAGAGCGAAACACGTTATGTGGAGACATGGTATTATGTGAACTCAAAGTTTGGGTGCATTCATTGGATGCATTCATTTTTTTTCAGCTAGGCAAACAAAGAAAAATGCAGGGTTTTTCCGCCTGTATGTTTGCTTGTACTGTACCGGCCGTGGATGATTGACCGATAGTTATGTATTTATGAATGTAATACATACATATGTATGTATGTATGTAAATGCATATATGTACGTATATGTATAAAGTTAGCAAACATTTAAATATTTCATTTATATTGTGAAAACAGAGATTGATTAACTTAACCAAATCACCAAACTAAAATTATAAGCATCCAATCAAATATTTATCTTTTTTTATACATGGGCAAATCCTAGAAAAGTGAGAATCGACTTTGATTTAGAGTTTCCAAAGTACCGCGATTGGTAAGGTGGTGAACCAAGCTTCTCAGAAATATTTACTTTTTAATTGATAAATTTTTTATGTTATTTTTTACTAGATTGAGTTTATTTTTTAGGGTGGCCCTTAAACGCGAACTGTCCCAGGGGCCCGACTCGACTCTGTGCGGGCCTGACCACGTATACAGACTGCTTAAATTTTTTAACCGGACTTTGGATTTTTTATAAAAATAATGAATGTAAGCAATTCAGTTGCAAAAAAAAAAAATCATCTAAAGAACTAGAAGGAGATAAGTACCCGACTTTAAATTTAGTGATTGTGCACGTTTACTTCTTAAAACGAAAGTGTGACGGAAATAGTAATGATGAGTTAATAATAATAATATAATACAATGGCGCAATTATAACTCTGACGAGTTTTATGGCCGAGCTTCTCTCCCAATTCACGGTGTGCTCCTTTTTGTTTTTCCTACTAATTGGGAAGACCTACAGTTTTATGCCGGCTCCGAACGGCGAATGCATTTTTTTGTGAGAAGCTTTTTCATGGCAGAAATACTCTCGGAGGGTATGCCGCCCACTGCCGAGAGGTGGCCGCTGCTCTTAAAAAACCCAATAATTGGATTTTTACTAATTAGAAAAATTGTTTTGGTGTTTTGCTCGGACCGTGATTTGAACCCGAGACCTCTGGCATAGCAGGCGAGCACTCTACCCACTGCACCACAGCGGCAAATTGATAGGTGATGTGGTAATTAAAAACTAATCAATTTTTCACAAACCTGCTTTGTTTTGAAAGAGTTTTTAGTGCTTAGCACGAAATTTTTATTTTTAATTCAATTTTTAATTGTTGGGGTAAGTGGAAAAAAATTCAACAACTATTTACAGCGAAGGTTGAGTGTATAGCTATTTCACGAAAAACCATTTTCGATCATCAGCACTCTTTTCGGAAGTGGATGCACCGGGGATTGAACCCGAGTCCATTCCAACTTCAGCCGCAATGACCCAACGGATAAACACACTCGGCCATTGAGACTCTGTGCAAGCTGTCGGATTTTCCTCACTTTTGCCTTTTTCATTTTCAACATTAACGTTAGTGTGTATATGCTTTTGCATATATTCTCCACAAACGTGCTGAATTTTTGTTGTAGGCAGTTCGCAATGAACATTGTTGTTGGTATTTATTTTATGTATATACCAAACAACGTTAACAATTTTACTTGAAAGAGTTTTTAGTGCTTAGCATGAAATTTTTATTTTTAATTCAATTTTTAATTGTTGGGGTAAGTGGAAAAAAATTCAACAACTATTTACAGCGAAGGTTGAGTGTATAGCTATTTCACGAAAAACCATTTTCGATCATCAGCACTCTTTTCGGAAGTGGATGCACCGGGGATTGAACCCGAGTCCATTCCAACTTCAGCCGCAATGACCCAACGGATAAACACACTCGGCCATTGAGACTCTGTGCAAGCTGTCGGATTTTCCCCACTTTTGCCTTTTTCATTTTCAACATTAACGTTAGTGTGTATATGCTTTTGCATATATTCTCCACAAACGTGCTGAATTTTTGTTGTAGGCAGTTCGCAATGAACATTGTTGTTGGTATTTATTTTATGTATATACCAAACAACGTTAACAATTTTACTTGAAAGAGTTTTTAGTGCTTAGCACGAAATTTTTATTTTTAATTCAATTTTTAATTGTTGGGGTAAGTGGAAAAAAATTCAACAACTATTTACAGCGAAGGTTGAGTGTATAGCTATTTCACGAAAAACCATTTTCGATCATCAGCACTCTTTTCGGAAGTGGATGCACCGGGGATTGAACCCGAGTCCATTCCAACTTCAGCCGCAATGACCCAACGGATAAACACACTCGGCCATTGAGACTCTGTGCAAGCTGTCGGATTTTCCCCACTTTTGCCTTTTTCATTTTCAACATTAACGTTAGTGTGTATATGCTTTTGCATATATTCTCCACAAACGTGCTGAATTTTTGTTGTAGGCAGTTCGCAATGAACATTGTTGTTGGTATTTATTTTATGTATATACCAAACAACGTTAACAATTTTACTTGAAAGAGTTTTTAGTGCTTAGCACGAAATTTTTATTTTTAATTCAATTTTTAATTGTTGGGGTAAGTGGAAAAAAATTCAACAACTATTTACAGCGAAGGTTGAGTGTATAGCTATTTCACGAAAACCATTTTCGATCATCAGCACTCTTTTCGGAAGTGGATGCACCGGGGATTGAACCCGAGTCCATTCCAACTTCAGCCGCAATGACCCAACGGATAAACACACTCGGCCATTGAGACTCTTTGTTTTTGTTTCCACCAATCAAGAGATTACTGCAATATACAAGCGAAAAAAGATCGAAATAAAACTCTATTGCAAAAATAGGTTAGAAGAAATGATTACTGAACAGAATCAAAGCAATAATGAAATTAGTTCTCCAAATCCTCTCTCAAATAATACAGAACGACTGTTTTCAGGATTTATTCAGCCCAAAAATTCAGCAAATAATTGAAATTGATCAAGCTGAAAATTAAATGTTTTATACGGGAATGTTAACGAAATAATGCACGACGAATAGGTAGTATTTGATGCTTTTTACATACATATTTGAATTTCCTCACACAGAAATAGAAAATTATTTTTAATCTGATCGTTTTTAATAATCTGGACATCAATATCTTTGTATATTTTTTTATCAAAGATACTAGCTGGGTCATGTATGTATACATATATTAGTTTTATTTTGAAAAAATCTACAAATATATAATTAATAAAAAAAAAAACCGATCGCAGATCAGAGATCAAACATGTACTTGATGTAGCTTGATGGTACTCAATTTATTAGCAAGGGTGAATAACTACACTTCAAAAATGTATGTATGTATGTGATTTAAAACGGCACAAATATTTATCAAGTTGCAATGGGTCAAAAAACTTATAACATTCATAATACTTATTTCTGAGAAAAGTTTGCCAATGAACCCCAGGAATCATTTTTTGCTTGCTATCCTGAAAAGATACTGAAAAACCAGATATCGAAAATTTTAAGTTTTTAAAATAGCAATTAGGTAATTGGAAACAAAAATCCAAACACCCATTGAAAAATTGATATCAAAATTTTTTTTTCGACAGTGAGTAATTTAAATTTTTTCCGTGTTCTACTCAAGGCTGCACAACGATATAAACAAAAATATTTTGTTTTGTTGAATATCAAATAAAAATTAACAAAAAAATTTTGTTTTGTTGAATATCAAGTAAAAATTATTGAAATTATTTCGTTTCGTTGATTATCAAAAAAAATTATCAAAATTATTTTGTTTCGTTGATTATCAAAAACAAAATAATAATAAAATTTTGTTTCGGGCTTACGGCTTCATTTTACTTTGAATTTTTATTAACGTTATTTTTTTTGATAATTTTTTTTGTTGGCTACCGAAACAAAATTTTTTCAATATTTGTTTTTTGATAATCAACAAAACGAAATTTTTTTTCATAATTTTTTTTTGATAATTATAAAAACAGTATTTTTTTGTTCAGCACTTAACGTTAAAATTTTTCAAAGTTGAATTGAAAACAAAATATTTTTTCGGTTATTGATAAAAAATAACGTTAATGTGCAGCCCTGGTTCTACTTAGTTTTATTTATAACAAAAAAAAATTGGTGATAGAAAAAAATATTCAGTACCTACATATCAATTTTTGTTATTGAGTTCGGTTTATATGCAAGTGTGATTTAGACTAGCCACACATGACGGCAGAAAACGCCTTGTTTTACAAATCGAAATTCTTTTTCACCAAAAAGCAGAAATAAATGATTTCAAAAGCACCTTTTTATCACAGACATAAAGTTTTATTTTTTGTCTGTGAAAAACCCAAAGGAATTTTAATGTTGATGTATGTATGTATGCCACTGTTATTATGCACGCAATGACGCACGTCTAGTCATAGCAGTCGACAGAGTTAACAGTGTTAACTCATAAACTTCATTCACTCGCACACAAATTTGCCTGCACAGCATTCATTCACACAGAAACAATGAAGTCCATTGCGACACGTGTTCTGCTAAGAGTGGATCGTTGCTTGTGAGAGTGCTACGAGTTGAGCGGACACTGCTGTCGTGTTCACTCAGAGGCCTCGTATTTATTTTACTCAAACATTTGAGTGCATGGCCTGCATTGTTGTGTGCGTTCAAGTTCAAAATTTTTTAGTGTAGCTCAGAGTTAACATTTTAGCACTTTTGCAGCCCTTTAATACATACATACTAGGGATTCCAATCCCGGGATGCCGGGATCCCGCCCTTTTGGACACCCCGAAAATCCCGGGATCGCTAGAATTTTATCCCGGGATTTTTGGGATAAGATAAAGACAGAATATTCCCCTATAATAGCAAAGAAAAGTTGGATTTTATATAATTTTTAGTGGTCTCAGATCTGTATACTAATAGCATTTCCTATTCTGCATGAAAATTATTATCAACATGTGCCCTGTGCCCTATAAATGTTGCATTTTTCATGTGATGAATGAAACAAAAATAACGCAATGTGCTAAGAGCAGAAGAAATTGCCCCGTAGTCGGGCCAGTTTTATATTTTGTCAATAAACAAACAGCCTTAAAAAAGTGTTGAGTCTGTGTGGAAGAGAACAAAAAAATGTGACAGCTCGAAGAAAGTGCGACATTTTTGCCAGAATAAAAAAGTCCATTAGTCAAAGTAAGGATTAATATTTTTGATGTTTTTTTTTAATAATCAAATTTTTTTGTCGTGAAGTACGCGTTGTAAAGAAACGTACGTTAGGTACTTTTAAAGCCTTTAGAATTCTTGTGGTAAAATTCATTTGATAATTTCTATTTCCTGATTTTGGTCATTTATTTCCCAAATGGTTTTTGGAATTTTCCCATATGGAAAGTAAATAATGGAAGAAAATGCAAACAAAATTTTAATTAGACTTGATAGTTTTACATTACTCTACTAAAATTAAATACGCAGCTGCATCCTCGGAATTCATATCAAAATATGTGCCTCCGATTTTTTAATATTTTCGGAAGTTGCATTAATTTTCAGAATTTTTCGGCAAGCTTGGAAATATTCGCTTAAACGAAGTGTGTCGTTAAATTCTAAAAATTTGTATTGGAAATTATCAAATGATCGCAAACCTTTTTATCCTAATATCCCAAAAGTACCAACTATAAAGGAAAATGTTTTGTTCACCAAATGTATTTAATTTTATTTGTTGATTGTGTTTTTTAAAGTAACTCTTAAGTGTTATTAAATAATACGCATGATTTTACGTTCCTATTTTATTTTGTCAGTAATGAAATAATAAAAAATGGCAATAAAAATCTATTTTTTCTTTGCATGTTAAAGTTGTAGCGTTTCTCGAAAATATACATATTTAATTTTTCAACCTCAAATGTGGGAAAATAATACTTGTCGACAAATTTTTGTAACAGAAATAAAATTCTACGTTTCAAAAGGATTTCTGTGCACTTTTTGAGATATTCATGTCCAAAGAGGCGAAAAACGTGGTTTTTGGCCATATTCACTCCTCAATATCTTTAAAATTGTCCACTTTCATTAAAAACTGATTAAATCTATTGAAAGCACGATCATTTCTCTTGAAGACAATGTTTTGCTTTTTCGGATATCTTGCTTGTAACTTGCAATATTGCAAATAAAAATTTTGTAGCACGCTTTTAGGCAGTTTATTATATTAACAACAAACTGTGCGTTAGAATGAAATAAGAGAATTAATTTATATTAATTTATCGAAAATACGACTAAATTTTGCGTGACTGAAACAAAAATTCCAATCAGTGGCCTACTATGTATATATTTTCTATACTGAAATAAAAATAGTTCGGCAGAGCAGCTACAAAACTTGATTTCGATTAAAACAGCGCTACAAATACTGCCGTTGATTTCGAAGAAAAATACCTTATTGTACAAAAACATATTTTTCTAGATATATAAATAAGAAACCCGAGAAAGCAAAGCGCTGTTTTCAAGAGAATTGATCGTTCTTTCAACAGCTGCAATCATTTTTTTAATGAAAGTAAGTAATTTAACAGATTGAGCAGTGAATATAGCAAAAAATCGCATAAATATCTCAAAACCTACAAGTATTACCGAAAATCCGACTTCAGATTCAGATTCAGGGCACCGAAATCCTTTAGAAAAGTAGAATTTTATTTGAGTTAGAAAATTTTTTGGAAATTTTGTCGGCTTGTATAATTAATGTCCAAATCCCGGGATTAGAAAAAAAATCTCGAAAATCCCGGGATCGTAAAAAGCGGAATCCCTAATACATACCTATATATCGCATATTTACTAGAAGGCTGCACGAATGGATTGGAAACGGCCAACAAAATATTCGCGGTCGTCCAATTACAGTACCTACTTGTTTCTGTCGTTTTAGAACAAACGCAAGTAGAGCAGAACCATAAACAGAACCAATACAATTACTCATTCGTAGCGACAATTACATGACCTTAAAAAGGTTCTGCAAATAGTGTACACTACTTGCGAATACTTCTATTATAATCGAAATATATGTATGTACATACATATTTTCATAAACACACATCCAGACGTTGTGTTCAGCAAAATTACGCTGCTAGTGTGAGTGTGTGTATGTGCCCTGCAAAAAAATGTGCGATTAATGCCGAAAGAGATTTGTCCCGGATTGATCTCTTTCGAGAACAATCGGTCCACAATTAGTCCCCGATTGTTCCCGTAAGGGTATAAATGTAGATTAATTGTAGACCAATTGTTCCCGAACGGGTATAAATGTAGACTAATTGTTCCCTAACGGGTATAAATGAAGATTAATCGCTTTCATCCCGAACGGGTATAAATGTAGATTAATCGCTTTCATTCCGAACGGGTACAAATCTAGATTCATTGTAGAAATTGTACAAAAATATGCAATGTATTTAAAAAATTGTAGAACAACCGGTAAAACGAATTGAACACCCTTTCTTTTAATAACAATGATGAATAATAATTTTAACAAAATGTTGCCTAAAATATTCTATGAAAAAATCCTTTACATTACGCTCATATAATGCATACTCAAAACTTACAATTTTTTTTATTTATTTACTAGCAAATACCCGTCACACTTCGCTGCGACAAATCACACTATGCCACTCCCTTCCCTATCGGTCTCCCCACCAGTCAGCATTTCCCGTTCCCCCTATCTCTCTCCCACCGTCTCACGTTTCTTATCAACAACTTTCCATGGCCATCCGGTGCACATATCGGTGTATATCATGATTACTAATATATTTTGGATAACCGACTGGAAAATTGGAATGGAAAGAAATCTCTATTGATTGATACCTTTAATTTGATACCAACAATGCCCAAAAATATTTCGGGGGCTATTTAGGCCCATGTTTCGGCCTCAATCCCGAGAACCGATATATATGGATACCCTGATCAGTACCTTTAATTTGATACCAATATTGCGAAAAATTATTTGGGGTCATCCGGGTCCACGTTTTGGTCTCTATCTAGAGAACCGACTGGAAAATTGGAATGGAATGAACTCCCTATTGAAGCTCTGATTGATACCTTTAATTTGATACCGATAATGCAGAAAAATATTTCGGAGGAATCTGGGTCCATATTTTGGCCTATATCTCGGGAAGGGGTTGAAATCAGGGACCGTAACGGTTATCATTTTTATAAAAAAAATCATTTTTAATCGTTATAATTTGATTTTTATTTTTTCGATGAAATTTTATCGATATTTTATGATTTTTATTTTTTCGATCAAAAATAATTGTTATTACTGGATTTAAATTTTACCGATGAAACTTGATCGATATTTTATGATTTTTATTTTTTCGATCAAAAATAATTTTTATTATTGGATTTAAATTTTTCCGATCATAATAAACTCTAAAACTTGTTTTTTTTTTAAATTTTGTTCTCAAATAGAACTGCGCCAATGTTGGCACAATCGTCAACTTCAAGCCATCAAATATAGGATTCACTAACGTTTGAAAAAGTTTACTATGATCGGAGAAAAAATAAAAAAATATTGATTAACGTTGATCGGAAAAATTTAAATCCAATAATAAAAATTATTTTTGATCGAAAAAATAAAAATCGTAAATAATGGTTATTTAAAAATTTAAAAAATAAAAATATTTAGAATAAAGATGAGCTCATATTTGGATAGAATGTGCTAAAATCATTGTATCGGCATACTTGCATTTTATTGTTAACGAAGTTTTCATAATGATTTTTTCATCCGAAGAAATGAAAATAACGATTAAAATCGGTCCCTGGTTGAGATACCAGAATTAAATGTGGTCATAATTTCAATCTAATACCAGGTGATCATTGTGTAAAAATTTGAATGTGATCGGCCCGGTAGTTTCGGCGTCCATAGGGAACAAACATACAAACAAACAAACAAACAAACTTTCATCCTTATATATATAGATTGACATTTTTTTCAAAAGTAAAACATTATATAATCTTTATTTATATATGCATGGACATTTACAATTATTTAAAGATTGTTATTAAAAATGCCTTGGCGAACAACTTGGAAAAAACTACATTTGTACCCGTTCGGGATGTAAGCGATTAATCTACATTTGTACCCGTTCGGGATAAAAGCGATTGATCTACATTGGTACCCGTTCGGGTATACAAGTTGAACAATTAGTCTCTTCATAGGACATGCTCGAACAAATGCGATCAATTCAATCCATATAAAGGGATGTAAAATTGTATTAGTCGCATGCTCCCTTGTGATTGATCCCGGACACGTCCCGGATTAATCGCATTATATGCACTGCATATGCATACACACTAGGGCGGGTCGATTGGTAGGGGCCAAAAAAAATTTAACAGGGACACATCGCAATTATAAAAATTTTGGTAATTTCAAGCTTTTTTGCCCAAGAAACCATATGTCTAAAATAAATCTCGAACCAGAGCTTTTTACGATCTACATATTTCCAACTGTTCTATATATTTTAAAATAACTCGGTAACCAATACTTCGATTCTTTTGATTTTTTCGGCATTAGTTAGGAAACTTATTTGGCATATTAAGGTGGTTTTATGAAGGAAATAAAGTTCTCCCGAAATTCGCGGAACAACCCGATTTGGAATATAATACGGAAATCTATACCTAAAATTTTTCCTTAATATATTAAAATTTAGAGGTCGTGCAAATGCCTCCAAATTTCTTTCTCCTTTTATATCAAAGTCCTTAATGAACAAGAAAAACATTTCTTATCATTAAAAAATGGAACATATGTTTGTTGGGCTTTTATTTTTTGGTCCACCTTAATGCCATATGCACATTAACGCCCTTATTTTACAAAACGCCGTGACTCCTTGCGTCGCAGTCACTCACGTTCACTCACTTTCACCTTCACCTAACAGTTGGTATTTTATAAGCTTTTACGTTTTTTCGTTCGCTCCGTTGCGTAGTCACGACGATTGTCAAACGCTTTACGTAGCATATTTACCACTTTTCTGGTTTTCTTCATTTCCTTAGTAATTTTTGGTGTGTTTTTTTTTAATCGAACTGTTTTATTGATTGGTTAACCCTGGAAAATTGGCTGCTTGCAACCCAATAAACATTTTTTTTTTCATTTTCAATTCGAGGTTCATTTGAGGCACATTTTTAGTATGGGATTTCGGGCTGATTCTCAATTTGATGATTTCATTTTCTCCAATTTCAAAGTTGGTACGAAAGGGAATGCAATCAATAGATGTATGTATGTATTACATATGTGTACTCTAGAGTACAGAAAAATTGAGGGATAGTGAGAGAGTTTGTGTTATGAGCGCAGAAATGGAATGTAATAAATATATGTATGTATTAGAGCCCTAGATACCCGGGTATCGATCTGATCGTTTTTGTTTGAAGCCCGTTTGTTGTTCAAATGCCCGTACAAACATTCGAGCATTCGAGCTTACAAAAAAAAAAAAATGTGTATCGGAAAAACAAAAATAAAAAAACTACATATAAAAAAAAAATAATAAACAAAAGAAAAAAAATTCAAAATACCCGAATTGTTCAAATGCCCATACAAACATACGGGTAATAAACAAACAAATAACTGTTCGAGCATTTGAACAACAATTGTTCGGGCTACACGAAAATGTTCAAAAAAAATCGAGAGCTCTAGTATGTACATATGTATTACATATTTGTACTCTGATGTGATATTTTTCATTTACCCGTGCGGGTGAATTTCGCCTGTGCCTTTTGTACAGTCACATGAGTATATTAATATCTTTTTTAATATGCATACATACATACATATGAGAAACAAACTATGTTTTTAATAAAGTTTGTGTAACTTCACAAAAAGCAACAAACAAATAAAATAAGAGTAAGAAATACGGAATCATTATTACACACAATCATTTTCAACCGTTAAGAGACTGCTCACGTAAAACAACGAACGCTGATTGAAATTTGCAAACATACAAAATTTCTTCGTTCCTTGAAACTTTGACATGATGAAATTCGTGAAATGGTACAAAATGCGAAACAAATTTTTTTTCAAATGGGTTGTAAGTTATTCTAAAATTGATAAACAATGTTTCATGAACACTTGAAAATATGTTTATTTTCGAATTATATACATATATGCTGATTCTCAAATTTAGAAACAAAATTTTCTCATAATTTTATTTTTCAGTGTTTAATGGGAAGTCAACAAAGATAAAAAAAGTATTTGTTGACATTGTGTGTAAATACATACATACGTGTTTTGTTTAGTTTGTTTTTTTGAATAAAATTTATTATTATATGCAACAGATGTATTAAAAAAATGTGTGTGTAATGCAGTAAATATAAATATATATACGTGTTATGCAATGTTAAAAAATAAGATGAATTTGTGTGTTCGTGTATGTGCAGGAAGCAAGACAAAAGTTAAAAGGGTTTTTTATTAATATACTATGTTTTATTTAAATCAAAGAAAAAATTAGTTCAGCATCATATTCGCGTTCGCGAGATTAGAACGCGTCGATTGATACCCCGTTTTTTTTTTGCTTGGCTAATTTTAGCCGTTGCAAATTAAACTATATCGAATGCTCACTCGAACAAAAGGAAGTGACTCTTTTGACAGTTAAAGTGACCGTTTTCGTCACTTTGCGTTTTATAAAATACCAAAAACGTAACATACTCACCAAAAAAACGTAACACATTCACTTCGAGTCACTTAGGGCCTTATTTTGTAAAACGCAACGCGACGCAACGAGTCACCCAGAGTCACTTATTGTCGTGTTCGTATTTTGTATCTCTCTAGGTGACTTAAAGTGACTGTAAGTGACTCGAAGTGAATGTGTTACGTTTTTTTTGGTGAGTATGTTACGTTTTTGGTATTTTATAAAACGCAAAGTGACGAAAACGGTCACTTTAACTGTCAAAAGAGTCACTTCCTTTTGTTCGAGTGAGCATTCGATATAGGTTAATGTGCAACGGCTAAAATTAGCCAATTTAAAAAAAAAAAAACGGGGTATCAATCGACGCGTTTCAATCTCGCGAACACGAATATGATGCTGAACTAATTTTTTCTTTGATGTAAATAAAACAGTTGTTAATAAAAACGTTTTAACTTTTGTCTTGCTTCTTGCACAAACACGAACACACAAATGCATCTTATTTTTTAACATTGGATAACACGTACATATATTTATATTAACTGCATTACACACACATTTTTTAATATGTTGCATATACATAAATAATATATTTTATTCAAAAAAAAACTAAAAAAAAAACACGTATGTATGTATTTACACACAATGTCAACAAATACTTTTTTTTTATTTTTGTTGACTTCCCACTAAACACTGAAAAAGAAATTCTCAAACGTTTGAGAAAATATTGTTTCTAAATTTGAGAATCAGCATATATATAATTTGAAAATAAACATATTTTCAAGTGTTCAACAAACATTGTTAATCAATTTTAGAATAACTTACAACACATTCGAAAAAAAACCTGTTTCGCATTTTGTACCATTTCACGAATTTCATCATGTCAAGGTTTCAAGGAACGAAGACATTTTGTATGTTTGCAAGTTTCAATCAGCGTTCGTTGTTTTACGTGAGCAGTCTCTTAACGGTTGAAATGATGGTTGAAAATGATTGTGTATAATAATGATTCTGTATTTCTTACTCTTATTTTATTTGTTTGTTGCTTTTTCTGAAGTTACACAAACTTTATTAAAGCCATAGTTTGTTTCCCACATGTGTGTATGCATATTAAAAAAGATATTAATATACTCATGTGACTGTACAAAAGGCACCGGCGAAATTCACCCGCACGGGTAAATGAAAAACATCACATCAGAGTACAAATATGTAATATATACATACATCTATTGATTGCATTCCATTTCGTACTAACTTTGAAATTGATTTCAGAAAATGAAATCTATCAAATTGAGAATCAGCCCAAAATCCCATACTAAAAATGTGCCTTTTTGTTTGAGAACGCTATCAAGAGAAATTTGAGGTGCATTTGATAACTAACGTTTGATATTTGACAATAGGGTTACTTCTCAAATGAACCTCAAATTAAAAATGAAGAAAAATGTTTATTGGGTTGCCAGCTGCCAACTTTTCAGAATTACCTACTCGACAAAATACTAGAGCTCCAGATTTTTTTTGAACATTTTCGAGTAGCCCGAACAAATGCTGTTCAACTGCTCGAACAGTAGTTTGTTTGTTTATTACCCGTATGTTCGTACGGGCATTTTAACAATTCGGGCATTTTGAAGTTTGTTTTTTTCTTTTGTTTATTATTTTTTTTTCTTCTCCATATGCAGTTGTTTTTATTTCTATTTTTTCGTTACACATTTTTTTTGTTCGTAAGCTCGAATGCTCGAATGTTTGTACGGGCATTTGAACAACAAACGGGCTTCAAACAAAAACGATCAATTCGATTTGTTCGATACCCGGGTATCTAGAGCTCTACAAAATACCTCTATTAATAAAAAAAAAAACGCACTAAAAATTACTAAGGAAACTAAAAAAACAAAATAGGTGGCACATAAGCTACGTAAATCGTTTGACAATCGTCGTGACTACGCAACAGGGTGAATGCGAAAACGTAAAATCTTATAAAATACCAACTTTTGGGCGAAGGTGAGCGTGAGTGAGTGTGAGTGACAGCGTCGCAGTCACCGCGTTTTGTATAATAAGGGCATTACAGTCACTTTCAGTCACCTAACTGTGTAACCTAAATCAAACGCACGCCGTCAATTTACTGTCAAAAATTTCTCATGCCCATATAACTTGTATGGGAGTAACCGAAATTGAACGGCGTGCGTAAAAAGCAAATTCGACGCCCAATTTTTGTTTTGCGTGACAGTTGAAATTAAGCATTGTGGGTGATTGTTTGCAAAAAAATTGACACTTGCTTTTGATATCGTGTCTGTTAGGTACATATTCCACAAAATAACAAGATTTTCTCTGATTTTCTGTATTTTTCTATTTCTCTATCTGAACACGCACGCAAGTCAATTTCGGTTCAACGCATATGAAAAATATGCGTGCGTGCGTTAAATTGACGACTTGCGTTTGATTTAGGTTACACAGTAAAGAGATACAAAATACGAACACGACAATAAGTGACTCTGGGTGACTCATTGCGTCGCGTTGCGTTTTACAAAATAAGGCCCTGAGTCAGTGTTATATTGCAAT
The DNA here is from genome assembly GCA_960531455.1 of Urophora cardui. NCBI lineage: Eukaryota > Metazoa > Arthropoda > Insecta > Diptera > Tephritidae > Urophora > Urophora cardui. Next base: position 86,705,187 of record OY482671.1, on the reverse strand, counting down.
AGCGCATCTTTGAGTTGGCGCTACATTGAGTTGGCGCTATACTGAGTTGGCGCTACATTTAGTTGGCGCATTTTCCAAATCGGAATTAGCGCAATAACACCAGGGTTGGCGCCAGCGCAATTGCGCGGCGCAGCGCAGTGTTACCCATGCCTACAGTGCTACACGCGAGGTTTTTTAAACGGTTTTATTTAGCTCACTCCGTTTGTTTTATTTATTATTTATTCTTGGGTCAAATTTAGTAATTCAAATTTCACCCTCTTCCTGTCAACCGATTAATGTGAAATTTTGTACGCATGTATAACCCCGATGACAATGCAATATTATGAAAAAAATTCCGATAGGTGGCGCGTGGGTCGCTATATTTACAAAAATCGCATTTATGGTCCGATTTGGCTGAAATTCGGAACATGTATTACTACCTTGAAAAGAAATATTTTCTTTGAAAAAAATTCCGCTAGGTGGCGCGTGGGTCGCTATATTTACAAAAATCGCATTTATGGTTCGATTTGGCTGAAATTCGGAACATGTATTACTACCTTGAAAAGAAATATTTTCTTAAAAAAAATTCCGCTAGGTGGGGCGTGGGTCGCTATATTTACAAAAATCGCATTTATGGTCCGATTTGGCTGAAATTCGGAACATGTATTACTACCTTGAAAGGAAATATTTTCCTAAAAAAAAACTTCCGATAGGTGGCGCGTGGGTCGCTATATTTACAAAAATCGCATTTATGGTCCGATTTGGCTGAAATTCGGAACATGTATTACTACCTTGAAAAGAAATATTTTCTTAAAAAAAAAAAAAATCCGCGTGTAGCCAGTACACGTGATAGAAGTTAACTTCTTAGTAAATTTAATTACAATTGATACTTCGATAAAAAAAAACTCACTAGTTTCATCTAATTTATGCTTCGTTGTGTACACACCAACATCTTATTTAATAATTTTTAGTGTAGAAAATGCTAGGGGTCGTGGGTTCAACTCCCAGCAAAGTCACTTTGAAAGTTCTTTAAATTAATTTTTGTTGTTTTTTTTTTTAATTCCCAAATTAAAATTCGATAGGAAAATTTTGAAAATATTTATCGGTTGCACGGAATTGGGGCATCGATGGCATCGGTGCATTGCATATAAAACTGAATACATTCGCGAACAAACTCCCCACGAATTAAAGTATTAGCGCAACGAGTGCGCAAGAGTAGACCGAGCGAGTAAAATAATTCGATACCTTGTGCTGATAGTTTTATTTGTGCGGAGTTTATTCGTGAATTTATTCAGTTGCATATGCAATACACCGATTCCATCGATGCACCAATTCCGTACAACCGCTAACTATTTTCCAAATTTTCCTATCGAATTTTAATTTAGGAATTAAAAAAAAACAACAAAAATTAATTTAAAGAACTATCAAAGTGACTTTACTGGGACTCGAACCCACGACCCCTAGCATTTTCTACACTAAAAATTATTAAATAAGATGTTAGTGTGTACACGACGAAGCACCAATTAGATGAAACTGGTGAGTGTTTTTATTGTTTCTAATCGAATTTTCAATTTTAATTAAATGTATGTAATTACGAAATTTTAAAAATATAAAAATATGTTGTCCATAAAAATAATTTCTTGTCCATTTATTGATGACCAACCATCATAAGTCTCCGAATGTATGTACATACATATATATATAGGTAGGTACATGCATAGGTAGTTTCTTATTTTACATTAATTAATTTAATTTAATCTAATTTAATTTAATTTAATTTAATTTAATTTAATTTAATTTATTTTTTTTTTATTTTTTAGAAACTAGAAAAAAACTTTTTAAGCATGGATGTAACTACAGCTGTTTCACCTTAGATCCCTCTAAGACTCATCAGGTTACTTTTGCTTCTGCCAAGACCCGAACTTGCGCACCTTGCAGTACAATAACTACAGTTCTAACCGCTGAGCTATTGCCTGCCTTCGACATCTGATAGAAAATTTGTTGCTAGTTTCTTTCCTACTATAATTCGTTTCTAACTTATGCACATACATATGTACATATTTACATATTATTGTATGATTAAACATAAGTAGCGAATAAAGTGTAGGGATGTTCAAATGAACTTATTTTTTTATTTTAATTTATTTAATTTAACGAGCACAGGCCCAGGTTATATTTTATTTTTTTTTTTATTTTTTAGAAACTAGAAAAAAACTTTTTAAGCATGGATGTAACTACAGCTGTTTCACCTTAGATCCCTCTAAGACTCATCAGGTTACTTTTGCTTCTGCCAAGACCCGAACTTGCGCACCTTGCAGTACAATAACTACAGTTCTAACCGCTGAGCTATTGCCTGCCTTCGACATCTGATAGAAAATTTGTTGCTAGTTTCTTTCCTACTATAATTCGTTTCTAACTTATGCACATACATATGTACATATTTACATATTATTGTATGATTAAACATAAGTAGCGAATAAAGTGTAGGGATGTTCAAATGAACTTAATTTTTTATTTTAATTTATTTAATTTAACGAGCACAGGCCCAGGTTATATTTTATTTTTTTTTATTTTTTAGAAACTAGAAAAAAACTTTTTAAGCATGGATGTAACTACAGCTGTTTCACCTTAGATCCCTCTAAGACTCATCAGGTTACTTTTGCTTCTGCCAAGACCCGAACTTGCGCACCTTGCAGTACAATAACTACAGTTCTAACCGCTGAGCTATTGCCTGCCTTCGACATCTGATAGAAAATTTGTTGCTAGTTTCTTTCCTACTATAATTCGTTTCTAACTTATGCACATACATATGTACATATTTACATATTATTGTATGATTAAACATAAGTAGCGAATAAAGTGTAGGGATGTTCAAATGAACTTAATTTTTTATTTTAATTTATTTAATTTAACGAGCACAGGCCCAGGTTATATTTTATTTTTTTTTTTTTTTTTTTTTTTTTTTTTTTAGAAACTAGAAAAAAACTTTTTAAGCATGGATGTAACTACAGCTGTTTCACCTTAGATCCCTCTAAGACTCATCAGGTTACTTTTGCTTCTGTAAACCAATAGATTAGCCAAAGTTATACAAAACAATGACAGATATACTATCTAATAAAAATCAATTGAATAAAGAAGTTTTAACTGAATTATTTTTGAGATTTTGAAAAAAAAAGTGCTGCACACCTATTTCAGTGTCCAGGAGATTTTTGTTTATCTGATATAACTTTCCTTTAAATAAATGAAATTAAATAATTTTAACATAATTCGTTTTAGTAAAGTACATTATTCATATGACTAAGCAAAACTTTGTTTTAATTGCGAATGCTGTAAGACTGTGAAAGAAAAACTTTTACACCTATTTCAGTGTCCATATGTGTATATTGAAAAAAACTTTTCAAAAAATATAAAATAATGAGTTATTCATAAAAAATAAGAGATTTATGCAATTATTAAAGTCGAAAACTCTTATCAAATTGTCCTTTATACAATATTTCAAAACTATTTGATTTTTTATGAATAAAGGGTAAGAGTTCTTTATTTTCTTTATACATATGTATTATTTATTGCGTTTCTGGCGTTTCTGTTCCAAGAAACATTAAAGGATAGAAATAAAATTCGAAACCAAATGAATGTAACGGTTCCATTAGAGACAACACCTGTAACGAAACTAAATTAATTTTGTTCCTTGTAACAAACAGAAACAAAACTCCTTTGTAACAAAAGTCGTAACAAAACTCCGAAACGTTTCAGGTTTTGTTACAAGGAACAAAATTAATTTAGCTTCGTTACAGGTTTTGTTTCTGCTGGAACCGTTTCGGAGTTTTGTTGCGACTTTTGTTACAAAGGAGTTTTGTTCCTGTTTCAGTTTCGTTACTTAGCTGTGTAATAGCATGTTCATGGTGAGCCTGCGTTTTGCGTTTCGGAGGCATTTTTGCGTTTAAATGTTACATTTCTCCATATAAATGCCACCACCAAAATGCAATTTAACGCAACTATTTTTTTGCGTTTTGAATGCTAACGCAGAAAGCAACCCTGAAATCTTCGAAAAAATTTGCCATTCGAATTGAAAATAGTGGCAACACTCTGGCAATACAAGAACGAAATACCTACAAGATTACACATATAGAGCAGCATGAGCATGGGTACACGAGCTCCATGATGACGTCACTCAACATGTAATGAATGAAAGTAAACAAAGAGATCAAAATTAATACCAAAGCGGTTGGTACGTTTGGTTCGCAAAATTAGTGTATTATATTATTACATACTTTGCAAATTCTTGTTCTATTTTTTTAATTAGACAAAACAAAAAAATAAACCTCAACACCTGATTGCGTAATCTGGGATATTAGCTCCGTTTGTTTCGAACTTCTCAAATGTGCATTTACAAAACGTGGCAGCATGAACACTTTTCGAAAAGCCATCTTCGAAAATGCAAAATGTTGCATTTCAAATCCAGCATGAACATAGTATAACAGAAACCGAAACCGAAACGCGTTACAGGTAGGGTTGGGCGATATATATCGATATATCAATATATCGATATTTTTAAAATAGTACAGCCGATAATATCGACGATATTTTGAATTAGCGTGCATCGATAATCGATAATTTTTTGCCATTTCGAGCCAAATTCGATATTTTTCATACATTTCTGATTCGCTTTGAATCTAACACCAGAACATTTTTTAAGAAGTGGTATAACCATAATGTTCGGGTGCTTGAATTTACACTACTTTCTTCTTCAAGCAATTCTTAATGATTTTTATGTTTATACTTCAGGATTCGTAGAATATCTGTAGACTCATCGAACTTTAACAACAAATATCTAGTAAACTATAAGTCTCCGGCAAGTTTGGATTTCTGTTTTGAGATCTGTGAGAGCACCTCTAACCCCGTGAAGAAGTGGTTTTTTGCGGGACGTGGTTTCTTAATATAAAGCCGACCCTTTCGATATATTGATATATCGATGTTTTTACACGGCATAAATCGATGTTTTTTTAAATATCGATATAATATATATCGATATATTTTTCCAATTTGCCCATCCCTAGTTACAGGTCTCTGCTTAAAACTCACCGATAATACCAGCTATTTTGCAGCACGGCGAGCCAAATTGAGACTACAAAAATATATTATTTTATATATTTAACTTTCGCTTATAGTATGTACTATATTCCACAAACTTGCCGCAACTTTTTATTATATATTTTTATTACGCCGCAAAAATGTCTGCAGTAATTCCTCAAATTTTACTGACCGGTCTTATAGGCCATTTACATATACGAGATTATCTACTTTTTTCGAGGTTGACACAAAATCTTCGATTGAAATTCGAGGTTTGCCGTACAAAATTCCGCTACCAAAAATTCGCGATTTAAAATGAATCTCGATATTATCACGATAGTTTTCTCAATGCAACCCTGTGTTCTTCGTGTTATCGATATTTTTTTGGCGAATTTGGGAGAAACGTCAAAATGAGAAGTAAACAAAATGGACGCCAGTAAGCATGGCCCAACAAGAATCGCAATAGTAAGTCGCTCTTCTTCTTTCTGTTTTATAGGTTATGAAATGATCGTCTTTTTTTTTAATTATACTTTCTTTAGCGTGTTAATCGTGCAAAAGCTTGTGTGTTTGCTAGCGTTTTTCAAGTTAAATAAAAACAAAATATCTGCTTTTTACATTCGTGAAAACAGCCATCGCACGGTAGTTGCCTATTCTCTTTTGACTGCTACGACCATATTATTATTGGGTCATGCAGGTAAGGAAAATTGACAGTTGACAATCCCTCTCCCAGCAAATCTAGATTTCATGTTATATGTAAACGGGTAGATTTGCGAATCGAGATTTTCTGATAATCTCGATATATGTAAACATGGTATTACCGCGTTGCGGTGTACCGAAATTAATCCGCTCCGATTTCATGTATGCTACACTAATGTGAAAGTGCCAATTGAAATACATGTGGTCGGTAAGGTTTCGGTATACTTTCGGTAAAAACCAAAAATGTCGATCCGATACCGCACCGAGTAATGTGAAAGCGCTCTTAACTTGAAAATCAAAATTTTTTCAAAAATCGCAAAAAATCCACAAAATTTTGATTTTGACCAGCTATTGCTCAGCGAGTTTGTAGTAAACCACTACAAGTTGCATGTCGTTTGAAGCAAGGCAGATCTATATAGGTAATATAAGGTCAGCAGCTGATTCATTTTCATTTTGGCTAAATTGTCAAATCGTATTGATTTTATTTTGTTTACTTCCGTTTTGTTTACATTTTCATACGTGCTTTTTGACGTTTTAGACGAGAGATTTTCAACATGGCCGCCTTGCTATTACCTTTCTAGATCTGCCTTGGTTTGAAGCGAATTTTAATTGCCCTTGCGTTTATGGTAATTATAACCAGCGTTGCCACTTTGGTTATTTTTAACCAAAATTGGTAATTATTTTTTCTCTAAAACCGATTTTGGTAATTTGGTAATTTTTTTCCCGGTTTGGTAATTTTTCCATTCCTTGGGCTAATATACCATTATATGAGAGGTATCTACCAATCCACTTTGTCCGATATCGACGATTTTTACACATTTAGTATATACTTATTCCTATTTTTCAGTGCTCTAACACTAATAGTTTAAGAGATATACAACGTGAAAATCGCAGTTTTCAATGGAATAGACGGGTGGGAGCTGCAGTGTTTTTTTTCCTGGAGCAGACTGGCGGTCACATACTAACAGGGCACTGTCATCCCATCTCAAGATGGGACTGGTGCAAAGTCAGGCGTACACGGCATGCATCGAACCCGATGCTTACTATAAAGCCAAAAATACCAGCAAGCTAAAATACTAGAATTAAAATTTTATTTGTATTATTATATGATTTTTAAAAGTATATATGTATACATACATATTTATGTAAGAAATCTATCTATCTATTACGTATGTAAAGATATTTTATTTATTTTATCCCTTTTATTGTCACAAATATAGCACCGCTTCGACATTTTTTAATTTTTTAATACGAGAATCAAATAATAAATATGTAAATTCCCTATAATTTTTTTATGTGCCGTCACTGCGGTTTATTTTGAATTCATATGTCATTTTTCAAATTTGATTGCTCGGTTTTCTCTTTCTTTTTTTATATGTCTGTACTGTAATGTTGGCTGATGGAACTCGTAGGTATTACGAATATAGGAGTACTATATATATGTGAAGAAATATTCTATTAGTCGCTTAAAATAAGATTTTTCATAATGTGCAAGGTAGCCTAATTATTGAGTTTTGAAAAAAAAGAACTTTTAGTCAAATGGTAGAAAGATTATTCAAACGAAAGGCGCAGGTGGATTTCAAAAATTAAAATGCAGTTGATTAAAAATATATCATTTCAAAACAAATTAAAAAAATTTGGAGAGATCATATTTTTTATTTTTTTGTTTAAAGTTGAGGAAAACTTTTTTTCTTCGACTTTTTTTGTCAATATTTGAAAGTTCATATAAATCCAAGAATTATCGCTGGTTACAAAAAGCTTATTGTTTCTAAAAGGCCAAATCAATATCTATGTAATGATGTATCCAGGGCCAGAGAAAATCCGGGCCCGGGGTCAAAATAACTACGGGCCCCCATACTAAATGAACAAATTCTCAAAATCAAAATTCAATGAATATATAGTCACGAACTTTATTTTATCTATACATTAATACAGATCAAGTAAATATGTTTACATAGAAATATATGTACATATTAGGGTGGGTCAAATGTATTGTTCAAAAGGCACATCCAGTTTCCGAATCCATGGGTCATACTGAGTAATATTGTCCATGGGACCATAGCACTATGGTTCAAAATTCAGTTTTTGAGGAATAAAATATTTACAGTTAAGATATCGGTCTAAAACTTTTCATAGGGTATTTAAAGGTAAAAGTAATGTCTCATGGCGAAAATGGGCGAGCCACGCCCATTTATCGCTGCTGCTGCCATACATAGTGGAAACTGTAAATTTAGGTTGAATTTCAAATAGAGATAAAACTTTACTTTTCTGAAGGTTTCCGATACGGTGAATCTGAATCTGAAGTCAGATTTTCGATGCTACGTGTAGTTTTAGAGATATTGTTATTTTAAGTTCATTAACTTTGCGATAGGAAATTTTAAAGTTTTTTATTTTTTTAGCAAGTTAATGAAATTAAAATAACAATATCTCAGGTACTAAAGAAGATATCCGAAAAAATTTAACGTTATTTTCAAGGGAAATTATTAAGTTTTTAAACCCTATATATAAATTAGTTTTATATTTTTATTATTATCAATATAAAATTGTAAAGTATCGCCATTTTCGAAGTTTACTTTGCTCTGAAAAAAGTGAAATTGTAGCCTCGCTTGCAAACTCCCGCAGATAAAATAACATTTGCATTAAAGAGGACACTATTAACTGTAACTACATATATAATTTGTATTGATCTTATTTGATCCAACTTATTTATATTCTATTTAACACAGAAAAAACTCACAAAAATCAAAACACAACACGGCTTATTTAAACTCAAAAATATATTAACGATTATTATTGTTTCAGAAAAAGTTTGTTGTTCTTGATTTTACATACCTTTATGAATATTTTCCATTTTATAAACACATTTTATTCAAATTCGTTAGCTTTTTATCACCACTTGAGATTTTTATATAATTTGAGTAACATCTTTTTTACGAATACAAAAATCGAAACCAAGACTTTGAAAGCTTTCTGACAAACAAGTGATAGCCAGTTGACATTATTTTTTTTATTTTTTATTTACTACATTAATGTGTAGTAAAAGGTAATTATTTTTTTTTTGGGAAAATCAAAAGTCGATAATTGGGTTTAATTCCTCAATATTTCGATTTTGAACCATAGTGCATAGGTCTGAATGAATTCTGTTTAAATACATATTGCCTTATTTGTATGAAATAAATTTCTTTAAATTGCAACAGAAAACGAATTCAAATTTATGCTGCAAAGTCGACGCCAAAAACCAACAATTCCTTAAGTGGGGTGCAGACACGTTAAGAGATTTTTAAAATTTGTTGAAATTTAAAATGATTGCTATCTACGAAAGGTGATTAAAGGTGTTGTTTGTTTATTTTCTGTAAGCAAAAACTTGGATATTATTTTGAGATTCCCGGGCCCTCTAAAGCCCGGGCCCGGGGCAATTGACCCCCTCAGCCCCCCCTCTCGTCGGGCCTGGATGTATCACTCGATTACATACGTTAATAATTGAATGAGTTACAGCATTTTGTATAAGGTGTAATTGTTGAGAAATAAATGGACCTATTTTTGCTCAGTTTTGGGAACCCTGTACGGCTAAACAAAACGAGACTTAAAAAATTGTATATAAGCTTTTTTACAAATTGTTATGTCTGTCAATCGCTTTTAAAAAAATTGATTTGCTAATACTTTAATTTCGATTTTATTTTTTGGCCGTTATCACCCAGTGTGCGGCGTGTATGTGTGTATGTATCTTGGACCGACCTGTATATGGCATAAATATTAGGCTATCGCTGCCTTGCACTTTGCTTGGATAAATTTTTTTTTTGTTTTTCCTTTTTACAACCAACCATCCAGCATCAGTGAATTCGCCGACGTTTGTGACCTATATGTTGGTGGGGTTTTATGTTTTTGTTTTATTATTATTTGTAACCGTAGGTTTCCAGAAGAAAATGTGACACTTTTACTTTTGAAGTTAGTTAAAGAGTTTGATGTATAATATGCGATATTTGTGTACTAAAATTAAAACTTATTGTCAGAGATATGATATTTGTTATTTATACAAAAAATAGTAATTTTTTGGTATTTTTTTTTTTTATTTTTGGTAAATTTTTGATTTTGGCTGTGGTAACGCTGATTGTAACTCCCGAAAATAATTTTTGAATGAAGTGATAACAAAAAAACACAAAATTACCATTATCTCAAAAACCTAATCATACAAAAAATAAAAAAAAAAATAGTTCCAAGCTCAGCAAATCAATTCCTATCCTCCCCCATTCCTGGTTTTCTTGGTATTTTTCGGCTGTAAACTAATGTTAGTGGTGAGCGTGGATTACAACATATATGATTTTAATTTTTCTGAAAGATGAGTCGTATAGTGGGACACAAATGTGCAAAATTTGGTTCCGGTAGGTCCAGCCGTTTCCAATAAATTGAGTTTTGTCCCACTCTCCATACAAATGCGACCAGTGTGCATTGGTTACTTAAAGTGGGCATGGTTGTTCTGACAAATTTCAAATGTAAAAAAACGTGTAAGTGGGCAAGTACGAAAAATTAAATTAGAAAAACAATTAAATTTGGGTCGGGACAAAATGGAAGAATTGCGGTGTATTAAAAACTCGAATATTATTAATTGTGCGTGTTATCGGCATTTATCGCGCTTCAAAACACATAATTTAGTTTGCTTTTTATATTCCGCTTTGCTGCTGCAAACGGGCATTTCATTCCGACGCGCTGTCTACTTGAATATTGTCAGTTCGGTGTTGAGTGGGCATAGCCATTGCCTTGTTTATTCGTGTGCGCATGAAAATATGACACAATGTATTTATGCCACTACAGCGGCTTCATTCTTGTACATTGCGCCTTCATTTCATTTTTGATACAAATAATCTTCACTTTAAAATAACCACGATACCTAGTTTACATCGACCAATAAAACATTGGAATGCGTTTAAATTGTCAATGTCCTGATGCCTTAAGCGTTGGTTATAATAGCCGGGACGGGACGGAAGCCGTACCGATATAGAACGGTGACAAACTTAAGGCAGTTATAATAATGCGTTAACTGCCGTCTTTGACATTTGCCACAGCTGTAAATATTGTGCTTTATTTACCAATTTAAAACAGAAAACTTTCAATTTGTTGGTGATTTCATGACGACGCACGCCGTTATTAACGCCCTTATTTTACAAAACGCCGTGACTCGTTGCGTCGCAGTCACTCACGTTCACTCACTTTCACCTTCACCTAAAAGTTGGTATTTTATAAGCTTTTACGTTTTTTCGTTCGCTCCGTTGCGTAGTCACGACGATTGTCAAACGCTTTACGTAGCCTATTTACCACTTTTCTGGTTTTCTTCATTTCCTTAGTAATTTTTGGTGTGTTTTTTTTTAATCGAACTGTTTTATTGATTGGTTAACCCTGGAAAATTGGCAGCTTGCAACCCAATAAACATTTTTTTTTTTCATTTTCAATTTGAGGTTCATTTGAGGCACATTTTTAGTATGGGATTTCGGGCTGATTCTCAATTTGATAGATTTCATTTTCTCCAATTTCAAAGTTGGTACGAAAGGGAATGCAATCAATAGATGTATGTATGTATTACATATTTGTACTCTAGAGTACAGAAAAATTGAGGGATAGTGAGAGAGTTTGTGTTATGAGCGCAGAAATGGAATGGAATAAATAGATGTATGTATTAGAGCCCTAGATACCCGGGTATCGAGAAATTCGATCTGATCGTTTTTGTTCAAATGCCCGTACAAACATTCCAGCATTCGAGCTTACAAACAAAAAAATGTGTATGGGAAAAGCAAAAATAAAAAAACTACATATAAAAAAAAATAATAAACAAAAGAAAAAAAATTCAAAATACCCGAATTGTTCAAATGCCCGTACAAACATACGGGTAATAAACAAACAAACAAACAACTGTTCGAGCATTTGAAAAACAATTGTTCGGGCTACACGAAAATATTAAAAAAAAATCGAGAGCTCTAATATGTACATATCGTCGTACCATACGAAATCTAGCATATTTAAAATTTCTGGCGAAAGCTATCAATAAAAAAATTCTGTACGAAAAGTATCAAGTTCGACTTTTGGCTGACGAAAAATAACAAGTTCGACTTTTGGCCGACGAAAAATAATAAAATCGACTTTTGGCTGACGAAAAGTATCAGTAATTATATACTGTTTTTACATTGAAATTGTTGTTGTTTAAACAAAATTGATAGTTTTCGTCAGCCAAAAGTCGATTTTGTTATTTTTCGTCGGCCAAAAGTCGAACTTGTTATTTTTCGTCAGCCAAAAGTCGAACTTGTTACTTTTCGTCAGTTACAAAAAAACGTATGTTAGTTTTCGTATGGTACGACGATATGTATTACATATTTGTACTCTGATGTGATGTTTTTCATTTACCCGTGCGGGTGAATTTCGCCTGTGCCTTTTGTTTTTAATAAAGTTTGTGTAACTTCACAAAAAGCAACAAACAAATAAAATAAGAGTAAGAAATACGGAATCATTATTACACACAATCATTTTCAAACATATGAGAAACAAACTATGTTTTTAATAAAGTTTGTGTAACTTCACAAAAAGCAACAAACAAATAAAATAAGAGTAAGAAATACGGAATCATTATTACACACAATCATTTTCAACTATCATAATTTCAACCGTTAAGAGACTGCTCACGTAAAACAACGAACGCTGATTGAAATTTGCAAACATAGGTACAAAATTTCTTCGTTCCTTGAAACCTTGACATGATGAAATTCGTGAAATGGTACAAAATGCGAAACAATTTTTTTTTCAAATGTGTTGTAAGTTATTCTAAAACTGATAAACAATGTTTCATGAACACTTGAAAATATGTTTATTTTCAAATTATATACATATATGCTGATTCTGAAATTTAGAAACAATATTTTCTCAACGTTTTAGAATTTCTTTTTCAGTGTTTAATGGGAAGTGAACAAAAAAAAAAGTATTTGTTGACATTGTATGTAAATACATACATACGTGTTTTGTTTAGTTTGTTTTTTTGAATAAAATATAAATAATTGAATTGAAATTGAAATAAATAAATAAACAAATATATGTACGTGTTATCCAATGTTAAAAAATGCATTTGTGTGTTCGCGTGTGTTCAAGAAGCAAGACAAAAGTTAAAACGTTTTTATTGATAACTTATTATTTAAATCAAATAAAAAATTAGTTCAGCATCATATTCGGGTTCGCGAGATTGAAACGTGTCGATTTATACCCCGTTTTTTTTTTAATTGGCTAATTTTAGCCGTTGCAAATTAAACCATATCGAATGCTCACTCGAACAAAAGGAAGTGACTCTTTTGACAGTTAAAGTGAGCGTTTTCGTCACTTTGCGTTTTATAAAATACCAAAAACGTAACATACTCACCAGAAAACGTAACACATTCACTTCGAGTCACTTACAGTCACTTTCAGTCACCTAAAGAGATACAAAATACGAACACGACAAAAAGTGACTCTGGGTGACTCGTTGCGTCGCGTTGCGTTTTGCAAAATAAGGCCCTTAGAATTCGGTCATTTTTATTTTATAAAATGTTTAATAAATTGTTTGATAACATACCGTCTGTTTGTCACAGCAAAGAGAACTGTCAAATTGCCGTAAGAATACGGAAGAAATCTAAAATCAACAGATGCTTACGGTTCTCGCCGTTTTCTACCGTTAATTGTAATCAATCAAATGCCTTTCACATACAATAGATATTAAAGTGACAGCTCCATCCGTTGCGTTACGGCTATTATAACCATAGTTTATATCTATAAGTTGCGACACTCTTTGACATGTTGTGCCTGTCACCCTGCAGTGCTGTGCAAAAGTTACAGAAAAAAAAATTCAAATAAATTTTGAAATCTTTAAATCTTTAAAATTATTGGGTGAATTGAATTTGTAATGCTATATTTGTAGCGATAATAACAAAAAATTAACATATTTTTGAGTTTTAATTGATTTTATTCGGAATTTTGGCTATTTTCTTGTGAAGATTTTGCTACGTTTGAATACAACACTGTGGTCGATTCTTCTTCACATTTGGTTTATTTAGTTTCCCATTCTCCCATTGACACATAATGTGCCTGTCACTTTTTGCAACAACAATTCCCATGGTTGAAGTTTGTTTTGATGGGGATACAGTGAGTCACAGAGAAAGTGAACCATTATTTATTCAGACATTTTTATTATTAAATATCTCTGTTAACAATTACTTGACTTTCCTAATTTTTTTGCGACGGAAAAGTTTCAACAACATGCCAGAAATGATGAAAAACTAAAGCATACACGTATATACGCGTCACAATCAAAGCAAGCTTTCTGGCAACTCCAATTTAAATACTTAAACTTTCTCTCTAGAACACCGACTTCTCTCTTATATATTTTTACAGTTCACATTTTACATTATGTGTTAATTATATAAAAAAAAAAAAACAGATCAGACAATTTTTTTCCATTTTTAAAAGGTGTACTTATCATAAAACACACGCTAGAGCGCGTAAAAATCGTGTTTTGTTAGTTGAATAAAACACATTGGTTGCTAATAAAATTTGTATTATATTTAATTCAAGTGCGCCAATAGATGCATTAGTTGTATTTTTGATGTCAATGTGCAAAGATGGGCCGACAAACAAGTTTAGATATTAGGAATATAGTAATTGAACTGTTGAAACAAGGCAAAAAAGTATTAAAACCGTTTTAGGGCATATTCCTCTTAGTGGCTAACCTTCACTGTGAGCCCGTTTCATGAACTTTTCCGGTTTTAACTATTATTTTTATAACTAAAAAATAATGTTCATCAAATATTTTTTGAAATTCTAAATTGTGGTTTATTCTAAAATATACCTAAGTACATAAATTTGTTTTTCAATCTGTTTGTGTATAATTTTTTATTTGCATAAAACTTCGGACAACATAACGTGGGTCATTTTCACTGCGACTTACTGTATGTATCAAAAATATAGATACACATTTATTTTTTCAAAACAAAAATGAAATATCCATGACGCAAATCGTTGCTACCCAATAAGCATTTTTGAATGCATTTGAATTTCATTGAGATCAAATCCATTTTCCAATTTCCAACAATAATTTTTAACTTGAATTCAGAAACAGCCCATTTTTCGATATGAAAATGTTTCTGTTTCTCCACTTGAAAAAAATATTGGAATTTGACTTGAACTTTATCGATATTCTCCAACCAAAATCAAACTTCAGAATAAAGCTTTTGAGCAACAAACTCTCATTGAAATAAAGGAACAAAAATGTAACAATTATGATTGTCTGCTTGACTTATTTGCTCACTTTTTTGTTATGCATTTAACAATAATAACAACATTTTATACACAAAAATTAGTTGAATTATACATTCCTCTTTATATTTTATTCTTCACTCACTTTTTCGTTTACTTATTGCTAATATGATTGAATTTAATTAATACTAATTATGCACTCAGTTCAGTTTGGAAAAGTATTGTACCTTAAGTGTAAAAACATGTTGGATATAAACTTGATAATTGAGACTTTTTCCCCACATTGGATTCGTGCTAATTGGGAAATATCCAAATGTAGGAGAATGTAGAGTTTCCAAAGCAACCAAAGCGTTCGAAGGCATCCAGGCATTAATCAAAAAGTATGAATTGGTACAGCGTTTTATCAGCGAACACAATCTGAGAGTGTTAGAGAGTGTAATTCTCAAACTTATCTCTAATCCAAAGCGAAGGTAGAAAACCACACTAGAAATCAATTGGAGACTGATTAGAAAAAGAAATATTTGCAAATTCTCATTAGAAAACTACATTGGATTTCAATTCGGAAATTATAATTTTCTCCATTTGAGAGTTATGTCACATTTTTTTTGAGATCGATATGATTCTCGACAGCTCCTCGAGCCGTCCTCTAACGTTAGAGATTTGAGAAAAGGGCTAGTTCTCGAGTCATTCTCAAACCGATATCTAACCTAAATGTTTGTTGGGTTTTCACCATCAAAATGGCCGTTTGAATTTAAATTTTTTTATTTCCTTTTGAACGTTTTCGTATAAGCAGGGTTGCTCTTTCTCGTACTGTTCTGTTAATACAGTTTTCCAGAAATATAGAAAAGGGAATATACGGATACCATTGCCTTTACTACTTCATTCGCGTATATGCAAATTTTATTTCATGTAAGATTAACATGATCGATCTTTACACATAGAATAGCAACAATTTTTTTCAAATTACACGATTTTTCAAACGTGATTTTAGATTTTTAAACATCATTTGACATTTTGGTAAATGCAACCAAATTTTAGTGTTGATGCAACATAGAGCAATTTTAAAATATACGCTATGAATTAAATATAAAATTTTATTCTTAAATGTCATTTGGAATTTGGTTTCTTTAACATGATGATCTGATCAATCTAAACAAAAAAAATGTTAAAAAAGAACTTCAAAACTATTTTGAAACATACACAATTTTTTTGAACATTTGGAGTTCTGCTGTTCGTGAAAAACGCAATTATTATTCTTTTTTTTTTTTTAAATAAAAAGAAAATCTGGTGTCGTGGGAAGAGTTTACCATCAGTGGAAGTGCGTGATAATGGCGTTTCCACTTATATTTTCAGTTTTCAGGTGAATTAAAAGTGAAATGCATTTTATTTCTAAAAGTTTTTAATGTAAAATATTTTCTTTTTTCTCCTCAAAGTTTGCAATTTTACCACGAGGAAGTCCTTCCATATCTCGCAATACCGAAGCACATTTTTTTATTGAATGTACATATCGCACCCTAAATCATAAGGTGACACAACTCAAAATTTTTTGAAATCGAGTTTTTTCATAAATGTTACACAGAACGATTGCCAAAAAAACTTTTCAATAAGTGTCTCTTTTGACCGAAAAATTACCATAATACGTGGTCTTTTGCCATACGATTGCTTGTAAAGAAAAAAAGTTTTTTGGCTCTCCTGAAAATATTTGAATTTTGAGTTGTGTCACTTTATGATTTAGGGTGCGATATATTGTATTTTTGTAAATTGTAAAATCAGTCCAGTTAATTTAACAATAAATTTAAGGTAAAATCAAAAAAAATCCGTGTTAATTTAAATAGCTGAAATTGCAAAATTATCTAGTTAAAAATGTAAAATCAACAGGAAAATATTTATCTGTTAGATATTTTATGCGCACGTGGGCCGATATGCGGAAAAAATTAATATATATCGCATACTAAATCATGAAGTGGCACAACTTAAAATTCAAAAATTTTCAGGAGCCAAAAAACTTTTTCTTGACAACCAATGAATTGGAAAAAGCCACGTATTTTTCAGTCAATAGAGACTCCGAATGAAAAGTTTTTTTGTTGGCAATCGCTAGAGATATGTTCTGTGTACCGGTTTATGATGAAAAGTCGATTTAATAAAATTTTGAGTTGTGTCACTTTATGATTTAGGGTGCGATATATTTTTATTAAAATCGTTTTCGTAGTGAAGAAAAAAATTCAGTAAAAACGAAGTAAATCCTAACGACTTTGCTCCCATTTTGGTAGTAACAGCAATTATACGAAATTGCACAGCATTGATTCCTTCATTCTCTTCATTTTCGCACAAACACATACGCATTTTTTAAAATGAAGAAGAAACTATTTAGTATAAACAATGGTTATAATCATTGTTTATACTAAATAGTTTGGTCACTCAAATGGTCTTCTTCTTCTTCATTTTAAAAAATGCGTATGTGTTTGTGCGAAAATGAAGAGAATGAAGGAATCAATGCTGTGCAATTTCGTATAATTGCTGTTACTACCAAAATGGGAGCAAAGTCGTTAGGATTTACTTCGTTTTTACTGAATTTTTTTCTTCACTACGAAAACGATTTTAATAAAAATATATCGCACCCTAAATCATAAAGTGACACAACTCAAAATTTTATTAAATCGACTTTTCATCATAAACCGGTACACAGAACATATCTCTAGCGATTGCCAACAAAAAAACTTTTCATTCGGAGTCTCTATTGACTGAAAAATACGTGGCTTTTTCCAATTCATTGGTTGTCAAGAAAAAGTTTTTTGGCTCCTGAAAATTTTTGAATTTTAAGTTGTGCCACTTCATGATTTAGTATGCGATATATATTAATTTTTTCCGCATATCGGCCCACGTGCGCATAAAATAACAGATAAATGTTTTCCTGTTGATTTTACATTTTTAACTAGATAATTTTGCAATTTCAGCTATTTAAATTAACACGGAATTTTTTTTGATTTTACCTTAAATTTATTGTTAAATTAACTGGACTGATTTTACAATTTACAAAAATACAATATATCGCACCCTAAATCATAAAGTGACACAATTAAAAATTCAAATATTTTCAGGAGAACCAAAAAACTTTTTTTCTTTACAAGCAATCGTATGGCAAAAGACCACTATTATGGTAATTTTTCGGTCAAAAGAGACACTTATTGAAAAGTTTTTTTGGCAATCGTTCTGTGTAACATTTATGAAAAAACTCGATTTCAAAAAATTTTGAGTTGTGTCACCTTATGATTTAGGGTGCGATATGTACATTCAATAAAAAAAAGGTGCTTCGGTATTGCGAGATATGGAAGGACTTCCTCGTGGTAAAATTGCAAACTTTGAGGAGAAAAAAGAAAATATTTTACATTAAAAACTTTTAAAAATAAAAATGCATTTCACTTTTAATTCACCTGAAAACTGAAAATATAAGTGGAAACGCCATTATCACGCACTTCCACTGATGGTAAACTCTTCCCACGACACCAGATTTTCTTTTTATTTAAAAAAAAAGAATAATAATTGCGTTTTGCACGAACAGCAGAAATCCAAATATTCAAAAAAAAATGTGTATGTTTCAAAATAGTTTTGAAGTTCTTTTTTTAAAATTTTTTTTGTTTATATTGACACTATCATCATGTTAAAGAAACCAAATTCCAAATGACATTTAAGAATAAAATATTATATTTAATTCATAGCGTATATTTTAAAATTGCTCTATGTTGCATCAACACTAAAATTTGGTTGCATTTACCAAAATGTCAAATGATGTTTAAAAAGCTAAAATCACGTTTGAAAAATCGTGTAATTTGAAAAAAATTGTTGCTATTCTATGTGTAAAGATCGATCATGGTAATCTTACATGAAATAAAATTTGCATATACGCGAATGAAGTGGTAAAGGCAATGGTATCCGTATATTCCCTTTTCTATATTTCTGGAAAAATGTATTAACAGAACAGTACGAGAAAGAGCAACCCTGCTTATACGAAAATGTTCAAAAGGAAATAAAAAAATTTAAATTCAAACGGCCATTTTGATGGTGAAAACCCAACAAACATTTAGGTTAGATATCGGTTTGAGAATGACTCGAGAACTAGCCCTTTTCTCAAATCTCTAACGTTAGAGGACGACTCGAGGAGCTGTCGAGAATCATATCGATCTCAAAAAAAATGGGACATAACTCTCAAATGGAGAAAATTATAATTTCCGAATTGAAATCCAATGTAGTTTTCTAATGAAATTCTAATGAGAATTTGCAAATATTTCTTTTTCTAATCAGTCTCCAATTGATTTCTAGTGTGGTTTTCTACCTTCACTTTGGATTAGAGATAAGTTTGAGAATTACACTCTCTAACACTCTCAGAGTGTGTTTGCTGATAAAACGCTGTACCAATTCATACTTTTTGATTAATGCCTGGATGCCTTCGAACGCTTTGGTTGCTTTGGAAACTCTACATTCTCCTACATTTGGATATTTCCCAATTAGCACGAATCCAATGTGGGGAAAAAGTCTCAATTATCAAGCTTATATCCAACATGTGTTTACACTTAAGGTACAATACTTTTCCAAACTGAACTGAGTGCATAATTAGTATTAATTAAATTCAATCATATTAGCAATAAGTAAACGAAAAAGTGAGTGAAGAATAAAATTTAAAGAGGAATGTATAATACAACTAATTATTGTGTATAAAATATTGTTATTATTGTTAAAGAGAGTTTGTTGCTCAAAAGCTTTATTCTGACGTTTGATTTTGGTTGGAGAATATCGATAAAGTTCAAGTCAAATTCCAATATTTTTTTCAAGTGGAGAAACAGAAACATTTTCATATCGAAAAATGGGCTGTTTCTGAATTCAAGTTAAAAATTATTTTTGGAAATTGGAAAATGGATTTGATCTCAATGAAATTCAAATGCATTCAAAAATGCTTATTGGGTAGCAACGATTTGCGTCATGGATATTTCATTTTTGTTTTGAAAAAATAAATGTGTATCTATATTTTTGATACATACAGTAAGTCGCAGTGAATATGACCCACGTTATGTTGTCCGAAGTTTTATGCAAATAAAAAATTATACACAAACAGATTGAAAAACAAATTTATGTACTTAGGTATATTTTAGAATAAACCACAATTTGATGAACATTATTTTTTAGTTATAAAAATAATAGTTAAAACCGGAAAAGTTCATGAAACGGGCTCACAGTGAAGGTTAGCCACTAAGAGGAATATGCCCTAAAACGGTTTTAATAATTTTTTGCCTTGTTTCAACAGTTCAATTACTCTATCCCTAATATCTAAACTTGTTTGTCGGCCCATCTTTGCACATTGACATCCAAAATGCAACTAATGCATCTATTGGCGCACTTGAATTTAATATAATACAAATTTTATTAGCAACCAATGTGTTTTATTCAGCTAACAAAACACGATTTTTACGCGCTCTAGCGTGTGTTTTATGATAAGTACACCTTTTAAAAATGGAAAAAAGTTGCCTGATCTGTTTTTTTTTTTTATATAATTAACACATAATGTTAAAGCTTAGTATCGACCTCTCAAGAAACGCAAAAGTTTCATATAAAATGACGTACAAGAAATGCTCAAGAAATTTTTCTTGTGAAACTTTCTTGAGCGAGTATCGACCTCTCAAGAAAATTAGTACACTTTTTTAATACTATTTTTCAACGTTATGCGAACACAGCAACACAGGTTTTTGCCAAGAAATATATCATCGAGCATTTATTTCTTAAAGAAATTTTGACGTTTGTTGCGTGTTGAAAAAAAATCGTGGAAATCGTTAGTGAAAATGGCAAAAAAGAAACGAAAAATAGAATGCACAATTTTTCTAATGATGCAAGGGCATAGTTGGCATCGATTTCTCATATTTTATTCCATTCCGGCCATCAATATAGCACAGTTTACCAGTAATATAAGGTCATCCTCGTCGCTTTCGATGATTTCCTAAAATAACAACAAGATAAAACTATTGAAAGCATATATTTAAAGCTTTTATTTAATATTTTTTAAGAACTTACTAATTGCTTATGTTTACAAAAAGGTTTATTTTGTTTACGTTTTTGATGCTCTTCTTCATTTCACTTGGTATTCACGGTGGATTACTAAACGTCAAAATTTCTTGTCTACTACTATTTTTTACTCAAGAAATAAATCCAAAAATTTCTTGAGCTGTTTCTTGAGAGGTCGATACCAGCCTTAAATGTGAACTGTAAAAATATATAAGAGAGAAATCGGTGTTCTAGAGAGAAAGTTTAAGTATTTAAATTGGAGTTGCCAGAAAGCTTGCTTTGATTGTGACGCGTATATACGTGTATGCTTTTGTTTTTCATCATTTCTGGCATGTTGTTGAAACGTTTCCGTCGCAAAAAAATTAGGAAAGTCAAGTAATTGTTAACAAAGATATTTAATAATAAAAATGTCTGAATAAATAAGGGCTCACTTTCTCTGTGACTCACTGTATCCCCATCAAAACAAACTTCAACCATGGGAATTGTTGTTGCAAAAAGTGACAGGCACATTATGTGTCAATGGGAGAATGGGAAACTAAATAAACCAAATGTGAAGAAGAATCGACCACAGTGTTGTATTCAAACGTAGCAAAATCTTCACAAGAAAATATCCAAAATTCCGAATAAAATCAATTAAAACTCAAAAATATGTTAATTTTTTGTTATTATCGCTACAAATATAGCATTACAAATTCAATTCACCCAATAATTTTAAAGATTTAAAGATTTCAAAATTTATTTGAATTTTTTTTCTGTAACTTTTGCACAGCACTGCAGGGTGACAGGCACAACATGTCAAAGAGTGTCGCAACTTATAGATATAAACCATGATTATAACCAGCGAGTTATCCACTCACATGATATGTTAAATTGGCAATCGTCACAGTCATATTAAATATACATGCAGGACCGGATTTACATAGGGGCAACATGGGCAGCTTCCCAGGGCGCCGTTTCAATAGGGGCGCCAAAACTAAGACAAGGAAAACAATTTTTTTTTATTTATCAAAAAAAATTTTTTTTTAATATTACAACAAGAATGAAAGATTTTTTTCAATTTTTTACAGAGAAAAAATGAATCAAAGTACGGCTTTGTTCAGAAACTCAGTTTGAAGCGCAACCTGATTTTGTAGTACAAGCAGAGCGTTCATAAACGTAAATTTTGCATGAAGCGTCGCTCATCACAATCATCAAAAAAATAAAAATAGGTAAAAAAAACTTTTTAAGTTAAACAGTTTTATGTTATACATACATTGCAATGCTTAAGATAAATGTACTAAAAACCAAAAAATAATAAAATAGATACAGTCGTGGGAATTATAAACATTTGCATAGACTAGACTAAAATAAAATCGTGGGGCACGTTAATTGTCTACAAATTATCGACTTAATGTGCGATAGAAGAATCGTTTAATTCGTCGTTAGGCAGTTGGCCCGCAGACGGTGAGGAAATTACATACTATTTTCTTGCTCATGGAAATTCCAATAGTTATACACTCCATGTTAATAAAAGAGATGTTTCAACTAGTTTATCGTTGGACATTCACACGAGGAATCGTTTCACTGCTCGTAGTTTGTCTTTAATCGACAAAACATGTGATAAAAGTACTACTCGCTCACCACTATGAAACCCTAAAACTCGCTTATAATCGAGCTTGCTCGCTTTTTTCCACATTCTAGCCCTACTTATCACACGTCCATCGTTGTCGGTTGAACAACTGCCTAATTATAGTGTAACATTACAAAACAAACATTTTAATCAACGATTGTAGACAATTGACGTGCCCCACGGTTTTATTTTAGTCTAGTCTATGCAAATGTTTATAATTCCCACGACTGTATCTATTTTATTATTTTTTGGTTTTTAGTACATTTATCTTAAGCATTGCAATGTATGTATAACATAAAACTGTTTAACTTAAAAAGTTTTTTTTACCTATTTTTATTTTCTAGTTTTTAGTTTTTATTTCGCATTCTGTTTAATTCATTTAGTACTTCATTATTGCAAGGTTTCTTGCCCGTTAGTTTATTGCAGTCCAACGCCTCTATACGTAGTCCCTGCAAATAGGATTTTCAGTTTTAATTACCCCGATCTCAGCTCCACCTAGCGGAATTTTTTTTGAAGAAAATATTTCTTTTCAAGGTAGTAATACATGTTCCGAATTTCAGCCAAATCGGACCATAAATGCGATTTTTGTAAATATAGCGACCCACGCGCCACCTAGCGGAATTTTTTTTTTACGAAAATATTTCTTTTCAAGGTAGTAATACATGTTCCGAATTTCAGCCAAATCGGACCATAAATGCGATTTTTGTAAATTAGCGACCCACGCGCCACCTAGCGGAATTTTTTTTTAAAGAAAATATTTCTTTTCAAGGTAGTAATACATGTTCCGAATTTCAGCCAAATCGGACCATAAATGCGATTTTTGTAAATATAGCGACCCACGCGCCACCTATCGGAATTTTTTTTTCATAATATTGCATTGTCATCGGGGTTATACATGCGTACAAAATTTCAGATTAATCGGTTGACAGGAAGAGGGTGAAATTTGAATTACTAAATTTGACCCAACAATAAAACAAACGGGGTGAGCTAAATAAAACCGTTTAATAATTACTGCCGATGTTGCGTTTCATGCTGCGTTTCTGAACATACCCTACACTTCGGAACATTGGTACAGTTCTTATCAAATGAAAGCTATTGAGCAGGGAATTTACATAGAATAGTACTCATTGTGATTCCTAGGTCGGGTGTCCAGATATGGGCCAAAACGTGGACCCGGATGACCCTCGAATGTTTCTGAGCGATATTGGTATCAAATGAAAGGTCTTGACGAGGACTTCAACATAGAACTATTTTATTTCTGAAGCCCAGGCCGGGTACCCAAATATGGGTAAAAACGTGGACCCGGATGGCCCTGGAAAATTTTTCAGCAATATTGGTATCAAATGAAGGATTTTGTATAGAAATGAACTCATTACGATTCCCAGGTTGGATCCCAAGATGTGGGTCAATCGTGGACCCGGATAACACCGGGATATGGGTACCAAATGCAAAATGTTAAGCAGGGCATAGAGATGAACTCATTATGATTCCTAGGTCAGGTACCCAGATGTGGGTCAAAATGTGGACTCGGTAGACCCGGAAAATAGCTCAGCGATATTGGTATCAAATGAAAGGTGTTGAGCGGGGCTTTTACATGGAAATGAACTCATTATGATTTCTAGGTCAGGTCCCGAGACGAGCAGGGATTTTACATAGAGATGGACGCATTATGATTCCTAGGTCGAGTCCGCAATGTGGGTGAAGAAAAAACCTGGATGTCACCGGGATATTTCTCACTGATATACATAGGTATCAAGTGAAAGGTGTTGAGCAGAACTTTTATATTGAGCCGTACTCATTAAATATGATTCCTAGGTCAAGTCCACTGATATGGATCAAAACTTGGACCCGGATGATCACGGAAGATTTCCCAGCGATATTGTTATCACATGAAGGGAGTTGAGCTGAGATTTTACGTAAGTATGAACTCATTATTGCTAGGTCGGGTCCCCAGATGTGGTTCAATACGTGGACCCGGATGACTCCGGGATCCTACTGAGCAATACTGATATAAAATGAAAGGTGTTTACCATGGCTGCTACATAGAGCTCTTTTCATAGTTATCCTTAGGGCCGGATGACACGATATGTTTTTCAGCAACAATTTTATCAAATGAGAAGTGGAATACAGGGCTATGTTGCGCTAAGCCCAGTTCCCTAGCGAAATGGAAAGGAGAAGGGTAATGAGAATGGGAAAGGCAAAGGACGGAAAAGTAGAGGGAGAATATAATGAAAATGAAGAGGATAGGGAGAGAGACAGTAAGACAGGAAATGACAGAAGTAATAAGAGGGGGAATGAAAGGGATAAAGACAGAATAGGAGAGGTAAGGAGAGTGGTAGAGAAAGGGAAGCAGAAATGTGACGGGAAAACGAAGCGGAAATGAAAGGGAAAAGAAAGAGAAAGAGAATAGTAGAGGGAAAGAGAGTTGGATACTAATAGGAAGAAAAATGGATAACGACATAAAGAGGGTAAACAAATTTTTCCTTCATTTTTTTATTTTTATGAAGTTTTTGGCCGTTTAATCGAATATATATATTTTCCTTATTGAGCTCCAGGCCACAAATTAAATTAAAAACAATTTTTAATTTTAATTTTTATTTGTCAATATTTCGATCTCAGCCTGAGATCATCATCAGGACTGGAAAAACAAACACAATGATTACATTTATATACATATATGTATTGATACATATGCTTAAATATAAACATAAACAGAGAAGCGAAACTTACACAAATTCCTTGTTTTAATCGACTGACTAGAAAATCAACAAAAAATATGGAACAGGTTACATTGGAAAAAATGAACAATGTAAACAAAATTTGGAGACATAAATACATATATAAGAAACATGAAAATGTAAACAATTGAAAATATACCGTAATGGTAAACAAAAATATACAGGAACAACAATACCTTGGAATAAGACGAACAGTAAGACATAAATATATACGTATACATATCGCTGCAGCTCTCCTTTGTTGTTGTTGCTTAAGCTTGGTTGAGAAACCAGTTTAGATGGGGATGCGCTCGAACAAACAAACATGCATTGTTATAATTGTTGTTGTCGAATGACCAAATTTCTATATACATGAGCGCAATTGTCAGTGTCGGACTTAAAGTTCATTCTCTTTGTACTAGGGGTGTTCAAAATGTGTAGCATTTCAAGGGTGTATCGCTTATGATAGTGTTTTTCATTGTCTAAAATTGCTACATTGTCAAAATCTGGATAATGTCCCGTACTGCCGCAATGGTATGACAAGGCTGTCTTGTTGTCCGAAGAATTATTCCTTAGTTTTATATTGGACTTATGAGCGGAAATCCTTGTCTTTAATTTGGATTTTGTTGTCCCCACATATACCTTTTCGCATACGTGGGACCCGTCACCACTGCATGGAATTTCATACACAACGTTGGATTTCTCATATTTCGGGATTTTGTCCTTAGTATTACTGTATAAGAGTTTTAAGGAATTGTTGTATGTAAATGCGATATTATAATTTTCTTTGTCATATATACTGGACCTTTTTATTCTTTCCGATATCCCCGGGACATATGTCATTGCTTTATATATCTTTGGTTCTTTATTTAATCTCTCTAATTTATTTCCAACGTAGAAGAGGTTTATCATTTTATTTGTCAAGTAGGAAGGAAAATCGTTGTTTGTCAGAATTTTCTTAATTAAAGGGATATTTTTCTTGTGGTATATTTTGTCACTTATGGAGAGTACTCTAGTTATAAAATTTTTGGCAGTATTTATAATAATCTTCTTTTCATGCTTCGAATGATAATTTATTAGCCTCCCTGATGCAGTGGGCTTTTCGTGCCAGTCAAAGGTTATTTTGTTGTTTCTTCTAATTATTAGTGTGTCCAAATAAGGTAGTTTACCGTTGTTTTCTTTTTCTATTGTGAATTTTATTGATCTATTATAATTGTTAAGCATGTGTAGTATATTATCTGCATCTTCTGCTTTGATGATGGCAAATAGATCATCGACGTACTTTGTAAGTAGTCTCGGTTTCTGCGCAGATTGTCTTTCAAATTTGCTAAGTAGGTCTTCCATAAATATGTCAGCTATTATAGGGGACGCCGGCGAACCCATTGGCATTCCTGATCTCTGTTCATATATTTTGTTGTTGAATTTGAAATACGAGTTTTCTTTGATGCAGAATTTTAGAATTGTCAGGAATAATTCCTTTGTCATGGATGTATGTTTTTGGATTTCTTCCCATCTTGAGGATATAATCTCAATGGACAAATCAACTGGGACACTAGGGAACAACGAGACAACATCTAACGACACTAAAATTTCATCATCATATATATACGAGCCTCCAATCTTATTTTTGAAATCCAATGCATCTCTGACGTTATATTTGGAGGACTTGGTCAAATTTTTGAGTATATTTGTCAAGTATTTACATATATTATAGGACGGCGAATTGACGGACGAACATATAGGCCTAAGAGGGGTGGCTTCCTTGTGGATTTTTGGTAAACCATAAATTCTGGGTGGGTTGGCTGTTTTACATGTAAGACAGTTTTTTTCATTTAGATCAATCAATTTGCTTTTGAACATTCTTTCTACTAAATCGTTGTTTTTATCCTGTAGCTTATTGGTAGGGTCACGTTTTAACACTCTATATGTAGTTATATCGTTTACTAATCTTTCCATTTTTGCATCATACTCAGATTTGTCCATTAATACCGTTACATTCCCTTTGTCAGCATTTAAAACCAATAGCTGTTTATTATTCTTTAAGAATTTTTGTGTAGAATGAAGTGTCTGGATTATAAATTTATCTCTAGCGGAAGCCGTTGTTCTATTCAAGTGATCACGCATTATTGTAGTCAAGTTGTTTCTTTCTATTTCTTGTCTTTCTTTATCCTTAATTGTTTGTATACAATTTTCACCGTCCGCTATAAATTTAAATAGTGGAAAGTTTTTGTTCTCAGTTGGTAAAGCATGTTTTGGTCCAAGAGATAAGAGCCACTGAATGTCTGTTGGTATGTCAATATTTGTTTTGTTACAAAACCATTTTGGTACCACCCTAATGTTTAATAGCTGTTGGTGTTTGGCTCTCAGATTTTCGTACTTCCTCTTTTGTGTATTTTTAACTTTTGTCGCTAATTTGTTTGTTAATATTTTCTCACTCTCGAACAATGCATTTGAGTCATGTATGTCAATTTGTTGTTTTATCAATTTTTCCAGCATATTTACCTCTTTTTGTTTTTGTCTGTATATTTCATGCTTCATTTCGAGGATTAAATTTACCAATTTTGTTTGCAAGTTGTTGACGAATGTAGAAACCGGGGTTGAGAACTTTGCTGGTATTTTGTTGTTGCAGGTGTTGTTATTTATTGTCCGTATGATGTTTTTGGTGGCATTGCTAACGAAATTGGGAATTAAGCCACTTCTTTTGCATCTCTCCATATACCTTGTCGATTCAGCTAGTCTAGTAATTTGTTGCAAATTTCGTTGGTATTCCTTAATGTGTTTGGTTGTCCGTATATCATATTTGTTTTTGATGTTTGTGTAAATTCCAGAAACGTTGCTTTCTTCACGATGTGCTCTTCGTTTGTACATTTTTATGAAGTTTTTGGCCGTTTAATCGAATATATATATTTTCCTTATTGAGCTCCAGGCCACAAATTAAATTAAAAACAATTTTTAATTTTAATTTTTATTTGTCAATATTTCGATCTCAGCCTGAGATCATCATCAGGACTGGAAAAACAAACACAATGATTACATTTATATACATATATGTATTGATACATATGCTTAAATATAAACATAAACAGAGAAGCGAAACTTACACAAATTCCTTGTTTTAATCGACTGACTAGAAAATCAACAAAAAATATGGAACAGGTAACATTGGAAAAAATGAACAATGTAAACAAAATTTGGAGACATAAATACATATATAAGAAACATGAAAATGTAAACAATTGAAAATATACCGTAATGGTAAACAAAAATATACAGGAACAACAATACCTTGGAATAAGACGAACAGTAAGACATAAATATATACGTATACATATCGCTGCAGCTCTCCTTTGTTGTTGTTGCTTAAGCTTGGTTGAGAAACCAGTTTAGATGGGGATGCGCTCGAACAAACAAACATGCATTGTTATAATTGTTGTTGTCGAATGACCAAATTTCTATATACATGAGCGCAATTGTCAGTGTCGGACTTAAAGTTCATTCTCTTTGTACTAGGGGTGTTCAAAATGTGTAGCATTTCAAGGGTGTATCGCTTATGATAGTGTTTTTCATTGTCTAAAATTGCTACATTGTCAAAATCTGGATAATGTCCCGTACTGCCGCAATGGTATGACAAGGCTGTCTTGTTGTCCGAAGAATTATTCCTTAGTTTTATATTGGACTTATGAGCGGAAATCCTTGTCTTTAATTTGGATTTTGTTGTCCCCACATATACCTTTTCGCATACGTGGGACCCGTCACCACTGCATGGAATTTCATACACAACGTTGGATTTCTCATATTTCGGGATTTTGTCCTTAGTATTACTGTATAAGAGTTTTAAGGAATTGTTGTATGTAAATGCGATATTATAATTTTCTTTGTCATATATACTGGACCTTTTTATTCTTTCCGATATCCCCGGGACATATGTCATTGCTTTATATATCTTTGGTTCTTTATTTAATCTCTCTAATTTATTTCCAACGTAGAAGAGGTTTATCATTTTATTTGTCAAGTAGGAAGGAAAATCGTTGTTTGTCAGAATTTTCTTAATTAAAGGGATATTTTTCTTGTGGTATATTTTGTCACTTATGGAGAGTACTCTAGTTATAAAATTTTTGGCAGTATTTATAATAATCTTCTTTTCATGCTTCGAATGATAATTTATTAGCCTCCCTGATGCAGTGGGCTTTTCGTGCCAGTCAAAGGTTATTTTGTTGTTTCTTCTAATTATTAGTGTGTCCAAATAAGGTAGTTTACCGTTGTTTTCTTTTTCTATTGTGAATTTTATTGATCTATTATAATTGTTAAGCATGTGTAGTATATTATCTGCATCTTCTGCTTTGATGATGGCAAATAGATCATCGACGTACTTTGTAAGTAGTCTCGGTTTCTGCGCAGATTGTCTTTCAAATTTGCTAAGTAGGTCTTCCATAAATATGTCAGCTATTATAGGGGACGCCGGCGAACCCATTGGCATTCCTGATCTCTGTTCATATATTTTGTTGTTGAATTTGAAATACGAGTTTTCTTTGATGCAGAATTTTAGAATTGTCAGGAATAATTCCTTTGTCATGGATGTATGTTTTTGGATTTCTTCCCATCTTGAGGATATAATCTCAATGGACAAATCAACTGGGACACTAGGGAACAACGAGACAACATCTAACGACACTAAAATTTCATCATCATATATATACGAGCCTCCAATCTTATTTTTGAAATCCAATGCATCTCTGACGTTATATTTGGAGGACTTGGTCAAATTTTTGAGTATATTTGTCAAGTATTTACATATATTATAGGACGGCGAATTGACGGACGAACATATAGGCCTAAGAGGGGTGGCTTCCTTGTGGATTTTTGGTAAACCATAAATTCTGGGTGGGTTGGCTGTTTTACATGTAAGACAGTTTTTTTCATTTAGATCAATCAATTTGCTTTTGAACATTCTTTCTACTAAATCGTTGTTTTTATCCTGTAGCTTATTGGTAGGGTCACGTTTTAACACTCTATATGTAGTTATATCGTTTACTAATCTTTCCATTTTTGCATCATACTCAGATTTGTCCATTAATACCGTTACATTCCCTTTGTCAGCATTTAAAACCAATAGCTGTTTATTATTCTTTAAGAATTTTTGTGTAGAATGAAGTGTCTGGATTATAAATTTATCTCTAGCGGAAGCCGTTGTTCTATTCAAGTGATCACGCATTATTGTAGTCAAGTTGTTTCTTTCTATTTCTTGTCTTTCTTTATCCTTAATTGTTTGTATACAATTTTCACCGTCCGCTATAAATTTAAATAGTGGAAAGTTTTTGTTCTCAGTTGGTAAAGCATGTTTTGGTCCAAGAGATAAGAGCCACTGAATGTCTGTTGGTATGTCAATATTTGTTTTGTTACAAAACCATTTTGGTACCACCCTAATGTTTAATAGCTGTTGGTGTTTGGCTCTCAGATTTTCGTACTTCCTCTTTTGTATATATGACAAAGAAAATTATAATATCGCATTTACATACAACAATTCCTTAAAACTCTTATACAGTAATACTAAGGACAAAATCCCGAAATATGAGAAATCCAACGTTGTGTATGAAATTCCATGCAGTGGTGACGGGTCCCACGTATGCGAAAAGGTATATGTGGGGACAACAAAATCCAAATTAAAGACAAGGATTTCCGCTCATAAGTCCAATATAAAACTAAGGAATAATTCTTCGGACAACAAGACAGCCTTGTCATACCATTGCGGCAGTACGGGACATTATCCAGATTTTGACAATGTAGCAATTTTAGACAATGAAAAACACTATCATAAGCGATACACCCTTGAAATGCTACACATTTTGAACACCCCTAGTACAAAGAGAATGAACTTTAAGTCCGACACTGACAATTGCGCTCATGTATATAGAAATTTGGTCATTCGACAACAACAATTATAACAATGCATGTTTGTTTGTTCGAGCGCATCCCCATCTAAACTGGTTTCTCAACCAAGCTTAAGCAACAACAACAAAGGAGAGCTGCAGCGATATGTATACGTATATATTTATGTCTTACTGTTCGTCTTATTCCAAGGTATTGTTGTTCCTGTATATTTTTGTTTACCATTACGGTATATTTTCAATTGTTTACATTTTCATGTTTCTTATATATGTATTTATGTCTCCAAATTTTGTTTACATTGTTCATTTTTTCCAATGTTACCTGTTCCATATTTTTTGTTGATTTTCTAGTCAGTCGATTAAAACAAGGAATTTGTGTAAGTTTCGCTTCTCTGTTTATGTTTATATTTAAGCATATGTATCAATACATATATGTATATAAATGTAATCATTGTGTTTGTTTTTCCAGTCCTGATGATGATCTCAGGCTGAGATCGAAATATTGACAAATAAAAATTAAAATTAAAAATTGTTTTTAATTTAATTTGTGGCCTGGAGCTCAATAAGGAAAATATATATATTCGATTAAACGGCCAAAAACTTCATAAAAATGTACAAACGAAGAGCACATCGTGAAGAAAGCAACGTTTCTGGAATTTACACAAACATCAAAAACAAATATGATATACGGACAACCAAACACATTAAGGAATACCAACGAAATTTGCAACAAATTACTAGACTAGCTGAATCGACAAGGTATATGGAGAGATGCAAAAGAAGTGGCTTAATTCCCAATTTCGTTAGCAATGCCACCAAAAACATCATACGGACAATAAATAACAACACCTGCAACAACAAAATACCAGCAAAGTTCTCAACCCCGGTTTCTACATTCGTCAACAACTTGCAAACAAAATTGGTAAATTTAATCCTCGAAATGAAGCATGAAATATACAGACAAAAACAAAAAGAGGTAAATATGCTGGAAAAATTGATAAAACAACAAATTGACATACATGACTCAAATGCATTGTTCGAGAGTGAGAAAATATTAACAAACAAATTAGCGACAAAAGTTAAAAATACACAAAAGAGGAAGTACGAAAATCTGAGAGCCAAACACCAACAGCTATTAAACATTAGGGTGGTACCAAAATGGTTTTGTAACAAAACAAATATTGACATACCAACAGACATTCAGTGGCTCTTATCTCTTGGACCAAAACATGCTTTACCAACTGAGAACAAAAACTTTCCACTATTTAAATTTATAGCGGACGGTGAAAATTGTATACAAACAATTAAGGATAAAGAAAGACAAGAAATAGAAAGAAACAACTTGACTACAATAATGCGTGATCACTTGAATAGAACAACGGCTTCCGCTAGAGATAAATTTATAATCCAGACACTTCATTCTACACAAAAATTCTTAAAGAATAATAAACAGCTATTGGTTTTAAATGCTGACAAAGGGAATGTAACGGTATTAATGGACAAATCTGAGTATGATGCAAAAATGGAAAGATTAGTAAACGATATAACTACATATAGAGTGTTAAAACGTGACCCTACCAATAAGCTACAGGATAAAAACAACGATTTAGTAGAAAGAATGTTCAAAAGCAAATTGATTGATCTAAATGAAAAAAACTGTCTTACATGTAAAACAGCCAACCCACCCAGAATTTATGGTTTACCAAAAATCCACAAGGAAGCCACCCCTCTTAGGCCTATATGTTCGTCCGTCAATTCGCCGTCCTATAATATATGTAAATACTTGACAAATATACTCAAAAATTTGACCAAGTCCTCCAAATATAACGTCAGAGATGCATTGGATTTCAAAAATAAGATTGGAGGCTCGTATATATATGATGATGAAATTTTAGTGTCGTTAGATGTTGTCTCGTTGTTCCCTAGTGTCCCAGTTGATTTGTCCATTGAGATTATATCCTCAAGATGGGAAGAAATCCAAAAACATACATCCATGACAAAGGAATTATTCCTGACAATTCTAAAATTCTGCATCAAAGAAAACTCGTATTTCAAATTCAACAACAAAATATATGAACAGAGATCAGGAATGCCAATGGGTTCGCCGGCGTCCCCTATAATAGCTGACATATTTATGGAAGACCTACTTAGCAAATTTGAAAGACAATCTGCGCAGAAACCGAGACTACTTACAAAGTACGTCGATGATCTATTTGCCATCATCAAAGCAGAAGATGCAGATAATATACTACACATGCTTAACAATTATAATAGATCAATAAAATTCACAATAGAAAAAGAAAACAACGGTAAACTACCTTATTTGGACACACTAATAATTAGAAGAAACAACAAAATAACCTTTGACTGGCACGAAAAGCCCACTGCATCAGGGAGGCTAATAAATTATCATTCGAAGCATGAAAAGAAGATTATTATAAATACTGCCAAAAATTTTATAACTAGAGTACTCTCCATAAGTGACAAAATATACCACAAGAAAAATATCCCTTTAATTAAGAAAATTCTGACAAACAACGATTTTCCTTCCTACTTGACAAATAAAATGATAAACCTCTTCTACGTTGGAAATAAATTAGAGAGATTAAATAAAGAACCAAAGATATATAAAGCAATGACATATGTCCCGGGGATATCGGAAAGAATAAAAAGGTCCAGTATATATGACAAAGAAAATTATAATATCGCATTTACATACAACAATTCCTTAAAACTCTTATACAGTAATACTAAGGACAAAATCCCGAAATATGAGAAATCCAACGTTGTGTATGAAATTCCATGCAGTGGTGACGGGTCCCACGTATGCGAAAAGGTATATGTGGGGACAACAAAATCCAAATTAAAGACAAGGATTTCCGCTCATAAGTCCAATATAAAACTAAGGAATAATTCTTCGGACAACAAGACAGCCTTGTCATACCATTGCGGCAGTACGGGACATTATCCAGATTTTGACAATGTAGCAATTTTAGACAATGAAAAACACTATCATAAGCGATACACCCTTGAAATGCTACACATTTTGAACACCCCTAGTACAAAGAGAATGAACTTTAAGTCCGACACTGACAATTGCGCTCATGTATATAGAAATTTGGTCATTCGACAACAACAATTATAACAATGCATGTTTGTTTGTTCGAGCGCATCCCCATCTAAACTGGTTTCTCAACCAAGCTTAAGCAACAACAACAAAGGAGAGCTGCAGCGATATGTATACGTATATATTTATGTCTTACTGTTCGTCTTATTCCAAGGTATTGTTGTTCCTGTATATTTTTGTTTACCATTACGGTATATTTTCAATTGTTTACATTTTCATGTTTCTTATATATGTATTTATGTCTCCAAATTTTGTTTACATTGTTCATTTTTTCCAATGTTACCTGTTCCATATTTTTTGTTGATTTTCTAGTCAGTCGATTAAAACAAGGAATTTGTGTAAGTTTCGCTTCTCTGTTTATGTTTATATTTAAGCATATGTATCAATACATATATGTATATAAATGTAATCATTGTGTTTGTTTTTCCAGTCCTGATGATGATCTCAGGCTGAGATCGAAATATTGACAAATAAAAATTAAAATTAAAAATTGTTTTTAATTTAATTTGTGGCCTGGAGCTCAATAAGGAAAATATATATATTCGATTAAACGGCCAAAAACTTCATAAAAATGTACAAACGAAGAGCACATCGTGAAGAAAGCAACGTTTCTGGAATTTACACAAACATCAAAAACAAATATGATATACGGACAACCAAACACATTAAGGAATACCAACGAAATTTGCAACAAATTACTAGACTAGCTGAATCGACAAGGTATATGGAGAGATGCAAAAGAAGTGGCTTAATTCCCAATTTCGTTAGCAATGCCACCAAAAACATCATACGGACAATAAATAACAACACCTGCAACAACAAAATACCAGCAAAGTTCTCAACCCCGGTTTCTACATTCGTCAACAACTTGCAAACAAAATTGGTAAATTTAATCCTCGAAATGAAGCATGAAATATACAGACAAAAACAAAAAGAGGTAAATATGCTGGAAAAATTGATAAAACAACAAATTGACATACATGACTCAAATGCATTGTTCGAGAGTGAGAAAATATTAACAAACAAATTAGCGACAAAAGTTAAAAATACACAAAAGAGGAAGTACGAAAATCTGAGAGCCAAACACCAACAGCTATTAAACATTAGGGTGGTACCAAAATGGTTTTGTAACAAAACAAATATTGACATACCAACAGACATTCAGTGGCTCTTATCTCTTGGACCAAAACATGCTTTACCAACTGAGAACAAAAACTTTCCACTATTTAAATTTATAGCGGACGGTGAAAATTGTATACAAACAATTAAGGATAAAGAAAGACAAGAAATAGAAAGAAACAACTTGACTACAATAATGCGTGATCACTTGAATAGAACAACGGCTTCCGCTAGAGATAAATTTATAATCCAGACACTTCATTCTACACAAAAATTCTTAAAGAATAATAAACAGCTATTGGTTTTAAATGCTGACAAAGGGAATGTAACGGTATTAATGGACAAATCTGAGTATGATGCAAAAATGGAAAGATTAGTAAACGATATAACTACATATAGAGTGTTAAAACGTGACCCTACCAATAAGCTACAGGATAAAAACAACGATTTAGTAGAAAGAATGTTCAAAAGCAAATTGATTGATCTAAATGAAAAAAACTGTCTTACATGTAAAACAGCCAACCCACCCAGAATTTATGGTTTACCAAAAATCCACAAGGAAGCCACCCCTCTTAGGCCTATATGTTCGTCCGTCAATTCGCCGTCCTATAATATATGTAAATACTTGACAAATATACTCAAAAATTTGACCAAGTCCTCCAAATATAACGTCAGAGATGCATTGGATTTCAAAAATAAGATTGGAGGCTCGTATATATATGATGATGAAATTTTAGTGTCGTTAGATGTTGTCTCGTTGTTCCCTAGTGTCCCAGTTGATTTGTCCATTGAGATTATATCCTCAAGATGGGAAGAAATCCAAAAACATACATCCATGACAAAGGAATTATTCCTGACAATTCTAAAATTCTGCATCAAAGAAAACTCGTATTTCAAATTCAACAACAAAATATATGAACAGAGATCAGGAATGCCAATGGGTTCGCCGGCGTCCCCTATAATAGCTGACATATTTATGGAAGACCTACTTAGCAAATTTGAAAGACAATCTGCGCAGAAACCGAGACTACTTACAAAGTACGTCGATGATCTATTTGCCATCATCAAAGCAGAAGATGCAGATAATATACTACACATGCTTAACAATTATAATAGATCAATAAAATTCACAATAGAAAAAGAAAACAACGGTAAACTACCTTATTTGGACACACTAATAATTAGAAGAAACAACAAAATAACCTTTGACTGGCACGAAAAGCCCACTGCATCAGGGAGGCTAATAAATTATCATTCGAAGCATGAAAAGAAGATTATTATAAATACTGCCAAAAATTTTATAACTAGAGTACTCTCCATAAGTGACAAAATATACCACAAGAAAAATATCCCTTTAATTAAGAAAATTCTGACAAACAACGATTTTCCTTCCTACTTGACAAATAAAATGATAAACCTCTTCTACGTTGGAAATAAATTAGAGAGATTAAATAAAGAACCAAAGATATATAAAGCAATGACATATGTCCCGGGGATATCGGAAAGAATAAAAAGGTCCAGTATATATGACAAAGAAAATTATAATATCGCATTTACATACAACAATTCCTTAAAACTCTTATACAGTAATACTAAGGACAAAATCCCGAAATATGAGAAATCCAACGTTGTGTATGAAATTCCATGCAGTGGTGACGGGTCCCACGTATGCGAAAAGGTATATGTGGGGACAACAAAATCCAAATTAAAGACAAGGATTTCCGCTCATAAGTCCAATATAAAACTAAGGAATAATTCTTCGGACAACAAGACAGCCTTGTCATACCATTGCGGCAGTACGGGACATTATCCAGATTTTGACAATGTAGCAATTTTAGACAATGAAAAACACTATCATAAGCGATACACCCTTGAAATGCTACACATTTTGAACACCCCTAGTACAAAGAGAATGAACTTTAAGTCCGACACTGACAATTGCGCTCATGTATATAGAAATTTGGTCATTCGACAACAACAATTATAACAATGCATGTTTGTTTGTTCGAGCGCATCCCCATCTAAACTGGTTTCTCAACCAAGCTTAAGCAACAACAACAAAGGAGAGCTGCAGCGATATGTATACGTATATATTTATGTCTTACTGTTCGTCTTATTCCAAGGTATTGTTGTTCCTGTATATTTTTGTTTACCATTACGGTATATTTTCAATTGTTTACATTTTCATGTTTCTTATATATGTATTTATGTCTCCAAATTTTGTTTACATTGTTCATTTTTTCCAATGTTACCTGTTCCATATTTTTTGTTGATTTTCTAGTCAGTCGATTAAAACAAGGAATTTGTGTAAGTTTCGCTTCTCTGTTTATGTTTATATTTAAGCATATGTATCAATACATATATGTATATAAATGTAATCATTGTGTTTGTTTTTCCAGTCCTGATGATGATCTCAGGCTGAGATCGAAATATTGACAAATAAAAATTAAAATTAAAAATTGTTTTTAATTTAATTTGTGGCCTGGAGCTCAATAAGGAAAATATATATATTCATTTTTTTAACTTATCTGTCTTTTGCTTAGCTCTGCAGCCCGAGATAAGTTCGGTTTCTAGATACTTCCAACTTAATTTAAAGTACGCAGTTTTTTGCTTCTAATGCCTATAATAAAAAGAGGGCCAAAGCAAAACTTGGCCGGGTACAGCTAGTTATATAAATAAAAATTAAATAAATATTCTTTCTAAGAAAACTCGAATCAAATTTTTTAAATCCGTAAAATATATCAGTAATGAAATGTCACCACACGAAGGCAAGTACGGTTTTTTTGGAAATATTGGGGCGCGGCTTGATTTGTTTGCCCAGGGCGCTTCTAGAGGTAAATCCGCCCCTGTATACATGCGCTTGTTTTCATTGTAATATTTGTAAAATCCGAAAACAGCAATTATTATAGATGCAATAATTTTCAAGGTAGGCTGACTATCATGATTGTTGTTTGTTGAGTTGACGTCGTTTTTGTTGCATTTACGTTGCTTTTCCCTCAGTGTATGTAATGATGTATGATTCGATTACGTACGTCAATAATTTTGCGTTTGATGGAAACACGGTGTATTTTATATAAAGCCTATTTTAAAAATTTGTGTCAATCGTCTAACTAAGCGTAAAAATATTATTGTTAGTGCAAAACTTCATCCCTTTATGACTTCTAAGGGTGCTTCAGAAATATCTTTGTTAGGGCCTTTTCACATTACTCGGTACGACATCGGATCGACATTTTTTGCTCGGTATTTTCAGCTTACCGAAACGATTCCGCGTTGCTGTGTTTTTCACACTTGTGGGAATACTTTCGGTGCGTAATCGGCAGAAAGTAGGAAAACAAACATCGAAATTTGCAAAACAAAATTTTTAACTTCAACAAATCACTCAATAATAACAATAATGTTTTCTAGCGAAGACGAAGACATTATAACTTGGTACATTTATAACCGAAACTAGTTTTTTACTGACTTTGTTCTTCTTCTTTTATTACGCCGCAAAAATGTATGCAGTAATTCCTCAAATTTTACTGACCGGTCTTACCGCGTTGCGGTATACCGAAATTAATCCGCTCCGATTTCATGTATGCAACACTAAGAGCCTATACACACTTGCGACTCAATCGATTTAGTCGAATGTTGATTTGCATGGGAATGTATGGAAGCATTCACACTACATTCAATTAGTTGTACTACTGAAACAGTTGGATTTGCAGCCCAATTTCATTCCAACTGAAACAGTTGTACAACTGCTTGATCAGCAAGGCGCCCTTCTACGTATTCACACTTGAGACAATTTAGTCGAACGACTACAACAACAACAGTGATATTCGTAGTGGAAAGAGTTGCCATGCTGACAGCACTACTTTTATTTCACTTTTGGTAAATTGTAGAGATTGAATATTTCAATTAATATTTTCAAAATGTTTAAAAACAAAAGGTTCGTTTCTTATTAACTACACCATTTCCAGATGGATTTTAGAAAGCGTTAACTGGATTTTAGAAAGGGGAAATTGGATTTTAGAAATGTCAATTGGATTTTAGAAAGGGGAAATTGGATTTTAGAAATGTCAATTGGATTTTAGAAAGCGTTAAAAGGATTTTAGAAAACAAAATTGGATTTTTGAAAGCGTGAATTGGATTTCAGAATGTGCGTTTAAAATAAATTTTACACAGAATTTTTCGAATAGAAATTCTTTATTGCGTATGAAAGTATAAATTAATAATTATATAAATTTTCGAAAATCCAATTGACATTTCTAAGATCCAATTTCCCCTTTCTAAAATCCAGTTGATACTTTCTAAAATCCATCTGGAAATGGTGTAGTTATAGACAAGAATTATCTAACTAAGGATATTTACTTCCGTTTTCATATGTTTCTTGATATTGTTGTCCTCTTCAAATGTCATTAATCGCATTTTAAAATAGAAATAATGAAAATGAAATTTCATGAAAATTATTAATGGCTGATTTTTACTATTTTTCCGTTTCTTGTACTTCTGTTCGTTTCGCCTTTATGAGCGTAATTCCTTCCGTTTTTCTCTTTTCATTTACTTGACAGCTAGTTGCTAGTTTAATAAGAAACAAAGCCAAACAATGTATGCATTGTTTATTTTATTGTTTTTTATTTATTAATCAAGTTGACAGCTGACAAGAAGGTGCTTTCATGTAAGAATGCAGATAAACTTTAACAATTTAATACTTCATCACTTTATATGAAGACCACTAATGTAAAATTTGCTGAGTAAAATGTGAACATTGGCAACACTATGTCATTGTCAATCGCACGACTATTTAGTCTCAAGTGTGAATAGCTGCCACCGATTCGACTAAATAGTTGGAGTAGTGTGAATACAACAGTCCAATTCGGCCAAATCGATTGAGTCGCAAGTGTGTATAGGCTCTAATGTGAAAGTGCCAATTGAAATACATGTGGTCAGTAAGGTTTCGGTATACTTTCGGTAAAAACCAAAAATGTCGATCCGATACCGCACCGAGTAATGTGAAAGCGCTCTTAAAAAGTAGGCGTGGTCATAAACCGATTTCTCTAAATTATTGAACATGTATTACCACAAGTGATAAAATTTTATACACAAGGTTTCGGCATAACATCTCAATTATTTGTCGAGTTATGGGCTCCGAAATATCGTAGATTCTTTTGTCTAAAAGGGGGCGGTGCCACGCCCATTTTCCAAAACTTTTCTTTGTTTTTTTTTTCCGGTCTATTGTGGGACTTATGCTTACCAGATTTTGTCGATAACTGCTATGGTTTCTGAGTTATGACATATAAAACTTTCAATGTTTGCCCCTTAATAAGTGGGCGTTGCACCGCCCATTTTCCAAATTTCACCATATTTCTTCATAAGGGCCTAAGCTCAATACTTAGGTAAAATTTTATCACTCCAGCTACATTATTAACTGAGATACCAAATTTCCGATTTTTACTATATAGGAAAAGTGGGTGTGGTCATGGTCCGATTTCGCCCATTTTCAATACTAACCGTCCCAGTCTGGATACCAACTAGTATTCCAAATTTCATCAAAATATCTAAATTTTTGCGCGAGTTGGAGTTTTGGAGTTAAACAGCTACGTCTTAGAAACGGCTTGATGAATTTATCAGCTGTTTGACTTTACACAACATGTTGAGCTCAAGTAGCGAAGAAAATTTGTGATGGAAAAAATGGCGAAAAGTTGCCAACTGTTGAGCTGAGCGCAACTAGTCAACAGTGCGTTTCTAAGACAAACACTCAACAGTTGCACAACAGCTCTGTCTTAGAAACTCACACATTACACACTCACACACTACCCCGAACCCTCGGCGTGCTGGGTGCTTGTTTCACCCAGCAAAATTGATCGATGTGAGAGTCCGAGTCGGAGTGCACAACAACAATTACACGTTGCTCGTCGAGTATTGTCGTAAGCATAACCAGGGCATAATTGTTGTGCACTTTGTCGAGTGAGAGAGTTTTCGGACTATCACATCGATCAAATTTTCCGGGTGAAACAAGCACGCAGCATGCCGAGAAACATGATTGACGATACGGAAACAAAAACAAAAGACCAGCAATAAAGACGGTTTTCTCCGCATATACTGTTTTTTTTTTTTTTTTTGAAGGCAATGTCCTGATTTTTTCGGGAAAGGTACTGGCATCCCTAGCTATGATCCCTCAAAACTTTCCCTCGTTTACAAGATTCCTTTGCTCTTCGTCCTCCATTAATACACCCAGAAAAAAAATAGTGTGAAATCAACCAAAAATCAACAAATTTTGTGGTTAATTTTTTTCAACACGATGCTTAATGTATGCCATCATGTAATCGTGTAAATTTACCACTACTGTCAAGTGTTAATTTAACAGGATGACAACTGTAGAATTAACCCTAAAAAGTATTGAGTCTACCTGTTGATTTTACAATTTTAACCAGTTAATGTTACAATAAAAGCTGGTTAAATTAACACTAAATCATCCTGTTGAATTAACAATAACATCTTTTTGATTTTACCTTAAATTTATTGTTAAATTAACTAGAAAGTCTTGTTGATTTTACAATTAATTTTTTTTAAATAAAAAAAAACATATAAAACATAAAATATATAATCATCAGATCAATGAAGCATATTCGAGTACATCGACCGCACAACCGACCAAATTGAAAGCGTCCTTCTCATACGAATAATTTATACATGGGCGATAGTACTTACTCTCACTGGCACCGAGTAATGTTTGGGCGCTAACGCAATGGTATATCCACCGCATGCTGCGTGAAAAACTCCATTCGCTAAACATCTCTTCGTGGTAAAAATTGCAAACTATGAAGAGGACAAAGAAAATATTGAACATTAAAAACTTTTAGAAAGAAAAATGCAACCCACTTTTAACTTACCTGCGAACTAAAAACATAAATGGAAAAACCATTATCACGCACTGCCAATTTTGTTAAACTCCCCTCATTGCCACGGCACACAATTTTCTTTTTGTTAAACAAAAAATTATTAGTTTGTGTTTTGCACAAACAGCAGAATTTCAAACGTTGAAAAAATTGTGATGTATGTTTCAAAATAGTTTTGACGTTCTTTTTAACATTTTTTTAGATTATATTGACACTATCATCGTGTTGAATAAACCAAAATTCCAAATGACGTTTATGTTTGAACATTGTTTCGTGTTATATCAACCAACTTTTATTGTTAGTTGTGGTTCTTGTTGTTTTAACATTTGTTTTCATGTTGTATTAACACTAAAATTGGGACGTCATTTTTCTAACATTTTTTTTAGTTTATATTGACACTATCATCATGTTAAATAAACCAAATTCCAAATGACATTAAGGAATAAAATTTTATATTTGAATCATCTTGTATATTTTAAAATTTCTTCATGTTGTATCAACAATAAAATTTGGTTGAATTTACCAAATTTTCAGATGACAGTTACAAAGCCAAAATCATGTTTCAAACATCGTGTAATTTGAAAAAATTGTTGCTGTTCTATGTGTAAAGATCGATCATGTTAATTTTACATGAATCGTGTTGATGATTTTTTTTCTGAGTGTATAGCTGCTATCGCAATCAATAGATTCCGTTATTATTTAAATAAATAATTTTTATTAAATTAACGTAAAAATTTATTTGTCTTTATCAAAAGGATAAGGCACTCTGCATACGGAGCGAACTGCTTTATAGTCCGGTTAGTCGAAAACGTGTGGTCCGCCCGCTGACGCAAACGCTCGTATGCAATTTTTAGGATTTTTTGAGCCCGTTTTTTTCCGGCTTAGTTGGTAATTAAAACACATTTTTGTTGTAATTCTGTTGCTTCGAATTCGTACTAAGGCTAATTTATACAGGTTAACTTACTAACTTGGCCGCTGTGGTGCAGTGGGTAGAGTGCTCGCCTGCTATGCCAGAGGTCTCGGGTTTAAACCACGGTCCGAGCAAAACACCAAAACAATTTTTCTAATTAGTAAAAATCCAATTATTGGGTTTTTTAATAGCAGCGGTCAACTCTCGGCGGTGGGCGGCATACCCTCCGAGAGTATTTCTGCCATGAAAAAGCTTCTCACAAAAAATGCATTCGCCGTTCGGAGCCGGCATAAAACTGTAGGTCCACCCAATTAGTAGGAAAAACAAAAAGGAGCACACCTCGAATTGGGAGAGAAGCTCGGCCATA
The DNA here is from genome assembly GCA_960531455.1 of Urophora cardui. Taxonomy (NCBI): domain Eukaryota; kingdom Metazoa; phylum Arthropoda; class Insecta; order Diptera; family Tephritidae; genus Urophora; species Urophora cardui. The sequence continues at coordinate 86,661,521 of OY482671.1, read as the reverse complement.
AAACTCGTCAGAGTTATAATAGCGCCATTGTATTATTATTATTATATTAACTTACTAAACAGCTGGTTATTAACTTTTTTATTCATATTGTGGTGCTTATATCAAACTTATGTCAATTTTGAGCATGAAGCAATAGCCGTGTTTCACATACGGTGATCCTAACCCAGATAAAAATTTTTGCATGTAAATGCAACAACAAAGATTTCAGCTCGATTAAACCAGATAAATTGCTGGTTCAATTTCTGATCCGCCCTGTTCGATTTGTTTTTTCCGTGCTGATTTGGCAGCACAGTGCTTTTTTGATTTGGCAGAACTGAAAAGTGACATTTGTGTATGTATACATATATATACATATACCCTGCAGTAAATTTGTTTCACTCCTAAATGATCATTGATGATTCTTTGATGAATATTCATCACTATCGTTTTGCGTTGGTGCAAGCGAGCAAGCTATATTGAAAAAACCAAACGAATTACCATCTGGGCGGTTAAAAACCAACGATCCAGCTTGTATTTCGGTAGGTTTTTTGACATTCGGCAGCTTTTCTGACAAATTAACAAATTATGTATGTATATTTAAAATAAAAAATATATGGAAATACAAATTTCAAATTTGCCTCTTGTAAGCTTCTGCTTTGGCCGTAAGGGGAAAGAAGAAGTGCGGAAGAAAAATTATACTGCGCACTGGCTTCTCCTTATAACATGGAATATATACCTATCCCGCCATTTGAGTTTCATAATTTATTTAGTTATTTAAATTCAAATTTCCAAAAAAAATAATTTTTGAATTAGTTATTTTCATTTAGTTTGAAGTTTAAAGTCAATCAAATTGTTTTTGAGGGAGTATTTGTCTCTTTTCAACGTACAGAAGAATTGTTTTTGCGCTATTATAACTCTGACGAGTTTTATGGCCGAGCTTCTCTCCCAATTCGAGGTGTGCTCCTTTTGTTTTTGCTACCATTGGACAGTTTTATGCCGGCTCCGAACGGTGTCATATAGGCATGAGGAAAGCAAACCATTTATTTGAAAAAATTCAAAAGCCTTTATATGAAAGCATTCACTAATGCCTCCTCATGATGAATTTCATCAGTGATTCATAAAGGATTCATTTCAGATTTTTACTGCTGGGCATATGTTGTATATGTTTCTTCTTCTTTTTAGTTCTTTTCAAGTGCAGCCAATTTTCATTATGAGCCGGATTGTTTCAGTAAAAATTTATCTTGACCCAGACCCAGATGTAATAACTGAAATGCCCCTAATGTGATTTCTACAAAAGCGAACTATGATTTTGACAGAAGCCCCACAGAATACACAAACAATTTAATTACTTGATTATGCTCAACAGTTTAGGTTGTTCTCAATGAAAAACTTAAATTAACCAAATTCTATAAAATCAATTATGTACATTATTTGTTTATTTTTCCAGATTGACTTTGAGTTGAATCCACTGAGCAAGAGCATAGTTTTTATGCATAACTGTGTAACCTAATACAAACGCACGCCGTCAATTTACTGTCAAAAACTACTCATGCCCATACAACTTGTATAGCTGATGCCACATAGAACTTTGTGTTGCGTTACGTGACACTTTCTGCGTGACAGCTGGGATAAAATACATGTATCTATATGAGGTTTCTCACATAACAAAAAGTAACGCAACGCCGAAGTTACGTAAAGCACAAAGTTGTCCAAATCCCAACTTTTGGGTGCGTTGAATTTTTTTTTCAGTTTCACTTTACTTCAAATGTAAATAAACAAATTTAAATTTCATACATTTGGAAAATAATTTAATAGATTTTTATTTTCTTATTTATTTTTTTTAAATAAAATTGGGAATGACAGATTTTTCAGAAAATAAATATTTTTTGAGTGATGTTACAACGTTCATTGTGGCATAGCTGTTCAGTTTTGCGTTGTTTGACATAGAAAATGGCGTAACGCAACGCGGAAAAGTTTTATATGGAATCGGCTTATGGCAGTAACCGAAATTGAACGACGTGTGTAAAAAGCAAACTCGACGCCCAATTTTTGTTTCGTGTGACAGTTGAAATTAAGTATTGTGGGTGATTGTTTGCAAAAAAATTTACTCTTGCTTTTGATATCGTGTGTGTTAGGTACATATTCCACGAAATAACAAGATTTTCTCTGATTTTCTATATTTTTCTATTTCTTTGTCTGTATACGCCCGCAAGTCAATTTCAGTTCAACGCATATAACAATTTTCGTGCGTGCGTTTATTGACGACTTGCGTTTTTATTAGGTTACACAGTAAGGGCCACTGTATCCCATAATTTGGTTGGTTGATCAGCTATTTTATAGCGTACGGTTACGAGATAACTAATTCCAGTTTAACTAGGCATTTACATATTCGCTCGTTACTTGTGTAAATATATATCTTTTACTTGATTCAAGGCAAATTCAATTAAGTTTGCCACTATTTAAATAGCCAGGTCAAGCACAGTTGGTAACGCCGTCCCTATTTGACAGCAATAGTGCTACAATAGTGCTATGCTACTGCTTCTAATTAGGCTGTATGACGAGTCGCGTTACTGTGTAACCTAAATCAAACGCACGCCGTCAATTTACTGTCAAAAATTTCTCATGCCCATACAACTTGTATGGGGGTAACCGAAATTGAACGGCGTGCGTAAAAAGCAAATTCGACGCCCAATTTTTGTTTTGCGTGACAGTTGAAATTAAGCATTGTGGGTGATTGTTTGCAAAAAAATTGACACTTGCTTTTGATATCGTGTCTGTTAGGTACATATTCCACAAAATAACAAGATTTTCTCTGATTTTCTGTATTTTTCTATTTCTTTATCTGAACACGCACGCAAGTCAATTTCGGTTCAACGCATATGAAAAATTTGCGTGCGTGCGTTAAATTGACGACTTGCGTTTGATTTAGGTTACACAGTTAGAGACATTGTATCTTGCAGATACTTTCGAAAAATTTACAAATATACTTACATATACATATGTATGTATCTAGATGACATATGTATGTATTTTTACATGCAAATACCTTCTTTTCGGTAGTGGTTCTTTTCCCAATTTTATGTGTTTTTTGAACAATTTCCGCTCAAAAACGTAAAGTAAAAAACTTATTTTAAGTAATGCATTAAAGTGCTTTAACTATACAAAAAAATATTATTAAGGTATGTTAAATATTAAAAAGTAAACAAAATACAACAAAGTGAACTAAATTCTCTAAAGTTGTGAAATAAAAAAAAATACATTCAATGAACTGATGTGTATGTGCATAGTATCTATGTTCCTATCGAATAGTAGCTTATGTCAAGTTATTCGTAAATTTGTGTGTTTTTTTAAGTGAAATCATTGATTGAAAGCCTTAGAAAGAGTTTTAAAAAATCTGCAGAATGCACTCTGAGATGTATTTCTTCAGCTTTTTCGAAAATGAATCATTTTTTCCTTAAGTACACTTAAGCTACTGCTACATATGAACACAGATTAGGGTTGGGCGATATATATCGATATATCAATATATCGATATTTTTACAATAGTACAGCCGATAATATCGACGATATTTTGAATTACCGTGCATCGATAATCGATAATTTTTTGCCATTTCGAGCCAAATTCGATATTTTTCATACATTTCTGATTCGTTTTGAATTTAACGCCAGAACATTTTTTAAGAAGTGGTATAACCATAATGTTCGGGTGCTTGAATTTACATTACTTTCTTCTTCAAGCAATTTTTAAGATTTTTATGTTTATACTTCAGGATTCGTAGAATATCTGTAGACCCATCGAACTTTAACAACAAATATCTAGTAAACTATAGATTAGATTTCAGTTTTGAGATCTGTGAGAGCACCTCTAACCCCATGAAGAAGTGGTTTTTTGCGGGACGTGGTTCCTTAATGTAAAGCCGACCCTTTAGATATATTGATATATCGATGTTTTCACACGACATAAATCGATGTTTTTTAAATATCGATATAATATATATCGATATATTTTTCCAATTTGCCCATCCCTAACAGATATATATCTACATATGTAGATGGCAAGGTAGAATCAAATGGTTGGGATAATGGGCTAAACAGAATCAGTACTTCTCCGTCATGACGGACAAGGAAGAAACTGACAGCTGAGTAGACTGTGTATGTATATTTTACTCGTGCAACGCTACATTGGCAACGTATCAGTCGCCGCATCCGGCATACTTTGCCAATTTTCTATTTTGATGAACGCATTAGGCACTCTGCACACGGAGCGTACTCTTTTAGACGCGTATTAGATACTACAGACGAAAGCTGTACGCTTTGATGTCGCGCACGTATATTTCAATTGAAGGCTGCACACGAGTCGTCAGCTTCATGCATTCGTCAAAGTATGCTGGCTACATGTCGCTTGGCGTAAAGCAGTGCTGGTAGCTAGGCGTACTAAGCTTAGAAAACAGGAAGAAGAAGACGTTTGTTTACATTTTTCCACATGGTGAAATTTATAAAAGCAGTAAAATTTGTGGAAAAAATCGGAAAAAATTTGTGTATAATTAAAGAAAATGGAAGATTCCATAAAATTTTTCATCTTTTCTATTTAAAGCTTCGAAATTTAAAGCAAATACCGTATTATTAATTTGTTTGTTTGTTTTGTGCAGCGAAGTTTTATGTCGCTTCGTGTGCAGATCTTGAGGCGTAGGGAAATCGACGCTACATGAAATGTCTGGTACGCGTCTATGACGATACGCCTCGTGTGCAGAGTGCCTTAGAGTACTATATTGGAGAAAAATGCGTTCGATAACTCGTTTTTGTACTAAACTGTGCAGAACTGTGTTTTGTAACCAACTTTAACTTAAATATTAGTATTAAATTAATACTATTAATACATATTCCATTTGATTTCGTTAATTTTTGTTTTTTGACACCTTTACATTAAACTTTTGTGCCAAATGTCTGATATTGTTCTACCCTACAGTTTTAGTGCATTCACCGGACACACATTTTATGTGCCACCCCTTTACCATGGTATAAAAAATACAGGTTTGTGCATTGTCATTTTGACGCTGTCTTTTTAATTAAAAAGCAGATTTTTGAAGTTTGATCTTATGTCAGTTTTGGAGTATAGCGATGCCAGACTTTTATTTTTTGAATGCGTAGATTTTTGTTTGAAAGCTTGGGTATTTCAGAAATCAAAGGACAGAAAGAGAAAGGGCACTAATGAGCAGATTTATGGAACTTCCGGTAGCTCCTTTTCGCTCACTCCACAAATCTTCATCCACTCTCCGCGAATAATGGGTATCGTCGGAAATTGGAAAAATTTTATATCACCGTCTTAGCAGCCATATTTGGTATTATTGCACCGCGGAAATAAGCAACTCATATTGTTAAAATCTAGGGTACATATTTTTTTGTAATTGGATTGGACATATGTACATACATACATATATTGTAGACTGAAATGCTCACTTGGTATGGTGGTGTACATACATACATATCGTCGTCTAAAGTGCAAAACCGCTTGATATTTTTGCCAAAAATGAGATTTCATCAAATATACATTCCTGGCGTCCGTCCCCATCCATTCATGCAACAACTTTGAGATTCACAAAACGCAATTCCAAATAATGACACAGTTTCAAAACCGCTTTTTTTAAGGAAATTTTTCGAACCAATACCGCGAATAATAGGTGTTATTGCTTTATAACTGTACTGTAATGTACTAAAGTTGATTATACCAGACCCCGGCAAAACTAAAACTGAGATTGTGTTAGTGAAAACAGAGAGATTTATGCAACAGTGGTGTAAGAACTAAGCATATGGGGCAAACGTAGAAAATACCAACGTTTTGAAAATAATATAAATATTTGAATAATAATGAAAAATGTATTACTTAGGAATTTTTAACTTGAAAAAAATGTTTTATAAATTAATTTGGATTCACCAATCTAAAATATTGGAAATTAACTTAAAAAAATGTTTTATAAATTAATTTGGATTCAACAATGTAAAATATTGAAAATTCCAATAATAAAAAAATATCTATAAGGAGGTTTTAGTGTAAAAAATATACATTAAAAATTTATTTGAAGAATTTTCATTGAGAAAGAGTTGAGAGTTGATATCATTTACGAAATTTTTCCAAAAGTACATAACTAAACTTGTTAAGGTATGCAAGGATGGGGCGTAAGTTATAACTGAAGATTTAGTAGAACCTTTAAGAATAAGCAAATTTTATTATATGAATTGCAAAATAAAGCATTGCAATTTTGCAACTTGAAAATTTGTTTGCAGTACAAAATGATTTATTATTCATGGTCATACATACCCAATGGCACACTGTCGCATAACAAACAAAGCCACGCAGCCAGTGCTTGTGTCGCTTCTTCGCTGTCTAAACAACGACTGAATCACAGAGCGTAAGCCTATGTGTGTTATACTCATTAACTCACGTGAGTCGATTTGCCGGGCCTTGGATTATACTTTCATAAACACGAAATGGATTATAACTTTGCTTTATTGAAGAAAAGTTTTTATGTACGCCTGCAAAACCGCCTATACGTCACTATTGAACAAAATAAAAGACGCAAAACCGCTTATAAATACATAAGTAAGCCAATAACTGCACATTTAACTGTTTTTCGCCAAAATGATATTTGGATTAAGAATTTAATCCAAAAATTTACCTTGGTTTGGATGTGGGTTTGCAAAATTCCGAACCGTTTTGAATTAAAACAGTTTTTACTGTCTCCTGTAAAATTTGGGTGGTAGCGGATACGCGGTATTGCACTTTATGCGACGATATGGAGTTATAATAGATCAATCTCCAAAACCTCCCCAAACTATATACCAGAGTGATCACAAAGCCTAAATTAAAAGTGATCGTAACTACTAAACTAAATTAAAAACTCACCGAGAATACTGGAAAGGGGCTACTTTGTAGTACGGCCAAACTGATATTCCGCGAAGTAAAAATCCGAAATGAATCTTTTATGAATCACTGATGAAATTCATCTATGACTGAGGAGGCATCAGTGAGTACTTTCAAATAAAGACTGCTGAATTTTCATATAAATGGTGGTAATAAAAATTGTACTCAGAAGAATCATCAATGATCATTCAGCAGTGAAACAAATTTACTGCAGGATGTGTAATTTTTTCAAATTGAAAAAATTTCTTTCAATTCAAATTGAAAAAGTTAGTTACTATGAATACCATGGTTACAATTTATTTGTAAAACAAAGCAGTGAAAAATGCCATTAATGGAGGATTTTTATCATTGAGTATGGCAGCACGAAATGTCATAATCTGCTTAATTGTCAGGTGGTTAATATGGCGACGAAAACTTGACGCTTGTTTTACCTGGTATACTTATACCATGCCCCTTTACGTTATGTACGTGCTGTCAGTCGGACACGACGTACGTCATGACGGAGAAGTACTGATTCTGCTTAGCGCTTAATAGCCCGGTTAGTCGAGAACGCAAACGCCCGTATGCAATTTTAAGGATTTTTTGAGCCCGTGGGCAACGGAGCAATCAGCTGTTTTACTCACATATATTTACATATATATATAATTTGTTTACATTTTGACAGGGTTGCCATTTAGTCATTTTTGAACAAACAAGATTTTTACTAATCTTCAAAGTGTTATCCGGATTACTCTTCAATACACAACTGTGCATTATTTGCCAAATGACAAGAAAATATTAATTCAATCGTTTTTAAAGTTGTCGTTGACGACTTTTTTTTTTTATTAATTTAGTTACTTTTTTCCGGCTTAGTTGGTAATTAAAACATATTTTTGTTGTAATTTTGTTGCTGCCCAATATATTTCCATCACGCCTTGGCTAAAATATAAAATAACAAAAAAATACAGTCCGAACATTAAATTTACAAAATTGAATATCCATAAAAAAAATTATGGATTACAAAAATGTGTGTTTAATTGAGAAATCTGTACTGAGTTTCTATACCTAATATCTTTTCTAGTATAAATAGGTGGTGACAAAGTGTGGATCGTATTAGTGGCATCACTTTAATTGATTTTGTTACAGAAACTCAGATTTATTGTGGCAATTTTTAACTTTTTAATGTAGAAAAGTTGCACAAGAAGACCACCAAGAGTTATCAATTAAGGAAATACAGCCATATTTGGATAAATACAATTTTTGCTTTAATTTTCAGTAATATCTTCATTTATTAGGAGTGTTCATTATCTCTAAATTTTTACATATTTTTATGAATAGTAACGAATTTATGTTCAATAACCCAAAAAATTCGCAAAAGAGAGCCAAATTGAGAGAGTAAGACCTCGAGAGAGTTGATAAAAGCTGCAACTAAAATTTTCAACTGCAACTACTTGAAGCTTTAAAAAAAAATAGAAGTGTCAAAAATATATGATCACAAAAATTTCAATTGGAAATATACAAACATTTTAAACGCAAATTTCTAATTGTGTACTAAATAAATTAGCGCAAAAAGGAATCTTGACGATGTTGTGGAATATCCAAAGTAGACTTTTGTTTTCCTAATTCAGTTATTTCCATTCATTTCCAATTTCAAAAATTTCAATCACAACCTAACCTAAAAATCAAATTGTAAAACAGCGTATCAGCTGTTTTCTTGCGAATGTTGACGATTTTGTGTTCAATTACTGTGGTTGATAATTTTGTCTTTTTCTCGTTTTTACTCTTAATTTGCCATTGACGCTATTTTTGCAAGTACATACTTGTAAGTAAAGTTGTTGAACAAAGCTATTATCTTGTTATTAATATATATATGTACATATATATTTACATTTTGTTTGGGATTTAAAAAAAAATTATAAGTTTTCTTTCCTTTCTTTTTAAAAATTAAAGTAATAAAAAATGGTTCATTTAAGTAGACATACTATTTTTTCCATGTGAACACATAGATATATCGTTGGCTTCGTGAGCAAATGTGCTAAGTCCAATTTTTTTCAAAATTGAGATTTTAATACAGTAAGATAGTACAACTAAAAATACATCGTCATCGTCAAAGTTATCATAATGTCTCTTTTTCATGGTGTAATGCAGTGTTAAGCAAATGTGCTAAGTCCATAAAAAAATTTTTTTTTTTTCAAAAATCTACGTGCTAAGTCCAGGTGAAAATAAGAAATTATTAATTTTTTTTAATTTGTTTTGTAGAATGATAAAGAATTATTACTACATTGCTTTAATAAGCTTGGCTTGGGACTGTAAACCTTAATAATTTGCGGGAGTGGCTAGCTTTCCCACCAATTTGATATGCAATTTGCGGTACTTTTTACATTTTTACATTTTATTGTATTTTCTATAGAGAGGGTACAGCATAATGTGGGCGTGGCCACATCCATTATCAACACTGTTATCTCTCATCAGACCCAGCTTAAAATATTCTTGTTAGTGCAAAATTTCATCCCTTTATAAGATGCCACGTTACACGTCACAAGTTCCAAAGGGAGTTTTACAATTTTTTTTTTTAAGTAGGCGTGGTTACAAACCGATTTTAGTAAAATTTTACTACAAGTAATAAAATTACATATGTACCTACACCAAGTTCCGCCGTAATATCTCAATTATTTGTCGAGTTATGGGCTCCGAAATCTCTTAGATTCACGATGCCACGCCCATTTTCAAAAACATGTATGGTTTCTCTTTTTGTCCATAGTTGGACTCATGCCGCAAACTTTCAATGAATTATCTTCATATTTGACAAAGACGTCGCTTAAAATGTTTATGTTATTAGGCCACTTTATAGTTCCCATGTCTAAAAGTGGGCGTGGTCGTCCACCGATTTGGACAAATTTTAGTCCAATCGTGTGCCTTAGCAAGTAAATCACGCTTTCCAAATTTCAGGTATATATCTACTACCGTTTCTGAGTTATTGATGATTTATTATATTTTTATTATTTATCTTTTCATAAGTGGGTGTGGCACGGCCCATTTTCGAGAATTTCAATTTATTTCTTTATAACGGCGTAAGCTCATTGCATTGATGGAATTTCATCCCTTATCACTTTTTGCGTGTTTTTCGATATATACTATATGGGGAAAGTGGGCGTGGTTATCATCCAATTTCGCCTTTTTTCAATACCAACCTTCCCTGTCTAGTTAGGAGCCTCTGTACCAAATTTCATCAAAATATTTCAATTTTACTACGTACAGTTGAGTATAATAATTTGTGAGAAAATGTGCTAAGTCCACCTAAAAAAACAAAATCATAGAAAGCAAATGTGCTAAGTCCTAAAGACGCTCATAACTTTGTACAAGCTTTATATTAAAATGTGCCGATAACTGGTATTTTAGCACCACCATCTGAGGAAGAAAACTGCATTTTCAGATTTTTAAAATAGTAACAACAAAAAAAGTTAGGAGGTTTTTTGTCTCTCCTGAAAAGTTACCAGAAATGGACTTAGCACATTTGCTCACGAAGCCAACGATATGTATATTCGATAACATTTTACAATCTTGTTGAGTTAGTTGTATAATGCTGTGAAAATTATTGTTTAAATATTTAATAACTAAAAATGTTCAGTCGGCAACCTTTCTACCCTGCAACCCTGCGAGCGATCAGCTGACACCTTCTTACGTACAAAATCAAAACGATTTTGATTTCTGCGGTACGGGCATCTGCGTCGTACGTCGTTGAATAATCGTTTACATACAAATCCCATTGAATAGGTTGGATCAGCTGACACGGTATACGGGTTTACGTTCTCGACTAACTGGACTATAAGGCCGGTCGCATGCGTATGTTTTGGCTGTGCGCACTTTTTAATATGAATGTACATATGTATGTACATTAAGGTAGAGTGAAATTTTTTTTTCGGAAATTCAATTTGTTCCAAAGCCATAACGGCACCTTTCTAGCCCAGAAATAAGCCTGTAAAATTTTATTGACCTACTCGTATGTTTAGAGGTGCCCCCAGCTCCACAAAATTGTAAAAAATAGCGCGATCTGGTACAAATGTAAAATTTCTAAAATTTTAAAATAAAAAAACGAAGTATGGGGATTGATAAACATGGCTAAGTTGAGTATTAAAGTGATTTTGTTTTTGGAAACAACAACAACAAAAGTTATTAAAGGTCAAAGTTTATATCATACATTTTTTAAATTACAATTACTTTAAAACTGCTGAACTGATTTAGAATATATCTACATCATTTGATAGGTATTTTGATTCCCTTTAATTGGATATACGTTTTATGTGGGTTCCATAACACCCCCCTGCGAGGGTCAACCCCCCTTTTACCACCCTTTTAATATATAAAATGTATATCATAGTGAATCAAACCACCTATCGAACGGTATAAAAACATTCGAAATCGGATTAGTAGTTTTTAAGTAATTGCAATTTAAAAAATGCATGAAATAAACTTTGACCTTTAATTACTTTTGTTGTTGTTTCAAAAAAAAAAAAAAAATTCACTTTAATACTCATCTTAGTCATCTTTATCAATCCTCATACTTCGTTTTTTGATTTTATAATTTTGAAAATTTCATATTTGTACCAGGTCGTGTTTATTGCTTTCAACTTTACGGGGCTGGGGGAAGTTCAAATCGTCGTCCTATCGCCATAAAATTTTGTGGGGTTCATTAACTCTTATAAAGGCAACTTTTCATTGCTGGTACGTTCAAAAAAGAACGAAAAAAAATCTCCATATGTTTTCACTCCACCTTAATGTACATACATAAATGCATAGGTACCAAAAAAAAAATTACGTCTTAAATAAGGCTTATAAAATAATGCCTGAAATCCACAAGGAACCTCAGTCTTTGAAACAAGCTTTATAATAAGGCTGATTTTGGGCTCCGCGAAGCTGGACCCCTCATTCAATGGATTTGAAAATTAATAGGCCAGGAATTATGTGCTATTTATGTGCTAATTTGTTCCAAAAAAAAAAAATTTTGTGCTCCAATTTTAAGGGGTTTTTTTTATATGTCAAAATGGGGGGTGCAGCTTCACGTGAAGCTGGACCCCCCCTCAACGGATCGAAAATTCAATATGCAAAAATGAATGCCAGATTTATGTGCTAATTTCGTCCAACCACCAAATTTTTTTTTTTAATTTTTAAAAAAAATTTTTTTTAAATTTCTAATTTGGGGTAAATTTTTATAAAATTTAATAAGCCTAAATGAACGCTATGATAACGAACTGTCATCTGCCAAAAAGATTTTTTTTTTTTTTGAATTTTTAAGACTTTTTTTTCAATTTCAAAGTGGGGGGTGCAGCTTCACGTTTTTTGAAAAACTCCCCCTTTCAATGGATCTGAAATTCAATATGTAAAAATTAATGCCAGATTTATGTGCTAATTTCGTCCAACCACCAAATTTTTTTTTTTTTAATTTTTAAAAAAAATTTTTTTTTTATTTCAAATTTGGGGTAAATTTTTATAAAATTTAATAAGCCTAAATGAACGCTATGATAACGAACTGTCATCTGCCAAAAAGATTTTTTTTGTTTTTTGAATTTTTAAGACTTTTTTTTCAATTTCAAAGTGGGGGGTGCAGCTTCACGTTTTTTGAAAAACTCCCCCTTTCAATGGATCTGAAATTCAATATGTAAAAATTAATGCCAGATTTATGTGCTAATTTCGTCCAACCACCAAATTTTTTTTTTAAATTAAAAAAAAAAATTTTTTTAAATTTCTAATTTGGGGTAAATTTTTATAAAATTTAATAAGCCTAAATGAACGCTATGATAACGAACTGTCATCTGCCAAAAAGATTTTTTTTGTTTTTTGAATTTTTAAGACTTTTTTTTCAATTTCAAAGTGGGGGGTGCAGCTTCACGTTTTTTGAAAAACTCCCCCTTTCAATGGATCTGAAATTCAATATGTAAAAATTAATGCCAGATTTATGTGCTAATTTCGTCCAACCACCAAATTTTTTTTTTTTTAATTTAAAAAAAAATTTTTTTTAATTTCAAATTTGGGGTAAATTTTTATAAAATTTAATAAGCCTAAATGAACGCTATGATAACGAACTGTCATCTGCCAAAAAGATTTTTTTTGTTTTTTGAATTTTTAAGACTTTTTTCAATTTCAAAGTGGGGGATCTGAAATTCAATATGTAAAAATTAATGCCAGATTTATGTGCTAATTTATTTAATTTTTTCAGTCTATGATACACAATATCTTACAGACTAGATCATATACTTATATATGTACATATATAATATAAATTAATGCAATATGCAATTGATTGTTAACAAACGCTTTAATTAGTGATACAAATCTTCAATTATTGTTTTAAAAGCCACTCTAGTTGATGAAAATTCAATGTTTAATGTTTTTGATATTTTATTAAACTCTACAAGTGCTCTAAATATTGGTGCATGGTAAGAGTAATTAGTTGTCAACACATGCAAATAAAATGGTTTCTGAGAACGAAGAGCTTTACAGGGTATATGAAAATCGATAAGACCGAGAAGATCTGAACAATCAATAAATCCATTAATTAAATCATATACAAACATAAGCGATTGAATTATCCTTCTATTCTCGAGCGATTTTAAATTTATTAACATGCAACAAGCTCTATATGAGGGTATAGGCTCTTCGAAATTGATCGACTGAAGCGCAAAGCGTATGAACTTATGTTGAACCCTTTCTAATCTACTAGCATGACAATAATAAATTGGATTCCATATAAAAGCACCATACTCAAGCTTTGAACGAACGAGAGTAATATAAAGAAGTTTCCTGGTATAAGGATCTTTAAAATCTTTCGCATATCGGCGCAAAAAAGCCAGATTACTGTACACCTTAGGAAGAACATAACTCAAATGATTCCTAAAGGTAAAACGGCTATCGAACACAACTCCAAGATCAACGTAATCATTCACTGATTTAAGTTGGTGATTAAGGATGTAATAACATGACTGTCGAAATTCTGACGATTTGGAAATAGACATATAAAAGCATTTACTAATATTCAATGAGAGTTTATTCCTCCCACTCCATTCGACTAGGTTATTTATGTCCTGTTGCAAGAGATGAGAATCAGCCTCACTGGTAATACAACGAAAAAGCTTCAAATCATCAGCATAAAGTAGAAATTTCGACGTTGTAAAACACGAGCCAATATCATTAATGAAAAGCAAAAATAGCATTGGACCCAAAATACTACCCTGTGGTACTCCAGAGGACGCTGTAAATGGGACCGACTTGCAGTTTTCAATTTCAACAAATAACAACCGGTTAGACAGATAAGATTTTAGCCATTCCAAAAAACCCGAATGGAATCCAATGCGTTGCAGTTTATGAATTAAAATATTATGCGATACCCTATCGAATGCTTTCGAAAAATCTGTGTATATTGTATCAATTCGAAAACCGGAATTAAGTCCAGAGATACAATATTGCGAAAAAACCGCTAGATTACTTACAGTAGAGCGCCCTCTAACAAATCCATGTTGGTTTGGTTCTAAAATAGATTTTGTAGCAAAGTATAATTTATCTTTCACCACTTGCTCGAAAAGCTTCGAAAAAACTGTTAATTTAGATATTGGCCTATAATTACGTATATCATTCTTGCTACCAGATTTGAAAATCGGAGTAATGGAAGCAACCTTCCACCGATCTATGAACACACCTGAAGAAAGAGATAGGTTAATAATCAGACAAATTGGTGCACAAAGAATAAATTTACATTGCTTTAAGAAATAAGAGCATAATCCATCTGCATCAATTTTTAGAGAGGTCTTAATGGCATTAATACCATTAACAACATCCAATTCAGTCACTGACAAAGCTCCAAAGTCCACGGATTGTGCATAGCTATTACAAACAGGCAAACAAACAGGATCGTCGTCCACTATAAAATTTGATTTAAAAAAGTCTGCAAAGAGGTTTACAGACTCCGCTAATGATTGAGAATGCGCTGCATTAAATTTCATGCATGTTGGAATATTAGTAGAACCCTTTTTGGAACGTACATATTTCCAAAAAGCTTTGGGATTTTCTTTAAGTTCAGATTCAAATCTACGGATGTATTGATTGTATAAGAATTTATCAAGAACATTGAACTGTTTCATGAAATATATGTATTTCTCTTTCAAATCTAAATTACTATTTTGAACTTTGTAGAGTTTATAATACTTATTTCTTTGGTTTTTAAGTTTTTTCCGAGTTTTGTTGTACCAAGGTAACTTATGAATCATAGGACGACCAACGGCGAGATTTTTTGAAAAAACATCATGAATTTTTAACAAAAACATTTCAAAACATAAGCAAACATCGCTAGTATTAAGAGCATTGTCCCAACTAATTTCATTTAAGGCAACATCTAACTTATCAAAGTCCGCATTACGAAACTTGTAAGTAAGAGAATTATCCTTTTGAATTTCAACAGCATTAAAAAATTCTAAAATTACTACAAGAGGCACATGGTGCTTATCAGTTTTACTAATTGGGAATTGACATTCAAAAAGTTTAAATATTGTATTTTCATCAATAAATACAAGGTCCAACATTTTACATAATTTATTAAGTAAAGTGTTTATTTGAATTAAATTAAGACTAAGTAAGCTATCTAAGAAGTCAATTTCATATGATTTATTAACATTAGTTGGTCCAACCACCAAATTTTTTTTTTTTTAAATTTAAAAAAAAATTTTTTTTAAATTTCTAATTTGGGGTAAATTTTTATAAAATTTAATGAGCCTAAATGAACGCTATGATAACGAACTGTCATCTGCCAAAATTAGCACATAAATCTGGCATTAATTTTTACATATTGAATTTCAGATCCATTGAAAGGGGGAGCTTTTCAAAAAACGTGAAGCTGCACCCCCCACTTTGAAATTGAAAAAAAAGTCTTAAAAATTCAAAAAACAAAAAAAAATCTTTTTGGTAGGACAGTTCGTTATCATAGTGTTCATTTAGGCTTATTAAATTTTATAAAAATTTACCCCAAATTTGAAATTAAAAAAAATTTTTTTTTTTAATTAAAAAAAAAAAATTTGGTGGTTGGACGAAATTAGCACATAAATCTGGAATTAATTTTTACATATTGAATTTCAGATCCATTGAAAGGGGGGGTTTTTCAAAAAACGTGAAGCTGCACCCCCCACTTTGAATTGAAAAAAAAGTCTTAAAAATTCAAAAAAAAAAAAAAATCCTTTCGGCAGATGACAGTTCGTTATCATAGCGTTCATTTAGGCTTATTAAATTTTATAAAAATTTACCCCAAATTAGAAATTTAAAAAAAATTTTTTTTAAAAATTAAAAAAAAAAAAATTGTTGGTTGGACGAAATTAGCACATAAATCTGGCATTCATTTTTGCATATTGAATTTTCGATCCGTTGAGGGGGGGGGGGGGGGGGGTGCAGCTTCACGTGACATTTGACATATAAAAAAACCCCTTAAAATTGGAGCACAAAATTTTTTTTTTGGAACAAATTAGCACAAAATTCCTGGCCTATTGCCTATTAATTTTCAAATCCATCGAATGGGGGGTCCAGCTTCACTGGGCTCTGATTTTGCTGTGTTCATGTCCATAAACAAATTTATCTATTTTTAACACGCTTTTATTAGCTTCACCTGTATGTATGTATGTATGTATGTATGTATGTATGTAACTTCTGCCCATCCTAAAAGTTGCAAACGTTTAACTCAATTGTTATTTTTTTGAAACATTCACTTTACTTTTATTGTGTTCTCTCCTCTATTATTTCTATTCACCTCCGGATTCGAAACGTGACATCAACATGGGATTCAACCCAACGACATCATATAATGAGATTCAACATTATACCCTATGCTTCATTGTGGCTTTTATGTTACCTCTCTTCAAAATAGCCTCTATGAATTTCATTCAATTCACTCCCGTATGCAAGCCAATAACAGAGAACGTAGATGAACAGAGAAGTTGCAACTACGAATAATCGTGGAAGCCAGAGACCCAACAAAATTCTGTTAGTGCATCTGGTGAATAAAAAATTTTAATTCAACACAGCTGGCTTTTAAAATAACAGAAGTAGAGCGAGTTCGTCTGTAGAAAGGAATATTATATTAAATTTCTGCACATCTGCTGATATGGCTCATTATTGTTCCCATACACCAATTCCACTAATTTCCCAAAACCGCTGGTGTTTTAACTATTTTCTTATCGAATTTGAATTATAAATAAATTAAAAATTTAAAAAAATCAATTAAAATTAATTTCAATTTGACTTTACTGGGACTCGAACCTGCGCATCAATGCATTTTCTGTATTAAAAACCATACAACAATGCATCAGTTTGCTACAACCGGTGAGTTTTTTACAATTTCCACATCGATTTTTTAATTATTTTAAAATTTTCGAAATTTTGAAAATGTAAAAACATTTTGTTGTCCATTTCATCTTGTTGATGGCCAACCCATCAACCTCGTTGATGAGCAACGATCAACCATCTCTATGCCTATGCCAATGAAATTTAATTGTCACCCTCTCTGAACAAATAGATGATGCATCAATACATATGTACATACATATGTACATCTATTGAGCAATAATAAATTGGTGGCTGCGTCAAAATCCTCACCATTCATCTTGGTGTATCGGGGCACAGCAGCTGCTAGACTCTGATGACTGATCAACGAAAATCCTACTGTCCCCCAAACATATCAAAAAACAACAATAACAATATTGTTGTGTACACAAAAGCATCTATTCAATTATAATTTTTTAATACAGAAAGATATGCACATAGAGGCGCAGGTTCGAGTCCCAGAAAAGTCAAATTGAAACTAATTTAAATTAATTTTTTTTAATTCTTAAATTTATTTATAATTGAAATTCGATAAGAAAATTTTAGATTACTTTGCTGTTTTAGGAATTTGGTGCATTGGTGAAATCTGTGTATGTGAATAAAACTAAGAATATCAGCAGATGTGCACAAATGTAAAGTAACATTCCATTCTACATCGCGCTGCTAATTTTTTCAACTTTTCTCTCAAATCTGTAATTCACCATCTTTCAACTCTGGTAACATTAACAGGATGCAATAAGCAAAAGCAGAAAAGATGCAAAGACACAACTAATTGCTGGAAGTAAAATGAAATCCCCCAAATCGCGTTGCTTTGCTTAACTATACAAGCAAACACGGCTCAGCTGAAAACTGAAGCGAATGAATCGTGTTCTCGTTTTTTACTCGGCTGGCCGAGTTTGCTAATTTCCTTTTCGTTAGCAAAAGCAAATGCAGCAAAAGTAGCACTTATACCAGGGTTACCGAACTTGGTAATTACCAAAATAGGTTATTTTTTCGCTGTTGGTTTCTTGGTAACTTTCACATCTGTTTGGCAATTTTTATTTTCAAGAAGTTGTTTTCTATTTTTGGTATACAAGAAAAATATGGAAGTGATTACACTGGTCGACAAGTTTTTGTTACGGAAATAAAATTCTACTTTTCTAAAGGATTTCGGTGCGCTGAATCCGAATCTGAAGTCAGATTTTCTGTAATACGTACAGTTTTTTAGATATTCATGCCCAAAGAGGCGAAAAACACGTTTGTGCTAATTATGTGCTATTTATGTGCTAATTTGTTCCAAAAAAAAAAAAATTTTGTGCTCCAATTTTAAGGGGTTTTTTTTATATGTCAAAATGGGGGGTGCAGCTTCACGTGAAGCTGGACCCCCCCTCAACGGATCGAAAATTCAATATGCAAAAATGAATGCCAGATTTATGTGCTAATTTCGTCCAACCACCAAATTTTTTTTTTTAATTTTTAAAAAAAATTTTTTTTAAATTTCTAATTTGGGGTAAATTTTTATAAAATTTAATAAGCCTAAATGAACGCTATGATAACGAACTGTCATCTGCCAAAAAGATTTTTTTTTTTTTTTTTGAATTTTTAAGACTTTTTTTTCAATTTCAAAGTGGGGGGTGCAGCTTCACGTTTTTTGAAAAACTCCCCCTTTCAATGGATCTGAAATTCAATATGTAAAAATTAATGCCAGATTTATGTGCTAATTTCGTCCAACCACCAAATTTTTTTTTTTTA
Organism: Urophora cardui; assembly: GCA_960531455.1. Classification (NCBI taxonomy): domain Eukaryota; kingdom Metazoa; phylum Arthropoda; class Insecta; order Diptera; family Tephritidae; genus Urophora; species Urophora cardui. The sequence goes on along the minus strand of OY482671.1, from coordinate 86,642,560 downwards.
ATTTAAAAAAAAAATTTTTTTTAATTTCTAATTTGGGGTAAATTTTTATAAAATTTAATAAGCCTAAATGAACGCTATGATAACGAACTGTCATCTGCCAAAAAGATTTTTTTTGTTTTTTGAATTTTTAAGACTTTTTTTTCAATTTCAAAGTGGGGGGTGCAGCTTCACGTTTTTTGAAAAACTCCCCCTTTCAATGGATCTGAAATTCAATATGTAAAAATTAATGCCAGATTTATGTGCTAATTTCGTCCAACCACCAAATTTTTTTTTTTAAATTTAAAAAAAAAAAATTTTTTTAAATTTCTAATTTGGGGTAAATTTTTATAAAATTTAATAAGCCTAAATGAACGCTATGATAACGAACTGTCATCTGCCAAAAAGATTTTTTTTGTTTTTTGAATTTTTAAGACTTTTTTTTCAATTTCAAAGTGGGGGGTGCAGCTTCACGTTTTTTGAAAAACTCCCCCTTTCAATGGATCTGAAATTCAATATGTAAAAATTAATGCCAGATTTATGTGCTAATTTCGTCCAACCACCAAATTTTTTTTTTTTTAATTTAAAAAAAAAAATTTTTTTAATTTCAAATTTGGGGTAAATTTTTATAAAATTTAATAAGCCTAAATGAACGCTATGATAACGAACTGTCATCTGCCAAAAAGATTTTTTTTGTTTTTTGAATTTTTAAGACTTTTTTTTCAATTTCAAAGTGGGGGATCTGAAATTCAATATGTAAAAATTAATGCCAGATTTATGTGCTAATTTATTTAATTTTTTCAGTCTATGATACACAATATCTTACAGACTAGATCATATACTTATATATGTACATATATAATATAAATTAATGCAATATGCAATTGATTGTTAACAAACGCTTTAATTAGTGATACAAATCTTCAATTATTGTTTTAAAAGCCACTCTAGTTGATGAAAATTCAATGTTTAATGTTTTTGATATTTTATTAAACTCTACAAGTGCTCTAAATATTGGTGCATGGTAAGAGTAATTAGTTGTCAACACATGCAAATAAAATGGTTTCTGAGAACGAAGAGCTTTACAGGGTATATGAAAATCGATAAGACCGAGAAGATCTGAACAATCAATAAATCCATTAATTAAATCATATACAAACATAAGCGATTGAATTATCCTTCTATTCTCGAGCGATTTTAAATTTATTAACATGCAACGAGCTCTATATGAGGGTATAGGCTCTTCGAAATTGATCGACTGAAGCGCAAAGCGTATGAACTTATGTTGAACCCTTTCTAATCTACTAGCATGACAATAATAAATTGGATTCCATATAAAAGCACCATACTCAAGCTTTGAACGAACGAGAGTAATATAAAGAAGTTTCCTGGTATAAGGATTTTTAAAATCTCTCGCATATCGGCGCAAAAAAGCCAGATTACTGTACACCTTAGGAAGAACATACATACTGTACACCTTAGGAAGAACATAACTCAAATGATTCCTAAAGGTAAAACGGCTATCGAACACAACTCCAAGATCAACGTAATCATTCACTGATTTAAGTTGGTGATTAAGGATGTAATAACATGACTGTCGAAATTCTGACGATTTGGAAATAGACATATAAAAGCATTTACTAATATTCAATGAGAGTTTATTCCTCCCACTCCATTCGACTAGGTTATTTATGTCCTGTTGCAAGAGATGAGAATCAGCCTCACTGGTAATACAACGAAAAAGCTTCAAATCATCAGCATAAAGTAGAAATTTCGACGTTGTAAAACACGAGCCAATATCATTAATGAAAAGCAAAAATAGCATTGGACCCAAAATACTACCCTGTGGTACTCCAGAGGACGCTGTAAATGGGACCGACTTGCAGTTTTCAATTTCAACAAATAACAACCGGTTAGACAGATAAGATTTTAGCCATTCCAAAAAACCCGAATGGAATCCAATGCGTTGCAGTTTATGAATTAAAATATTATGCGATACCCTATCGAATGCTTTCGAAAAATCTGTGTATATTGTATCAATTCGAAAACCGGAATTAAGTCCAGAGATACAATATTGCGAAAAAACCGCTAGATTACTTACAGTAGAGCGCCCTCTAACAAATCCATGTTGGTTTGGTTCTAAAATAGATTTTGTAGCAAAGTATAATTTATCTTTCACCACTTGCTCGAAAAGCTTCGAAAAAACTGTTAATTTAGATATTGGCCTATAATTACGTATATCATTCTTGCTACCAGATTTGAAAATCGGAGTAATGGAAGCAACCTTCCACCGATCTATGAACACACCTGAAGAAAGAGATAGGTTAATAATCAGACAAATTGGTGCACAAAGAATAAATTTACATTGCTTTAAGAAATAAGAGCATAATCCATCTGCATCAATTTTTAGAGAGGTCTTAATGGCATTAATACCATTAACAACATCCAATTCAGTCACTGACAAAGCTCCAAAGTCCACGGATTGTGCATAGCTATTACAAACAGGCAAACAAACAGGATCGTCGTCCACTATAAAATTTGATTTAAAAAAGTCTGCAAAGAGGTTTACAGACTCCGCTAATGATTGAGAATGCGCTGCATTAAATTTCATGCATGTTGGAATATTAGTAGAACCCTTTTTGGAACGTACATATTTCCAAAAAGCTTTGGGATTTTCTTTAAGTTCAGATTCAAATCTACGGATGTATTGATTGTATAAGAATTTATCAAGAACATTGAACTGTTTCATGAAATATATGTATTTCTCTTTCAAATCTAAATTACTATTTTGAACTTTGTAGAGTTTATAATACTTATTTCTTTGGTTTTTAAGTTTTTTCCGAGTTTTGTTGTACCAAGGTAACTTATGAATCATAGGACGACCAACGGCGAGATTTTTTGAAAAAACATCATGAATTTTTAACAAAAACATTTCAAAACATAAGCAAACATCGCTAGTATTAAGAGCATTATCCCAACTAATTTCATTTAAGGCAACATCTAACTTATCAAAGTCCGCATTACGAAACTTGTAAGTAAGAGAATTATCCTTTTGAATTTCAACAGCATTAAAAAATTCTAAAATTACTACAAGAGGCACATGGTGCTTATCAGTTTTACTAATTGGGAATTGACATTCAAAAAGTTTAAATATTGTATTTTCATCAATAAATACAAGGTCCAACATTTTACATAATTTATTAAGTAAAGTGTTTATTTGAATTAAATTAAGACTAAGTAAGCTATCTAAGAAGTGAATTTCATATGATTTATTAACATTAGTTGGTCCAACCACCAAATTTTTTTTTTTTTTAAATTTAAAAAAAAATTTTTTTTTAAATTTCTAATTTGGGGTAAATTTTTATAAAATTTAATGAGCCTAAATGAACGCTATGATAACGAACTGTCATCTGCCAAAATTAGCACATAAATCTGGCATTAATTTTTACATATTGAATTTCAGATCCATTGAAAGGGGGAGCTTTTCAAAAAACGTGAAGCTGCACCCCCCACTTTGAAATTGAAAAAAAAGTCTTAAAAATTCAAAAAACAAAAAAAATCTTTTTGGCAGATGACAGTTCGTTATCATAGCGTTCATTTAGGCTTATTAAATTTTATAAAAATTTACCCCAAATTAGAAATTTAAAAAAAAATTTTTTTTTAAATTAAAAAAAAATATTTGGTGGTTGGACGAAATTAGCACATAAATCTGGCATTAATTTTTACATATTGAATTTCAGATCCATTTAAAGGGGGAGTTTTTCAAAAAACGTGAAGCTGCACCCCCCACTTTGAAATTGAAAAAAAAGTCTTAAAAATTCAAAAAACAAAAAAAAATCTTTTTGGTAGGACAGTTCGTTATCATAGTGTTCATTTAGGCTTATTAAATTTTATAAAAATTTACCCCAAATTTGAAATTAAAAAAAATTTTTTTTTTTTTAATTAAAAAAAAAAAATTTGGTGGTTGGACGAAATTAGCACATAAATCTGGAATTAATTTTTACATATTGAATTTCAGATCCATTGAAAGGGGGGGTTTTTCAAAAAACGTGAAGCTGCACCCCCCACTTTGAATTGAAAAAAAAGTCTTAAAAATTCAAAAAAAAAAAAAATCCTTTCGGCAGATGACAGTTCGTTATCATAGCGTTCATTTAGGCTTATTAAATTTTATAAAAATTTACCCCAAATTAGAAATTTAAAAAAAATTTTTTTTAAAAATTAAAAAAAAAAAAATTGGTGGTTGGACGAAATTAGCACATAAATCTGGCATTCATTTTTGCATATTGAATTTTCGATCCGTTGAGGGGGGGGTGCAGCTTCACGTGACATTTGACATATAAAAAAACCCCTTAAAATTGGAGCACAAAATTTTTTTTTTTGGAACAAATTAGCACAAAATTCCTGGCCTATTGCCTATTAATTTTCAAATCCATCGAATGGGGGGTCCAGCTTCACTGGGCTCTGATTTTGCTGTGTTCATGTCCATAAACAAATTTATCTATTTTTAACACGCTTTTATTAGCTTCACCTGTAAGTATGTATGTATGTATGTATGTATGTAACTTCTGCCCATCCTAAAAGTTGCAAACGTTTAACTCAATCGTTATTTTTTTGAAACATTCACTTTACTTTTATTGTGTTCTCTCCTCTATTATTTCTATTCACCTCCGGATTCGAAACGTGACATCAACATGGGATTCAACCCAACGACATCATATAATGAGATTCAACATTATACTCTATGCTTCATTGTGGCTTTTATGTTACCTCTCTTCAAAATAGCCTCTATGAATTTCATTCAATTCACTCCCGTATGCAAGCCAATAACAGAGAACGTAGATGAACAGAGAAGTTGCAACTACGAATAATCGTGGAAGCCAGAGACCCAACAAAATTCTGTTAGTGCATCTGGTGAATAAAAAATTTTAATTCAACACAGCTGGCTTTTAAAATAACAGAAGTAGAGCGAGTTCGTCTGTAGAAAGGAATATTATATTAAATTTCTGCACATCTGCTGATATGGCTCATTATTGTTCCCATACACCAATTCCACTAATTTCCCAAAACCGCTGGTGTTTTAACTATTTTCTTATCGAATTTGAATTATAAATAAATTAAAAATTTAAAAAAATCAATTAAAATTAATTTCAATTTGACTTTACTGGGACTCGAACCTGCGCATCAATGCATTTTCTGTATTAAAAACCATACAACAATGCATCAGTTTGCTACAACCGGTGAGTTTTTTACAATTTCCACATCGATTTTTTAATTATTTTAAAATTTTCGAAATTTTGAAAATGTAAAAACATTTTGTTGTCCATTTCATCTTGTTGATGGCCAACCCATCAACCTCGTTGATGAGCAACGATCAACCATCTCTATGCCTATGCCAATGAAATTTAATTGTCACCCTCTCTGAACAAATAGATGATGCATCAATACATATGTACATACATATGTACATCTATTGAGCAATAATAAATTGGTGGCTGTGTCAAAATCCTCACCATTCATCTTGGTGTATCGGGGCACAGCAGCTGCTAGACTCTGATGACTGATCAACGAAAATCCTACTGTCCCCCAAACATATCAAAAAACAACAATAACAATATTGTTGTGTACACAAAAGCATCTATTCAATTATAATTTTTTAATACAGAAAGATATGCACATAGAGGCGCAGGTTCGAGTCCCAGAAAAGTCAAATTGAAACTAATTTAAATTGATTTTTTTTAATTCTTAAATTTATTTATAATTGAAATTCGATAAGAAAATTTTAGATTACTTTGCTGTTTTAGGAATTTGGTGCATTGGTGAAATCGGTGTATGTGAATAAAACTAAGAATATCAGCAGATGTGCACAAATGTAAAGTAACATTCCATTCTACATCGCGCTGCTAATTTTTTCAACTTTTCTCTCAAATCTGTAATTCACCATCTTTCAACTCTGGTAACATTAACAGGATGCAATAAGCAAAAGCAGAAAAGATGCAAAGACACAACTAATTGCTGGAAGTAAAATGAAATCCCCCAAATCGCGTTGCTTTGCTTAACTATACAAGCAAACACGGCTCATCTGAAAACTGAAGCGAATGAATCGTGTTCTCGTTTTTTACTCGGCTGGCCGAGTTTGCTAATTTCCTTTTCGTTAGCAAAAGCAAATGCAGCAAAAGTAGCACTTATACCAGGGTTACCGAACTTGGTAATTACCAAAATAGGTTATTTTTTCGCTGTTGGTTTCTTGGTAACTTTCACATCTGTTTGGTAATTTTTATTTTCAAGAAGTTGTTTTCTATTTTTGGTATACAAGAAAAATATGGAAGTGATTACACTGGTCGACAAGTTTTTGTTACGGAAATAAAATTCTACTTTTCTAAAGGATTTCGGTGCGCTGAATCCGAATCTGAAGTCAGATTTTCTGTAATACGTACAGTTTTTTAGATATTCATGCCCAAAGAGGCGAAAAACACGTTTTTTGGCTATATTCACTGCTCAATATCTTTTAAATTACTTACTTATTTTAAAAATTGCTTAAAGCTATTGAAAACGCTGACATTTGTCTGTAGTAGTTTTCCTATGTTGCTCTTGGTTTTGAATGCAGCGTTGATGTTGTACTTTTTAAATACTTTGGCCAATTTGTATGACGTCAGTCCAGTGTATGTTAAGGCCGTCCATGTTTTTTCTTCTCTTTCTTTGTCATCCGATTTTCTTGAGGTAAAGTTTTTCTGTATTCCTTTTATTAGACCTCTTGTATATCCGTTAGAGATGAGCGAAACTGCGATTTTTCGATATCTGTGATTTCGGTGATTGCTATTTTTAAATCACTGTGATTTTAAACTGCTATTGCGATTGCATGGACTGGTATAAAATCATCAGTTACCGGTAGCGATTAATTTTGCGTTTTCTGAGCGATATAACCTGTCTTTATTTTATGTTAACAAAATGATAGCAATAACAACGTATTCCGCAGTAATATCGTTGTTTGTAAATATTTTTCAAAGACAAATTGTAAATTCAATAATTTTTTTTTCTTATATTTCTATATATGTACGTATGTGGTCTGCTCAAAAGTGTAAACAAAAAGAAATTTATAATGCTTTTGCGATTGCGATTCACATAGGTGAACTGCTTACTTGCTACATCGATAGCAGTTGCCTATAAGTAGTGAACTGCTATTTTGAAAAAGTGATCGCAATTGCGATTTGTGATTTTTTATTCACAGTGAAAAAATCACCGTTTGCGATATATCGCTCATCACTAATATCCGTTGTTCTCCGCTATTGTGTATATTGTGTTGAGTTCTTTGCTGTAAGCCCCTTTTTCTAATGGAGTGCGTTCGAGTCGCGTTATTAATTGTCTGAATGCGGCGTTTTTGTGTTGCTGAGGATGGTTCGAGGTACTGTGTATTATTGTATCCGTAGCTGTAGGTTTCCTGTATATTTCGTATGCAAATTTGTCGGTCCCTTTGTTTATACTTATTGTTAGGTCCAAGTAATTTATTTTCCCTTCTTTCTCTGTGTCCATAGTAAATTTTATATTTCTGTGTTGATTGTTGAGGTAGTTCAGTATTTGTTCCTCTTTGTTTCCCGATATGAGGCAGATGATGTCGTCCACATATCTCGCGTAAAACTTTACTCCTAGATTTGTTGTCAGTTCCTCCATGAATTTTCCTTCTAAGTCTTGCATAAATGCCTCCATTAATATTGCTGAAGTGGGGTTCCCCATTCCGAGTCCATTAGTTTGTCTATATAATTTGTTGTTAAACTTGAAATAATATTGGTCCAATGTCGTTTTTAAAGCGCTAATGGTCTCTTTTGTACTGTCTTTATACGTTTTTTCTGCTAATATTTTTTCTATAATTTTTACAGTTTCTGTCGTTGGTATCGATGGATATAGATCCTTAACATCAAACGATACCAGTTTCGGGTTCTTGGGTATGTTTAAGTCCTTCATTTTTTCAACTAGTTCCGTCGTGTTTTTAATTATGTACTTGTTGCTCAGTTCTAGTTTTTCGGTTAGTAGGGTTTTCAAGTGTTTAGAGAGTCTGTATCCGGGTGCTGATTTGTGGTTTATGATTGGTCTCATAGGTGTTCCTGTCTTATGTATTTTCGGCAATGCAATTAATGACGGAGCGAATGGATTCATCGATGTCAAGGAGTAGGTTCTTTGTTCGTCAATTATAGTTCTCGATTGTTTTACCGTTTGTTTTATTGATTTTTGGTAGTCCTCTGTCGGGTCTTTTCTAACTTGTCGACACTTCATGTCTTTAATCAGATTCTCCGTTTTTTCTGTGTACTCCTGTTCATACATCAATACCGTCGTATTACCTTTGTCCGCTTTCGTCGCTATTATTTTGTTGTCTTTTAGTTTTCGTTTCAAATTCTTGATAGTTTTGTCCTCGTTTGTTGTTTCTGTTTTCTGCGACGATTTGATGTCTTTTTCTATTATGTGTCTGCATATGTGCCGTGCATGGTCCTGCTCTTCTTTTGGTATTAGAGATATCGCCATTTCCGTATCAACAATGGTGTTCTCTATGTCTCTTTTCTTGTTATAGCTGCTTATGTTATGTTTTAGTCCTTTTTGTAGTAAGTTTTTTTCTGTGCAATTTATTGTAAGATTAGTCAAATTAACTAGTCTTGGGTAGAACAACGTTTCGTTTTGCTGCGGGCTTCTATTCTTGTTTTGTTTTTTGTCAAGTTCGAGAAGTTTTTTGTTCAGTGTTTTGTATTTCTGTTTTATAATCCGTTTTGTCTCCTCGCTCAATGTATCCAGTGCTTCCAGTAGAGGGACAACTGGGATAATATTCAAAAGTTCCAGATGGATGTCCAGTAGTTCCTTGTTTACGCGCTCTTTCTTCGCATGCAGACTCTTGATCTCGCTTCTAAGAATGTTGGTTTCCGCTTTCCTCAAAATCTTTTTTCCGATCTCGCTGCTTGATTTTTTCTTAATTTGAGCGTATTTTGGTGTCACCTTCCTTTCAAGGCATTGCTGGTTGAACCATATGGCTGCTTTCGTGTTTCTTATTTTTTGTAGCCGTTGTTTGTAAGCCGCCAATAGAGTGTATGTCCGTATTTGATGTGCCTGACTGGCATCCTTAATTTCTTTTTTGTTGTTTGCTTCTCCGACAGGGTAGGATTGCGATGTATTGCGGAACGAATTTCCGTCATCCCTTGTCAAGTTTGATTTGGTTATAAACCGGTTTCGGCTATGTGCCATCTTCAGTATCTTGTTTCGTTCTGAGTTAATCTCGTTGGTTCGCTAGTATTTATAGTCGTTAATGTCCGTTATTTTGTCCTCGTTAATTGATCATGGGCTACGTGTGTGTGTACGTGCGCGGTCAGGTATGCTAGTCTTGTTACCTGCGGTTCCTTCATTATCGTATGTATGCGTGCACAGTGCTTTGCCTTAATTCTTATGTGGTTTAGGTAGGTAAAAGTCTGTTATTGTTTTCTTTTGTGAAGTTTTATTTCTGTCATTAGTATATTTGCTGTCCTTTTTTTGGTATATTAGCCTGAGTGGCTCAAATAGTGTGTCCGAAGCTGTGTTTATTTGTTCGTTTATAATTTCCCCCCTGAACGTTTTCTGTTTGTATATTTCCATGTTCTCTAGTATGTTTAGTCGTTTTCCTTTGTATTCGACGTGGAGGATTTTGGCTGTGCTCCAACGAAGATAGGAAAAGCAGCCAAAATCCTCCACGTCGAATACAAAGGAAAACGACTAAACATACTAGAGAACATGGAAATATACAAACAGAAAACGTTCAGGGGGGAAATTATAAACGAACAAATAAACACAGCTTCGGACACACTATTTGAGCCACTCAGGCTAATATACCAAAAAAAGGACAGCAAATATACTAATGACAGAAATAAAACTTCACAAAAGAAAACAATAACAGACTTTTACCTACCTAAACCACATAAGAATTAATGTTATGTTCAGACACAACCTTAATTGAACATTAAGAGCCTTCATTCAATTTTCAAGCCCAATGATTCTCAATTTACCATACAAAAATTGACCAAGTTAATGCTTCATTAGAAATTAATGAGTTGTTAATGAAGAACAATTCTGCATGCAACCCTGTTAAAAGGTTTGTTTCATAAGTAAAATGAAATGTCATGAAAAGAGAAATGTGATTAGCGTCAGTGTCCACTAAACAGGTTGGTTCGTCAGATCAGCTGCATTCTTGTTCTTCTTCATCACCTATCAAATTTGTTTTTATTTCTGCTTATTTTATACATGCATTCGTGTTTACGATTGGTAAAAATTGTGAGATGAATGTCAAATTATTTCGTCCTCCTTGCAATTTTGACATTTAGGTCACGAGAGTTTGATATTCAGCTCACGGCGTGTATGTGTGTATATATCTTGAGCCGACCTGTTAAATGGGCCAAGTAAATTAAATATGTCTGAACACCAAATCTAAAGATGTTCAATCAACCCCAATTGACTTAATTAATTTTTATGTCTGAACATGATATAAGGCAAAGCACTGTGCACGCATACATACGATAATGAAGGAACCGCAGGTAACAAGACTAGCATACCTGACCGCGCACGTACACACACACGTAGCCCATGATCAATTAACGAGGACAAAATAACGGACATTAACGACTATAAATACTAGCGAACCAACGATATTAACTCAGAACGAAACAAGATACTGAAGATGGCACATAGCCGAAACCGGTTTATAACCAAATCAAACTTGACAAGGGATGACGGAAATTCGTTCCGCAATACATCGCTATTATTTATTGTTAATTTGTTTCGGTTACATTTGGGACATTTTCACATTAGAGCGCTGTCACATTACTCGGATCTGCCTTGCTTCCAGGTCATTTGACGTTTGACATACAAGTAAGTATAATGTTAGTTTTCCAGGCAAAGCCTATGGGAAAGAATTTGGGGAAGTCACTAGATTATAAAATCTATTAAGGAGAAAACCCGACTTCAAAAAATTTTCCGTTGCGTCACTTTATGGTTTAGGATGCGATTTATTTACCTATTACATATTAAAGAAAGTAAGACTTGGTCTAAATTCCACAAAAATAAGTAGACGTAGTTGACTCGATGTGCGTACATATACATATACAAAGATATATTTATGTTCAACCTAATTTATAATGTTATGGATATATGTACCTTCATAAATATGCGTGTGCATATCTTCATACCATACGAAACTAGCATTTGCAAAATTTGTAATTTAAAAATTCTGCACGAAAAGTAGCACTTCAAAATTTTGCCTGACGAAAAGTTGCAATAATTTTATATGGAATTCGTCAGCCAGAAGTCGAAAATGCTACTTTTCCAAAAATTTAAAGTGCTAGTTTTCGTCAGACACAAAAAAATCGGTTGGTAGTTTTCTTATGAATATTTTTTTTGTTCAAACAGTATTGAATTTTTCCTTTGATCTCCTTGTTTTTATTTCAAATAAGTAAATAAACCAATTTTTTTTAATTCATTTTGTTTTATCTGGCAACCCTAATCATTACTGATGGCGGCTATGCTACTACTTGTATAGTTGTATCATGGACCACATGCATTTCAATTGGCACTTTCACATTAGTGTTGCATACATGAAATCGGATCGGGTTAATTTCGGTATACCGCAACGCAGTAAGACCGGTCAGTAAAATATAAGGAATTACCTACTGCAAACATTTTTACGGCGTAATAAAAGAAGAAGAAGAAAGTCAGTAAAAAACTCCTTTCTGCTACAAATGAAGCAAACTATAATGTCTTCGCTAGAGGAATTGAATTTTAACATCCTTATTCATAAAAAAATATCAAAATGCAATAAATATATTTAATTAATAAACCCGGCCACGCGATGCTGTGCCTTTCAATTACACTGTGTGACAATTTGAGGGTGGAATACCACTTATTATCATATTTCACAATTTCTTTGATTACCATTTTAAATTTGACTTACCCTTAAAAATCGCAGAATATTTATCGGCTTTAATCCCATAGATTCTTATTACCAAAATATAAAATGAAACATCTATCTATATCAGACCTGTTAAATTCCGATTAGGATTAGTAATCAAATAAATTGTTTTGTTTTTTAATTGGTAATCATTATTTCAATTCCTTTGCAGAAAAAAAAGTAATTTTAATGATTACCATTAAAAAAAATAAAAAAAAATCAAAAATAATCATAAAAAATCAAAAATCAAAAATAATCAAAATAAATTTTTTTGATTGTTTTTGATTATTTTTGATTTTTTATGATTATTTTTGACTTTTTTTTATTTTTTATGATTTTTTTTGATTTTTTTTCATTTTGTTTGATTTTTTTCAATATTGTTGTAAAGAAATTTGGATATGCATGCACATAGGTATTCAGGTAGGCATGCATGTTTGGTCAGAGAGGCATAAAGTTTGTTTGCACAAATGTATGTGAACGCATATTAAAGTACGTAACCCTGCAGTAAATATGGGGACAGGTGTATCCAAGTCATTGTGTATTCTACAGCGACAACTGCACTAATTAAAATGTCAACAAATTTAGAAGTACAAAATTTGTATAGACCTTGGCTCGTTCGAAGTTTTTCGTACTAGATACGGATACAAACCCTTCCTACACCTGGGGAAGATTCATTTCTAGGTTCAGTATAAGGACCGGGAAGAGCGAATAAAGAATTCTGATTAAGACAGAGATTTTCTTTACGTAAATCTATTTGCGACATAGCAAATCGTCTACTGCTTTATTATGAAGTAGGCATGCGAAGACGAATACAAATTCCCAAATAATCCTATTTGAGGAACAATGTCGGAACGTAAGTACGTAATATTTCTGCTTTTTAAAAGAATACAATAGGGCAATAACTAGGGCTGAAACGGTATGGCGTATGATGAACAATAAATACAACTTATATGAAATTAAGAATTTTTCCTTTTTTGAAAAAATTGATGAAGTGTGAAACAGACAAAGGAAATACAACTGTGCTAATGGAGGAAGAGGAATACACCGCAAAAACAGGTCAACTAATCAAAGAAATGGGCTGCCGAGTGATGAGAAAAGACCCAACGGAAGAATACCAAATGGCAATAAAGCGTGCAATAAAACAAGCGAAAAATATAAGAGACAGCAAAGTAGCCTACACTCTCACAGCAATGAATCCATCTGCCCCATCACTGATCGCACGGCGAACTTTTTTTTGCGATACGCTCTAATGTACATACATACATACGTATATTTTAAAGTAAAACTCCAAGCCAGGGATGGGCGGTTTTGAATAAATTTTTATTCAAATAAAAAATAAATTTTTATTCTTCATTCTCATATCCTTGAATAAAGAATAAATTTTTATTCTTCATTCCGGCGCGCTTGAATAAAGAATAATTTTTTATTCTTTATTCTGATACCCTTGAATAAAGAATAAAAATTTATTCTTCATTCTGATACCCTTGAATAAAAAATAAATTTTTATTCTTCATTTTGGTGCCCTTGAATAAAGATTAATTTTTTATTCTTCATTTTGATACCCTTGAATTAAGAATAAAAATTTATTCTTCATTCTGATGCCCTTGAATAAAGAATAATTTTTTATTCTTCATCCGAAATTGGTTGAATAAAAAATTAAATTTTATTTTTCATTCAGATAATTTTGAATAAAGAATAAATTTTTATTCACGTTATTCAAATTATTCTTGCAGGTCACACAAGTAAATGATTTTGCGAATATTTTTCTGAATACGAACCAAGTATTTTCCCGAGCCCCAACCGAATATTTTTCCGAATAATTTCCCGAATCCGAACCCAAATACTCAACCGAATATTTTTCTGAATCCGAACCGAATATTTTACCGAATACTTTCCCGAATCCGAACCGAATATTCTCCCAAATCCGAAACCGAATACTTTCCCGATTCCGAACCGAATACTTTCCCGATTCTGAACCGAATACTCTTCCGGGTCCGAACCGAATACTTTTACGAGTTCGAACCGAATACTTTTCCGGGTCCGAACCAAATACTTTTCCGGGTTCGAACCGAATACTTTTCCGAGTTCGAACCGAATACTTTTCCGGGTCCGAACCAAATACTTTTCCGAGTTCGAACCGAATACTTTTCCGGGTCCGAACCGAATACTTTTCCAAAACCGAACCGAATACTTTTCAGAGTCCGAACCGATTACTGCACCGAGTCCGGGACATATGTGTGTATAAGCAAAAGAAGTATGTAGTTTCTTGTTGTCCACGGTAGGCAGGAAGCGACGATAGGTTGCATGAAAATGTCGAGAAAAAAGGAAAGTGGGGTTGTGTTATGTGATGTTTATAGATGAAACATCCGTTGAAATTAAAATCCGAGCTGCTCCTTTTTCAAGGATATCCACATTTTTTGTTTTTTTTGAAAGGATCAAATATTGAGGAAATCGAATATTCGCCACCGTCCAAATTTTTCCGATTTCAATACATTATTTGGTCGCTAAGGGATACAAAAAAAGGTATTAAAAAGAAAACAGGACACCTGTAGTGGAAAAATCCAATGTGAACAGGACCTAAAGGATAACCACTGAAATATAAAATAACACAAAAAGTACCCACTTTAATTTGCGTATAACTCCTAAAATGTTAACTCTACGTGAAAATTTCTTATTATATGTTTCATTCAGAATAAATAAAGAAATATTTCTTTAACATACAATTTTGATGTACCTGCAGTGCTTAATGTACTTTTGTGCATCTAAAGTGAAAATTTCAAAAAAAAAGTACGTTTTTTTTATGGTGCTACTTTAAGTTCAAATATTTTTCTAGTTTATGTAAATATTTTAATCTAATGATCCAACTCTCATTCCTACATATCTCTACGTTAATACTAAAAAAGAGTTAGAGCTGAGATACGCGCTAGCTGTGCACGGTGGGCGGGAAGCAACAATAGGTTGCATGGGAATATCGTAAAAACGATGGCCCAACGAATATGTGCCTAGCTGTGTGCTGGTACTAATTTTCGTTTAAGAAAAATGTTGGAGATTTTATTCACGCTTGCTGTGTGTTTATGAAGTATATTAGAATATCATTTTACGTAAGTGTTTAGCCGGCGATCGTTTTTTCGATATTTTCATGCAACCTATTGTTGCTTACCGCCCACCGTGCACAGCTAGCGCGTATTTCAGCTCTAATTCTTTTTAATATTAACGTATAGATATGTAAGAATGAGAATTGGATCATTAGATTAAAATATTTACATAAACTAGAAAAATATTTGAACTTAAAATAGCACCATAAAAAAAACGTACTTTTTTTGAAATTTTCACTTTAGATGGACCAAAGTGCATTAACCACTGCAGGTACATCAAAATTGTATATCAAAGAAATATTCCTTTATTTATTCTGAATGAAACATATTATAAGGAATTTTCACGTAGAGTTAACATGTTAGGAGTTATACGCAAATTAAAGTGGGTACTTTTTGTGTTATTTTATATTTCAGTGGTTATCCTTTAGGTCCTGTTCACATTGGATTTTTCCACTACAGGTGTCCATTTTTCTTTTTAATACCTTTTTTTGTATCCCTTAGCGACCAAATAATGTATTGAAATCGGAAAAATTTGGACGGTGGCGAATTTTCGATTTTCTCAATATTTGATCCTTTCAAAAAAAACAAAAAATGTGGATATCCTTGAAAAAGGAGCAGCTCGGATTTTAATTTCAACGGATGTTCCATCTATAAACATCACATAACACAACCCCACTTTCCTTTTTTCTCGAAATTTTCATGCAACCTATCGTCGCTTCCTGCCTACCGTGTGTCATTATGTTCTGGTCATCGGTTTTTAATGAAATTTGGCGCCGTTCTATTCAAATACAAGGACATTTTCATTTTTACCATAACTTCGTTAATTACAGAGCCAGCGGGTCCCGGACTCGGTATAGTAATCGGTTCGGACTCTGAAAAGTATTCGGTTCGGTTTTGGTAAAGTATTCAGTTCGGACCCGGAAAAGCATTCGGTTCGAACTCGGAAAAGTATTCGGTTCGAACCCGGAAAAGTATTCGGTTCGAACTCGGAAAAGTATTCGGTTCGAACCCGGAAAAGTATTCGGTTCAGACTCGGGAAAGTATTCGGTTCGGAATCGGGAAAGTATTCGGTTTCGCATTTGGGAGAATATTCGGTTCGGATTCGGGAAAGTATTCGGTAAAATATTCGGTTCGGATTCAGAAAAATATTCGGTTGAGTATTTGGGTTCGGATTCGGGAAAGTATTCGGAAATATATTCGGTTGGGGCTCGGGAAAATACTTGGTTCGTATTCAGAAAAATATTCGCAAAATCATTTACTTGTGTGACCTGCAAGAATAATTTGAATAACGTGAATAAAAATTTATTCTTTATTCAAAGTTATCTGAATGAAAAATAAAATTTTATTTTTTATTCAACCAATTTCGGATGAAGAATAAAAAATTATTCTTTATTCAAGGGCATCAGAATGAAGAATAAAAATTTATTTTTTATTCAAGGGTATCAGAATGAAGAATAAATTTTTATTCTTTATTCAAGGGTATCAAAATGAAGAATAAAAAATTATTCTTTATTCAAGGGCACCAAAATGAAAAATAAAAATTTATTTTTTATTCAAGGGTAGAATAAATTTGTATTCTTTATTCAAGGGTATGAGAATAAGGAATAAAAAATTATTCTTTATTCAAGGGCGCCGGAATGAAGAATAAAAATTTATTCTTTATTCAAGGATATGAGAATGAAGAATAAAAATTTATTTTTATTATTTCGTTATTGAATTATTCAAATTTTGAATAATGCCCATCCCTGCTCCAAGCACATTTGATTGACTAACATAGAGTACAATTATAAAAAAGTTTTTATACCCTTCTTTTTATACTCATATAAAATGGTGTTATAACTTTGAGCGGAAATGAAGAAGGAGGCATGACAGATCCACCAAAATATAACCGCTATGATGAGGATCATAAGCTGAGTCGTTAAAGCCATGCCCATCAGTCCGTCTGTATAAACTAATCCCTCATTTTTTGAGATATCTACTTGAAATTTGGTACTTGGGTGACTTCTTAAGAGAAATTGGACCACTATAACATATAGGTCCCATACAACGGATTGTTCAGATGTAGACATTTTGGACTATAACATCTCCATAAATAACACACATAATTCACCGTATAAATTAATGAAAATGAGACTATGTATCGCTTTTTTTCCTCATTCATGAATGTCATAAAGTCTCGATACAGTCGAAGACAGCCGCAATATTAGTTGCTTTTCATTGTATACCTAACTACGAGAACTTCTGTATTAAAGCCCAATTTATGAGTTAGTACAACAGCGAATGTTACACTAAAATGTTTGATTTGGCCACTTTAAACAATTTTTCATAAAGATAAATAATTTGATATAAACGTGCATCGTACCATATACGGTCAATGACAAATTAACAATAATTCCAAGCTTGTAAGATATGCATAAATGTGTATGCCTCTCTGCACAAATATACGAGGAGGAAGCATATAGAGCCTTTATCCTGTTAGTGTGGGACTTTAACCGCACTACACCACCTACGCTCATCGTATCGAACCCCCCGGTACTACCATCAAGCTACCGTCGTGAGTCTGCCTTAAAAGGCTATATACATACCTGCATACGTACAAATGTGCATATTTCTTTAAACGATATTGATAAAAATTAAAAAAAAAATTAAAAAAAATCATAAAAAATCAAAAAAAAATCAAAAAAATCATAAATAATCAAAAACAATCAAAATAATTTTTTTTGATTATTTTTGATTATTTTTGATTTTTTATGATTATTTTTCTTTTTTTTTTGATTTTTTTATAATTTTTTTTGATTTTTTTTAATGGTAATTGCAAAATAATCATTAAAATTTGAAAACAATGGGTAATCAATCATTACACAGTTTGTTGAAAAAACAGACAGTTGAAAAAATAATCAATCAAGCCGGTAATCATTACGATTAATAATCATTATTTAACAGGTTTGATCTATATATTAATACGCTAACATGAATTTTGTTCGCGACCTTTTGGCGATTCTACTGAACCGATTTTAAAAGTTAGACCGTCATTAGAAAGGGAATTCCCTAGAATAGGTCCATTTTGATTTTCATTAAAATCGGTTGGAAAATACGTGCACAATCGCCGTTGGAAAATTTCTGTGTAATTGTTGTTGCAGAAAATTCCTATGTTATTGTTATTGCAAAGCACAACTTTACCTATAATAATTCCTATATCATATTTTGTTGCCGTCTTTTAGGCGTAATAAATGGGCTGTGTCCAAACTAAAACAAAAGAAAAACCAGTGCCATCCAAACTAAGGTAAACAAATAATTTTGTAGGAAAAATTTTAATTAATTAAAAATGGGAAAGACCACTAGGTCTATTGAAATCGAAGGATATCGCTCGGTTTTAGAGACTGAATGTGCCCCTGACTTGGCCAAGGCAATCCCAGGAATCTTTCACGATTCCTTGCAATGGCATCGCACTCGACCAATATATGCTCTGTAGACTCATCTTATCTGTCACAGAAGCGACATAGACTGCTAGACAGGATACCTAGTCTATGCATATGCTTCCAAGCCTGCAGGTCCTGCGAGAATTCCTGTCAACATTCTCAATTTATTCTTAGAGAGGTTCCGAAGCCCTTTGAATATACTCGTGTTGTACCCCCCTATTAGTGCCTTTGCCTGCCGCTTTCCAATGGTTTGACGCCATTACTGTTCTCTTAGGTTCCTTTCCTCGTTCCTGAGCTCATTCCTGATAGTATGTCGGCCTACTGCTATGAATGGCTCAGGTCCTATTGGTTTGGAAGCCGCCGCCTGCCTGGCAAGGCCGTCCGCCTGCTCGTTGCCCTCTATGGCCTGGAACCTAGGGCAGTAGAATAGAGTTTCGAGTTGCCAGTTGCCAGTTTTTAAATTGATTGCACAATGAAATTAAAAAATTCACCACTTTTTGTACAAATTTGACAAAATTGGAAACTACGAAAATCTTTGGAGCCAGCTTCAACGACTTACTGAAGATCAGGAGCTTGATTTTAATATACAAAATTATTTATACCAAGACGCCTAACTATTTATATAATAGAATCTCATTTTTAAACGGTTTTATTTAGCTCACCCCGTTTGTTTTATTGTTGGGTCAAATTTAGTAATTCAAATTTCACCCTCTTCCTGTCAACCGATTAATCTGAAATTTTGTACGCATGTATAACCCCGATGACAATGCAATATTATGAAAAAAAAATTCCGATAGGTGGCGCGTGGGTCGCTATATTTACAAAAATCGCATTTATGGTCCGATTTGGCTGAAATTCGGAACATGTATTACTGCCTTGAAAAGAAATATTTTCTTTAAAAAAAAATTCCGCTAGGTGGCGCGTGGGTCGCTATATTTACAAAAATCGCATTTATGGTCCGATTTGGCTGAAATTCGGAACATGTATTACTACCTTGAAAAGAAATATTTTCGTAAAAAAAAAATTCCGCTAGGTGGCGCGTGGGTCGCTATATTTACAAAAATCGCATTTATGGTCCGATTTGGCTGAAATTCGGAACATGTATTACTACCTTGAAAGGAAATATTTTCCTAAAAAAAACTTCCGATAGGTGGCGCGTGGGTCGCTATATTTAGAAAAATCGCATTTATGGTCCGATTTGGCTGAAATTCGGAACATGTATTACTACCTTGAAAAGAAATATTTTCTTCAAAAAAAATTCCGCTAGGTGGAGCTGAGATCGGGGTAATTAAAACTGAAAATCCTATTTGCAGGGACTACGTATAGAGGCGTTGGACTGCAATAAACTAACGGGCAAGAAACCTTGCAATAATGAAGCACTAAATGAATTAAACAGAATGCGAAATAAAAACTAAAAACTAGAAAATAAAAATAGGTAAAAAAACTTTTTAAGTTAAACAGTTTTATGTTATACATACATTGCAATGCTTAAGATAAATGTACTAAAAACCAAAAAATAATAAAATAGATACAGTCGTGGGAATTATAAACATTTGCATAGACTAGACTAAAATAAAACCGTGGGGCACGTCAATTGTCTACAATCGTTGATTAAAATGTTTGTTTTGTAATGTTACACTATAATTAGGCAGTTGTTCAACCGACAACGATGGACGTGTGATAAGTAGGGCTAGAATGTGAAAAAAAGCGAGCAAGCTCGATTATAAGCGAGTTTTAGGGTTTCATAGTGGTGAGCGAGTAGTACTTTTATCACATGTTTTGTCGATTAAAGACAAACTACGAGCAGTGAAACGATTCCTCGTGTGAATGTCCAACCATAAACTAGTTGAAACATCTCTTTTATTAACATGGAGTGTATAACTATTGGAATTTCCATGAGCAAGAAAATAGTATGTAATTTCCTCACCGTCTGCGGGCCAACTGCCTAACGACGAATTAAACGATTCTTCTATCGCACATTAAGTCGATAATTTGTAGACAATTAACGTGCCCCACGATTTTATTTTAGTCTAGTCTATGCAAATGTTTATAATTCCCACGACTGTATCTATTTTATTATTTTTTGGTTTTTAGTACATTTATCTTAAGCATTGCAATGTATGTATAACATAAAACTGTTTAACTTAAAAAGTTTTTTTACCTATTTTTATTACGCTCTAATCGTGGAAAAAAAATAATTCAGCCAAGTTATAACTGTTCACTTTCTGAACGCCATTTTTTCATATACACTTCCAAACACCTTGCAGGATCTGAGTAGCGCGGTTAGGTTCAAGACCTCTTTGTTAAAGCACTTTGAAATACTATAACAAGGATACCTTTCCTTCTTCAAACTTAAGCATAAATAGTCCTCTTACTTTCTACCCTCTCTTCGTTTCTAGTTTACAATAATTATGGTTATAAATTATATTAATGTCAAATGTCAATTTATTTAACTTAAATTAACTTAATCTAATTTTTTATTGTAATTACTTAAAGATTTTCAAGAAATGTTTGCTATTCCAACCTAATACTATAATAACATTTAGTTTTCTTTAGTATTAGGGAAATAAATAAATAAATGAAATGAAATGAATACAGGCGGCGACATACTCGCTCGTTCACAATCTATATGCGAGGCGCATACATACACAGCTGGCACTCAAATCGTAGCAATTCGTGTGCATATGCATCAGTTATGCCGTTTTGATACAATCGTATCAAATGTGATACTTTTTAGGCCCAAGATACGTAGATAATTTTTATTTTGACGTAGAATAAATTTTCATACCTTTTTAATCAGCATCAAATAATTTTGATACAATTTAATCAAAATCAAAGAATATTAACCTATTCTTTTTCATTTTTAAGATTTTCTAAAAATTGTAACAACCTGTGTTTGTCGCGAAAAATATATAGTGTGAAAGTCTTGAGAATACCAAAAATGGGCATCATTTTATCAAACTGTATAGTAAGCATCACTGCCCATGGCAGGCATGAGCACGGCTCACTAACACAGGTTAACTAACTAAACAGCTGATTTTTAATTTCCACAGTATCCACAGAATTCACAAACAATTTACATTAAATAATCTTGATCCAGTGATGCCAAGTGTAGGGAAAAGAGGCTACATGTAGGGAAATTCGACCTCAGATTTGCAGTGTAGGGAAGAAAGGACAGATTTTAAAAATTTAGCTAAATGTAGGGAATTTTTGAAGACAAATATTTTCTTTTTCTTTGCAACGAATTCATTTTTTCTAAAAACCTAAAATTTTTTAATAGCTACAAACAAAATGTTTCATTATGGTAATGGCAGACCGAATTCGGCAATATTCCCTTCGATTCGCTTTAAGTTTTTGTCCATCAGAATGTCAAACTCAAAGTCAAATATTTCTTTGTTCGACATTTTTCTGTATTCTTCTGTACACGGCGAGTTAAAAACTAGAAGAAGAAGAAGTCAGCTGTTGTACTTTATTCTGATCTGGGAATATATTCTTCGACCTGCTTACAGGGCCTCAGGACAAACGTTCTTTTCGTTAGCTTCGCTTCTGGTCCACCCCCAACATTTTTTGCCTTAGCTTTGGGTTCGCTCTTAGCACCAAATTTCGCTTATATATTTTGGTTGTGGTGATCAGAGATGCGTTTGTGGACTTTTCTTACCAAACCAGTATAGGAAGTAAGTATATACGGAAATGTGGACGTGGTACCTATCATATAAAGTGAAATTTTCATGTTGTAATTGAAATTAAAAAATAGGGCTGGTCGAAATTCGACCACCGGGCGATTGTTGTTCAAATAAATGCGATAACAAAAAAAGTATTCACTGTCATCTTACAATGTGTATCAATACATGATGGGACCACATGAAATTTGTATTTCTCTTAGTCAAGGTATGATCATTTTAATGGGAAATGTCTGCCCCATATTTTTGTATATGAAAATATCTACATAAATACATGTATACATTATTTATTTATATTATATAAACATAAATAAACATACAAATTTCTATGTATGCATATGTGGCTTTTTGAATAAAAACTTGATTTCCATCAATTTTGTGCGTGTTTATTTCAATATAGAGAAAATACGCCGTAGGGAAATTTGTAGGGAAAAATTTCGTTCGCGTAGGGAAAAATAGGGAATTTTTTGGTATGCCGTAGGGATTTTTGGTCCAGGAATATTGGCATCACTGTCTTGATCAGTTCTTACGTGTTTTGTATATGGAGTTTTGAATTTTTTATGTTAACAATTATTTTAATAGCTTTTATGATTTTCTTGAATTAAATCAGGCATTTTCACAGCCTATACACGCGGTACAAGCTTTTTAGAGCTTTCACACCGACAGCCCCACACCGACCAGCGTTGCCACAGCCAAAATAAAAAATTTACCAAAAATTACAAAAAAAATTACCAAAAAATTACCATTTTCTTTATCTATATATATATATATATAAATCAAGCCTATTTCTTCTTCGCCGGCTTTCGTCCAAACGCGTGGAGGGATTTTGACCAAATTTACACACCGGCTGAATACCTTGCCCTAGATGGTTCATATGCATTTTTTTTTTCAAATTCGGAAGTTGGTTCCCGAGATATAGGTCAAAAGGTCAAAACGTGGATCCGAATTTCCCCTTAATATTTTTGGTCGATATTGGTATCAAATGAAAGGTATTGAGCAGGGAATTTACATAAAACAGCACTCATTGTGATTCCTAGGTCGGGTCTCCATATATGGGTCAAAACGTGGACCTGAATGACCCTCGAACATTTCTGAGTGATATTGGTATCAAATGAAAGGTCTTGATAAGGACTTCGACATAGAACTATTTTATTTGTGATGCCTAGGCCGGGTCCCCAAATATAGGTAAATCCGTGGACCCGGATGACCCTCGAATGTTTCTGGCCGATATAATAATAATAATAATACAATGGCGCTATTATAACTCTGACGAGTTTTATTACCGAGCTTCTCTCCCAATTCTAGGAGTGCTCCTTTTTTGTTTTTCCTACTAATTGGGTGGACCTACAGTTTTATGCCAGCTCCGAACGGCGAATGCATTTTTTGTGAGAAGCTTTTTCATGGCAGAAATACACTCGGAGGGTATGCCTTCCACTGCCGAGAGGAGACCGCTATTTTTAAAAACCCAATAATTGGGTTTTAATTAATTAGAAAATTTTTGTTTCTTGTTTGTCCGGACTGGGGTTAGAACCCGAGACCTCTGGTATATCAGGCGAGCACTCTACCCACTACACCACAGCGGCCAGTAACTAACTTACTTCAAAAGTTACACATTTTCTACTGGAAATCTACGGTTACAAAAGCACACAACCCCACCAACATACTGGTGACAAACGTCGACAAATTCACTGATGCTGGATGGTAGGTTTTAAAAAGAAAAAAAAACAAAAGAAAAATTAATCCAAGCGAAATGCAAGGTGGCGGTAGCCTAATGATTATGCCATTAGCGTACCAAACGAAAAATCTGGGGTTCGAATCTTGGCGGGCGCCCAGAAAAAAAGTAGTCTGAGGAAGAGATGTGGTGATCTCCGAAATATATTTAGGCATAACATCTCCCAAAAAAAAATTAAATGTTTAACACCAAAATTTTTCTCATATAATGGTGTATTAGCCCATGGTATGGAAAAATTACCAAACCGGAAAAAATTTTACCAAATTACCAAAATCGGTTTTAGAGAAAAAAAATTACCAATTTTGGTTAAAAATAACCAAAGTGCAACGCTGACACCGACACTACAGAACTCTTCGTGCACGAAAAGAAATTTTGCAAATTTCTGTTCAGTCAGCATTGAGCTCATAGTGTATAGCATACAGTGAAATGGCTCTGGGATGCGTAGTCGAAATTTGATAAAAAAAAAGACGATAAGTCATCGAAAAATATCAAAATCGGGGACAGATTGGTATGGCGGCGACTTCCGGGGGTACAGATTGGTATGGCGGCCGGATGTGGTTGTTGTAAGAAAAAGGACCATAATGACAAGGTCGTAGCAATCAAGACAGAAACGCAATTCCGGAATTGGGAATTGAAAAAAACCAATTCATAATTCCGAAAAGAATTTAAGGCTGAGTTCCTAAAACGCAATTCCCGGTGATAGCGTAAACGCCAGCTATTCCACGAATAAGGCACTCTGCACACGGAGCGTCCTGCTTTAGACGCGTATTAGATACTACAGACGAAAGCTGTACGCTTTGATGTCGCGCACGTATATTTCAATTGAGGGCTGCACACGAGTCGTCAGCTTCATGCATTCGTCAAAGTATGCTGGCTACATGTCGCTTGGCGTAAAGCAGTGCTGGTAGCTAGGCGTACTACGCTTAGAAAAGAGGAAGAAGAAGATGTTTGTTTACATTTTTCCACTTGGTGGAATTTATGAAAGCAGTAAAATTTTTGTAAAAAATCGGAAAAAATGAGGGTATAATTAAAGAAAATGGAAGATTCCGTAAAATTTTTTATCTTTTCTATTTAAAGCTTCGAAATTTAAAGCAAATACCGTATTATTAATTTGTTTGTTTGCTTTGTGCAGCGAAGTTTCATGTCGCTTCGTGTGCAGATCTTGAGGCGTAGAGAAATCGACGCTACATGAAATGTCTCGTACGCGTCTATGACGATACGCCTCGTGTGCAGAGTGCCTTACATGTGCAAGAATGTAAAATCAACAACCTACAAAACAGAAAGAAGAAGAGCAACTTCTATTGCTTTCACCATCGTTATTGGGCCATAACAGCAACCCTGAAATCAGCTGAGCACAGCTGTTCGACCTTTTTAACACACATCCCAGAGTCAAGTCACTTGTATCCATTCACAATGATTGAGCTGTTGAGCTAGCAGGTTGTGTTGCTCGAGCAGTCTCTGAATGCTTGTAAATGACTGTGTGTTGGGGGTGGTTTTTTTGTTTCGATTTTTTTACGTAATATTTTCATTAGGAATCGTGATTTTGCATTTCGTCTCATATTTTTTATTTTAATTTTTTTGTTTGTGGTTTTTTGTGAAGTTAAGAATAAAAATAATATCCATTTCCAATTTAAAAATTTTAATTTTCGACAATGATTGAGTTTCTTTTGGGTGTAACCAAGAGCTTTTGTGCTTTTAACACATGCACAATGTTTGAAAGTATTAGTGTGGTAATCCCTGAATTAAATTGAATTCGAAAAATTTAAAATGATACCTAACTATTCATTATCTTTATATTTTTATATTGGTAAATGTAATAAAAAAAACGATGTCACGTTGAAAACACGAAAGCAGCTTATTTTAATAATTTTAATTTTTTTCAAAAATTTTTCAGTGATACGAAAAAAAAAATTGTTATACGGGTTAAAAGCCCAAAAACAGCTTTTTTGATTAATTTAATTTTTTTTCCAAAAAATTTTCGGTGATACGAAAAAAAACCATGAAAGTATCAATTTTTGATATCAAATTTTTTGAGGCTGCGGCAATACTGATATGCATATATGTATGTATGCGAGTACTCGGCCGATTGTTCGCGACGGCATTGCGAGCGCACTAATGCGCGGAACACAATTGCGACGGATCAACGGATAACGGGCGACGGTCACCCGCTGTCAAAATTAAAACACACAGAAATGTATGTTGTTGCGCAGAATTGCGGCGGCAGCGGAAATTCCGCCGGCGGTCAA
Source organism: Urophora cardui (assembly GCA_960531455.1). Lineage (NCBI taxonomy): Eukaryota > Metazoa > Arthropoda > Insecta > Diptera > Tephritidae > Urophora > Urophora cardui. Next base: position 86,616,468 of record OY482671.1, on the reverse strand, counting down.
TTTTCCGGCGGTAAAATAATTAGATCCATTTCTATTTTTTCCGCCGGGTGAAATGATCAGAGTTGATTTTTTGCTGTCAATAGTAGGTCCCAAATAATTCATGGTCACACAACATCAAAATATGCTTCCTCTTCTTCGTCTACGTTGGTATGGTTGTTGTAACCTTTGACACAAGAATGCAAACGTTTGACATAAATCCATTTGCGACTACCATTATTTAGTGGATCCTGTATCAAAGGCAAAAAAGCCAAAAGAAGCGGGAACAAATAAATTTTGTAATTGTGCTGCTTCATATTCTCATAAATTGTCTTAAGATATAATTTTCAATTGGAAGCTGCTGCGTGCGTTAAAACAAATTTTGTAATTGTGCTGCTTCATATTCTCATAAATTGCCTTGAGATATAGTTTTCAATTGCACGTCTCAATTTCACCTGGAAGCTGCTGCGTTCGTTAAAATACACTGCATCATCCGACTCAAGTTGCATATTCCTAGTTTCCTACACAACTCCGGTTGCTTCGTTTAAAATCGATACAACTGCATTGGCATCACACGTTAACAAGAAGTCCATTATTGGCAAATCAGCAACTTCGCATAGAAGCAGTTTCATGGTGTCAAGGTAGAGCTTCACAGTCATGTAATCGATAGCCTCAATGTGCTGAATACTGGAACCATTGAAATATACATATATTTATTGTATACATACATATACATACAATGTCCTGGTGTCAAGCCTAAATGTAACTTTCATAAAATTGATAGCGTCTGCACGTTTGGGATTTGCGCGACCACAAACGAAATGGATTTTAATGAAAGACTCATTGAGGAAGTCAGGAAATATCATTGCATTTACGATCTCTCTTTGAAAGAGTATCGGAATGTAAACCTGAAAGAAACAATTTGGGAGGAAATTGGCAAAACCTTAAATGAAAGTGGTAAGTGCATACTCAAATAAATAAATGTGTCCTTATTTATTATTATAAATCTTTAGCGGAAACCTGCAGAAGGCGTTGGAAGACGCTAAGGGATACACGCCAAAAATGTAAACGCACCAACGCATTAGCTTCTGGCAGTGGTGCACCACCACCTAATAAAAAATGGAAGTACTTCGACTCGTTATCGTTCTTGGACTGCAAACATCAGAGACAGTAAGTATTGAATAGGTGAATTATTAAATTGTTCATCAGCTTAAGGTATGTTTGGTGATACGAAAATCATATCAGGAATGGGGCGTATGTACATACGATCATAATTTGAACATTGGTTTGATATCACTGAGGAGTTTACATATTAATATGCATTTTAATATAATGCATATGCATTAGATAGTGTCGAAAAAAAAAGTTGTAAAAGGCCCCCCTAAATTTGAAGCTAATGTTGAGAGGATTAAAGACAAAAATTTTTATTTTTTTTTTCTGATACCGGGAAATACCGCCGAAATAGTTTTTTTTATTGGAACTTTGTTATTTGACTTCAGTGTTCAAAAGGACATTAGAAGAAAATATAGAGCTTCGAAATACGAAAATAATGACGTATCCATTTTAAAAATCGGACGTTAAATAACAAATTTGGCGGTATTTCGCGGGATCAAACAAAAATTTTTTTTGTGTCCCTTAACCCTCTCAACATAAGCTTCAAATTTAGGGGCGGACTTTTACAACTTTTTTATTTCGTATGGGGACCAACCCAGTGTAATATACATACTGATTAATTTTTTCTCCATTCAGGACTACCACAAACGTTGAGGAAGACGAAGAAACACAACGATCAGATTCCTCGGAATATATTTTAGATGAATCGTTTCTAAATTCCACTATGACAGAAAACTATGAAGAGCAAATCGATAACTACAGCAACAACAATAACGAATTTCAGTCACCACATTCGTCGTCACAATCAACAGGAAGGGCAGGTAAACGACGTGCCGATGCCGAACTTAGAGGTACTTTTGCCGACACAATGGAGAAATGTGTTGCGTCTGTATCCGAACTTGCCAAAATGCCACAAAAAAACGCAACAATGTCACTTTTTGAATCTTTTGCACAAAAAATTATTGATGCAAATTTACCTCAATCCGACGTGAACAGAATAGAAGCGAGAATAATGTTGGTGTTGCACGAGGAATTGGATAAATGTTATCCACAAATTTATATTTGAATTATTTTGATCGTAATCGTTAAGTAGGGTTGGGCGATGTATGTATATCGATATATCAATATATCGATATTTAAAAAAGATCGATATAAGATATATCGATAAATTTTCAATTTGCCCTTTCCTATCTTTGAGAAGAGCTATGATATATTTTTATTTACCTTTTTACTTTTATGTGGTTCCTTTATTCTTGAGACTGAATGTTAGCAATTAGTATATTTATTACCTTGCAGGAATGTAAAAAAATGAAATCATATTGTGTTGTAGTCAGATAAAGCGATTTGATTGTAAATAATATTGTAAAAGTCATACAGGTTACGGTCCTTGATAACAAAAATGTACAATTTGTATGATTAAAAATCAAATAACTCCGTCTGATTGCAAAGCAATTTGATTTCACTTTATTACAGCTCTGTTAATTTAGTGAACTACGCCCATGTCTGTGTTTTGTTTTTTTTTTTTTGTTTTGTAAATTTTTTGTTATTGAACAGAGCTAATATGTAAAGTGGTTGACAATGAATTTCTTTAACCCATACTGTATGTTCATATATGTATACCAGATATGTATATACCAACAGTTGTGAGTTACCATACATATTAATTGCTTATATTAAAACTCTTATTTTATTATATGTAATTTGAATTTTATTTGCATTTAATTTCTTCTCAGATAATATCGTCGGTCTCCTGCCAGAAACACGAATGAGAAAATTTTAAGTGCGATGTCTGCTCTTTATGATGTAATAACAATTAATATTTGTATAAAATGCTTGTGCAAACATATATAGATAATATGTGCGTGTATGTACATAAATATATATACAAATATATATACCTGATAAAGAACAGACATCGCACTTAAAAAAATTTTCACATTCGTGTTTCTGGCTGGAGGCCGAAGATATGTAATGTGGACAATGAATTTCTTCATTATATGTACACTTTTGCTTATAACTTTTGATTGGATTGTCCAATTGATACCAAAATTTGACAGCATCCAAATTAAAATACGTTATACTTGAAATTATTTCAGAAAATTTAAATTCTTCATACATTTATAGAAAGTAGTTGCTATTAAAAGCGTGGTTTAAAGTAACTTAAGTTTCTTATATACTATTTATATATATATATGGATGTGAATCTATGTAATGTATATTTATGTTATGCGATAAATAAAATATGCAAAATTTAAAAAAAAAAAAATAACTGTTTAGTGTGAGGGTATGTTCAGAAACGCAGCATAAAACGCAACAGCGGCAGTACATATTTTTTGATGATTGTGATGAGCGACGCTTAATGAAAAATTTACGCTTATGGAACACGGTATATATATTGAGACGGTAATGCCAGTAGGCGGAAATGTAAAATACTGCTTACGTCACAGGACCAATAAAGCAGCCATGACTCATGAACAACCAAACAAACATATATGGCGGCCAGCGAACTGGCAAGACCTTTTACTTAGATCATGCTTATGAACGCTCTGCTTGTACTACAAAAACAGCTTGCTCTTCAAACTGAGTTCCTGAACAAAACTTGATTATATATTTTCTGCATATTAAAGTTTCGAAACAATTGGGTAATTCATATTGGAAACAAAACATGTACATAAGTACAATACAAGAATACATTTGTGAACAGAATTTTGAATTTCGAACGATGGGAACGCTATGGTCAAATTAAATTACAAATATACGAGTTATCGGAATACAAGCAAAGATATTAAAATAGAAAAAACGATTATTTGAATGATGAAATGGCAGTAGTCTAGCGTAAATTATTAAAAAGGATATTGGCCAGGGTTTCCCTACTCCTAAAAGCATCAGCCGATGACCGATTTGTCTGGGAAGTTCTGCAGGATGTCAGGCTAGTATTGGACTCTCTCCAAGTTCCTGGTACCTCAATACCATTTTCACTGCGATCGACGAGCTCCTCACTAAAGTAGCCACTATCCCTGTCCAGCATTAAAAAGTTGTGGAGGACGATTGTCGCTAATACAATTTTATCAACATTTTTTGGTGCTGCATGAATGGTAGTATGAAGAATTCTCCATCTACAGGATAAAATACCAAATGTATTTTCTATAAATACACGAGCGCCAGATAATTTTTTGTTATAGTTTTCCTTTGTTGGTGGTAGGTTCCGCCCGGGAAATGGACGCATTAAATTGTGTTTAAGCGGAAATGCGCTATCTCCAACAAAGTAAAATTGATATTGAGTATCTGTTCCTGAGGAATTTAAAATTTAAATACAGTTGTTGTTTATATACCAATGTTTAAGTAATACAATTTAAGTTACCAGGAATTGCTGCATCTGGCGGGACATTTAGCCGGCCATTTAAAATCATTTTCCCAAACGTACTGCGCGAAAAAACTCCACCATCACTCTCGCTCCCCATCGCACCAACGTCAACAAATGTAAATGTATAATTAGAATCACAGGCAGCCATTAGCACAATACTGTACGTACGCTTGTAATTAAACTACAACGATCCACTGTTTGCCGGTGCAACGATTTTAATGTGCTTGCCGTCAATAGCTCCAACACAATTTGGCGTTTTAATGTAAAAGCTTCACGAATACAAAACAAAGGACTTAAAACCAATACCGAAACCAAAATGGTTGATACAAACCTGTCTGATATTCTCTTCCATTCATATTGATTAGGTTGAGCAACATAAATATCGTGGAGCTCTGTCCATAGAGCACTACAGGTGTCGTAAATGATGTTCCTTACGGTCGACACCCCCATTTTATGCGACCAGGCTAGGTATTGCGGGGAGCATCCTTGTGATAAGCACCTAATTCGCAACAAAGTTACATTAAAGCACTTTTCTTAAATTTTTACAAAAATTTCTTACATCAGTGTCAGTGCCAATCGACATTCCGCATTTATTGGTTCTCTTCGAGAAGTCCGTTGCAATATTTCCTTCACAAGATTGAGGAGGGTATGAAATTTGGCAATTGACATTCTCGTTGCTTTAAAAAAATGTTCTTCGTCTTGCAATTTGAGTTTCTGGAAACATGTTGCATAGAACCCAAGCTCGTTTCTGGTTATATTTACGGGACGCACCCACCACCTCCGTTTTAAACGATTATTAGCTTCAACTAGCATCTCATACATTGAGTTTAGAGCAAAACTAATTTTTAAAATCCGAAAGAATCTATCAGTGTAGGTCATTTTACAATTTTTTGGAAATTAAAAAAGCACAATCAAAACAATAAATTATTTTTCGTCACAGCTGATTATCAAGCAAAAATCCGTTTCCGCCACAATTGTGTGTACCCGGACGGATTTTCCGACGGAAAATATCAGCTGTTCACTACCCGCTGGCCCGTTTTCCGTTGACCCGTCGCAATTGTGTTCCGCGCATAAGCATTTCAACGTTATAGGGTCATTAACCATCCAATTTATCGTACGACTTGGGCTCGTTCAGTGCTCATTGTACAACAAATCGCCATATTAGTGGACCTGTTGTACAAGTTGGACAGACGGTTGGATGAAGATCAAACGATTTTGATATTTTGTCGCGTTGTACAACAAATTGGAAGGTTAGTGGACATGTTTGGTAAACATCATTATTTTTTTCTCGCTGAAGTGAAAGCATCGCGCGCATCACTTTGAAAATAAGAAATAAAAATGGCAAAATTTAATAAATTACTACAAAAAAATTGCCAACATGTGCAATATTAAGTACGAAAAATGTAAACAGTTAACTTATATATTTTTATAACACAAAAATTAGCTTTTTTAACACGCTTTTATTAGCTTCACCTGTATGTATGTATGTATGTATGTAACTTCATCCCATCCTAAAAGTTGCGACATTTAACTAAATTATTATATCTTTCAAACATCCACTTTTTTGTGTTCTCTCTATTTTATTTATATTCTCCTCCGGGTTCGAAACATGACATCAACAGCCCGACGGCATCATATAGTAGGACATTCAACATTATATTTTATGCTTCATTGCGGCTTTTATGTTACCTTTCTTCAAAATAGCCTCTATGAATTTCAATTCACTCCCGTATACAAGCCAATAAGTAACAAGCTTGCAGGGTACGGAAAAACTCACCCACGAACGCTCAAAAATACATTCTTCTCAAATCACAAACAAATGTTCAAAGAAAAACGTATAACCACTCAAATAGCGAGCGAACTAACGCACAACAGCCAGCGATCGCTCATAGCGATGGCGATAAACTCAATGCATAAATTCACTCAAAAATAAAGCTTGAAGCTTTCTGTTTTGGGTTTGTTGTATTTGCAATGAAATCAACCGCATGTACACTGAGAGAAAAAAAATATATGGAGGGGTCAAACAAATTGTTTACCTATTTTGAACACTACTTTCTTTGTTTTGAGTAAATTTTCCTTAAAACATGTTAAAAGGTTTATAAAATATTGTTGTTACATGCGTTACCATGGTTTCATATACTTGTTTTGAAAAAATTCATACATTAAAATAATGAAAAATTCTTTAAGCGCCATTCCATTACCAACTTTCCTTGTTTTGAAGACTTGATTTCTTTAATTTTGAGAAATTAAATTCCCATACAAATCCCCATGGCAACGAATTTGTTTGAATGTTTTTTTATGTTTTTTCCACATTTTTGAGAAAATTTAATTAAATTAAATTAATAAATTTAAGAAAATTTTGTATTGGGACGCGTGTTCAAAATAAGGAAAATTATGTCTTTGATCGAGAGAAATTTTTTTTTTGAGTGTACAATGTACAATACATATGTATGCAAAGCAAGAACTGGTTTTGTGTTTTGTGTAACAAGCTTTCTGTTTTGTCGTTGTTGTGTTTGCAATAAAAACAATCGCATGTACATACATATGTATGCAAAGCAAGAACTGGTTTTGTTTGTAATTCATTTAATAGTTAGTGCTGAATCAACGAAAAGGAACCCTAATTACATTTCTATACAATGTTTTGTAAACGTCAGGTGAAAAAAATTTCTCAAAAAAAAAAAAAAATAAAAAATAAAAATAAAAAAAAAAAAAAAAAAAAATGCGCCACTCGGGACTCGAACCTGAGCTCCTTGGTCCGTAGGCAGCATACCTCACCATTACGCTACAATCGTATTCGCAACTTTGTTGTCTAAATTCGAATTTATATAATCAGGTTTCTTTTTTTTTTGTTCTTTTCAAATGCTTCACCTCAACTTCTCTTCACTTTCTGATTGTAAAATATAACAAAACGTTTGGGAAATTTTGTATTTCCAAACTAGTTTGGAAAACCTTGAATAAAAGGGTTTGGAAAATATTGCATAATAAGCTAGTTTACTTCACTGCATATTGGGATTTTTGGTAGAAGTTATAAATGCATATGTATGTAGATCTATTTCGGAGAACACCACATCCCATCAGACTTCTTTTTACTTTTATTCTTGCGTCCGCATAAAACATCCTTTAATGAAAAATTTCACTAAAAAGTCAAAAATAAATAATAGCTTAAAAAACTAAAAAACACGCTTTAATATTAAAAATCGTACTAAAAATTGAGAAATAATTTAATTAGAAACAAAATGATGAACGAAAATATAAGTATTTAAGGAAAAGCGTGGGGGTGCTCAATAATATTTGAACATGAAAATATTCGATTCGTACAACTAGTACAAAAATATACCTAGTTGCGAAATTAAAGAGTACGATATATGAAATCTCAAAAAAGTCAAAATAAAATTATTAGTAAAAAAACACCGATTTTAAATATTTTTTGACATACTGAGCACCTACCGCTTAGTAATGCAGAAATAGAACGTAGCTTTTCTGTTATGAACGCAATAAAAACAAAGCAAAGAAATAGAATGCAATTATTTATGTTAAACTCTCTATTGACTGTTAGGTATGGTCTAAAAAGGCTTGAAAAATGTTGTAATAACTTTGAAATTCCTAGCGATCTTATTAAAGCAATGACTTCAATTAATATATATGATTCAACCTGTGAATTAAATGAAGAAGATATGATTTTTGAAATGTGATTGAATAAAATTTTTAACTAAAGTTTAAATATTAACTTGTCGCTATTATAATTTATTTTAATACTGCAATTGAAGTACATACATACATACATACATATGTAATGAATTGATTTTTTTTTATTGTAATAATCTTATTATGCGGCGTACATATATAAGTACATACAAACAAATATATGTATGTGGCTACAATATATAATATATGTATATATAAATATTCACATATGTGATGTTGTTTTATGTCACGTCTTTTTAAATAAATGATTATTTGGCTATTTTTGAAAAAAAAAATTTTTTGGCTATTTATTTTAGCTATGAAAAAAATTATTTAGCTATTTTTAGCAATTTTTTTTTTTTAATTTAGCTATAAGCTTCAAAATATTCTGGCAACACTGATTGTAATAGTGAGAGCGCTATGGTCGGTCGAACGAACTGTGATCGGGCAAATCCATGCGTAAATAATACATATATATGTACGCAAGCCTCAAATTGACGCACGCCCGCAAATTTTCCATATGCGTTGAACCGAAATTGACTTACTTGCGTATATAGATAAAGAAATTGAAAAATATAGAAAATCCGAGAAAATCTTGTTATTTTGTGGAATATGTACCTAACACACACGATATCAAAAGCAAATGTCAATTTTTTTGCAAATAATCACCCACAATGCTTAGTTTCAATGTCAGCAAAACGAAAATTGGGAGACGAGTTCGCTTAATACGCATGTCCTTCAATTTCGGTTACAGAAATTGTGTGGGTATGAGACATTTTTGATAGTAAATTGACGACGTGCGTCAAAATTAGGTAGCATAGTAAATTGTTTTCAACGTGCAAACAAGCGACAAGCTCTCTCGATGTTGCTACGCCACTTGCTGAGTGACGACTAAATCATGGTTCAATTATAGAGGTTTTTGCAGTACGATATACGTACATACATACATACACACTCCATGTAAATTGTTTGTGTATTCTGTGATGCTTCTGTCAAACTCATAGCCCGCCATTGTAGAAATCATATTGCGTCAAGATCAAAATTGACATAAGTTTGACATAAGCATCACAATATGAATAAAAAAAATAGAAAAAAGTTTGCAATCAGCTGTTTAGTAGGTTAACCTTCTATAAATTAGCCTTGGACTAAATCATCTAGTAAAGAAAGAGCGTAACGTGTCGGTGTGATTTCAGCGCAAACAATTGTTTGCAGAATTGCGGATCACTGACCTACAGCCTAGAATCTAACAACAAAATATTATGACTTATGACGATATCACGTAATATGACAGGTTGTGAATCCCCTAAATATAAAATTTTGTTGTCACTTTTATCTACCCATAAGACGTTAATACAATCCCAACTAATATAATACCAGCTGTCAATTATTTGCTATATTAATCATGTCACAGGAGATCCAAATCTATAGATTTCCTTCTCATATCCTTTCAGTCGCACATAATTATTTGCAACAATACATAAATTAATAAAATGTTCAAGATCAATGCCAAAGTGGACGCTGGCGCTGCTCAGCGACAGGCAAAGACAACACCACTGGTCGATGACTATGAGATATCCAACAAGGTACTTGGACTCGGAATTAACGGTAAAGTGGTTCAGTGCACCAGTCGCAAAACGAAAGAAAAGTATGCGTTAAAAGTGCTATTAGACAATGCAAAGGCAAGACGTGAAGTAGAATTGCATTGGCGTGCCAATGGTTGTCGTCACATTGTTAACATTATCGATGTGTATGAGAACACATATGGTGGAAATAAATGTTTGCTCGTCGTAATGGAATGGTGAGTTACTCGGTTCAACTCGAATTTAAACTTCCTTACTTTTTAACAGAGACCATAACAATTATAACAAATAAATATAAAAATCACTCATAACAATTATTGAGAAAAAAAAAATTTTTTCCATCATCAATAACAAAGAACAATTATTCAAAGATCGATATTTTTTCGATCATATCATAATTGTTATGAGCGATTGATATTTTTTTTATCTTAAATAACAATTACTGGATGATGAATATTTTTTAGATCAGCTCATAATTGTTATGAGCAATTTATATTTTTTTCGATCTTAAATAAAAATTACTGGATGATGGATATTTTTTAGATCAGCTCATAATTGTGGAAAATCGGGTAAATATGGATACGAAATACGAATATAGAATACCGAATACCGCAAAATGGGTATCAAATGAAAGCGCTTGGCTAGAACTATCATTTGGTCGAGTTCTCATTTCGATATATTAATCGATAACAGAGTTATCGGTAAAAAATGTGATGCATAAAAATTTCAATGAATGCACACAAAATGGGTATCAAATGAAAGCGCTTGGCTAGAACTATCATTTGGTCTAGTTTTAATTTCGATAACGATTTGATACCCATTTTGTGTGCATTCATTGAAATTTTTATGCATCACATTTTATCGATAAAACTGTTATCGATTAATATATCGAATTGAGAACTCGACCAAATGATAGTTCTAGCCAAGCGCTTTCATTTGATACCCATTTTGTGTGCATTCATTGAAATTTTTATGCATCACATTTTTTATCGATAACTCTGTTATCGATTAATATGTCGAAATGAGAACTCGACCAAATGATAGTTCTAGCCAAGCGCTTTCATTTGATACCCATTTTGTGTGCATTCATTAAAATTTTTATGCATCACATTTTTTATCGATAACTCTGTTATCGATTAATATATCGAAATGAGAACTCGACCAAATGATAGTTCTAGCCAAGCGCTTTAATTTGATACCCATTTTGTGTGCATTGATTGAAATTTTGTATGCATCACATTTTTATCGATAACTCTGTTATCGATTAATATATCGAAATCAAAACTCTGCCAAATGATAGCCCTAGCCAAGAGCTTTCATTTGATACCCATTTTGTGTGCATTCATTGAAATTTTTATGCATCACATTTTATCGATAAAACTGTTATCGATTAATATATCGAATTGAGAACTCGACCAAATGATAGTTCTAGCCAAGCGCTTTCATTTGATACCCATTTTGTGTGCATTCATTGAAATTTTTATGCATCACATTTTTTATCGATAACTCTGTTATCGATTAATATATCGAAATGAGAACTCGACCAAATGATAGTTCTAGCCAAGCGCTTTCATTTGATACCCATTTTGTGTGCATTCATTAAAATTTTTATGCATCACATTTTTTATCGATAACTCTGTTATCGATTAATATATCGAAATGAGAACTCGACCAGATGATAGTTCTAGCCAAGCGCTTTAATTTGATACCCATTTTGTGTGCATTGATTGAAATTTTTTATGCATCACATTTTTATCGATAACTCTGTTATCGATTAATATATCGAAATCAAAACTCTGCCAAATGATAGCCCTAGCCAAGAGCTTTGATACCCATTTTGTGTGCATTCATTGAAATTTTTATGCATCACATTTTTATCGATAACACTGTTATCGATTAATATAACGAAATGAAAACTCTGCCAAATGATAGCCCTAGCCAAGAGCTTTCATTTTATACCAAGGATGCATCGTAACGTTAATTTTAACGCTAAGCGAAATGTTAAAGTCGTTTTTGTTGAAACGACTTAGGTTTTCAACGTTATAAAAATTATCAAAATAATTTCCGTTTCGTTTTTAACGTTAACGAAACTCAAGCGTTAACGCTGAAACGTTGAAAAGTTGAGTGCGTTTATTTTTGAATTGGCAATGCTCTAGCGAGTTATAAACAGAGTTGCCGAGACATCCCAGTAATTAAATCATAAAAAACGCTACAAGTGGTAAATTTTTTATTTTGTACTATGACTCAATGATAATGGTAAAATTATTTGAAAATCGCTCTTCTTTTTCCTGTTTTAAATAAATGTCAAAGTATTGTGTTTCGTTTTGGTATTTCATCTCTTTACTGCGCGGAAGAGCTTTAGGGTGCCGACAGTCATCAACGAGTCGACCGAACGAATCGAGTACCCGTAAACATAACGAGTTGAACGAATTTCATGCCCGAATGACAACACAAAAATCAGCTGTTTTCTATTTTGAACAGCCGTGTGAGTGTTGCCGTATTTGAAATAATGGGAAGACACAAAAATTTCGCATGAAATACCCAAACTTAGTACCGATTTAAATTTTTAAATATATTGTTTTCTTTCAGAAAAAAAGACGTAGGCGAAAATTTTAAATAAAAATATGCTCGATTTTGTATTCAGAGTTTTGGTAATTATCTAGTTTAGGTGACATGGTGAAAATTGGTAAATTTTCAAGAACTGGGGTGTCAATCGACGCGTTTTGATCACATGAACACGAATTCGAAGCGGAACTTAATTTTTTAACGCAATAAAAAATTGTTAACAAAAGACGGCGGGGTAAAAACAGTTTTTTTTAGTGGTGTGGTCCTGTCCCTCCTCAGGAGTCAGAGTTGCATTTCTGATGCATTTTGTAATTTTCTTGTTGAACAGTGAAAAATAAGTAAAAGAAAATACACTTTTTTGGCAATAAATAAAGGAATAACCATAGGCATTTTTTATTTCGTGCTTACACAAACAATTTTCTAAAAGCTGTCTTCGGCGCAATTTTGTTTGCCTGTGTGGATTTTATGACGGAAAATATCAGTTGATCACTACCCGCTGGCCCGCTATCCGTTGATCCGTTCAAAAATGGTAAAAGGGATAATTTTGAAATAAAAATTACTTTTATTTATCGTAAATTACTCTTTTCTTTTCATTGCCTAATTTCTCATTTATTTGAAAAATAAGCTATCCATTTCCTATGTAGCAGGGATATGAAATAACTATTATTTCATTCAAACATGTACATTTTTCAAATATAACATTATTTATGCAACTTTTTTATTTCATCCTGTGCGAAAAGTTATGCTCCGAGAAACAAAAGTTATAACTGGATAATATCGATTTTAAGTTTATTTGAAACTAAAATAAACGCATCAAAAATGGTTACATGTGAATTAATAACATATACAGAAATAATAATTATTTTCAATAAATGAGCTAAACAATTATCTAATACATAGGTGCCCACGAAGCTGCTCGCGAGCACAGCGCTGTCGTAGAGCCATATATGTATACTGACGTGACGTAGCAAAGCACTGCTTCAGTCGACTTTGCCGTTGGTTATTTTTCTTCTGAATTATAGCTCGTGGTTGCCAGCAGTGATGCCGAAATTGGGCCTTTCGGACCAAATCTGGTCCGATAAATTTACTTTGGGCTGTTGGGCGGCTAAAATCAATTTTGGTCCGATTTGTAATATGAATATTTTTAGTGGAGACAATTTCTGGGACGCTAAACATTTTATCTTTCCCGTGTAAAGTTATTTTATTGTTAGTGAAACACAGTATTCGCATATCTATTAGAGTTGGGATATTTAGTTCACTTTGTTGAGCGCTCTCTTCAGTGACTTAGTTTAGTGACTTTAGTGACTTTGCATAGGCAATCCAGGAAGGAAGTCCCAGGAAAGCGTTGTCTGCCGCTGTTAAGAGCCAAGCAAAGCAGTGGCAGATGAGGTGTTCGATTGTCTCCTCGCCTCATCATCTTTCAAGCTTATGCAGCATCTGCGGTAGGATGCACCTAGCCTCTCTGCGTGTTTCCCGATGAGGCAGTGTCCTGTGAGTACAACCACAAGGTTCGAGATGTCATCTCTACTTAGAGTACTTATTTGATTGGATCGCTTGTGAACCCATTTCTGCCAGATTTGCCTTGATGTTCGACATACTGGCTTCTGTTTCCATCTATCGCTTGCTAGTTTATAGACATGCTGTTTAAGAATTAGCTTGTTTGTGGCTAAGGCATACCTATGCCTTATGGAAGAGCCTGCTCGGTAGTGTTCTGCATCGCAAGTTCATCCGCCCTACAATTACCATTGATATCCCTATGTCCCGGGATCTACACGAGGTGCAGACAGATCTGTTTGGCCATCTCCTTTAGAGATCGGCGTCAGTCTAGTGTTAGTTCTGAATTAAATGATATGTAATTCCATTTTAAGTTGACTTCTGGTTTTTGGGCCTTTTTTGGCGGAATTGGGCGGTAATTTGGTCGGTAAAATTTTTTTTCAGTGGCAACACTGGTTGCCAGCTGCGTAACCCTTATGCGCAATTATGAATGCAAGTAAATAATTTTTATTTGCGAAAATGTCCACAATGTGTGATGACGTGCACGAATAGAGTTCTTTATTGTCAAAAACTCTAATTCCGAATACGATTGTAGCATAATGGTGAGGTAGTCGGGGTGTAATAAGGCCTTTAAGGCCTTATTTCGCAACCAAAGTGAAATAAAGCCCTTATTTTGTCACTTTCAAAAAAAAGGTCTTATTTCACATTTAAAGCGCAATTAGGCCTTTTTTGAAATGTGCAATAACCCCTTTATTTATTTACGCGAGAGCTTATGAGAATTCCAATGAGCAAATAACTGTTATATAAATAGCAGAAGGACATAACGGCTGTGACACACGACCGGACTTGGATAGCGTAGCCCAGAGTTATTTTTTATAAGCGCGGCCGAAGGCCGCCTACGTTGAAGGGTGTACTACGCAGAAAGACATCACCGTGGCGGAAGCCACGGTTAGGGCACACGTCCGGACGGATGGCGTAGCCCAGGGTTATTTTTTATAAGCGCGGCCGAAGGCCGCCAACTCAGAAAAGTGTTCTGCCCAAAAGCACTGTGGACCGGGCCATAGATATTACTCCAGAAAGAGAATTTTTTATAAGCGCGGCCGAAGGCCCCCAACGCAAAAGCTGTTCTCCGCAAAAGTTTTTTCTTTATCTTCTCTTTCCGGAATAATATCTATGGCCCGGTTCACAGTGATTTTGCGCAGAACACTTTTGTGCGTTGGCGGCCTTCGGCCGCGCTTATAAAAAATAACCCTGGGCTACGCCATCCGTCCGGACGTGTGCCCTAACCATGGCTACCGCCACGGTGATGTCCTTCTGCGTAGTACACCCTTCAGCGTAGGCCACAAAGTGAAATAAGACCTTTAGAACCTTATTTCACATTTGAAGTGAAATAAGACCTTATTCTTAATAAAGGCTTTATTTCTCAATCGATAGCGAAATAAGGCCTTAAAGGCCTTATTTCAAAAGGCCTTATTACACCCCGCCGGTGAGGTATGCTGCCTACGGACCAAGGAGCGTAGGTTCGAGTCCCGAGTAGCGCATTTTTTTTTGTTTGCGAGAAATTTTTCACCTCACGTTTACAAAGCATTGTATAAAAATGTTTGTTAAGAATTTCTTTCCAAACGTGAAATGCAATTATAGAATTAGGGTTCCTTTTCGTTGATTCAGCAATTACTATTAAATGAATTACAAGTTTTATATTAAAGATTTTCGAAACGTTTTGCTTACTGAAGTAAGTTTATTGTAAACTTATAACAAATGTATTTTGCATATTGGGATATTTATTATATTTTCATATACATACGTATGAATATGATTTTTACAGAAACATTGGTGTCTAATACTTTTGGGCAAGGCTGTATATTTATATTTATCATTTGAGTGTGAGATGTATTTACGTACAAGTATTTTAAATAACAAAGGTGGAAAATTATCATTAGCCTAAAATCATCATTAGCAAACAAAAAACACCTCAGTTCGGTGCCATTACAGGGAAGTGGCAACTCACGTTTCTAGCGACCAAACTCCATGCATCAACACTACGACAAAATGAGACTGTATTTGTGTGGGCATCTATGATCTAATAACTCATATTTCGCTTAAGTAAACTTATGAACAAAGATATATTCTATTACATTTTAAACTCGCATTGATTTCGTTTAATAATACAATGAAAAATACCGTTCAAATGTTTTAGTGGCTAAAAAAGTTCGTTCGGCAACACCGCGTTGAGCAAAAGCAATCAGCTGACACGTTGTTATGGGAAAAATCAAAACTCGTTTGATTTCTTCGATACGGGCGGCTATGGGCGTTTATGTCAGCGTCGGTGAGATTTCGTTTACATGCAACTCCCATAAGATAGATCGTGTCAGCTGACACGGGTATGTGCGGGCGTTGATGACTGTTGGAACCATTAGTGTTCAGTGGCGCTTTTCAACTAACACATAACACACATCGTTCTTAACTTCTATCAAAAACGGTCATCGAAAGGCCATTACGTATTCTCTTTTAACTGCTAGGACCTGTATAGTTGCGCCTTATTTTTTACTGTTGGAATTACCATTTTTGATAAAAGGTAATTCAAACTAAAAGGTAACAGCTGTGTTCAATAACAAAAAAATTGATACGAATTTTTCATAAAAAATGACATTCTCCATATGAAAATGACAGTTCTTATGAAAAATTCGTAACAATTTTTTGTTATTGAACACAGGTAATGATTCTTTTGGTTTTTAGCGATATCGGATTAATTTTAACAATAGTTGATTTTTCTATTACGCGACCGTGAAAAGAACACTCAACTTGCTAAATATTTATTACAACCACTCCCGTTAGATGGCTTCGGGCGGATTCGAATTTTTGCCATTCACAAGCAGAGTTCGGTTGTGTTACCGGCAGAGTTTGGTTGTTGCGGTAGTTACCGATGGTTACCGGTAGAGTCCGCTTGGTGCAGCCTCTGTATACCTCTGTATAAAAGAATACGATTGGCTGATATTTATGCACTTGGTTGATGTTTATGCTACAAGAAATTACGTTCCAAAAACATAGATTCCAAAAATTATATGTTTCTATTCGTTCTTTTCCAAAGCAAAACTGCTGTTGCAGGTTGACAAACAGATAAACGCTTTCAGTTCAACGAGCTTAACATAGCCAGTTGGCTTAGTTTTTGTTGTTGCTTTCCATGTTATTCGCTAATCTAGCGTGTGTTTTTTCGAACTTTCGTGCAAAAGAATGGGGCTAATGTAAAGTCAAAAAGAACAAGTAAGGAAGCCTAAGTTCGAGTGGAATCGAACATTAGATACTCAGCTGTATGCTTTCATTGTTTGTTTGCGTTTGATGGAAACACGGATTATTTCATATAAAGCGAGTGCCGCATAAAATGGGCGTAGCCCAGTTACAAAGATGTCACGTTACAAATTCCCAAAGGGTGTTCCAGAAATATCTTTGTTAAAAAGTAGGCGTGGTCATAAACCGATTTCAATAAATTTTTGCGTGTCTATTAACACAAGTTATAAAAGTGTATAAACCAAGTTTTGTTATAATATCTCAATTATTTGTCGAGTTATAGGCTCAGAAATCTCGTATATTCCTGTTTCTAAAAAGAGGCGGTGCCACGCCCATTTTCCAAAATTTTTGTGGTTTTCGTTTTATGTCCGCAGTTAGACTCCTGCTATAAAATTTCAATGATATATCTTTATTTGTTGGGGTAAGTGGAAAAAAATTCAACAACTATTTACAGCGAAGGTTGAGTGTATAGCTATTTCACGAAAAACCATTTTCGATCATCAGCACTCTTTTCGGAAGTGGATGCACCGGGGGTTGAACCCGAGTCCATTCCATCTTCAGCCGCAATGACCCAACGCATAAACACACTCGGCCATTGAGACTCTGTGCAAGCTGTTGGATTTTCCCCACTTTTGCCTTCGCTGTAAATAGTTGTTGAATTTTTTTCCACTTACCCCAACAATTAAAAATTGAATTAAAATAAAAATTTTTCGTGCTAAGCACTAAAAACTCTTTCAAGATATATCTTTATATTTGACAGAGATATCGCTTAAAATGTTTTTATTAGGCCACTTTATAATACACATATATAAAAGTGGGCGTGGCCGTCAACCGATTTTGGAAATTTTTCGTCCAAACATTTGTCTAAGTAAGTACATCACGCGTACCGAATTTCATCCATATATCTTTAACGGTTTCTGAGTTATGACTCATAAAACTTTCAATGTTTGCCCCTTAATAAGTGGGCGTGGCACCGCCCATTTTCCAAAATTTTTGTGTTTTTTGTTTTATGTCCATAGTTGGACTCATGCGACGAAATTTCAATGATATATCTTTATATTTGACAGAGATATGGCTTAAAATATTTTTATTAGGTCACTTTATAATATACATATATAAAAGTGGGCGTGGCCGTCAACCGATTTTTACTATTTTCCGTCCAAACGTTTGCCTAAGTAAGTACATCACGCGTACCAAATTTCATCGATATATCTTCAATGGTTTCTGAGTTATGACATATAAAACTTTCAAGGTTTGACCCTTAATAAGTGGGCGTGGCATCGCCCATTTTCCAAAATTTCATCAAATTTCTTCCTAGGGGCCTGAGCTCAACACGTGGGTAAAATTTCATCGCTCCAGCTATATTAGTGACTGAGATACCAAATTTCCGATTTTTTCTATATAGGAAAAGTGGGCGTGGCCATGGTCCGATTTCGCTCATTTTCAATACCAACCGTCCCAGTCTCGATACCAACTTGTATTTCAAATTTCATCGAAATATCTCAATTTTTGCACGAGTTTGATAGTTTGTTGAGCATCCTTGTTTTATACCCATTTTGCGGTATTCGGTATTCTATATTCATATTCCGTATCCATATTTAAGGCTGGTATCGACCTCTCAAGAAACAGCTCAAGAAATTTTTGGATTTATTTCTGGAGTAAAAAATAGTAGTAGGCAAGAAATTTTGACGTTTAGTAATCCACCGTGAATACCAAGTGAAATGAAGAAGAACATCAAACACGTAAACAAAATAAACCATTTTGTAAACATGAGAAATTGATAGGTTCTTAAAAAACATTAAATAAAAACTTTAAATATTTGTTTTCAATAGTTTTATTTTGTTGTTATTTTAGGAAATCATCGAAAGCGACGAGGATGACATTATATTACTGCAAAACTGTGGTATATTGATGGCCGGAATGGAAGTAGATGTAAGAAATTGGTGTCAACTTCCGCTTTGCATCATTACAAAAATTGTGCACTATATTTTTTCCGATTAATTTTTCCATTTTCACCACCATTTTTATCAACATGTAACAAAAGCCAACAGACGTCAAACTTTCTTTAAGAAATAAATGCTCGATGATATATTTCTTGGCAAAACCTGTGTTGCTGTGTTCGCATTATGTTGAAAAATAGTGGTAAAAAAGTGTATTAAATTTCTTGAGAGGTCGATACTCGCTCAAGAAAGTTTCACAAGAAAAATTTCTTGAGCATTTCTTGTACGTCATTTTATATGGAACTTTTGCGTTTCTTGAGAGGTCGATACTAAGCTTTACCCGCTTTTCCACAATTATGAGCTGATCTAAAAAATCTCCATCGCCCAGTAATTGTTATTTAAAATCGAAAAAAATATAAATTGCTCATAACAATTATGAGATGATCTAAAAAATATCCATCATCCAGTAATTGTTATTTAAGATGGAAAAAAATATCATTTGCTAGTAACAACTATGAACTGATCTAAAAAATATCCATCATCCAGTAATTGTTATGGAGGATCGAAAAAAACATATATTACTCATAACAATTATGTGCCGATCGAAAAAATAAAAATTGTCTAATCCCGTAATTTTAACGATTGTCGATATTAGGATAATTGTTATTTTGGGTCTCTGCTTTTTAATTATTGTTTGATAATGTACCTGCTTTAGCATGGAAGGTGGTGAACTATTTCAACGTATACAAGACAATGCCGATGGGAATTTTTCCGAACGCGGTAAGTTCTTACCAGGAAACTTATATTATCTAACTCTTTGATTGTTACAAAAAATCTTTGTTTTCTTTTTATTTTTAAAGAGGCTGCCCAAATAATGCATGAAATCTGCATTGCCGTACATTACCTGCATAGCCGTGATATTGCACATCGTGATTTAAAGCCAGAAAATCTTTTATATACAACCAATGAAAAGAATGCGACATTGAAATTGACGGATTTTGGTTTCGCGAAGGAAACACTTGTTAAGGATACACTGCAAACACCTTGCTACACGCCTTACTATGTTGGTGAGTTTAATTTCGGAAATCATACATACATACATATGTATGTTGCAGGGATGGGCGGTTTTGAATAAATTTGTATTCAAATAAAAAATATATTTTTATTCTTCATTATGGTACCCTTGAATAAAGAATACATTTTCATTCTTCATTGTGATGCCCTTGAATAAAAAGTAAATTCTTATTCTTCATTCTGGTGCCCTTGAATAAAAAATAAAATTTTATATAGTTTTTGGTTGCTTTTTTTCCTACAGGGTAGGAATATGATCTATCTATTGTGGAACGATTTTCCGTCATCCCTTGTCAAGTTTGGTTTGGAGAAAACCCGGTTTCGGATAATATGCGCCATCTTCAGTGTCTTTTTTCGACACATTCTGTTACCCTTGAATAAAATATAAATTTTTATTCTTCATTCTGATGCCCTTGAATAAAGAATAATTTTTTATTCTTCATCCAAAATAGGTTGAATAAAAATAAAATTTTATTTTTCATTCAGATAATTTTGAGTAAAGAATAAATTTTTAGTCACGTTATTCAAATTATTCTTGCAGGTCACACAAGTAAATGGTTTTTTCGGTTTTACAAGGTGATTTTGCGAATATTTTTCTGAATACGAACCAAGTATTTTCGCGATTCCCAACCGAATATTTTCCCGAATCCGAATCCAAATACTTAACCGATTACTTTTCCGCGTCGGGGAGCCGCTGGCTCTGTAATTAAAGAAGTTATGGTAGCCATGAAAGTAACTTTTATATAAGATATGTATGTATATATGTATGTGGCCGCTGTGGTGGAGTGGGTAGAGTGCTCGCCTGCTATGCCAGAGGTCTCGGGTTCAAACCAAGGCTGCTCAACGAAATAAACAAAATAATTCGTTTCAAAAAATATCAATAAAAAATATCCAAAAGTTATTTTGTTTTGCTGCTTATCAAAAACAAAATTACTTTATTATTGAGCTCTCAAGATCATTTTTTTTTTGTTTTTATTTTTTTTTTTTTTATTTTTTTTTTTTTAGGAAAAATTGGTATGAAAGATTAATACTTGTTTGGTAGAAGTTATAGATCCATTTCGGAGACCACCACATCTCTTCATCAGACTTCTTTTTTTTTTTTAACATTTTTGTTCTTTGGCGTCCGCCGAGATCGAACCTCGGATTTAAAGTAGTTATCAAAATAAAAACACCAAAAACCAAAAGTAAAATTTAATCGGATGAGCCAGCCGACAAACAAACTCTACTAATTAGTGCAAAGCATTGCTTGTGCTTAAAATAGAATTTGTACAAACCAAACAAACACACAACCACACCAACATACAGGTGACAAATGCCGATAACGTCGGCAAGGTCACTGTTGCTGGATAGTAGGTTGTAAAAACGAAAAAATGAAAAGAAAGATTAATACAAGCGAAATGCAAGGCGGCGGTAGCCTAGTGGTGATGCCATTAGACTTCCAACCGGAAAATCCGAGGTTCGATCTCGGCGGACGCCAAAGAACAAAAATGTTAAAAAAAAAAAAAAAAAGAAGTCTGATGAAGAGATGTGGTGGTCTCCGAAATGGATCTATAACTTCTACCAAACAAGTATTAATCTTTCATACCAATTTTTCCTTACAAAAAAAAAATAAAAATAAAAAAAAAAAATTAAAAAAAAATAAAAAAAAAAATAAAAAATAATAGCTTAAAAAACTAAAAAACACGCTTTAATCTTAAAAATCTTACTAAAAATTAAGAAATAATTTAATTCGAAACAAAATGATGAACGAAAATATAAGTATTTAAGGAAAAGCGTCGGGTGGTGCTCAGTATGTCAAAAAATATTTAAGATCTCTGTTTTTAACTAATATTTTTATTTTGACTTTTTTGAGATTCCATATAACGTACTCTTTAATTTCGCAACTAGGTATGTATATTTTTGTACTAGTTGTACGAATCGAATATTTTCATGTTCAAATATTATTGAGCACCCCCACGCTTTTCCTTAAATACTTACATTTTCGTCCATCATTTTGTTTCTAATTAAATTATTTCTTAATTTTTAGTACGATTTTTAAGATTAAAGCGTGTTTTTTAGTTTTTTAAGCTATTATTTATTTTTAACTTTTTAGTGAAATTTTTCATTAAAGGATGTTTTATGCGGACGCAAGAATAAAAGTAAAAAGAAGTCTGATGAAGGGATGTGGTGATCTCCGAAATAGATCTATATACATATGTATTTATAACTTCTACCAAAAATATTAATTTTTCACATACATTTTTTCCTTATAAAAAAAAAAACATTGGTCATGAGAGCTCAAAAATGAAGCCTAAACGAAAAAAAAACCAACTAATACATATGTACTATGTGTATCGAAGCAAAACTATTTCAGTTTTTAATCGGAGATATGCTCTTCTTTATTTGCCTGTGCATATTCACAATGAACAGTCAGCGCTCCAAAATATTCTCATTGTCCTATAACACTGGTCGACAAAACTTCAACAAATTTTTGTTACAGAAATAAAATTCTACTTTTCTAAAGGATTTCGGTGCGCTGAATCCAAGTCTGAAGTCAGATTTTCTGTAATACGTACAGTTTTTTAGATATTCATGCCCAAAGAGGCGAAAAACGCGATTTTTGGCTATATTCACTCCTCAATATCTTTTAAATTACTTACTTATTTTAAAAATTGATTAAAGCTATTGAAAGCTCGGTCATTTCTCTTGAAGACAAAGTTTTAATTTTTCGGATATCTAATTTAGGTATATAGTAATATATGTTTTTGCACAATAAGGTATTTTTCGTCGAAAACAACGGCAGCTTTTGTAGTATGTTATAGGCGCAATCAAATTTTGTAGTTGCTTAGAAGAATAATTTTTTTTACGAAGCCACTTACATACGTCCATGATATAATAAACTGCCTAAAAGCGTGCTTCAAAATTTTTAATTATATTTGTATGGAGAAAATATTGCAAAACTAATGAAGCTTAATATGCAATATTGCAAGTTACAAGAAAGATATCTGAAATATTAAAACGGTTTCTTCAAGACAAATGTCAGTGTTTTCAATAGCTTTAAGCAATTTTTAAAATAAGTAAGTAATTTAAAAGATATTGAGCAGTGAATATAGCCAAAAAACGTGTTTTTCGCCTCTTTGGGCATGAATATCTAAAAAACTGTACGTATTACAGAAAATCTGACTTCAGATTCGGATTCAGCGCACCGAAATCCTTTAGAAAAGTAGAATTTTATTTCCGTAACAAAAACTTGTCGACCAGTGTAATCACTTCCATATTTTTCTTGTATACCAAAAATAGAAAACAACTTCTTGAAAATAAAAATTGCCAAACAGATGTGAAAGTTACCAAGAAACCAACAGCGAAAAAATAACCTATTTTGGTAATTACCAAGTTCGGTAACCCTGCTATAAGTGCTATAAATAGAATTTGAACCAGGGTTTGAAAATGATTAGCTACTTTTGCTGCATTTGCTTTTGCTAACGAAAAGGAAATTAGCAAACTCGGCCAGCCGAGTAAAAAACGAGAACACGATTCATTCGCTTCAGTTTTCAGCTGAGCCGTGTTTGCTTGTATAGTTAAGCAAAGCAACGCGATTTGGGGGATTTCATTTTACTTCCAGCAATTAGTTGTGTCTTTGCATCTTTTCTAATATAATATAATAATAATACAATGGCGCTATTATAACTCTGATGAGTTTTATGGCCGAGCTTCTCTCCCAATTCGCGGTGTGCTCCTTTTTGTTTTTCCTACTAATTGGGTGGACCTACAGTTTTATGCCGACTCCGAACGGCGAATGCATTTTTTGTGAGAAGCTTTTTCATGGCAGAAATACTCTCGGAGGGTATGCCGCCCACTGCCGGGAGGTGACCGCTGCTCTTAAAAAACCCAATAATTGGATTTTTACTAATTAGAAAAATTTGTTTGGCTCGGACCGTGGTTTGAACCCGAGACCTCTGGCATAGCAGGCGAGCACTCTACCCACTGCACCACAGCGGCCACATCTTTGCATCTTTTCTGCTTTTGCTTATTGCATCCTGTTAATGTTACCAGAGTTGAAAGATGGTGAATTACAGATTTGAGAGAAAAGTTGAAAAAATTAGCAGCGCGATGTAGAATGGAATGTTACTTTACATTTGTGCACATCTGCTGATATTCTTAGTTTTATTCACATACACCGATTTCACCAATGCACCAAATTCCTAAAACAGCAAAGTAATCTAAAATTTTCTTATCGAATTTCAATTATAAATAAATTTAAGAATTAAAAAAAATCAATTTAAATTAGTTTCAATTTGACTTTTCTGGGACTCGAACCTGCGCCTCTATGTGCATATCTTTCTGTATTAAAAAATTATAATTCAATAGATGCTTTTGTGTACACAACAATATTGTTATTGTTGTTTTTTGATATGTTTGGGGGACAGTAGGATTTTCGTTGATCAGTCATCAGAGTCTAGCAGCTAGGGATGGCAAAAACAATTTAATAATCGATTAACCGTTTTTTAGGTTAATCGAAAGGGTCCGATAATCGTAGGGAACTAACCGATTATAACCGTTTTTCGATTACAATTATAAATTAATACGTAGTACCCCAAGAGGACAAACAAGCTAATTTTTTATACATACTATGTGTGTGTGTTCGTTTTTATTATAATAATAAAAAATCGTCATTTCAGCGAAAAAATCGTCAATATTTTGTTGCTATCTCATTTTTACTAAAAATACGTTATAAACAAAAAAGTGTCGGCTTTCCACTAAGAAAGCGCACCACGAAAAAAAATTACTTTTTCAGGGGCTTTCAGATATCTCAAAACTGAAATCAAAACTTGCAGGAAGTTTACAGTTTACGAGATAATTACCCCAGAAAGAGAATTATGTCGGCTGAGGATTATTTTTTTAAAGCGCGGCTGAAGTCGGCCAACGCAAAATGTTGTTCTACACAATAGATCGCAGTTTTCGTGGTTTGTTTGGTAAATTTTAAAATTTTAACAACAAATATCTTGTAAAATACAAGCCTCCGGAAATTTTTGATTTCAGTTCCAAGTCCTGTGAGAGCCCCTCTACCCCTCTGAAATAGTCATTTATTTCGGGGCATTGTTCCTTAATGGAAAATTTTCCCAAAAACAATTTTAAAGAGGTGCGAATTCATACAAATTCGTATATAAATGAAATCGTATTTAAAAAAGCTGTGCACATTTATCTACACAATGCGCTTACTTATATAATAAAATAAATAAATAACATCATCAATCATTCATTAATACTAATTCATAACATTTTGCCTTGAAAAATAATTTACAAAATATAAGGATTTATTTCATGAAGATAACCATTTAATTATTGTACTGAGATGGTTTAAATATTTAATAATGCCACTTTCCTTAAAAAAAATATATAATAAACGAAAAAATCGTCATTTATTGGGAAAAATCGTCAAATCACTGCTTAGAAAAATCGTCAAAAGGGCGATAAAATCGTCAATTCGGCAACGCTGGCTGGAGGGAACGTTTATTGCGAATGAAAAGGCGGTAACTGTGTAACCTAATACAAACGCACGCCGTCAATTTACTATGCGTGCGTAAAAAGCAAACTCGACGCCCAATTTTTGTTTTGCTTGACAGTTGAAATTAAGCATTGTGGGTGATTGTTTGCAAAAAAATTGACACTTGCTTTTGATATCGCGTGTGTTAGATACATATTTCACAAAATAAGATTTTCTATATTTTTCTATTTCTTTATCTGTACACGCACGCAAGTCAATTTCGGTTCAACGCATATGAAAAATTTGCGTGCGTGCGTTAATTGACGACTTGCGTTTGTATTAGGTTACACAGTTATTCTCAACTTCGATTATTTCCTTTCGATTATTTTCGACTGGAGAGGAAAAAGGTTAACCGAAAAAATAATCAAAAGGAAAAAACCGATACATTTTAACCGTTAACCGAAAGAAATTAACCGATTATAATCGTTTTTCCGGTTATAGTTGCCATCCCTACTAGCAGCTGCTGTGCCCCGATATACCAAGATGAATGGTGAGGATTTTGATGCAGCCACCAATTTATTATTGCTCAATAGATGTACATATGTATGTACATATGTATTGATGCATCATCTATTTGTTCAGAGAGGGTGACAATTAAATTTCATTGGCATAGGTATAGAGATGGTTGATCGTTGCTCATGAACGAGGTTGATGGGTTGGCCATCAACAAGATGAAATGGACAACAAAATGTTTTTACATTTTCAAAATTTCGAAAATTTTAAAATAATTAAAAAATCGATGTGGAAATTGTAAAAATACTCACCGGTTGTAGCAAACTGATGCATTGTTGTATGGTTTTTAATACAGAAAATGCATTGATGCGCAGGTTCGAGTCCCAGTAAAGTCAAATTGAAAATAATTTTATTTGATTTTTTTAAATTTTTAATTTATTTATAATTCAAATAAATAGTTAAAACACCAGCGGTTTTGGGAAATTAGTGGAATTGGTGTATGGGAACAATAATGAGCCATATCAGCAGATGTGCAGAAATTTAATATAATATTCCTTTCTACAGACGAACTCGCTCTACTTCTGTTATTTTAACAGCCAGCTGTGTTGAATTAAAATTTTTTATTCGCCAGATGCACTAATAGAATTTTGTTGGGTCTCTGGCTTCCACGATTATTCGTAGTTGCAACTTCTCTGTTCATCTCATCATCATCAAACCACATACATTTAATTCCGAAATATTTAGTAGCATGTACCAAGTATACAGGAATGATCGTTTAGACAGAGCCGGCGGGGGTGTATTGCTAGCCGTACATTCTTCAATACCATCTGAAGAAATTGATGTAAACCTCGTTCTACCTTTTGAATTTAAATGCATCCGCATTAAGGTCGGCAAAGGTCACACTTATTTTGCAATATGTTACATTCCTCCCTCGTCTGATCTGTCAGTATATTTACAACTTATTTCTTCACTTAAATTTCTTATCTCTAGAATGACACAGTTAGATTCAATAATCGTCTTAGGAGACTTTAATCTTCCCCACATTTCATGGCGCATTGCTGATCATAATACTGTGCCACTTACATCTAATATTAACAATACCACTTTCATTGAAGAAATATCTGACCTCTGTCTACATCAAATCAATACTATTAGAAACGAGTTTGGGAAAATGCTTGACTTAATTTTTGTAGATGATGTATCCAATTATACTGTAAACAGGGCTAATGCCCTGGTATCACCTGTTGATGTTTACCATCCTCCTTTAGAGTTGGTTTACGAAATTATAAATAACGATAACCGTGGTAACGTAAAAGAGTTTAACTCTGAGTCTAGTTTTTGTTACAATTTTTCTAAGGCAAACTATAATAAACTTAATAAAGAACTCTCAAGATTGGTATGGCCAGACTATAATGGAAACGTCGATCTAAATGTTTTGCATTTCAATAACACGATTCTTAACCTTTTTGAGAAATACGTACCGAAACATAAACGCAAATATAATGAACCTTTGTATCTTTGGGCCACTAGAGAGTTAAGAGCTTTAAAAAATAAAAAATCGCGCTTCTTTAAAATATATAAGAAGACTGGTTCTCAAAAGGATTATATGAAATACTCAGTTCTGCGTCATAAGTACTCACTTCTGAACAAAAAGTGCTATAAGTCTTATATATTTAAAATGAAAAAGAACATTTTTTCCAACCCGAAATCGTTTTATGGTTTTGTAAACTCGAAACGTAGAGTAATGGGATTCCCATCATCTATGAGATATCGTGATTGTGATGCCAGTGATAGCCAAGATGTCGCGAACCTTTTTGCCCTCTTCTTTGAATCAAATTATTCCAATACTAATGTTAGCTTTAATGAATACCCGTATCAAGTTTTTCAGAATAACACATTTGAATGCCCTTTTATAGATCCCGAAGAGGTTTTATTTTTGCTTAAAACAATAAAGAAGTCCATAAACTACGGACCAGATATGATTCCTTCAATATTTTTAAACAAATGCGCCGAGTATATTTACCAGCCATTATCCACACTATTTAATCTGTCTTTGAAGTCAGGAATTTTCCCAAAAGCGTGGAAAGAATCTTTTATTATTCCTCTACATAAATCTGGATGTAGATCTTCCATCGAAAACTATCGCGGCATAGCAAAGCTTTCGGCTATCCCAAAGTTATTTGAGGCTATTGTCACCAATTGTCTAAATCATTCCATTTCCTCATCAATAGTAAGTTCGCAGCATGGTTTCTGTAGAGGCAAATCAACTGTTACCAACTTACTAGAATTTACAACTCATGTCTCTAACGGTTTTAGGAATAATGCTAACACCGATGTAATTTATACTGACTTCAGCAAAGCCTTCGACAAGGTCAATCACGCGTTACTTATCCATAAACTTGATCTTCTTGGTTTTCAACCTATTCTGTTAAAATGGATTGCGTCATATGTCACTAATAGAACACAAAGAGTTGTTTTTAAAAATGCTTTTTCCAACATCATTAACGTATCTTCAGGAGTTCCACAAGGCAGCCATCTTGGTCCGACTCTGTTTTTGCTATTTATAAACGACATTTCTTATGCTATTTGTAACTCAAAACTTCTCATGTATGCCGATGATGTGAAACTTTTCAAGTCTTACTCTTCTTTGGAGGAAAGATCTGCCCTACAAAATGATTTAAATTGCTTCGCTACGTGGTGCAATATTAATCTTATGCCACTCAATCTTAGTAAATGTAAATTTATGAGCTTTTCACGGAAGATCCTTCAACCTGCGTCTTACACAATTAATAACTATAGTTTGGAACAGGTTTACGATTTTGTTGACCTAGGAATAAGATTTGATAGTAAGCTCCACTTTAACCTGCATATTAATGCTACAGTAAACAAAGCTAAAAGTATCCTAGCATTTGTAAAACGTTGGTCTAAGGAATTTAATGACCCTTACGTAACTAAAGCCCTGTTTACAACATTAGTACGACCTATACTAGAATACGCTTCAATAATCTGGAGTCCGCAATATCAAGTTCATTCCGATAGACTGGAATCAATTCAAAAACAGTTCTTACTTTTTGCGTTAAGGAACTTTCATTGGGACCCACGGACAAATCTTCCCTCGTACACTAGTCGCTTGAAGCTTATTAATCTTCCAACCTTATCAAGCCGCAGGGAAATGTTAGGTGTAATATTTCTGGTTAAACTACTGAAAGGATCCATAAGCAGTCAATTTCTCCTATCCGAAATAAACTTAAATGTTCCTATTCGACCATCAAGACATTTTCAACCTATCTTTTTAAAGCAGTGTAGAACTAATTTTGAATTACACGAACCACTTCGTTGCTTATGTAAATCTTTTAATGATTATTCTACTCATTTCGATATATCAGACTCTATTTATCTGATAAGAAAAATTCTGTTGTGCGCTCTTAACAAGTGACAACAAATCTCTCGCTCTAATTGACTATTCTATTTTTGTCTATTACTTTTATTTGTAGTTTTATATTTTATTCTATGTACATATGTATATCCAGCTGATGGAATTATATTTTCTGTAGCTGAGCAGTATAAGTTCTCGACGTTTAATAAACTTCTACCACTCAACACCTTGGCCAAATTTTATTTTAAAATATCCGTACGTCATGCGGATGCGCCCCTCGTGCGGTTGGGTGGGTGGAGGGAAATCGTTGGGTTTATTATTATTATTATTATTATTATCTACGTTCTCTGTTATTGGCTTGCATACGGGAGTGAATTGAATGAAATTCATAGAGGCTATTTTGAAGAGAGGTAACATAAAAGCCACAATGAAGCATAGAGTATAATGTTGAATCTCATTATATGATGTCGTTGGGTTGAATCCCATGTTGATGTCACGTTTCGAATCCGGAGGTGAATAGAAATAATAGAGGAGAGAACACAATAAAAGTAAAGTGAATGTTTCAAAAAAATAATAATTGAGTTAAACGTTTGCAACTTTTAGGATGGGCAGAAGTTACATACATACATACATACATACATACAGGTGAAGCTAATAAAAGCGTGTTAAAAAAAATGGTCTTGAGAGCTCAATAATAAAGTAGTTATCAAAATAAAAACGACCAAAAACCAAAAGTAAAAACAAAATTTTTTCGTTTCAAAAATTACCAATAAACCTTTATCAATAGCCGCTTTCGATTCACAATTTCTCTGCTGGCTATAAATTTCCCTCTGCCAAATTTATATGTGAATGATAGCGAGCAGAGGGAAATTTTTATCGACCAGTTGGCGAGTATGGCTACTACTCATTATAGGTTCAAACATTTTTGTTCGATCCGACCTCGCTTGTGTGATGGCGAATCGAAAACGACAAATATAAATTTTGTTTCGTTGATATCAAAAACATTAACAAAAAATTGTATTTGTTTTTAATAGATACATATGACGTTTTCGATTCGCCATCAGACAAGCGAGGTTGGATCGAACAAAAATGTTTGAACCCATAATGAGTAGTAGCCATACTCGTCAACTGGTCGATAAAAATTTCCCTCTGCTCGCTATCATTCACATATAAATTTGGCAGTGGGAAATTTATAGCCAGCAGAGAAATTGTGAATCGAAAGCGGCTATACATACATATGTAAAATTTTCTTTTCTTCACAGAAAACGAAATTATTGAAAAGTAGTTTTTTCGTTGAAAGTTGAAACAATATTTTTTTGAAATAATTGTTTTGATGATTATCAAAACAAAAAAAAAATTTATAATTTTTTTTGATAACAGTTGAAACGAAATAGATTTTGTTATGTTTTTTACGTTTATAAAATCGAATATTTCAACAGAAACAATTTTTTTTTGTTTATTGTTAAAAATAATGTAGTTTGCAGACTTGGTTCAAACCCCTGTCCGGAAAGGCCCCAAAAAAATTTTTCTAATTAATTAAACCCCAATTATTGGATTTTTAGAAACAGCAGTCATCTCTCGGCAGTCTCAAAAACCTTCCCATAGAACTAAAAATGTACCCGATTTTCGGAATCAGCGGCAACAGATTTTGTGCATTTCCTCAACTCGAGGGTGGTGGTGGCATCACGTATTAAAGTATTTTTTATTTGAAATACATTTTTTATTCAAAATAATTTTTTGATTCGAATAAAAAATTTTAATCTTGATTCTAAATAACTTTTGATTCGAATCAAATTTTTGATTCAACCCAAATTTTGTATCTAAATAATTTTGATGTGAAATCAAGTTTGAATCAAGAATCAAAAAATATTATTCTTTTGAGAAATTAATCATAAATCAAATTTATCTATGATTTGAAAATAGTTTGAATCACGAACCAAAGCGTATTTTTTATTCTTTTTTGAAACGAATCACAAATAAAAATTATCTTTTATTTGAAAATAGTTTGAATCGCGAATCTTGATTCTTTTTTGAAACGAATCACAAATAAAAATTATCTTCTATTTGAAAATATTTTAAATCAAGAATCAGAAAATATTTTTTGATTCAAAATCACCCAACCCTGCTTGTAGCAAGAAAGTTGTCCCAAAGCTGGCACACTGCATATAAAAAAATTAGTCCAATTAACATTGCGATGTACTAGGGCAGGACCACATACCAAATTGCTAATTATTTAACATTTAAATGTGCCTTAAATTACTAATTTATTTTAGATACCCATATGTACATATTTGCGTATGAAAGCCATTAAAAAAATGATTTTAAATAAGTAACACAATTAAAATAAAAAATAATTTAACAACCAGAAAATTACCTTTTTGCGTAACTATGTTGCAGAGGTGGTTTGTGAATTGGTTTGCTGTAGCCGTTTTGTAAACAAATTTTATGCGATCGACAGACGGACCACTCTATGAAGTGATGAAATTTATCCCAATCGCATAGCCCGTTCGTTTTTTATTAGAAAGGACCAGCGATGGAAAATTAGAGTTATTTTTGAAATTTCAAGTCAAAAAGTTAATGGGAAAGAGTTAGTATTTTTAACATTTAGATGTGATGCTTCGTGGGCCACAGATAGTCAATCCGATGTGAAAACCAATTCGAGTACCGAATACCAAATATTAATATGAAAAGTGGGTGAATGCGAATACGGAATACCGAATAGGAATACTAATACCAAATTTGAATCCGAATATCGAAAATAAAAGTCAAGTTTTAAGAGTCATTTTTTGACTTTTTCGATAAAAGTCAAAACCGACACGATTGCAGGAAAGGACTTTTATTTTCGCTGAAAAAAATAAAAGCCCGGATTTAACTTTTATTCTCGAACTTAAAAAATAAAAGTCCGGATTTAACAGTTATAAGAGGACTTTTTTCCAAAAAAAAAAATGAAAATAATGCATGATTGATCCTATAGAGGTCCTGGGAGTCGTTTGGGTGTTGAGGATTTTCACTTTTCACTTATCATCATGAGGATTTTCACCATCATAATGGGTCCCTACCAATTACATCGCTTTTTTTCATTTGCAGCACCCGAAGTGCTTGGCCCCGAAAAATACGACAAAAGCTGTGACATTTGGTCACTAGGTGTCATAATGTACATTTTGCTCTGCGGCTTCCCACCATTCTACAGCAATAACGGTTTAGCAATCTCGCCCGGTATGAAGAAACGTATACGCACCGGTCAGTATGATTTTCCCAATCCCGAATGGGCAAATGTCAGCCAAGCGGCTAAAGATCTGATCAAAGGTATGCTCAATGTTGATCCCACTAAACGTTTGACAATCGATGAGGTAATCAGAAATAATTGGATTGCACAGTATACACAAGTCCCACAAACACCGTTATGTACGGGTCGTATGCTGAAAGAGGGCGAAGAAACATGGCCAGAGGTACAAGAAGAAATGACGCGATCGTTGGCCACGATGCGTGTCGACTACGATCAGGTGAGCGAAAAAGTAAATTATAATTAGAGCTCGGATAATAAGTGAAAATCAAACGCCTAAAATTATGCTACGTAATGTTTGTGAGCACATCCAGTGGCAAGTTTAAGGGTGGGGTACCTTCGGGTCTAAGCCCCCCGTTAATGCAATTGGATTTTTTGCCTACTAGGATGCCAGAAAAATAAATTATTAAGGTTTTTTATGGGTTGCACGTGAAAAATTGCAAAGAAAGCTGCAATAAATAAATATAATAATAAAGAATAATAATAAATAAAGTATAATAAATAAATAATAAATAAATATATAATTACTAGCTGGACCCGTGCGCATCTTGCGCAAAAAATAACAAAACATACGTGGCGCCAGTCGGTATGGTTT
This sequence comes from Urophora cardui, assembly GCA_960531455.1. NCBI lineage: Eukaryota > Metazoa > Arthropoda > Insecta > Diptera > Tephritidae > Urophora > Urophora cardui. Next base: position 86,583,165 of record OY482671.1, on the reverse strand, counting down.
GTGCTGTCATGCCCATTTTTAAAAACTTATTATTTATTTGGTTTGGTGGAACTTTCAATGAACTACCTATATGTTTGACAAAGATATCGCATAAAATGTTTTTATTATACCTATATAGGTGTGTGCATTATATTTTTCTATATTTTACATATATTTTATGTACATATATGTGGTCCCTGCCGACTTGGGTAATATTTTTCCACACGTTTGCCTTGGCAAGCAAATCAGTGGTCGAAGCTTAATCGATTTATCTGCTACAGTTCCTGAGTTTTGACTTATAAATCTTTGAAAATTTGCCCCTCTTGGCCCATTTTTTTAAATTTCAGCATATTTCCTCATAGCGGCATAAGGTCATTACATGGATGAAATTCCATTACTCGGGCTTTATTAGTGACGTGTGTTTTACGTGTTTTTCGAAATACATACATATGCCTTATTTTCAACCCCAACCTTCTCTGTTCCCATTAGAATCTGTGTACCAAATTTGTATTTAACACTGCACTCTTGTTAGAATAAAATAATTCTGAAGGCATAGTTTTAGGCGCAAATCATTTAGTTTAAATTTAAACATTTTATTTTTGCAAAATACTATTTAAAAAAGTACCACGCCCAATAAAACACCGTTTCGCATGCATAGCTAATTAATACCTTTAAAACGATGCCTTACTTATTAATTTTGGTAAATTATGTAAGCAGAAAAAGGGATATTTATAAAACACCAATTAGAAATAATATATATGATAAAGAATAAAGAAAAAAAATTAAAAATTTGTAGTGACTCACTTAAATTTGAGACAAAATCTTCACACGTGAAGGAAAAACAATTACAGTTTCAAACCAAATATATTTTGAATGAAAATGAGGCAAGTGCATATTAGCAAATGGAATATATAATACAGCTTTTTAATTTGTAGTGGTCCGACTTTAAGCATTTGCATATGTTAGGTAAAAAAAAACTTGATTTGATCTTTCATATTTTTATGACCATTTCAGTGCTTACATTTTTCCAATTGGATACTCGGCATAATTCCATAGCTGTAAAAATGCAAATTTTTCTCGTGGTAAAAACGGTTTTGCATTTTTGTTTATGAGTTATTGGAACATTAACTATGTCATAATTTACTTACTTTTTTACTCAAAAAGTTACAAATTTTCCTGAAAAATTGGCGAATTTTCCAGAATTTTGCACAAACTTTTTAACTTTAATATATTTGGTTTCTGTTATAGATTTTTTATGTAACAAATTAAAATGATTAAAACCACATATGTAAGTAAATATATTTTTTTTATTCGTAAATAAAATCACTTTCTATTCTTCTATTTCATCACACACCAATGTAAATATGTTTATATGAATTTAAATGAGCTATTGGCCATTTTTTAATGAAGAAAAATTGAAAAAAATTTTTTGGTAGAAGTTATGGATCCAAAAAAAAAAAATTTTTTGTTTCAATTTTTCTTCATTAAAAAATGGCCAATAGCTCATTTAAATTCATATAAAATAATTATTAGAATTAAAACGGTCATATAAATACAAACGTAAATATGTTTATTTAAACTGCAAATTTGTGTAACATGATTAAGAACTTTTCTCACCCACCATACCAATATGGAACCCCTTTATATTTAAATTGTAATCCCGCCAATGAAAACAAACAGAATTTGCAATACGTAGCATATTTTGAGGCGCTTGATTTCACCTATTTTTCCGAGCTCTAATAATAAGTAAATTAAAGTACTTGAAAAGAATTGAAAAATCGATTCAAGTACATTTTTCAATTCTTTTCAAGTACTTTCAATTATTTTCAATTACTTTGAAGTATTTGCTAAAACTTCAATTCTTTTTCAATTCCTTGTACTTGTACTTGTACTAGTACTTGAATATTCGTAAGTACTTAGTACGGACTCATTACTTCAAGATCAAAATATAAAGTATTTAAGTACGTAATAGTCCAATTACTACTCAGTATTACCCAGGTATGCTTATAACCTTGATTTTCACGCCTTGGGTAGATATCAATTTTTTTCTTGTGCAAAATCCTAACTTTTTCCATACATAAATCTAAACATACCTTGAAATTCCGGGAATTTGCGCGGTTTTTGGTGTAGCTCCATCCAGTTTTTGGAAAAGTGAAATTTTTTTTCAGTTGACATACTCTAAAAACCCTATTTTCATATTCCGGTGCCGGAGGGAGGATCTAAAAAAACGCATCTAATGGGATATAAGCTAGTTTTACATATGAGCATATTGTCGTGGCGTATACGGAACATTTTTGTATGAATTTTTAAAGCAAATTACATGCATACTTCAACACCTTTTTTCCACCTTTTTTCCACCATTTATAACAAAATTTCCAACGATTTATCTTCGGAAGTAGTTAGAGCAGAGTAGAAAGTGTGTGCATGCAAAACTTTATGCCAAAAATCCCAATGGTTCAGGCTGTATGACGTTTTGAGTTTTATTTTATTCTTGAGTAAAAAAAATAAAAATTCCACATAATCATTATGCCTTGAGGGAAAAAATAAAAACCAAGTATAATAATTATTTTTGCAGCAAAAAGTAGAAATCAAGAAAGAATAATTATGCTTGAGTAAAGAAGTTAAAATCAAGGCTGCTCAACGAAATGAACAAAATAATTTTGTTATGTGAATGTAGGCGATCAACTTAATTTTGATATAAATTATTTGAATGTAGGCTCGTTTGATCTGGCTGATTAGGAGGTGCAAATAAAAACTAAATTCTATTCACCTGTTTGCCCAACGTTTCGCTGACAAATTCCAGCATCATCAGGGGCGTTTGTTTATTCACTTAAAAACAAAAAACAAAAACAACAATAAACATTTTTGACAAAAGAAAAATTAAAAAATTATCATGGATTTTTTCACAATCACTCACCATGAAAAATATTTCAAAAGTTTTTTTTTTTTTGAAAAATATTTAAAGTATACATATATGTACATTTATCTTTAAAAAAAAAACACTTATACAAAAAACAACAATACAAAAAAGAACAGAAAAAATCATTACCACTTTGTGTGGTAGTTTTGTCATTACTAGTTATTGTTTTATTTTTGTATACATAATATGTAAGCTGCCGCGATGTTGTCTGTGTCTTCCTTCTTGTTAATTGCATTGTCCCTTCTTTGTAATATTCTTAGGCTCTCCAGTGTGTATCTCTTTAACTCCCCCTTTTCTTTGTCTATGATTTTTGTGTGTTTCAAAGTCAGCTGAGTGGCCGCTGTTTAAAATATGCTGCGATAAAGCTGTGCTGTTTTTTTTGTTTCTTTATGTCTGTTTCGTGCTCTGTTAACCGGACACCTAGTGCGCGCTTTGTTGTACCTACATACACTCGATTGCAGCTTTCGTTGTTGTTTCCCTTACATTTTATCTCGTATACCACATTATTTTGTTGTTTCGTCTCAATTGGGGTTTTTGTTCTTGTAAATATTCTCGTTAATGTTTCATTTGATTTGTATGCAAGTGTCGCGTTTTGTTCTTTTGATATACTCTCCAGGTTAGTATTTAGTTTCGGAATATATGTCACGCTGTAATATTTCTTTGGTTCGTTGGGTGTTGTTGTTCTTTGAGCATTGTTCGGTGGTTTCTTCGTTTTTGATTCTCTGATGAGTTCGCGTATCAAGTTGACGGGGAAGTTGTTGCTTTTTAGGATGTTGTATATTTTTTTGATATTATCACCATAGAATTGTTGGTGGCTTATTGTTAATATCTTGTGTATGAGGTTTTTTGCTGTGTTGATTTTATATTTTTTAGGTTGGGAAGAAAAGAAATTTATTAGGCGCCCAGAAGAGGTTGGTTTCGAATACCAATTTAAAATAATTTTGTTGTTGCTTTTATGAATGCGGACATCTAGAAAAGGGATGCTCGAATTTGTTCCATTTCCATGGTAAACTTTAATTTTGGATGGTATCTATTTAATTGGTCTAGAATTATATTTACGTCGCGGCTCTTAATTATTGCAAATATGTCGTCTACATATTTGTTGATGAATTTTATGTTTATGTCAGGGCCGTGCGCACGGGGGGGGGGGTTTGGGGGTTAAAACCCCCCCATGACCAAATCTAAGTTGCAATGATTTTGCAAAAATTTTCAAAATACAGTTTATAAATTTTATAATTATAATTTTACGGAAGAAGAATTGGTAAAAGTTGCAAAAAATAAGGTTGGCCAATACATAGGTTCGGCACTTTGAATTGCACTTGGAGCTTTCCGAAATTACAAAATTGTGTAGCATATGTTCGTTTGGCATTTTTAAAAAAATTGTACTGATAACAAAAAATGTTCATTTTGTGAAAACAGTGAGCAGTTTCAATTAACAAGTACTGTAAACAGTACACGGAAAGAAATTTGTATACTTGAATCAAGAAAAATGCTTTCTTGAACTCAATTTAGAAAGTTTTTTGGGGAAATAAGAAAAATTGACTTAATTATTACTGGAAATAAGAAATTGAGTTTTCAAAAATGAGACAATTATTTTCTTATTCAAGAACACTAATAAAATCTATAGAAAAAAAATTTTGAAAAAAAATGTTTAAATAAATAAGGGCCGATTTCATAATCAAATTAAAAGTTCCTTTAAATTCTAAAGGAGCCTTTAATTTTCTGATCGATTTCATAAAGTCTTTTTGAAGATAAAAGTTCATTTAAAATTAAATACCCAAAAACGGGCATTTAAGTTATTTAAAGGTTCCTTTTGCCAGAAAAAAAATTTCATTTCTGTAATGTGTCAAAATCAAATATCAAAAATTTATTAAAATTTTTGAACCGATTTTGTTTGTTGTTTTGTTTGTTGAGTCGTATAATGCAATATTCATCTTCTTCTCTTTTGTGATGTTGGATGACCGCTTCCTATATTTTCTGCACTGGGTTTCCAAATTATGCTTCTTTGTTCTTTTTCTTTTTTTCAAAAAAAAAAAAAAAATAATAAAAAAGCCATAATCAAAAAATTTATTTATTTTCAGAAAAAAATAAAAGTCAAATTTCAATATTTTTAAATTTATGAAAATTATTTGACGTTAAAGGAGCCTTTTAATATTATATTATTATGAATTCACTCCCACTTTAAAGAACTTTTAAATGGCTCTTTAACTAAAAGGCTCCTTTAAGGAAAGGAGCTTTAAGAATTTCATTATGAAATCGGCCCTAAGAACATCTTTTCTTAAATTTACTTAAATGAAGAAAATCTTTTTGCTAATATGAAGAAGAATTTAAGAAAATTGTGTTTCGACGAATTGGAACAACAAAATACAGCGAAAAAAAAAATGTAAAATGAATAAGAAAACGTTTTCTTGAGCGAAGTAAAATTTTTCTTGCTGAATTTGCATTTCCAAAGTTACATGTATTTTTTTTCATTTGCCATCCGCTTTGCATATTTCTGAATATTTTTGCAATTCTCAGATTGTTAGTGAAGCATTTGGTATAAGGAGTTCACTATTTGCATCTTCATTTATATTAAATAAAATGTTGTCATTTCAATAAACAAGTCCTAGGAAAATACTAGTTGGCTAATTATGGTTTTCTAATCCCTCATGATTAGTTTTCATTTTACTTATTTTTTACGTTTTTAATATTTTTAGAAAATATTTGCTTAATTTAATATTTAATATTTTCTTATGCCTCAGACACACATGTGGTATGAATATTAGAATATCAATATTATGATTTGGCTATGCTATGAAAATTTTCAATTAAACTACAATATGAGGGTGACACATATGTGCCCAATAAACCAAAAGGCTTGAGAATAACATTATAACAAGCTTACAAATATAAGCGTTAAGCTTGAGAAACTATTGTGGAAACTATTGAAAAAGACTTAAGAACAATTGTAGAAAAATCAAAACGGCACCCTTTTTATAAGCTTACAAATGTAATTGTAGAAAAATATTACTTGTTGTAAGCTTATAAATACAATTGTATGTATAAATAGTAGAAAAAAGAAATAAATAAATTTTTATTTACATTTTTCTTTTCATTTTCTTTCCTTCTTCACCTTTACTGCAATGTTCTTTATTTTATATTCTCCTCCTGTTTCGAAACATGACATCAACCTGTAATTCAATCCAACGGAATCATATAGTGGGACATTCAACATTAAATTGAATTTTATTGAGGCTTTTATACTTCCCTTTTCCGAAAAAGGAATAATGAATTATATGAATCATTATAAAACCAAAATTTACAAAAAATTTACAGCAAGCTTATAACAATGTTATTATTAATAGTTTTTCAAGCTTTCATTGCAAGTGTAAAGTAAGCTTATTGTAATATTGTTTTCAAGCTTTTTAACATAAGGAGTATTGAGGAAGGCTTACATAAAGTAAGTGTTCCGCAATTATTACAATCATGCTTTGAGTAAGCTTACAATTAAGCTTATAAAAACTGTATTGCAATAAGCTTACGATGGACAATTGTTATAAGCTTGTTCTCAAGTCCTATTACATTTCGCTTACTTCCTGGTCTGTTGGGTGGTATAGATCGAAATATTATTACTATACTACGATGTGTGTCTCTCGCATTACTTACTTAAGCTCGTATAAGAAAAGTTTTACTTGCAACAAAAAAATAATTTCTTAATTTATTTCAAAAAACAAGAAAAAAACACTTACCCTAAGTAAATTATTTCTTATTTATTTAAAATCCAATTTTACTTGAAGCACGAAAATGTTTTCTTATTTATTTAAAATCCAATTTTCTTGGATTTTCTTGATATTAAGAAATTATTTTCTAAGTTCAAAATCAAGTCTAATTTTTCTTTCCGTGTACTATTCAGGACCTGGTTAACTAGGTTTTGATGAATCAGAATGAGTTTCAGAAAAGTTAAAGAACATTTAAATTTATGGTGTATGGGTCTGGATATCTGTTTCAGCAAATATGTTTATCTTAGCGAAAAATGTATGCGAATGCAAACCAAAATTAAAAACCCCCCCCAAGGCTAATTCCTGCGCACGGCCCTGGTTTATGTTATAGTGGTTATTTAGCTCCGAAATGGTATTGTCAAGTAGGTCATCCATGACAATATCAGCGATCGTTGGGGATAGTGGGTTGCCCATTGGCATTCCGAAAGTCTGGTTATATAATTTATTATTGCACATGAAATAGTTGTTGTCTTTGAGACAGAAGTTAAGTATTTCTTCGAACTTTTTCTTTGGTATTCTCGTCATTTGTCCTATTTCGTCCCATTTTCTCATTATAATTTTAGTTGCTAGCATTGTCGGTATATTGGTGAACAGAGAGACAACATCAAAGGAGACTAACACATCTTCATCACACAAACTTATATTCGCTAATCTATCTTTTAGCTCGAATGCATTTTTCACGTTGTACTTATCGGAAGTTAGGGGCTTTAATATTTCTCCGACATATTTTGATAAATTGTGGCAGGGGACCATGATTGACGAAGCAATAGGACGTAGAGGTACATCAGGTTTATGCACCTTGGGCAAACCATACAGTCTAGGTGCGACTGCTGCTGTGCATGTGAGGCGTTGTTTTTCTCTCTTTGTTATGTGTTGTGCTTTATAAAGCTCGTCTACGATTTTGTTGTTTTTTCTCTGCAAAGTGTTTGTTGGGTCAATTCTTATTGTTTTGTATGTGCTTTTATCTTCAAGTAGTCCGTCAATTTTCCCTCTGTAGTCTGATTCGTACATAGCCACTGTTTTATTACCTTTGTCCGCATCTGTTATCACAATGTTTTTATGGGTTTTTAGAAATAGCTTGGTTTGCTTGAAAGCTGCTAAAATGAATTTTTCCGCCGCGTTATATTTTATGTTTCGTTTGAAAAGTGTTATTCTGTTGCTTAATTTGTTTCTTGTTATTTCTTTGTCTCTTTCGTCCTTTATGTCCGTGATAATTTGTTCCATTTCGGCAATGGTATGTATAGGGGAGAAATTTGTTTTTGTTGTCGGTAATGTGAACTTCTTCCCGAGCGAGAGAATCCATCGTACTTCATCGGGAAATTCGATGTTGGTTTTGTTTATAAACCAATTGTTGTCTTTATGTATTCCTAGTTTTTGCATTTGTTCCCGTTTTAGCTTTTCCATTTTTGACGAAAGTGTAGAATTCTTTTCTTTGGCGGTTATTTGACTTTGGATGTTTTGTGTATTGGTGAATGCGTCGAGCTCTGAATTTTCTAAGGATGACTTTATTTGTTGTATTGCGTTGTATAATGTATCTTTTGTGGATTTGATATTTATGTTAGTTTGAGTTATTTCAATGTTTAACATTTTTGCAAGAAAAGATCGTTTTGTTGTTTCTATTTGTTGTTTTATTTTTTCAGATTTTGTTAGTATTTGTGCATTCTTGATTTGGTTGCTTAGATAATTTGGTATTAGGCCATATTCTTTGCATTTTAGTAAAAATTTTAGTTGTTCCATTTGTTTCCCTAATTTGTGTTTTTGTTTGCTGTATTGTTTTAGTGCGAGACATGTATTTTCTCCGTATTTGTACTTCATGTGCATGTAGTAGTGTTTCATCTTGTATATACCTAGTTTTGTTGCTTTTGTTTCAGTAAATAAATAAATAAACGGCGCAGTAAATCGGCAGGCCTTCCGAGATTCGTTATGTGAATGTAGGCGATCAACTTAATTTTGATATAAATTATTTGAATGTAGGCTCGTTTGATCTGGCTGATTAGGAGGTGCAAATAAAACAATAGGCATGGGTAACACTGCGTTGCGCGGCGCAATTGCGCTAACACCAACCCTGGTGTTATTGCGCTAACTCCGATTTGGGAAATGCGCCAACTCAATATAGCGCCAACTCAATATAGCGCCAACTCAGTATAGCGCCAACTCAATGTAGCGCCAACTCAATGATGCGCTATTGCAATATAACACTGACTCAATTTCGTGCGCTAACTCCAGCTCCAATATAGCGCTAGTGTAAAATGGCGCAACCACAACGCCAATAACAGCATCATAGTATATGTATACGTATGACAACGTCACAATTATGTGTGCTTGTTAGTGATCTAAGTGACTCTAATTTCCAGCATATTTTCACATATATACGGAATATTTTTCCAAATGATTATGAAAATTAAAATTAATTGTGCCCTCGTATATGTAAGCAGAATTGCGCCAAAAGAAATAAAACGGGGATGGTAAACAGTAACAAGCGAAAAAATGTTATTTATCGATTATTCGATGACAATTGCGCTAAAGGTGTTATTGCGCCAGTACCGTGAGTTGGCGCCACGGTTGGCGCTGGCGTTATTGTATCAGCGCCAAAAAAATTGCGCCATTACCCATGGCTATAAAACAAGGCCCGGCAAATCGACTCACGTGAGTTAATGAGTATAACACACATAGGCTTACGCTCTGTGATTCAGTCGTTGTTTAGACAGCGAAGAAGCAACACAAGCACTGGTTGCGTTGCTTTGTTTGTTATGCGACAGTGTGCCATTGCGTATGTATGACCATGAATAATAAATCATTTTGTACTGCAACCAAATTTTCAAGTAGCAAAATTGCAATGCTTTATTTTTCAATTCATATAATAAAATTTGCTTATTCTTAAAGGTTCTACTAAATCTTCATTTATAACTTACGCCACATCCTTGCATACCTTAACAAGTTTAGTTACGTACTTTTGGAAAAATTTCGTTAATGATATCAACTCTCAACTATTTCTCAATGAATATTCTTCAAATAAATTTTTAATGTATATTTTTTACACTAAAAACTTCTTATAGATATTTTTTATTATGGGAATTTCCAATATTTTACATTGTTGAATCCAAATTAATTTATAAAACATTTTTTTAAGTTAATTTCCAATATTTTAGATTGGTGAATCCAAATTAATTTATAAAACATTTTTTCAAGTTAAAAATTCCTAAGTAATACATTTTTCATTATTATTCAAATATTTATTTTATTTTCAAAACGTTGCTATTTTGTACGTTTGCCCCATATGCTTAGTTCTTACACCACTGTTGCATAAATCTCTCTGTTCTCACTAACACAATCTCAGTTTTAGTTTTGCCGGGGTCTGAAATAAAAACTAAATTCTATTCACCTGTTTGCCCAACGTTTCGCTGAAACAGTAACGAGAATATTTACAAGAACAAAACCCCCAGTTGAGACGAAACAACAAAATAATGTGGTATACGAGATAAAATGTAAGGGAAACAACAACGAAAGCTGCAATCGAGTGTATGTAGGTACAACAAAGCGCGCACTAGGTGTCCGGTAACAGAGCACGAAACAGACATAAAGAAACAAAAAAACAGCACAGCTTTATCGCAGCATATTTTAAACAGCGGCCACTCAGCTGACTTTGAAACACACAAAAATCATAGACAAAGAAAAGGGGGAGTTAAAGAGATACACACTGGAGAGCCTAAGAATATTACAAAGAAGGGACAATGCAATTAACAAGAAGGAAGACACAGACAACATCGCGGCAGCTTACATATTATGTATACAAAAATAAAACAATAACTAGTAATGACAAAACTACCACACAAAGTGGTAATGATTTTTTCTGTTCTTTTTTGTATTGTTGTTTTTTGTATGTGTTTTTTTTTTAAGATAAATGTACATATATGTATACTTTAAATATTTAAAAAAAAAAAAAAACTTTTGAAATATTTTTCATGGTGAGTGATTGTGAAAAAATCCATGATAATTTTTTAATTTTTCTTTTGTCAAAAATGTTTATTGTTGTTTTTGTTTTTTTGTTTTTAAGTGAATAAACAAACGCCCCTGATGATGCTGGAATTTGTCAGCGAAACGTTGGGCAAACAGGTGAATAGAATTTAGTTTTTATTTGCACCTCCTAATCAGCCAGATCAAACGAGCCTACATTCAAATAATTTATATCAAAATAATTTTGTTTCAAAAAATATCAATAAAAAATATCTAAAAATTATTTTGTTTTGCTAATTATCAGAAACAAAATTTTTTCGTTTCAAAAATTATCAATAATTTTGTTTCATTGATATCAAAAAAATTATCAAAAATTGTATTTGTTTTTATTCATGTACGTATGTATGTACATACATACATACAAACATATGTAAAATTTCTTTTCTTCATAGAAAACAAAATTATTGAAAAGTAAATTTTTTCGTTTAAATTTGAAACTATATATTTTTGAAATAATTGTTTTGATAATTATCAAAACAAAAAAAAAATTTGTTAATTTTTTTTGATAACAGTTGAAACGAAATGGCTTTTGTTATGCTTTTTACGTTTATAAAATCGAATATTTCATCAGAAACAAAATTTTTTTTTGTTTATTGTTAAAAATAACGTTATTTTGCAGCCTTGGTTAAAATCCAAGAACAATAACACTGCTCTACAGCCAAAAAATACTCTAAACGCGACCATTCTATCTACATGTAAAATCGGTCGCTGATTCCGAAAATCGGGTTAATTTTTAATTCTATGGGAAGGTTGTGACGGACTTTTCCTTTGGCAGCTGGGGTAGTTCAGTCCGTCCAGGGTTCCTGCAAGTAAAAAGGTTTCCTTCCCTTTTTTTCCCAGAAATATTAATAAATTGTTTTTTCTTTTCCAAACTTCAATGATTATTTATTAAATATAATATCCAATTTCCTACGGTGCTACTCCTACTCTACTTAAAGGTGGCGCGGTGAAAACCTTCGCTAGCCTTCCGACCCACTGAAGTGAAAACCTCAGCGAGTATACATACATATACACTAAGCTCTACTTAAAGGTGGCGCGGTGAAAACCTTCGCTAACCTTCCGACCCACTGAAGTGAAAACCTCAGCGAATATATATACTAAGCTCGAGTGGAGTCAGAACCTCAGTCGAGCTACAATTGTCGGAAGTCAAAACCTCGGACAGTATACCTAACTACTAGTTACAGCCTATTACTGCAACTGATTTTCCTTGCGAATTGCTCGCCCTTTTATAGGGATCCTGCGCACAGGATGCCCGTTATTCTACGCTTCGCTTATTAATTATTTACATCTATATATGTACATATGTATTTATTTACATATTGCCTTATTTTCACTTAAGCTTAGATTAACATATGTATGTCTGCCTGTTCGCTGCCTTAGCTTAATTTCTTATTGCCTTCTTTGTGCGGACCTTCGCTTTTCTTTTGCCTAAATGCGGTGGTGGTTTTTCTGTTAGCCAGTGGCTGTGCTTGCATACATGTGTGCTTGTGTGTTCGCTTTCGCTGAGTTGACTCGGGTTTTTTCTCTGCTGGCCAGTGGCTGTGCTTGAATGCATGTGCGTTTGTGTGTTCGCTGTCGCTGAGTTCACTCGCCTACGATCTGCACTTGCCATCTGTATGCATGTCTACTAGAGTGTCCATCAAAATAAATGCGTTTTATCAAAGTATGTATTTCATGTATGTTGTTGTATATATATATTCTGCATATAAAATATATTTGTATAATTAGAAATATGCATGTTGTATATATGTAAATGTACATATGTATATATAATTCAGGTACATATGTATATAAATATATAAATTCAATATAGTAACGTTGGTACAAAATGTATGTAAATATATATATATATATATATGCATGTATATGTATATATATGTAAAATTCATTCTCTTATGTATGTATATATGTTACGCTTTGCGTGTAGACATATGTATATATGTATGTATGTATATAAATTCAAAATATATAAATTCATTTGTTCAATCTATATGTATATTCCATGTACGTCGGTGTGTATTTGTGGGACGCCTAATCCTCCGGATTGGGGTCATCACATTCCCCCCTCACCTGCACGGACGAGGCTTACCGTTACCACACCTGTCCTCGATATTCGTACGCGGAATTTGTTGTTGTCGATGTCCCTTCGGAATACAATTCGTTTTCGCTGCTCGCTCGGTTGCCGAATGTGTGCCTCAATTTCTGCCGCCAATGGTTCAGGCAGAGGTACCACACCTGTTGTGTTTATCCAGGCGCTCTGCGTCGTTTCTTCGCTGTCGTCCAACATCCGGACCAACTCGTCGAGCACCCAATCGTTGTCGCCTGGTGGAACGGCTTCGTTGTTTCCTTCATTTAAAACTCCGTCGCTCGCCGCTATGCTGAGTGTGTCACTAACATCTGGCATTTCGATCAAAAATTGCTTTGTCGGCGGTTGTGCCGGTTCTTCGTTTTCGTCAGCTTGGTCGACGTCGCGTATGCATCTCTTCGGCGGTGGTCGTTCTGGCCCCTCGTTCTCTTCCTCGTTGTGGTTGTCGTCGGCGTTTGCGTTGTACAGGCGCATCCTCAGGTCTATGCGCCGATTCAACTCCATATATCCCCTGCCGAAACTCTCCTCGTCTTCCTGCCTTATCGAGACTTCGCCTCGTCGCATAGGCGGTACATCGTCGTCCTCGCTCTCACTCGATACGTATATTGGCGTTGTCGCCCTTACCAAATCCGTTTCGTATGCCCACTCCTGACTGCTGCCGGATACTCACTCCTCGTACAACGACTCCTCGTACACCGGGCTTCGTATTGTGTCGTACCCTCGCTCACTTATACGGCCAAATACCTCGGTGCCACCCTCACTTGCCACGTCACTGTTGATTTTTCGCCTGATACGAATGCGTAGTGAGCCATCAGTAGCGCTCTCGATGGCATATTCACTTCCTGACGTTGATCCGTGCTCACTCATTGTATTTCACTAATTGATCCTCTTGTTGCTAACGATGCTGGCAAATACCTGTTATGAAAATTCAACTAATTCTGCACATAATTATTGTTGTTGGCCTATTGTGATCATTGTTGGTGGGCGGGTGTGATTATTGTTAGTGGGTTGTTTGCACATTTCCTTTTGTGCGATGTCCTTAGTTTGTCATTTCGCTAGTGATGGGTACTTTACTTGAGTTAGTGCTGACGCTCCCGAAATTATCTTAGCGGTTCATCGGGATTGCTTTATTACTAGTGTTGACCTTGCGTGAGGAAGTTTGGTGCTTGTACATCGCACGTACTACCTAAAGCTGCGATTCCATGATCCCGAAAAACATACGTCGCCTCACACGCTATAGGCGCGTGATCCCGAAGTTCACTTTCGACGGCGTTGTTGCCGTATGTGGTTTAGCGGTTTACTCTGGGGTAAAAATTAAATGTGACGGTATATTGACTTACCCCGTAGCCGTGTTCCGTTGCGAAATTTTGTGCATATGTTATTGCCGAGCCGATCCCGTTTGGCATGGTGGGAGTTTGACTGTATGGTCTTTCCATCCTGCTCATGATCGGGTCCCGATATACCACTTGTTGCCCTTGCTGTACAATTTGCGCATAACTCCTGATATCATTGTCCATCGTGAGCGAACCATAGTGCGCGACAGCACCGTGTTCTGCGTTCGGGGCTACAGTTGTGGATCGTGACATAACACTTCGTGATGTTGTCGGTGATGTTTGCTCTACGGGCTTACTCCTTGCCGTGCTTCTTGTGATCGTTGTACACCGTGTTGCTGTGCTAGACTGTATGCCGTTCAGTTCGGTTTGTTGTACCTTCTCTTGTGTGCTATTTCGGTATTCCTGTGCCTGTTCGCTTTGTTGTCGTACCTTCGTTTGTTTTCCATTTCGGGATTCATGTGATTGCGTACTCTGTTGTTGTACCTTTGACTGTTTTATACTTCGGGATTCATGTGATTGCGTACTCTGTTGTTGTACCTTTGACTGTTTTCTACTTCGGGATTCCTGCGGTTGCTTACTCTGTTTTTCTACCGTTGGTTTTTGTCTATATCGGGATTCGTGTGTCTTTGCACTCTGCTGTTCTACCTTTGCTTCGTGTCTATTTCGGGATTCATGTGTGTTTGCGTTTTGTTGGTTACCTCGGGACGTGCTTGGTTCTGCTATCTGATCGTCGCGTGTGATTTCTGCTTCGTGATATGCCTTGAGTTCGCTTAAATGCGCCGTTCTCCTCTTGCCGTTGTGTGTTTTATCAAGTTCTACGATCACCGGTGAGATGAAGTTCATCACTCGGTGTGGTCCACTATACCTCGGTGCTAGTTTGGCTGCGAAGTTGTCAACTGCTTTCGAAAGTTGATGCTCTTTTACCAACACTAAATCACCAATGGATGGTTGCCAATTCCTCCTGCGCAGATTGTAATATCGCGCCTGATCCGTTGATGCGTGCTGCTGCTTTCGTTTCACCATCTCGAATATTTCCTTCATTTTCGTTGCCTTTTCGCTTGGAGTCACCACTTCTTGACCTGTGCCGAATGTGTGTTCATCATAGAGTGCGTTTGGAAGTCTCGGTTCTCTACCTTGTGTTACGAATGCGGGGCTATATCCTGTCGATTCACATACGCATGTGTTCAATGCCAGTGTCATCTCGGGTAGTAACTCGTCCCAGTTTCTTTGCTCCTTTCCGCAGAACTGTGCTATCATTCTCTTCACATTTCGGTTCGCTCTCTCCGTTGGATTTTCTTGAGGTGTGTATGGTGCGGTTAGTTGGTGTTTTACGCCGAGTTCTTCTAAGAATTTCTTAAACTTGCTGCTGACGAACTGTGCTCCATTGTCTGTAATGAGTACTTTGGGAACGCCGAATCGGGCCATAATTCTCTCTCGAAATCCTCGTGTTAGAGTCTCTGTCGTCGCTTTGCGTATTGGCATGATCTCTACCCATTTCGAAAACCTATCGATGAAGACCAACGCCATCGTGTTGCCATGCTTTGAGCGCGGAAGTGGTCCTATGAAGTCTGCGCATACAGTTGCCCATGGCTCTTCTGAAATCTTCGTCAGCATCTTACCTGCTGCTTGCTGTTGGCTGGGTTTATAGATCTGGCAAGTATGACACTGCTGTACGTACCTCTTTACATCGCGAATCATGCCAGGCCAGTAGTACCTTGTCATTGCACGTGCTATCGATTTTCTTATCCCCATATGTCCTGCGCTTGGCGTATCGTGAACTTCTTCGAGTACTCGCCTCCTCTGTGTCGTCGGTACGCACAGCTTCCATGGTACGGCGTCTTCGCCATCCATCTGACTCCCTATGCGTCTGTACAGCTTTTCTTCCTCCACCACGTAATCTGGAAACTTTTCTGGGTTTTTGCTTACCTCTGCAATCTTTTGTGTGTGCCACTTGCATTCGCCTTGGTTCTGCGGCGACGTCATGGTGCCTAGTTGTTCGTCAATTGGTTGGCGTGATAATGCATCTGCCACCACGTTCAATTTTCCTTTTCGATATTCTATATTAAACGAATATTGTTGGAGCTCAAGAGCCCATCTAGCAATTCTACCTGACGGACTTTCGATCCCGTTCAACCATTTCAACGCCAGGTGGTCTGTGATGACTGTAAACGTATATCCTTCGAGGTACGGTCTCATCTTTCTGATCGCCCAAACGATTGCTAAACATTCCTTCTCCGTTGATGAGTAATTCGCTTCAGCCTTATTTAACCTGCGACTCGCGTACGCTATCACCCGCTCTTCGTTTCCTAATCCTTGTGTTAATACGGCGCCGAGGCCAAAATCACTTGCATCTGTCTGCAGTCGAAATTGCTGCGTAAAATCCGGGCAAGCCAACACCGGCGCTTGCGTGAGCGCGTTTTTCAGCGCTTCGAACGCCACCTGCTGTTCCTTCGACCAATTCCACTTGCTTCCTTTTCTAAGCATCGTCGTTAGGGGGTGTGATATACGCGAAAAATCGGGTACGAACCTCCTGTACCAAGAAACCACTCCTAGGAATCGTCGTAATTCCCGTATATTGCGTGGTGGTGTGAGCTCTTTTATCGCCGCGACTTTGTCTGGATCCGTGTGTATACCCTCTTCGCTCACAACATGCCCTAAATATTTTAGACTTTTCTTGAAAAACTCACATTTTTCCGGATTTATCCTAAGGTTTGCTCGTCTTAACCGCTCGAATACTTCTGACAGGTGCCTTATGTGTTCATCCAATGTTCTACTCGTCACGATAATATCATCTAGATACGCAAAGGCGTGCGGCTCCAACTCTGGGCCAATGACGCGATCAAGTGCTCTCTGAAACGTTGCTGGTGCGGAGTGGAGACCAAACGGCATCACTTTCCACTGATATAATCCACGACCAGGTACTGTAAATGCTGTGTATTGCTTGCTGCTCTCTTCCATGGGGATTTGCCAATATCCACTTTTCAAATCCAAACTGCTGATGAAATGTGCGTTTCTCAATCGATCCAGTATATGCTGAATTCGCGGCAACGGGTATGCGTCTGGGACAGATCGGGCATTAAGCTGACGATAGTCGACGTAGAGTCTCCATTTGCCATTCTTCTTCTTAACCAGCACTATTGGCGCGCTGTGTGGGCTGTGGGATGGCTCTATGCAACCTTTGTCGATCAGTTCGTCGATCTCTATGTTGATTATCTCTTGCATCTTCGGGTTCTTCGGGAAGTATCTCTGCTTTATTGGACGGTCATCACGCATGACTATCTTGTGTGTAGCAATATTTGATACCCCCGACATCTTTTCGAACATATAAAATTGTTCTTTTAAGAACTTACTCACTGCGATCTCTCTATTATCGGCTGGTGGGGTAGCTGGTATGATACTCACGTCCTCTTCCGTTGTTTTGCGCTCTTCTTCGACTATGGCCGTACACGTAACTATCTCCTTCCTCTGATCGTCCCTTTGCAATGTTATACCATGACTTCCACACCTTAACTCTACGTTCGCCTTCGCTAGATAGTCCGTTCCGATTACCACTTTGTCGGCTAATCCTGGCAAAACCAACAACTCGCTTCTGTGTATTTCATTACCCAACTTCACTTCTGCGTCTACTGCTTCCACCACCGTTCGCGGCCTGCCATCGCCCATCAACACACGTGTTTCCACCTCCTTGAAATTTCTCAGATCCAATTTCTCTGCCATCGTATCATTAATAAAACTCCTTGTTGCTCCCGTATCGATTGCGGCTGTCACCTGTGCGCCGTCTACTTCCACTTCTGCCATAACTCTGCCTTGTGCTTGCCAAAAAACGTTTACGTTGCTCGAGGTTCTGTTTCTGGAGTCCTCACCCCTCGGCACCAATGAGGATCCTGACCGTTTCCCTGTCGTATGCGGCAACAGTCACGCGTGAGTACACCTCGTCGACCACATGTCCAACAAAAATCTCGGCGTTCGTTGCGACACCCTACTGCGAAGTGTCCACTTTCACCACATCGTCGGCATGCTGCGCGTACATCTACATATCCTTGCTGTGGCGTGTTTGTTTGGTTTGATAGAGTTTCCCTTCTCTGCTGTCCTCCTTGACTTTCACCGGCGTTTAAACAGTGATAACGTTCCTCTTGCCTTCGTGGAACAAATGGTCTTGCTGTCGATTTCAGTTGCTCTTTCTCTGGAGTGATGTTGTCATAGTCTTCGACCAGGCTCACCAAATCCTCGAGGGTGTTAAACTCGCTTCGCTTGACGTACAGCTGGTATTCTCGACGTGAATTGCGGTAGATTCGGCTCAGTTTTTGCTCATCCGTATAACCAGCGTGTCGCATCAGCCCCTGTAATGCTAGCACATAGTCTTTAAATCTCTCACCTGGTCGTTGTACACGCTGCCTTATTTCGTCATCCAAACGCTCGAAGTACCTTGAGCTGAGGAAGAACTTCAGGAAATCTCGTTTGAAAGCTTCCCACTCTTTCCAATTGCGGTTGTTGTTACGGAGCCAAGCCAAGGCTTTGTCTTTAAGTAGCTCCGGTAGCGCTCGTGGAATGGAATTCCGGTCAATTTCGTATCCGTCTGCCAACTCTTCTACTCGCTCGATAAATCCCAGTGGATCTCTTTCGCCATCGTACTTAAATCCCCATTTGCGCACTCGATCCATTGTAGTTGCATACGACGTTGACTGTGGCATACCATACATTTGTGGCAAACTCGTACTTACGTATTTCAGTGCTTCTTGTATATCCACCTCATGCTCCCTTGTATCTCGTGGCGATTGATTTCCATTGCCACCAGGTAATTCCATGTCAGTGCTTCCCATAGGCGTTGGAGGACAAGTTGTGATCGTCGGCTTGGCGTGTTGGAGCTCCAATTCCTCGAATCGACCCTCTAGCTCTTTATTGTTGGCGTTTGCTTTTATAAATGTAACTAGGCGTTTACGTTGATCGTCCATTGTTCCTAATCCCTCCAGCTTAAATTCAACGATGTACTTCGATAGCTCCTCTCGGCTGAGGTGGTACACCCACGATACCTTCACCATTGCTGTGGATTATTCGTTGTATTGATCGTATGTGTATATGTACACGTATTTCCTCGTTGTTGTCGGAATCGCTCAAACCTTGCTGTGATATTCTAGCTCGAAAACCTTGTTGTTCCAAAATGTTGTATGTATCTCTCTATAAGTTAGAGTCCCTGCTCGGGCGCCATTTGTGACGGACTTTTCCTTTGGCAGCTGGGGTAGTTCAGTCCGTCCAGGGTTCCTGCAAGTAAAAAGGTTTCCTTCCCTTTTTTTCCCAGAAATATTAATAAATTGTTTTTTCTTTTCCAAATTTCAATGATTATTTATTAAATATAATATCCAATTTCCTACGGTGCTACTCCTACTCTACTTAAAGGTGGCGCGGTGAAAACCTTCGCTAGCCTTCCGACCCACTGAAGTGAAAACCTCAGCGAGTATACATACATATACACTAAGCTCTACTTAAAGGTGGCGCGGTGAAAACCTTCGCTAACCTTCCGACCCACTGAAGTGAAAACCTCAGCGAATATATATACTAAGCTCGAGTGGAGTCAGAACCTCAGTCGAGCTACAATTGTCGGAAGTCAAAACCTCGGACAGTATACCTAACTACTAGTTACAGCCTATTACTGCAACTGATTTTCCTTGCGAATTGCTCGCCCTTTTATAGGGATCCTGCGCACAGGATGCCCGTTATTCTACGCTTCGCTTATTAACTATTTACATCTATATATGTACATATGTATTTATTTACATATTGCCTTATTTTCACTTAAGCTTAGATTAACATATGTATGTCTGCCTGTTCGCTGCCTTAGCTTAATTTCTTATTGCCTTCTTTGTGCGGACCTTCGCTTTTCTTTTGCCTAAATGCGGTGGTGGTTTTTCTGTTAGCCAGTGGCTGTGCTTGCATACATGTGTGCTTGTGTGTTCGCTTTCGCTGAGTTGACTCGGGTTTTTTCTCTGCTGGCCAGTGGCTGTGCTTGAATGCATGTGCGTTTGTGTGTTCGCTGTCGCTGAGTTCACTCGCCTACGATCTGCACTTGCCATCTGTATGTATGTCTACTAGAGTGTCCATCAAAATAAATGCGTTTTATCAAAGTATGTATTTCATGTATGTTGTTGTATATATATATTCTGCATATAAAATATATTTGTATAATTAGAAATATGCATGTTGTATATATGTAAATGTACATATGTATATATAATTCAGGTACATATGTATATAAATATATAAATTCAATATAGTAACGTTGGTACAAAATGTATGTAAATATATATATATATATATATATATGCATGTATATGTATATATATGTAAAATTCATTCTCTTATGTATGTATATATGTTACGCTTTGCGTGTAGACATATGTATATATGTATGTATGTATATAAATTCAAAATATATAAATTCATTTGTTCAATCTATATGTATATTCCATGTACGTCGGTGTGTATTTGTGGGACGCCTAATCCTCCGGATTGGGGTCATCACAAGGTTTTTGATGGCTCCACTTAATCCTGCATATCTCTTTAACGCAGTGAGCTATCTTTCATGGGGTGACACCAAACAAATTTCCTTTTCATGGCTTCTATAATATTTTTCTCTAACTCTTATAGTTTCTGAAATATTGACGATTCAATTTGAATTTTTTCGATTTTTTACGATTTTTTTAAGAAAAAATTGACTTTGTCAGGCAATAACATTGGTTTTAATGTTTTCACCTTCGGTTTTACTCCTTTGCGTGAAGCTCCATTTCATTACCAAAAGAATAAGCTATCAACGAAGAAAGTCCATGGTAAAATGGAAAAGTTATAAGCGATCAAGTAAATACAGCCAAGTCGTGCAATGCCTCTGCACAGGTACATTTTTATACTCAGCTGTACTAGTACACAGAATATTATAGTTTCAATCACATAACGGTGGATTGTAACAGAATGAAATAATCGAGATAGATATAGACTTATATATATCAAAATGATCAGGGTGAAAAGAGAAATCGATTGAGCCATGTCCGTCCGTCCGTCCGTCTGTAAACACTCTAACTTGCGCAAAAATTGAGATATTTTGATGAAATTTAAAATGCGAGTTGGTATCGAGACTGGGACGGTTGGTATTGAAAATGGGCGAAATCGGAACATGACCACGCCCACTTTTCCTATATAGAAAAACTCGGAAATTTGGTATCTCAGCCACTAATATAGCTGGAGCGATGAAATTTCGCCCACGTGTTGAGCTCAGACCCCTATGAAGAAATTTGATGAAATTTTGGAAAATGGGCGGTGCCGCGCCCACTTATTGAGGGTCAAACATTGAAAGTTTTATATGTCATAACTCAGAAACCATTGAAGATATATCGATGAAATTTGGTATGCGTGATTTACTTACTTAGGCAAACATTTGGACGGAAAAAAGTTAAAATCGGTTGACGGCCACGCCCACTTATTAAGGGGCAAACATTGAAAGTTTTATGAGTCATAACTCAGAAACCGTTGAAGATATGTCGATGAAATTTGGAACGCGTGATATACTTACTTAGACAAATGTTTGGACGGAAAATTGCCAAAATCGGTTGACGACCACGCCCACTTTTATATATGGGTATTATAAAGTGGCCTAATAAAAACATTTTAAGCGATATCTCTGTCAAATATAAAGATATATTATTGAAATTTTATGGAAGGAGTCCAACTGCGGACATAAAACGAAAAACAGAAAAATTTTGGAAAATGGGCGTGGCACCGCCTCTTTTTAGAAGCAGGAATATACGAGATTTCTAAGCCCATAACTCGACAAATAATTTATATATAATGACGAAACTTGGTATGTACACTTTCATTACTTTTGGTAACACATGTTCAAAATTGTAGCGAAATCGGTTGATGACCACTTTTATATATGGGTATTATAAAGTGACCTAATAAAAATATTTTAAGTGATATCTTTGTCAAATATAAAGATAATTCATTGAAATTTTGTGTCATGAGTTCTACAATAGACCGGAAACAAAAATAGAAAACTTTTGGAAAATGGGCTTGGCACCGCCTCTTTTTGGACAAAGGAATATACGAGATTTCTTAGCCTATAACTCGACAAATAATTGAGATATTGTGACGAAACTTGGTTTATACACTTTTATAACTTGTGTTAATAGATACGCAAAAATTTACTGAAATCGGTTTATGACCACGCCTATATTTTAACAAAGATATTTCTGGAACACCCTTTGGGAATTTGTAACTAGAAGTCATAAAGGAATGAAATTTTGCACAAGGAACAATATTCATATGCTTAGTTGGATGACTGATAAAAGTGTTGAAAATGGGCGTGGCTACGCCCACTTTATGCAGCTCTCGCTTTATATAAAATACATCGCGATTCCATCAAACGCAAACAAACAATGAAAGCATACAGCTGAGTATATAATGTTCGCCTCCACTCGAACTTAGGCTTCCTTACCTGTTTGCTCATGGAATGGAGCTTCACGCAAAGGAGTAAACCCGAAGGTATAAACATTGGTTTTAAAGATATTGCCTGACAAATTCAATTTTTTCTTCAAAAATCGTAAAAAATCGAAAAAATTCTAATTGAATCGTTAATATTTCAGAAACTATAAGAGTTAGAGCCGTTAGTGGCCGCTGTGGTGCAGTGGGTAGAGTGCTCGCCTGCTATGCCAGAGGTCTCGGGTTCAAACCACGGTCCGAGCCAAACACCAAAACAATTTTTCTTATTAGTAAAAATCCAATTATTGGGTTTTTTAAGAGCAGCGGTCACCTCTCGGCAGTGGGCGGCATACACTCCCAGTGTATTTCTGCCATGAAAAAGCTTCTCACAAAAAATGCATTCGCCGTTCGGAGCCGGCATAAAACTGTAGGTCCACCCAATTAGTAGGAAAAACAAAAAGGGGCACACCTCGAATTGGGAGAGAAGCTCGGCCATAAAACTCGACAGAGTTATAATAGCGCCATTGTATTATATTATTATATTATAAGAGTTAGAGAAAACTGTTATAGGAGCCATGAAAAGGAAATTTAATTTTCTTTCGTTTATTGTCACCCCAAGAAAGCTCAAAGCGTTAAAGCGTTAAAGAGATATACAGGATTAAGTGTAGACATTGGCTAAATAACGGTAAATTTCCGATAGCTCAAAAACCTTCCCATAGAATTAAAAATTAACCCGATTTTCGGAATCAGCGACTGATTTTACATATAGATAGGATAGTCACGTCCAAAGACAACAAATCTCATTTTGTGATCCAGTGTAATTATTAGTGATCAAAAAATTAAAATTACATTATAATTATTACTTCCGATCGAAAAAATAACACTTAGAAAATAATAATTATTTTTAATCGGAAAAATATAAATCGAAGAATAATGATTATACAGTGATTTATATTATTTCGCCTATAATGATTACCATCCCTGCTTCTATCACAAATTATTAAAATTTTGCATTTAACAAGCAATTTGGAATAGATGTAGACAATAAAATATTTTTGGTCGCATAAAACTTGAAAATCTACCTATGTGCGTTACAGATACGTGAGGGACCGTTCTCAAAGGTGGGTTAACCGGGCCAATAAGCTTTATATTTCAAAAAAAAGCTTCAGTATATTATTTTAACAGAATTTCTGATTAGTTATAATAACATAATACACTGGCGCAGATATAACTCTAACGAGTTTTAAGGCCGAACTTCTCATCCCAATTTTTGTTTTTTTTTTCTTGTGACCCCTAGAACGGGTCTCCAGATATGTGTCAAAACGTGGATCCGGGTGACCCCAGAATATTTCTGAGTAATATTGGTATCAAATGAAAGGTGTTGGGCAGAGGCGGATTATCCCTAAGGCAAACTAGGCACTTGCCTAGGGGCGCGTAGTTACAAGGGGCGCTCGACCTCAGAATTTTTAAACAAATAAAGAAAATAACATATCGACGATTAAGAATTAAAGCTGATCTATAATAGATCGATAATAGATAAATCGATTATATTTGAACAAAACCAACAAAAAATTGCAATCCGTTGATATTGATATTTGTACTGCTGTTCAATTGTTTTTTCAGAAAGGGGAAATTTTGATAAATATGAACAGCAAGCCTTGGAATTGTTGTTAGTAAAAGAATATGAAAAGGACACAAAGATGATACGGAAGAGAAAGCTCACAGCAGATGAATCTGCTGAAGATATAACTACTTCATTATCGGGTCGGGAAACATTCCGAGTGACAGTATATCTAGTAATTATAGACCGAATTGTCGTTGAACTTGAAAAGAGACGAAAAGCGTACAATAATTTTTGCAATAAATTTTCATTTTTATGCAATTTGACGAATTTAAACACCGAAGAAGTTCAAAATAGAGCAAGTTCGTTGGTAACAATGTATTCCAATGATTTAGAAAAATGCTTTGTTGACGAATGTATCCATCTACGTTCTTATTTAACAACGATAGCTCGAGACGGAGAACTGCCCCGAACAACGAACGCTGTATTACAGGTTCTGAGAAATAAAGAGCTTGACACAATTTACCCCAACATTGACATAGCCTTAAGAATGTGCGTATAGACGGCAGTCAGTAATTGCAGTGGGGAGCGGAGTTTTTCCTGCCTAAAAAGAGTGAAAAACTATCTTCGCTCAACCATGACTGATAAGAGATTAAATTCGTTAGCAATACTAAATATTGAATCTGTCTTATTGCTGTCATTAAACTACGACGATGTTATCGACAATTTCGCGAAACAAAAATGTAGACACAGAGATTTTTAATTTTGTTTGCTCTGTTACTACTTACTTATATTTTTTCAATAAATAATTCAAAACTTATTTGGTTAATTTATTAAATACTATCTGTTGCCCGCGACGTCGTATGCGTATAATTTCTCTTATATTTTTCAACTCGGTTGGTAAATAATAAGTACCAACAAAAAAGACTGGATTTCAACTCTAAGATGATGCCTGCTTTCAACCAGCTCTTCGTCCGTTTTTGAACAGCTCGGCAGGTAGTCCGTCTTTTCCAGGAGCTTTATTGTTTTGGACCCGGGGTATAGCTGTCCTCACTTCATCATAGTCGGGTGGTGGAATGTTTTTTCCATCGTCAGGGATTGTGGTATCGGGTTCGACGACTCCCTCGCAATTTATCAATGAGGATAATTTATCGCTCCATAACATAAGTACACTCTGTACGTCTGTTACCAGGTAGCCATTATTTTATTTCTTATAACAAAATAGCCATATTAAGCATTTTGGGATTAAGAAAGTTCACATTTTATGAGATATCTCCGAAGCCAGTTTAGGTATTGAAATTGATCAAATGGTTTATGGCAGCATTCATAAACACCTTTCGTTTGATACCCATATTGTACTAACACATTTTGGTGCACATATTGGCCGATAACTCCGAAACCGGTCGAGATATCGAAACAAATAATACCTTCAACTTTAAGTTGAGCGTCTAGCAATCCAATAAAATTCCAATTCCATTCAGCACTTTTTGAGTGATACGGCCACAAACATACGGAAAGACAGACAGACAGACAAAAATTCTAAAAATGGTTGATTTGGATTCTACTGGCTTAATAATGCTTCCCCCAATCATTTTTTTCTCGATATCTGCAATGTACAGACATCGACCTGTTACAATTTTATTATATGTAGAGATTAACAAATTATCTAAACTTTTACATCATCTATATCTACATCTACACTAATATTATAAAGAGGAAAGATTTTGATTGTTAGGGTGTAAAACAACTAGGTAGTTAAAATTTATAGTATTATGATGGCCATTTATGGTCGGTACAGGGGCGCCGAGAAAGTGACTGCCTAGGGCGCTCTGGACCTTTAATCCGCCACTGGTGTTGGGTAGGGGTTTCACAGAGAGCTCTATTCATTATGAGTCCTAGGTCGGGTCCCCAAATATTGTGAACCCGGATTAACCCGGAATATTTCTGAGCAATATTGGTCTCAAATGAAAGGTGTTGAGCACGGCTTCCATATAGAGCTCTATTCTTTGATTCCTATGCCGGGTCTCCAGATAGGTTTTGAGCAGGGCTTCTACACGAAGCTCTATTCTTTATGATTCATAGATCGGGTCCCGAGATATGGGCCAAACGTGGCCGGATGATCCCGCGTGTTTCTGAGCAAAAATCAAAAATCTAAAATCAAAAACCAAAACAAACAAAAGCAGCAAAATAGTAGCAGTGACAATTACAACAAAAAAATTATAAAAACCATAGTCGCATTTTAATCCATAGAAAACCAGGAACAAAAGGAATAAAAATCCGATTTCGAAACTGTTTACACACAATGTTCATGAATACTCGTTACTCACGCTTTAATCCATAGAAAACCAGGAAAAAAAGAAATAAAAATCCGATTTCGAAACTGTTTACACACAATGTTCATGAATACTCGTTACTCACGCTTTAATTTTTTTTTTAATATATGTATGTATATTATATTAGGAGTGTTTTTTTGGGCACTTCGCTGCCCGCTTATACTGGATTCTGCTCTCTTGGCTAACAGTTTCCATACAAAATGTTAGAGACTTTAAGAGACCTTTAGAGAGTATGCCAGCTACTCATTAAACTGATCGTTACTGATTATGCCAATTTTTTTCTGTTCTGAATAAGTGAAATGGTTTCAAATTTTTGTTGTTAAAGTATGGACAAAGAACGTATATTGTACAATACACGTTCTTTGGTACGGAATTGGCAAACATTTTCTAACGAACGGTATTGCGTTGAATTCGAAGATAGGGAAGACATCTATCGATAAAAATTTGAAGAAATTTTATCAAATAAACACACCTTTTTTTCCAATTCCTTTACTTTAACGAACGGTCGTATAATTTTCACTTGTTTTTATACCAGTGGTTGTTTTTATCGCAAGTCTCTAACTCTTGCCCAAACGAATACGGATATTATTGCAGGTTTTCCTTTTAACATAACGTTAACTGAATGCTATATTTTCAGACCACTCTATCAAAAGCAGAAATCGTTAGTAGGTTTTAAAGAAATCTTTAAGTAAAGTCCAAATTTCGTGTAAAACTGTCCCACCTGATGGAATCGCCCATATGTATGTACATTAGATGCGTTTTAACACGCTTTTATTAGCTTCACCTGTATGTATGTATGTATGTATGTAACTTCATCCCATCCTAAAAGTTATAACATTTAACTAAATTATTATATCTTTCAAACATTCACTTTTATTGTGTTCTCTCTATTATTTCTATTCTCCTCCGGATTCGAAACATGACATCAACAGCCCAACGGCATCATATAATAGGACATTCAACATTATACTTCATGCTTCATTGCGGCTTTTAAGTTACCTTTCCTCAAAATAGCCTCTATGAATTTCAATTCACTCCCGTATATAAGCCAATAAGTACCTAACAAGCTTTCAGGGTACGGAAAAACTCACTCACGTACGCTCAAAAATACATTCTTCTCAAATCACAAACAAATGTTCAAAGAAAAACGTATAACCACTCAAATAGCGAGCGAACTAACGCACAACAGCCAGCGATCGCTCATAGCGATGGCGATAAACTCAATGCATAAATTCACTCAAAAAAAATGAAGCTTGTAGCTTTCTGTTTTGGGTTTGTTGTATTTGCAATGAAATCAGCCGCATGTACATACATACGTATGCAAACCAAGAACTGGTTTTGTTGTAATTCATTTAATAGTAAGTGCTGAATCAACGAAAAGGAACCCTAATTCTATAATTGCATTTCACGTTTGGAAAGCAATTTTTATACAATGTTTTGTGAACGTGAGGTGAAAATTTCTCTAAAAATAAAAAAAAAAATAAAAATAAAAAAAAAAAAAAAGAAAATGCGCCACTCGGGACTCGAACCTGAGCTCCTTGGTCCGTAGGCAGCATACCTCACCATTACGCTACAATGGTATTCGGAACTTTGTTGTCTAAATTCGAATTTATTCAATCAGGTTGTAAAATATAACAAAACGTTTGGGAAATTTTGTATTTCCAAACTAGTTTGGAAAACCTTGAATAAAAGCGTTTGGAAAATATTGCATAATAAGCTAGTTTACTTCACTGCACATTGGGATTTTTGGTAGAAGTTATAAATACATATGTATGTAGATCTATTTCGGAGAACACCACATCCCATCAGACTTCTTTTTACTTTTATTCTTGCGTCCGCATAAAACATCCTTTAATGAAAAATTTCACTAAAAAGTTAAAAATAAATAATAGCTTAAAAAAACTAAAAAACACGCTTTAATCTTAAAAATCGTACTAAAAATTGAGAAATAATTTAATTAGAAACAAAATGATGAACGAAAATATAAGTATTTAAGGAAAAGCGTGGCGGTGCTCAATAATATTTCAACATGAAAATATTCGATTCGTACAACTAGTACAAAAATATACCTAGTTGCGAAATTAAAGAGTACGATGTATGAAATCTCAAAAAAGTCAAAATAAAATTATTAGTAAAAAAACACCTATTTTAAATATTTTTTGACATACTGAGCACCCCACGCTTTTCCTTAAATACTTATATTTTCGTTCATCATTTTGTTTATAATTAAATTATTTCTCAATTTTTAGTACGATTTTTAAGATTAAAGCGTGTTTTTTAGTTTTTTTAAGCTATTATTTATTTTAGATATTCCCTTCGGTAACGGAATATGTAATAAGGTGTTTTAGAGTAAATAAACTGAAACAAATTT
This sequence comes from Urophora cardui, assembly GCA_960531455.1. Taxonomy (NCBI): domain Eukaryota; kingdom Metazoa; phylum Arthropoda; class Insecta; order Diptera; family Tephritidae; genus Urophora; species Urophora cardui. The sequence continues at coordinate 86,554,343 of OY482671.1, read as the reverse complement.
CTCTTTTCCGAAAATTGGATGGAGCTACACCAAAAACCCAGAATTTCAAGGTATGTATTTATGTATGAAAAAAGTTGAGATTTTGCACAAGAAAAAAATTTATATCTACTCAAACGTAGAATTTATCCAGTTTTTTGGTACACACCCTAGGGAAGGTAATATCATGGCCTAAAGTGAACATTTTATTTTTTTTTTCTCATTAATCTTCAGTTTCTTGCCCTAAACACTTCCTCAAAGCGGATGTTATTTTTTAATTATATCACACGGTAGGCTGCATATTTAATGCGCTTTCCAGAAATGTATAGATATTAAAAATTTAATAAATTTGGATGAGTTCATCAAGTTTAAGTGAAGTAAAGTCCGATACAATAGGGATTACATGATTTAAAATTTCGAAAATTTTTTTGCAATTTTGCTATTTTCATATTCCCGGGCCGGAGGGAGGATCTAAAAAAACGTATCTAATGTACATACATGTGTACATAGTATATCCAAACATAAAAAATTCCTGTTCGACATGGTTCTAAAATGAATTTTGATGTTCGTAGACTCGATTTTTATTGACCAATTTGGGTTTTAGAAAATCTTAAATACATATACATATGTAATTCAGAAAAGAAGATCTAAAACCCATCAAAATTTCGGCACATCAAAATTAATTTTATACCCGTCGTCGATAAAATTTTTATTTAAAATACATAAGATGGATCACAATTTCACTGAAATCACTGAAAAGACATATTTTCCTTATTTTGAACACGCGTTCCAATACAGTATTTTCTTTGTTTTGGGTAAATTTTCTCAAAAACGTGTAAAAAGCATTTAAAAACATTCAAACAAAGTCGTTGCCATTGTGAATTGTATGAGATTTCAACTTATAAAAATTAAAGAAATCAAATCTTCAAAATAAGGACAAGTTGGCAATGAAATGGCGCTTAAGAAATTTTTCCCTGTATTTATGTATCCATTTCTTTACAAAAAGTATATGAAACCATGGTAACGCATTTTTTTATAATCATTTTAACATGATTTAGGGAAGATCTACAATAAGGACAAAGAAAATAGTGTTCAAAATAGGAAGCAATTTCTTTGACACTTCCATATTTATATCTCTATCTATATATGTACTTACATATTAAAGGCCTGCAATTGTTGAACTATTTAACATGCCACATTTGCGACATCATGCAAATGTCATGCCTTGCCATGTTGCTCATACATGTTTAACAACGACATACAAAGACACTATCGAAAAAATTCAAATCAAACCTATACATTTTTTTTTATAATTGTTTGGCATGCATCATGGTGAAATAAAAAAATAGGTGATATCACGGCCAATGACAGCAGTTTAACGTCGCACTCCTATTCCGGTCATGCATTTGAAGGGAGTAGAAAAGGGGGAAAAAATTAGGAGTAGTTTAGTACTTTTTTACTACTTTGGTGTGTTTTTATATGACTAAAATTGTGAAAGGGGAATATTTTTAAAATGCATATTACGTAAGCATTTAATTTGGTTTAGATAACAAATTCTTTGTTCCATACTTACCTATGTATGTGAATATGCTTATCTATACATCAGAAAAGAAAAAAAAACCCAAAAAGAAACTTGAGAGATATTGAAAACATATGTAGTTAGAGGAATTAAAAACAAAGTTTATTTTTTTTGTTTATTACAATTTACAAAATCGTAATATATATATATATATGAACATATGTATGGAGAAGTAGTAGTAACATAATAAGCTAATTAAAGAAAATTATATTTAATGTAATGCACAAAACGATATTAATAATTTGAACCAAACTAATGCTATATGTTTATATACTAAATTACGAGAGGCATGCTCATAAAACAATGTATGTGAATTTAACAAAAATTTAACAAAACGGTTACTTATTAATAATTTAAAGCAAACTAATGCTATATGTGTATGTAAAAACATACAGTGAATACACTGCGTATACGTAACTTGTTTACATTTGTATGTACAGGTGAAACTAAAGCGCATTAAAATAATATGGCAAATGACATGACATTCGTATATTTCACTTTTTCATACGACTGTTTAAAAATTTCATGCGGAAATACATCCTGCATGTGAAAAACTTTTTCTTTACTAAATCAGGTAAATCAACCTGCTCCGCTTTCTTCATCATCGTCGCCATGAAGCCTCTACCACGAAAAATTTTGACGCCGTTGACTAAATTAAATATGGTTTCTAATTTTTTTAACTTTGACACAAAATCTTCGCTTGGTTTGATTAATCCACCTCTTGACACCTGGTCGACCCAAGTGAAGGTGGGGTCCTCTGAATGTAGACCATCAATTCCAAGTTTTCGAATGATGTAACCCCCCAAATACTCGACCGCATCTTCATGGTAATGGTCCATTTCCTCACCCATGTCTTCTATATTGACTGCCGATACACAAGAATCTGCCTCAGACATATAATCACCAATCGTTTGTGAAGGCATGTTTTCTAGACCCAACCAATCCGTTTCAACGGATGTCACATTGCCACTTTGGTTTAAAATTTCGGTACTTCGCGCTTTAATGAAAAAATAAAAAGTTGGGATATTAAAATTTATGTAATGCATAATTTACTCTTAGCTTAAACTAACCAAGTAAATATTTGCGTAGTCTATACTTAAACTGCATAGGACTAGGCTTGTCATGGAGGCCACCTTTTGCTCTCATTGCTCCAAAAAAGTGTTCCAGTACGTCCTGATTTAATCGATTTGTGACAATATATTGCATGCCATACTTTTCGTGCACGTGCTGGAACAAGCCTTTAAGGGATGAATTTGTTATCAATACGCCTTTTTGGCAAGGTAAGAGGGCGCAGTGAAACCTTGCTCTCACATTTAGCACTAGCCAACTCATTGCGTCTAAGATAGCATTTTGCTCCACCAAGTCCAGCCCATACGGTTTTCTAGCTGGGTTGTACTGTGGTGTTCCGAGCTTGGTATTTAAAAGGTCAAACCAATCATCGATTACTTCAATGAAGTCTGCCGTTTCCAGTGCATTGGTCAGCTGCGTACCCATTGCGTAACAATGTCTTATTACACTAGCAGTGGTGTGCGATAGCAACTGTGCTGCAAGCTTGACCTTCATCCGGCCCTGGCGCTTGACAGTGAGGTGTTCTTCTTTTAGCTTATGACTAATAGATAAATCAGACATTGACGTATAATGCATAGCCTGCTCCACCGTTTCTGCACATATTTGTCTGTTCTGGAAGACATAGCCATGATCCAGGAAATGGTTGCGTAGTAACTTTAAAAGATGAGGCGCATCCGCAAAGACAAAAACTTTGCCACCATCGCCATTAGGGCTCGGAAACCATGTCTTTTCTGATAAAATTAATCAGTAAAAATAATAATAGATAATCATAGCTAAAATAGAAAAGTAATTGCAATAAGGTTATAGTTTCAATAATTACCCGTGGATATGTCTAATTCCCTCCAAAGAGCTCTATTGCCAGATCCCATATCGGAGACGATACCAACAACAGGATAGCCTGCATTTCCTAGCTGTGAAATTATATCTTCCAGAATGCTTTTCCTCATCTTGCAGTCAAAGGCATAAAAAACTGGTTGTTTCCACGAATTTTTCAGTCCTCGCGCTATTACCATCTGTACTAACTTTGCTGGCTTCCTTACGGTGTCTGTTAGTGGATCGTGCTCATATGAAGGGGAGACCTGCATCTCATCGAAAACGAGGATGCACAACCTATCTACTAACTCCATATTAGCACTTGCTGCGCGCATTTCATTCAAAACGAATTTTAACACACCGTCGTTGAACTTCAACCGCTGAAGCCATCTTGACAACGTGGATACTGAGGGTAGTGGTAAGCCCTTGCGGAGCAAATGGTTATACGCCCTAGGACCTGCAGCATGTAGTGGGATTGCCCACGCAATATCACTATATACCCAATGTACGTTCCTTTTTGGGGAGCTCAATTTTCGAATTTGGTTTTCGGTAAAAACTGACTCCATTCCACTTCTGAGAACAGACAGTTCATTTGATGCTTTTATCTCATTAGCGATCCGTGCTTTGAGCATTACAATTTCCGCCTTTAGCTCAAAATTTTCAAGCTCCAGAGCAGAATTGAAGAAGTCAGAGCTAATAAGTATAAAGCAAATACATATGTGAGCATACGAGTGAAAACCTAAATAATTGTCTCATATGTCTATTTTTCCTACACGTTCCATTATATTAGGATAGTTCTATTGAGTTTCATGTAATAATGGGAGAGGAAATCCTTATTGATGTGTAACGAAATCCCGGAAAACCAAATCCAGAAACACATAATCCAGAAATACACAATCCTTCTTCTTCTTCTTCTTCTTCTTCTTTTCCTCTTCTTCTTCTTCTTTTTCATTATTCTTCTTCGCCTTCTTATTCTTCTTCTTCTTCGTCTTCTTATTCTTCTTCGTCTTCTTCTTCTTCTTCTTCTTGTTCTTCTTCTTTTATTGTTCTTCTTCTTCTTCTTTTTCATTCTTCTTCGTCTTCTTATTCTTCTTCTTCTTCTTCGTCTTCTTATTCTTATTCTTCTTCGTCTTCTTCTTTTTCTTCTTCTTCTTCTTCTTTTCCTCTTCTTCTTCTTCTTCTTCTTCTTTTTCATTATTCTTCTTCGCCTTTTTATTCTTCTTCTTCTTCGTCTTCTTATTCTTCTTCTTCTTCTTCTTATTTTTATTTTTATTTTTGTTCTTCTTCGCCTTCTTATTCTTCTTCTTCTTCTATTATTCTTCTTCGCCTTCTTATTCTTCTTCTTCTTCGTCTTCTTATTCTTCTTCTTCTTCTTCTTCTTATTTTAATCTTCATCATTCTGGATTTTGGCTTGTCGGGATTATGATCTGTCTGGATTTTGTCTTGGCTGGATTATGATTCGTCGGGATTTTGTCCTCTCTGGGTTATGCTATCTCTGGATTTTAAACTTTCAGGATTTTGTAGTTTCTGGATTTTTAAATTGTCTGGATTCTGTCCCGTCTGGATTTTAAAAATTCGGTATTATGGTGCTCACCCATTAAAAAAAGCATATGAAGCTAAATATAAAATCATCCTAAGTATATTTCGTTACCTTAATATAAAAAGGTCCTAACTCATATTTGAACCGAATCTTTCATTTCTCTTTTTCTTTCCTATTTCTCTTTCCATTTCCTATTTCTTTCCCAGATTGAGCGTTACATCCAATAAAGCTCTGCCTCTCACGGCAGAGCTGAGGTATTTTCATATTAAGATAACGAAATGTACACGTGTACTATGGCTGTTGATTTAACCTGGGTAAAGATATTACAGGTGTTGCCCATGTAAACATAGCAATAGTAATATTACATACTCAGTTTGCGTTGCAGCATCCTGTACCATGTTAACAGCAGACACAGGTGCCTTCCAATCGAATAAAAATTCAACTCCCATTGGAATAGCGTCCTTTCGCAACCTCTTGCGTTTAGCACCAGGTTCCATATCGAAATCATTTTGGTCAAAATGATATTCACAAATTCTTTCATTTAATTTGAGTTCAACACCCCCAACTTGGCTCCATTTTCTTCTTTCTTCTTCTTTCTTCGGAACATGAAAGCGACTTAAATAAACATGCACCAGGCCAAGTAGTGTGGCAAAAAGCACAAGATGCCCTGGCCATATTCTATGACAAAAAGACAGATATCGTAATAGGAGTAAGAATTACTAAGATTTTAATTAAGGGTTAAAACCCAACATTTCTTCGTTGCAAATAAAAGTGTGGTGATATTGTGTGTGCAAATATGTTTATTGTTTATATGTTCGTGTTTCTTACAATTAAGAAAATACTCTTTAATTTTTGTATCTACATACATATATGTATGAAATCTTACCACAAAAGAAGCCTAAGAAACAAGCGATATAAATTAAAAAAAAAACGGTGAAACGATGACACCAAAACAACGATCAATGAGGCTTTTAACTAAATCTTTCAGATTTCTCCACGGTATTTCAAAATGTAACTGAATAAAAGAATTGGGATTAGAGGAAAAGAAGTCGTCATTGCGATCTTTAGCGTACCTGTAAAACGCGATGGTAAGAATGGTGAAACGATGACACCAAAACAACGATCAATGAGGCTTTTAACTAAATCTTTCAGATTTCGCCACGGTATTTCAAAATGTAACTGAATAAAATAATTGGGATTAGAGGAAAAGAAGTCTCGTCATTGCGATCTTTAGCTTACCTGTAAAACGCGATTGTAAGAATGGTGAGACGAAGGCACCAAAAAAACAATCAACGGGGCTGTTAATTAATTCTTTTTTCGTCGCGGAATTTCGAAATGTTATAAAATTTTTTCACATTTACATATGTATTATTGAAAATATATGTATATGAAAATTTCAAAACAAAACAAAAGTATAAAAACAGTAATGCCTACTCAATAAAATACTAAAATGGGAGTCAATATATAATTTTCGTATGGAATTTCGGTACGATTTGTAAAGGAAAAAGCCAAGAGGGGAACATTTTTTTATAAGAGTGCGAGTGTTGTCAAAATGCACCGCCATTTTGTTTTATTGCAAACACCTTTTCTCTTATTTCACCATGGGCATGCATGAACATAGAAAAACAATTTTTCAATACATGCGACAAGTGCGACACATGCGACACTTGCGACATATTGTGGCAGCATTATTATTTATACTACAATTCCGTAAAAATTAGCATTGTGAGCGAAATCAAATCAAATTTTGCAAGTGGAAGATGCGCTGAATATGAATCTGGTCTCAACAAAAAAGAATTATAATAGTTATGTACCTACATACATACGTATGTATAGATACATAGCCCAGAAGCTAAATGGACATGTACACTAGGCTAGACATGAAAAATCTTTAAAAGTCCGTCCCTAAATATAAAGCTAATGTTAAGGAGGTCTCCGGACAACATTTTTTTGTTTTGATCCCGCAAGAAACCACCGAATTTGTTTTTTTTATTAAAACTTAGTTATTTGAATCCGATTTTTAAAATTGATATATCATTATTTTGTTCCTATGAAGCTCTATATTTCTTTCTAATGTTCCTTTGAATTCTGAAGTCGTTTTCACATACATAGCTGGGTCTGCTATCTATGTTGTACGTCCATAAATTATCCTTTTTTTAGAGGTCAAATAACAAAGTTACAATAAAAAATCTTTTTCGGAGGTGTTTCGCGGGATCAAAAAGATGAAAAAAAAACAATATTAGCCGCTTTCGATTCACAATTTCTCTGCTGGTTATAAATTTCCTTCTGTCAAATTTATATGTGAATGATAGCGAGCAGAGGGAAATTTTTATCGACCAGTTAGCGAGTATGGCTACTACTCATTATGGATTGAAACATTTTTGTTCAATCCGACCTCGCTTGTGTGATGGCGAATCGAAAACGACAAATGTTCCTTAAACATAATCTAGCACATATCTGTGTTCATATCGAACAGTAGCTTATGTCGAAAGGCAAATTTTCAAAATACTCGTAAATTTGTGTAATTTTCTAGCAGTTCCCCGCACAGGTTTATTAAGTAAAATCATTGAGACTGAAGCCGGTTGAAAGCCCGAGAAGGAGTTTAAACATCATATGATATCATAAAATTAAGAAGGCCGGTAAAGTCAGCAATTTCAAAACCATTAAAATCTTATAATTTTTCTGTTTACTGAGATTCTGAATTACGGAAACGATGCATTCAGATAGAGAAACGAACGATCAGCTGCTTTTATGCGTAAGTAATTTCACCACGAACGTCGCGTTTTAAAAATTTGGAATTTGATTGCGGAAAATATATATTAGGTGCGATCATATGAAAAATTTATTCATATTTATTTCATTCATAGTTTTTCTCATTGTGTGCACAAAAACAAATTTATAACAGATCTAATAAAAACATTTGTAATGAATATTCAACAGCTACAAAAATGTGTGAAAATTGTAGTTCATTATTATCCCCCTATTTTCAGAAAATACCTTTTTCATCTTTATATACTAAAAAAATTGTCCTAAAACTGAATTCATTACTGCATAGATAAAAGTAAAAACCAAATACCAAAATAATGTGTTTCAAAATTTCCCCATAGGTGAGCCTCAGAGTCTCACTTTCGATTTTACGTAACTTTTTAAAATTCGGTGATTAGGGTTAATGAAAAATTATAGCTTATATCCTTATCCCTATCTCTATCCTTATCCCTATCCCATTTCGTTTTTATATATGTACATACATAGTAGATAAATGTTTTCTTAATAAAAAATAATAATCTACATATGAAGGTATGTACGTACATACGCACATATATTTTCATACAACAGCATGAAAACATATTGCAGAGGCATGTTATAGAAGGCCGCTGTGGTGCAGTGGGTAGAGTGCTCGCCTGCTATGCCAGAGGTCTCGGGTTCAAACCACGGTCCGAGCCAAACAAATTTTTCTAATTAGTAAAAATCCAATTATTGGGTTTTTTAAGAGCAGCGGTCACCTCTCGGCAGTGGGCGGCATACCCTCCGAGAGTATTTCTGCCATGAAAAAGCTTCTCACAAAAAATGCATTCGCCGTTCGGAGCCGGCATAAAACTGTAGGTCCACCCAATTAGTAGGAAAAACAAAAAGGAGCACACCTCGAATTGGGAGAGAAGCTCGGCCATAAAACTCGTCAGAGTTATAATATCGCCATTGTATTATATTATTATGTTATAGAAAACAAAATCGAACAACAGTATAGGTAACAACAATGACATGTTACAACAGTATGTTTGAGTTCGAACAACATGGCAAGACAGTATGTTTGAGTTGGCACAACATGGCAAGACAGTATGTTTGTGATGACATGGTATGACAATGTATGAAATTTTTGAAAAGGACAATTTTACAGAAAATGTTGAACTTTGCAGTACTTTATTACATATGTATGTATGTTCTCATTTGTTGACATTTATTTTCAACAGATGCACATTAAGGCTTTGGATAAATCCAATAACGCACTGCTGACAAAACGTCGAAAAAAGTTTGAAGAGGAATTGGCAGCACAAAACAAGAAGTAAATCCTGACTCCACCAAACAAAATAAAATTAACCTCCTCTAGAGAAACACATATTGCATTACATATGTATGTATGTCTGTATGTAAATTGTACACAACATATGTATATCGAAAGAAATCCACAAGGATTTTTAACTACAGGCGCATTTGCATGGAGTTTCTACATTTCTGCAACTCATATACCTACTACTTTCGAAATGACAGAGAAATCTTGCACCATCCTTTCAAAAATCTACTGTACTGCAGAGGAGCATTCCAGAATAAAACTAAAATAGAAAAACAACATCTTTGACAAGTGAAACGTACGAGTACGTGCAATGTTTATGGTATTTTGTATTAGGGTGCCGACAGTCATCAACGAGTCGACCGAACGAATCGAGTACCCGTAAACATAACGAGTTGAACGAATTTCATGCCCGCATGACAACACAGAAATCAGCTGTTTTCTATTTGGAACAGCGTGAGTGTTGCCGTATTTGAAATAATGGGAAGACACAAAAATTTCGCATGAAATACCCAAACTTAGTACCGATATTTATTCTCGATTTAAATTTTTAAATATATTGTTTTCTTTCAGAAAAAAAGACGTAAGCGAAAATTTTTAATAAAAAATATGCGCGATTTTGTATTCAAAGTTTTGGTAATTATCTAGTTTAGGTGACATGTTTAAAATTGGTAAATTTTCAAGAACTGGGGTGTCAATCGACGCGTTTTGATCACATGAACACGAATTCGAAGCGTAACTTAATTTTTTAACGCAATAAAAAATTGTTAACAAAAGATGGCGGGGTAAAAACAGTTTTTTGAGTGGTGTGGTCCTGTCCCTGCTCAGGAGTCAGAGTTGCATTTCTGATGCATTTTGTAATTTTCTTGTTGAACAGTGAAAAATAAGTAAAAGAAAATACACTTTTTTGGCAATAAATAAAGGAATAACCATACGCATTTTTTATTTCGTGCTTACACAAACAATTTTCTAAAAGCTGCCTTCGTCGCAATTTTGTTTGCCTGTGTGGATTTTATGACGGAAAATATCAGTTGTTCACTAACCGCTGGCCCGCTATCCGTTGATCCATTCAAAAATGGTAAAAGGGATAATTTTGAAAAAAAAAGTTACTTTTATTTATCGTAAATTACTATTTTCTTTTTATTGCCGAATTTCTCATTTATTTGAAAAATACGCTATCCATTTCCTATGTAGCAGGGATATGAAATAACTATTATTTCATTCAAACATGTACATTTTTCAAATATAACATCATTTATGCAACTTTTTTATTTCATCCTGTGCGAAAAGTTATGCTCCGAAAAACATAAAAGTTATAACTGGATAATATCGATTTGAAGTTTATTTGAAACTAAAATAATGGCATTAAAAATGGTTACATGTGAATTAATAACATATACAGAAATGATAATTATTTTCAATAAATGAGCTAAACAATTATCTAATAACTCATATTTCGCTTAAGTAAACTTAACCGGTTCTTCCTATGAACAAAGATATATTCTATTACATTTTACACTCGCATTGATTTCGTTTAATAATACAATGAAAAATACCGTTCAAATGTTTTAGTGGCTAAAAAAGTTCGTTCGGCAACACCGCGTTGAGCAAAAGCAATCAGCTGACACGTTGTTATGGGAAAAATCAAAACTCGTTTGATTTCTTCGATACGGGCGGCTATGGGCGTTTATGTCAGCGTCGGTGAGATTTCGTTTACATGCAACTCCCATAAGATAGATCGTGTCAGCTGACACGGGTATGTGCGGGCGTTGATGACTGTTGGAACCATTAGTTTTACAAACGGAGATAAAATACATATGTACAAAGCTATAGCTTAGAAATATTTATAAAATGAATATATTGTACATATATATGTATGAACTCATATGGATATATGTATATAGATATAGAACCAAACTACTATGTAAATATTTGCGTATATTCAAAGTATATGTATGCACATTTGTATGTACATATGTATACGTTTTCAAAACCACCCAGTAAAAAAATGGATCATCTAAAGATTAATCTCCGAGCGTTCCTTTGCGAGCAACGTATTACTCCCCTAATCTCCACACTTCTTGCAATTTGTACTCCTTTTTAACATAGCATGTCCTTATGGACGAGCACTACTTTTAAGCTCCTCAAAGAGACGAAAACGAGTATTGTTTGAGATCCTTTTGAGCTCCAAAACGACAACAAAGGAAGTAATCTGCTTTATGTCCGAATGGAGCAATAATGGATTAATGGTTTTTATCTACAGAAGGAGCCCAAAGTGACTAGCGTATTGGGTTTCAAATTCTACACTGAAAGAAATATGAATCAGCATTATAATTTAAAAAGATTTATTTATATTTCACTTCAGTTTATTAGTAAGTAACATACATATGTAGTTTTTTAAATAAATAGTTTAAGTCAAATTTCATATTAATACTAATCAAAAATTACGATTCGGAGCAGATTTTAGTGAATAAATTTTGCGGTAAAAGTTTGCCTTGCATTTCCGGAATGAGATTTTCATAGCCTTTTCAAAATCCCCATATGATGGAAAATTGTCTTTTACAGATTCTACAAAGAATATATATATAATTATGTGAAGTTATAATATTATAAATTAATTCTTACCGAGAAATAAATAATTGAATAATCTATATTTTTTTATTGCTATCAGGCCATCCTGATTTTAAGCAAAATGTCCTGGTGAAAAATTCTTGGTAACACTTTGTCAAGCTTCATTTTGTCAAATCTGGATTTCATATAGCTACAACATTCTTTTTATTCAAAATAATTATTTAATGAATTTAAAGTTTAATTTTTCTGAACCGATATTGTTGCAAATTCATTTGTTTCGAGTCTCTATATTACTGTTAGTGTACTTTCAAATCTCTTTTTTTACTAGCCGCCTCAAGTGTCCCTTACTGTCAAATGTTTCACTCAATTTAAAAAATTTTTAATAGTTAGTTTACCCGTATAACACCCGTATATATCCACGATATCACGTGCAGAACGTTTTAGACGTTAGACGTTAGAAACTAAAAACTAATTAGAATTGACAAAGTGTTTATTTGAGCAAGAGAGTTATACAATTTTAAAAATTACAGTTATGGCTTTGTTCAGAAACTCAGTTTGAAGCGCAACCTGATTTTGTAGTACAAGCAGAGCGTTCATAAACGTAAATTTTGCATGAAGCATCGCTCATCACAATCATCAAAATAATAATTACTGCCGCTGTTGCGCTTCATGCTGCGTTTCTGAACATAGCCTATGTTTGCGCTTATGATTCATCGCTTATTGATACGTTGTGAGTAATATCCGAGCATCATGCATTTAGATAGATAGATAGATTATATTGAGGATTGTACTGCGACCACTAGGTCTATTGTACCCTCTCCTTGATCACATTATCTCGTCCAGCCCGAGCTCCTCCAGAAAACGAAGGATATCGCTCGGCTTAAGACACTGAATGTGCCCCTGACTTGGCCAAGGCGAGCCTAGGAATCTTTCACGCTTCCTTGCAATGGCATCGCATTCGACCAGTATATGCTCTGCAGACTCATCTTCTCTGTCACAGAAGCGACATAGACTGCTTGACAGGATACCTAGCCTATTCATATGCTTCCTAAGCCTGCAGTGTCCTGTGATAATTCCTGTCAGCATTCTCAATTTATTCTTAGAGAGGTTCCGAAGCCCTTTGAAATGACTTGTGTTGTACCCCCCCCCATTAGTGTCTTTGCCTGTCGCATTCCATCGGTTTGGCGCCAGTACTGTTCCCTTAGCCTCCTTTCCTCGTTCCTGAGCTCATCCTGATAGTATGTGGGCCTATTGCTATGAATGGCTCAGGTCCTATTGGTTTGGAGGCCGCCCCCTGCCTGGCCAGACTGTCCGCCTGCTCATTGCCCTCTATTCCTCTATGGCCTGGAACCCAGGCCAGTAGGATAGAGTTCCGAGTTGCCAGTTCATTCAATCTGTTAACTCACTCAAGCACAGTCGATGATTTGATTTCGAAAGAAGAAATTGCTTTAAGTGCGGCCTGACCGTCACTTAATATGACTATTCTTTCATTTGAGTACCCACGTCGCAGTATCATGTCTGCGCACTCACTTATGGCATACACTTCCGCCTGGAATATGCTCGGATGAACCCCCATGGGTAAGGAGATCCTTGACCTGGGGCCAAAAATACCAGCTCCAATTCCCTCAGTTGTTTTCGAGCCGTCGGTATACCATATTAAGTGGTGAGATTGTAGGTAGCCCTCAATACTAGAGACGTTCCATGATTTTTTGTCCCCAAGCTCTATCCTAAACCTCTTTTCAAAGTTTGTAACCCTGTTCATATCATCTCTGGGGAAATTGAGAGAGCGGGAGTTCCTCCCTCAGCTTGACCATGTTTTGTGATGATATAACTTTACCTTTTCCATATCCTTCCCTTCGCTTGGCACTCTGTTCAATAACTATGTGCAGCGGGGTTAGCTCAAGAAGCACTTCCATCGCCGCCGTTGGGCAGGTGCGCATAGCTCCCGTTATGCACACGCATGCCTGGCGTTGCACTTTGGTGAGCAATTTCCTCACCGTTGACAGATTTACTATTGAGTACCAGGCTACTGCCACGTAGGTGATGATCGGCTTTACTATCATGGTGTACATCCATCTTAGCATGTGTGGATTGCATCCCCACGATTTGCCTGAAAGTCGTCTGCACACCATTATAGCCCTCGTGGCTTTGGATGTAGTGTTGTCCACATGTTTCTTCCATAATAACTTGGAGTCAAATGTGACTCCTAAGTATTTTACTTCTGATACAGTGTCCACCACCACATCGTCCACGAGTATACCTCTCATTCCCCTAAGGGTCCGCCTTGTTGTGAAGGGGACAATGGCCGTCTTACGTGGGTTGATATTTAGGCCCACTCCGGCACACCATCTCTTCGTTATTCGAAGAGCCCTCTGAATTATATCACAGAGAGTACTTTCGAATTTGCCCCGTGCGATTATTACTATGTCATCTGCATATCCCTGACAGCGTATACCGTTATCAGTTAGCAGTTGCAGAAGCTCATCCACCACTAGACTCCATACGAGAGGGGATAGAACTCCCCCTGCGGACAACCTTTGGTGGTTTTAATCTGTACAATGCCTTCACCTACTGAAGTCTCAGCTATCCTGGTGCGAAGAACAGAGTCTATCCACATACAGATTGGTCTCTGAACTTCTCGCTTTTCTAGTGCCCGACACACACTATTATGGTCAGTGTTGTCAAAGGCTCCTTCTATGTCTAGGAAAGCGCATATCACAGTTTCCCCCTGTTCGAAAGCACTCTGTATCTCCGTTGTCAGTTGGTACAGAGCTGTATCAGTAGACCTGCCTGCTCTGTACGCATGCTGATTTGGGTGCAGCGGATATCTTTTCAGAGTGTTCGTCCTAATTTCATTGTCAACAATCTTCTCCATCGCTTTTAGGACGAAGGAGGTTAAACTTATAGGTCTGAAGGACTTTGCTAGAGAGTAGTCTTTTTTGCCTACTTTAGGTATGAAAACAACCTTAGCCCTTCTCCACACCGTTGGGACGTATCAGTCCGTCATAATTCTCTTTAGGTGCGGGACGATGCTTTCTACTTGCTGCAGAAAGATCGGATATATACCATCCACTCCTGGGGACTTGTATTTTTCAAAAGATCTTAGTGCCCATCTTACTGCATTAGTTGAAAAGAGATCTCTAGCAAATCTCCAGTCAGATGGTCTTGGTCTACGTACTGTAGTTTCCGTATCAGTGCCCAGTTCGGGTGGATGTGCATCCGGGAAGTGTGCAGCCAGTAGTGCTCTTGCTCTTTCCTCCTCGGTTGCCGTAAAGGCACCATCTGGGAGTTTGAGCGACAACTTTGTTTCTCTCTGCTCCTTGGCCAGGGCTTTGTGAAGCCTTGCGGCTGCTGGAGTAGATGTAATTTCTGCGCAGAAGCTTCTGAAGCTTTCGCGTTTAGCCCTTCTTATTTCCTTGTTGTACGCAGTTAGATGTGTCGAATACTCCTCCCAGTGACCAGTGCGCCTGGCCTTATTAAACAGCCTGCGCACTTCTCTCCTCATCTTCGATAGATCCGTAGACCACCATTTAGTCTTCCTGGGAGTGCCTTTGGGTACTCGACAGCTTTCGTGGAAGGCTTCTATCATTAGGTGATTTAGCTCATTCACTCTGCCCTCCAACTCCATACAACTAGTGCCTCTGTTAACCCTGTTCATCGAGCCTAGGTTAGTCTCGATTACCTCGTTAAATATAGCCCAGTCTATATGCCTGGGGTTCCTCTTAGGTGGTTTATTAATAGTTTGTGCCCCTAGTTCGAAACGGATGATTCTATGGTCCGAGAGGGAGGGCTCACTGGAGACTCTCCATCCCGAGACCATATTATCAGCCAGGATATTGCCTAGGGTGATATCTAAAACCTCCTCCCTTACTCTAGTTACAAACGTCGGAGTACGACCGACATTAAATATACGTAGGGACTCACCTCGATTATTTGTATCGGAGCTGCCCCATTGTATGCTGTGCGCATTGGCGTCGCATCCTATTATGAGAGGAAGCCTTGCCTTCCTGCAATGCTCCACCAGTTTCATGACATTTACTGGGGGAAATTCCGGTGTATCGCCCGGGAAGTAGGCCGACGCCAGGACAAAGACGAGGTTCCTGCCCTCCACCTCCATGCCCACTTGCACAGCAACCATGTCCTCACTTAGAAATTCTGTAATGCAAAAGTAATTAATCGCATTATTCAACACTACACATGTTCTAGGTCTGTCATGTGACAGATCCCAAATTACCTTGTTATTGCCTGCTTCCAGGCCCCTGATCTTGCTCCGGTAGACCCAGGGCTCTGGCACCAGTGCAATGCCCAGATCATCCACGTTAAACATGTTTGCTAGGACTGCGGATGCAGCCCTGGCGTGGTGTAGGTTGATCTGGGCCACACGTGTCCTCCTGGTTGCAGTCATCATTCCTCGCTCATCCTCCACCGAGGGTGCGGTGTCCTTTTCACTCCCGCCTCCCAGTTCCAGAAGTCGGAGGTCCTCCAGCATCTCCTGCATACCCAGGATCCCCGAGGACACCATCGGAGCATCCTCCAACATTTCCTGATCGCACAGAAATTTGGGAGATGCCGCTCTGGTATCCTCTAGCATCTCCTGCGTACTCTGGAGGCTTAAGGCCGCCGACTGGAACCCGGTTCCAGGCCCGGTTTGGGTGTCGAGAGCGCTCTCGTTTGATGGGGAGGATGGCTGATGTACCATTACTGGTGGGGTTACAGTGCCCCCTTTACATTCATTCTCATCCCCACCCCCTGTTTCAGTTTCTGCTCCAGCCCCGTCTCTTGCTACATGCCTGATTCCTCTAGGCCTCGCCGAGACACGACCAAAGCGATAACTCAGAACGAAGTTCGCCCTGCGCATGCATTCAAAGGAGCCTTCGTCCACCGATAGGTTAAGACGAAGTCCCGAGTCCTCCACAGTGCTGCTTGTGAGGCGCCACATGCTGGTGTTCAGGCCCTCATTCTGCATTCGGAGCATCCCCAGGGCATACTCCGAGGTTCTGCCAGCACTCCTCGGGAGATATACCGTTACGAAATGCGCAAGCGGTATATCGTCTCCTCTCCTCGTGCTCAGGGCCGGCCCTTGCCAGTTAACCAGAGTTGGTTAGCCAAGCCGCCGTTGCTTCGTCCTTGCAATCGACTAAAAGCATGCTTGGCCTGAAGAGTACACCCGTGAAGGCAATTGGGTGCTCTCCCCTCTTAAACACCTCGTCCAAAATGGCGTCTTGGAGCCTTGTGAGGTAATCATGGCTGAGGCCTTCAAACGGGTAGTTGGTCGGTAGCACCGCCACACGGATGCCCCTGAGGGTGTCCGCATAGGTCCGTTGCTTCGCCTCCCGCGAAACCCCCGGCCCACGATTGACCTCATGATCTCTGGCCCTTGACGATGTGGCCAGGGAGGGAGTGGCCCGTTGCCTTTTAGTACCGGTCCTCTCTCCAGGCTTTGACTGCCCGCTTCTCCGCTTTGCAGCAGGTGCGGTCTCCCTATCATTCCCAGTTTCTTTACTATGCCTGCTTCTACGATGCAGATCGTGTGCAGGCGTCTTGCTCGCGCTTGGTTTGGTTGTTGCCCCGCTCATCCGCTTTTCAGCAGGTGCGGTCTTTGCTTGCCGGGCTTTACCTTCCTCCGGCCTGCTTTCCCGCTCATGAGCGGGAGCAGAGTTTGGGGGAGTTGTAAGTCCAGCTGGCCTGTTTAATGCCAAGTCGCGGGCTTCGTCCGGGGTCATACCTGATTGTAGGTACCGCACATACCACTTGGCGGTAGCGCCACTCATCCCCAGCCTCCTTCTGTCACCCAAGCCGCCCGGTGAGCCCCTAGGGGGAAGCCCGGGCATTTTAGCCCTTCTAGCTTTCTTTTTATTTTTCTTTTCATTTTTTGGGCTTTGGGTGACAGAAGGTTGCCCAGTGAGGAGCGCTCGCTCACCCGCCCCTACCGCTACCTGATTTAGGGGTAAACCTAATTGGTTGCGGTATGCGGTTAGGTTGTGGCCGCTGTGGTGCAGTGGGTAGAGTGCTCGCCTGCTATGCCAGAGGTCTCGGGTTCAAACCACGGTCCGAGCCAAACAAATTTTTCTAATTAGTAAAAATCCAATTATCGGGTTTTTTAAGAGCAGCGGTCACCTCTCGGCAGTGAGCGGCATAGCCTCCGAGAGTATTTCTGCCATGAAAAAGCATCTCACAAAAAATGCATTCGCCGTTCGGAGCCGGCATAAAACTGTAGGTCCACCCAATTAGTAGGAAAAACAAAAAGGAGCACACCTCGAATTGGGAGAGAAGCTCGACCATAAAACTCGTCAGAGTTATAATAGCGCCATTGTATTATTATATTATTATACGTTTAGGGTGTGCGAGCTTGCCCATTCCTGAGGGGATGAGTGCCCCGGTTTGGTTGGGTCTTCCGTGGTGCCATGCCCACCAGACCCTTGAGGTGCCCTATTTCCATTATTTTTTGCGAGCCCTGTACTCGTGCTAGTCGGACTCGCTGCCTTGGCGCTAGCTGCTCTCCGTTCCGCTGCCCTGCGTGCCGCTTCGCTAGTGGACGGCTTGTCATCGTCATCCTCGTCCTCGCCCCTCTTGTGCTCCTCAAACAGGGACGCCTCTTCCGGTGTTAATGCCTCCAGGAAGCTTGGTGTGTTCCTTGCCCTGTTTGTCTGCTGTAACCTTTGTCGTTTGTTCCTTTGTTGTTGCTGTACTTTCGTCAGTCTGTCTGTCTGTCTGGTCTGCTGTAAGGGGGGGAGCACGTCTTTGCGTAGCTGTTGCCGCTGTTGTTGCAGTTCTTGTAGCCTTTGCCGCAGCTCTTGCTGTTGTTGTTGCAGTACCTGCTCCAGCTGTTGCATCTTAGGCTGGTGTTGAGGTTGCAGGTGTTGCGGCGATTGTTTTGCTGTTTTTTGGCTTTGGCTCTGCGGAGATTTCTGTTGTTGCTGCTATTGCATAGGGCGCTGTTGCGATATCGCTATTTGCGTTGCACCTTGATGCTATTGGTGCACATTTTGTTGTTTTTGTTGCAGCTGGTGTTGTTGCTGCATCGGGCGCTGCTGTCGTTGCGGCGATTTTTGTGGCTGTTGCACTGCTCTCAGTGCACCTTGGTGCGGATATAGCAGATTTTGTTGTTTTTGTGGCTGGTGTTGTTGCCGCTTCTGCTCCGGGCGCAACTGTATTTGTGGCGATTTTTGTTGCAGTTGCGCTACTTGCGGTGCGCCTTGATGCGGTTGCTGCATCTTCTGTTGTTGTTGTTGTTGCAGTTGGTGTTGTTGCTGTTTCTGCAGCGGGCACTGCTGTCGTTGCGACGATTGTTGTGGCGCTCGCGCTGCTTGCGGTGCACTTTGATGCGGTTGTTGCATCCTCTGTTGTTGTTGTTGTTGCAGTTGGTGTTGTTGTTGCTGCTGCAACGGGCACTGCTGTCGGCGATTTCTGTGGCGATTCCGCTGCCTTCGACTGGTGTTGTTGCCGATCTTGTATCGAGCGCTGTTGTCTTTGCGGCGATTGTTGTGCCATATGCGCTGTTTGCGTTGCACCTTGATGCGGTCGTTGCATCTGCTGTTGTTGTTCTTGCTGCGGCTGGTGCTGTTGCCGCTGTCCAGCATTATTTTGATTTTGGTTTTGTTTTTCTTCCTTGTTTTTTGTTGTTTTATTCATCTTGTTCGTACGACTGCATGTCTGCAAAGGCAGACGTAGCAGTCAAAAGTTCTTTGGGAGGAATGCTATAGAGTCAGCCACGGCAGAGCCTCTTACCGTGGTAAGGTCATAGTTACTCCCCAAGGTGACCCGGTGTCAGGGAGGCGCCGTTCTAATACAGCCTGATTAACCTCCCGGCTGCAAACATCCAATGGGCACGGTGTCGCATAACACCCTGGTTTGGGAGGGGGAGGGGCCTTGGGTGGGAAATGGGAAGAGGTTATGGGACATGGTTAGGTGGTGGATAGCTATTGGTCATCGCTATCGAAGAGGTCTATGATACCCCTGTGATACTCAGCCCTAGCGGGTCAGAGACCACAGGGCTACCACATTCCTGTCGCTTAGCAACTAAGCCCCCACACCAACGGCAAGGTTGCTATCCCTCGTGGGGGATCATGCATTTACATGTCTTAAGCGTATGTATTGCTCGGTTATTCTACCAAATGGACGAACAAGTCAGTACTCCTTTAATGCTCGATTCTGGCATTAATCCATGTGCTTTTTACTGGGCATAAAAGGATACCGTCCGGTGAGCTAAAAAAAATTTTACGTGGTCCGCCTTTTTGGCCTGTTTTCAGTGATATACTTCTTTTTTGGCGCAAACGATTTTTGAGGGAGCTAGAGGAGCATGAATTTTTAAAAACCATTTTTTTAAAGCCGATATCTTCCAAATTATTCACTCAATTTTTAAAGTTAAGGCATCCTTGGAAAGCTTACTTGAATGCCTTTCATGTGATGCCTAAATATTTCCGTAAATTCCACACAAATTTTGTGAAAAAAGCAAAAAACTTGAATTTTGGTAATTTTTTTGTTTTTTTTTTTTTGTTTTTCTTGAAATGACCTTTTTAACACCATACAAAGTTATTTTTACATTAAAAAGAACGTTAAAATACCTTTCTTGGATATATCGTCCCCTCAATATAACAATACGCCATTATTTTTTTATTGCATATTTAGAATCTCCATCATTGATTCTATGTCTGGTCAAAATTTCGTCAAATTCTACTTCCACAAAGTGGGTAAAAATGTCATTGGAAAAAATGGTGTATAATTTCTTGTTCAAAAATTTACGCCCTTATTTTACAAAACGCCGTGACTCGTTGCATCGCAGTCACTCACGTTCACTCACCTTCAGCTAAAAGTTGGTATTTTATAAGCTTTTACGTTTTCTCGTTCGCTCCGTTGCGTAGTCACGACGATTGTCAAACGCTTTACGTAGCCTATTTACCACTTTTCTGGTTTTCTTCATTTCCTTAAGCCCATATGACACTACCGGCCTTATTTTACAAAACGCCGTGATTCGTTGCGTCGCAGTCACTCACGTTCACTCACTTTCACCAAAGAACGTAAATTGTATAAGAAGGGAATGTTCGTTATTTTGGACGAGTTCGATAAAATCGGCTCTGAAATTTCAATCCAGTATGCGCGAGTTGCCTCACACTATTTTTCGCGTCTCGAATTCACTTGACTTTTTTATTTTGGTTTTTCGACGCGAATAAGTAATAAGAACGAATAAGAATAGAAAATAGAAAACTCTGACTTAGAGCCCGTGCACAATTGACTTCTACCTCGCTTTGCTTCAGAGTTTTGCTTTGACAGTTTCGTTCAGCATGTGCTTTTCAAAGGGACATGTTCACAATTGAGGTGAAGCGAGTAAAGCAAGGTATAAAGTTAGCCATCTTTCAACTTTTTTACACTTTGGCAAACATCTCCCCTTGTGTGTGTGTGTGTATGTTTGTATAGCTACACTTAATTTAGCGATTTCGCGCAATTTCGTGAGAAGTGAACAGAGAAAAGTAAAAAATAACATTCGAATAAGCAGAAAAAAGCTAATTCCCCAAATATTTTACCAAAAATCAGGTTTATAAATTAAAGCAAAGAAGGGAGGTGGAAATTGTCAAAGTGTTAATTGTAGCAAGCATCTGAAATTTCGCTTTGCTTTAAGGTTTTTTCTATCAAAGTTGGAGCAGACAAAGCCAATTGTGCACGGGCTCTTATGCCTGCATACATTTGGCATACATATGTACATATGTATGTATGGACATGCAAATATGTGTACATATGTACATATATACGTATGCAAAATTAATTCGGCGCTTCTTTTTATTTTTGATGTGCGCCTGGTGCATCAAAATTATGAATCAAGTTTTGTTTGGGACTTCTTCCCTCAAACACTACGCCTTCCCTACCTTTTCTTCATCTAGAAGCCTAACTTCAAATAAGTTTAATAAGTTTCAGGATTTTAGATTCACCTCCATAAAATATGCGATTAATCCCGAAAGGGCTTGTCCCGGTATAAATGTAGGCAAATTTTTTCAAAAGTAAAACTTATTACATTATATTATATTATATTATATTATATTATATTATATTATATTATATTATATTATATTATATTATATTATATTATATTATATTATATTATATTATATTATATTATATTATATTATATTATATTATATTATATTATATTATATTATATTATATTATATTATATTATATTATATTATATTATATTATATTATGTATAATATTATATTATTTAAAACTTATTGTATAATCTTTATTTAAATCTTCATGCAGGCCCGTAGCCAGCTTTTCATTTCAGGGGGGGCTGAAGTAAAAAAATATATAAACTTTAAATTTTCTGTTTATTAAAAAAAACAATATAAATTCATATATATATTACTTAAATTATTTGGTAGTTGTAACTTAAATAAGTAATATTTTTCTTTTCTTCTTGTTTGCCAGAAGAAGTTTGAAGACTTCATGACTGATTTATAAAAATATTTGGAGAAAATACTTAATTTTAATTTAAATGATTTCACTACAAGATGGAAACGAATCGAATAAACTTTGTTCTAATATACATATACATATAACAATTAACCATTTTTAGAAATTTTCATAACAAAAAATAGCCTTATAGCTTTGAATGAAGGAGATTAAACTACATTTGCAATCTTCGGGATGTAATCGATTGATCCCGAACACGTCCCGAATTAATCGCATTTCTTTCATACTAAATGTTAAATTCGAGTCTTTTTCAAGATGATAAGTAGATTCTATGGTGTCCGAAGAGCTTTGTTGTCAGATTTCTGACAAAATGTATGGTTCTTACCGAGGGGAGGTTTACGGCATTCGTTAAGAATGAACGTGATTTTTTACAACTTTATTCATGAATGAATTATAATAATAAATAAATAAATAAATAAAACTCTGTTGCAACATTTCTTCTTTCCATCATAAAATTCGACAATTTTAATATTTGCCATCGAAAATATTTTGAAAGAAAGAATTTTTTGATTTCATACGGATCCACACAGGCTAAGAAAATACGAATTATTCCCGTCCAACTATTAGGCAAACAGGAATTAGTAGCAAACAGCAGCTACCATATCATGTCTGCCAGTTGGATATAGAAACTTACGTACATGCATACATAAATAATCATAGGCATAACTGGTTTGCCAAGGAAGTAAGATCGTCATCATTAGAACCAAAAATGCAAAGCATTTACGAATATACCCAACAGCGAAAATGTAGATTATAGAATAGATGATGTTTGCATATATGTACATATACAAACCTCACAAACAAAACCAAACTCAAAAAATAACAAAATTAATATTTGTGAACTCTATACACTTCTTTATGCACATTGTAAATCAGTTTGCATTGTGTACAAATTGTGGTATTGGTCGTTCAAAATGTGTAATGTGGTAGGCATCTTGGCATTGGGTATATGTCACTAGAACAGAACAGCGAAGAAGCAGATATGTGTGGTGATACAAAAACAAAAGCAGCCAATCGAAGCCCATGTTATTTGTCAACATCGCGAAAAAAAACCGCGGACACCAACGCAATTAAAATTGTCTGTATACATATGTGGCCTACGTAAGATTGTGTGCGTAGCTCTATCGCATTTTCTCCTTTGTGCAGCCAGAATGCCCTGTGCGCATAATCAGCATTTGGAAAGACAAAATAAAAATGGAAATCATAATTATTTGATATATTGCGAAATTTAAACACCATAAATTCTGATTTCGATAACATCCATTGTTAGAATGTTCAAAAAATGTATATGATCAATAAATTTGCATATTGTCATAAACAATATATGTATAACAACACGTAATGTATAGAGATAAACATGTTATTATTAATTATATATATATTGTAGAACCACTTAAAACATATATTTAGTTATTATTTAAATAATACTTAATATAAATAATAAGCTAAATATTTTGATTTTGAACATATGTTATGGCTCTTCAAATTTCGCATTGGGTAGGAAAGCAAATGACAAAGACAAAATTGAAACAAAAATGGCGTTAACTTTATTTCGCCAAGAAATTACGGATGAAAGAATCAAAACAGAAATTCAACCCGGATTGAAATTTCAGCCAATTTCGTAATTTACTCGCTACATTTTTCGTGAGCGGATTCTCCCTTCTTATACAATTTACGTTCTTTGCTTTCACCTTCACCTAAAAGTTGGTATTTTATAAGCTTTTACGTTTTATCGTTCGCTCCGTTGCGTAGTCACGACGATTGTCAAACGCTTTACGTAGCCTATTTACCACTTTTCTGGGTTTCTTCATTTCCTTAGTAATTTTAGTGTTTTTTTTTCTTTAAATTGAACTGTTTTATTGAGTGGTTATCCCTGGAAAGTTGGCAGCTGGCAACCCAATACACATTTTTCTTCATTTTCAATTTGAGGTTCATTTGAGAAGTAACCCTATTTTCACATATAAAACATTAGTTATCAAATGCACCTCGAATTTCTCTTGATAGCGTTCTCAAACAAAAAGGCACATTTTTAGTATGGGATTTTGGGCTGATTCTCAATTTGATAAATTTCATTTTCTCACATCAATTTCAACGTTGGTACGAAATGGAATGCAATCAATAGATGTATGTATGTAAATTGAGGGATTTGTGTTATGGGCGCAGAAATGGAATGGAATAAATAGATGTATGAATGTACATACATACATATGTATTACATATTTGTACTCTGATGTGATGTTTTTCATTTACCCGTGCGGGTGAATTTCGCCGGTGCTTTTTGTACAGTCACATTAGTATATTAATATCTTTTTTAATATGCATACACACATGTGAGAAACAAACAATGTTTTTATTAAAGTTTGTGTAACTTCACAAAAAGCAACAAACAAATAAAATAAGAGTAAGAAATACAGAATCATTATTACACACAATCATTTTCAACCATCATCATTTCAACCGTTAAGGGACTGCTCGAGTAGAACAACGAACGCTGACTGAAATTTGCAAACACACAAAATTTCTTCGTTCCTTCAAACCTTCACATGTTGAAATTCGTGAAATAGCACAAAATACGAAACAAGTTTTTTTCCAAATGTGTTGTAAGTTATTCTAAAATTGATAAACAATGTTTGATGAACACTTGAAAATATGTTTATTTTCAAATTATATATATGCTGATTCTCAATTTTAGAAACAATATTTTCTCAAACGTTTGAGAATTTCTTTTTCAGTGTTTAATGGGAAGTCAACAAAAATAAAAAAAGTATTTGTTGACATTGTGTGTAAATACATACATACGTGTTTTCTTTAGTTTGTTTTTTTGAATAAAATATATTATTTATATGCAACATATGTATTAAAAAAATGTGTGTGGAATGCAGTTAATATAAATATATGTACGTGTTATCCACTGTTAAAAATAAGATGCATTGGTGTGTTCGTGTGTGTGCAGGAAGCAAGACAAAAGTTAAAATGTTTTTATTAATAACTGTTTTATTTAAATTAAAGAAAAAATTAGTTCAGCATCATACTCGGGTTCGCGATATTGAAATGCGTCGATTGATACCCCGTTTTTTTTTAAATTGGCTAATTTTAGCCGTTGCGAATTAAACTATATCGAATGCTCACTCGAACAAAAGCAAGTGAGTGTTTTGACAGTTAAAGTGACCGTTTTCGTCACTTTGCGTTTTATAAAATACCAAAAACGCAACATACTCACCGAAAAAAACGTAACACATTCACTTCGAGTCACTTACTGTCACTTTCAGTCACCTAAAGAGATACAAAATACGAACACGACAATAAGTGACTCGTTGCGTCACGTTGCGTCACGTTGCGTTTTGTAAAATAAGGGCGTACATTTTTTTTCTGGTATTCTACCAAGGCAGATCTATACAGGTAATATAAGCTCAGCAGCTGATTCATTTTCATTTTGGCTAAATTGTCAAATCGTATTGCTTTTATTTTGTTTACTTCCGTCTTGTTTACATTTTCGTACGTGCTTTTTGACGTTTTAGACGAGAGATTTTCAACATGGCCGCCGTGCTATTACCTTTATAGATCTGCCTTGGTATTCTACCAGGTTTTTTGTGTGAAGGAGATGGTCAAATACAGTTTTGCGTTGGTGCAAGCGAGCAAGCTATATTGAAAAAAAACCAAACAAAATACCATCTAGGCGATTATGCCTGAATCGCAATTTGGCTTTAGGTCGGTCGCGCGTTGATCGTACCTCAAAGCCGCTTCTCACTGACATTCGATATTAGATGCTGGACTGGAAACATTTTCACTGCCACTAATATATTTTCTTGAATTTTTTCATAAATTTAAAAATATTTCATCGAAAGAAACAATTTGAATTTTTTTTTAATGTCAAACGCCCGACTTAGTAGAGAAATGTTCAACTCAGGCGTTATACAGGGTTGCAATGAACATACGATATTACAAAAATTTTACGATCAAACGCTTGAGGTCACAATGCGATTTGCTCCATATATTTCCATACATTTCTACTCACTTGTCAGAAGCGCGACCGACCGAACGCCAAATTGCGATTCCGGCATTAAAAACCAACGAGCCAGCTTGTATTTCGGTAGGTTTTTTGGCATTCGGTCATTTTTTCTGACAATTGTTTCAATTTGACAACTAGAAAATAAATTATATTTAAAATAAAAAATATATGGAAATACAAATTTTAAATTTGCCTCTTGTAAGCTTCTGCTATGGCCGTAAGGTAAAGAAGAAGTCCGGAAGAAAAATTATATTGCGTACTGGCTTCCCTTTATCAGAGATGTTAAGTAATGCATTACTTTGTGACTGCGCATTCTTTTGATTGGGGTCAAAATAACTGCTATTCATTTTTTTTCAATCATGACAGGGAATTAAAAAATTAAGCCTTCATTCTGACTGGTAAATTTTAACTGTGCAGTCATCTGGCTGAAATCCACCCCGTTACTGCAATCATTTGATTGCAATCATGAAATGAGTGCAGCTACAGGCTTTTACCATTTTTCTCATAGGGGTTACTAGGTTTTTAAAGATTCGATCCCTAAGTTTGAGACACCAATCTCTTTGGCATGAGAGGAGGGTTTCTACTTTATAATTGTATTAACCCTACGGGCGCCATTGGGGTCACTTCCACCCAGTACTGAGCTTATACCACCTTAATGTAACGTTTCTTGCCAGCGTCGTTAATAAGCATTCATTTTTTTTTTTTTCAAAAGAGGTATTTCGATCGATTCCGAGGAATATAAGTTTTTCGCTTCCTGTGGTCTTTTAGGTCCATTTTACAAAGGTTTTTTTCTGAGAAGACCCCTAATGAAATTTTAAGGCGAATAATTTTCTAGAACATTTTAGCCCTCTAGCGACCTTAAAAATACTATTTCCTAACTGTGTAAAAAGGGGTCGAAATAACCCTTTCCTAGGGGTGCTAGATGGTTAAAATGTTCTACAAAATTATTCGGTATAAAATTTCAGTAGGAGACTCTTCAGAAAAAAACTTTATAAAATTAACCTAGAAACCACAGGAAGCGAAAAACGCATATTCATCGGAACGTTAAATGTGTTTTATTTGCGGTTCTACGGCATTGATCGAAATGCTTCTTTCGCAAAAGATTAATGTTTTTTGACGACATTTAACATATAGGCAAAAAAAGTAACATTAGGGTGGTATAAACTATGTACTGGGTGGAAGTGACCCCAATGACGCACACAGGGTTAATACAAGTATAGAGTAGGAACCTTCCATAAAACCGAAGATATGAAAATTTGAATTTTAGCGACATCTAGCGGCGTCCAAAAAAAAATTTCCGGAAATGTTTTCGAAAAAGAGATGATATGGGGGCGTACGGCGAACTTTTTTTTCTCGATACGCTCTAGTGTACATATCGCTAGCTTAGAGTGCAAATTCTGTAAGTCCTTTTTTCCAACTTTGTAGGAGAGATACATAAAAAACAAAAAATAAAAAAATTTCGAAATGAAAAAAATGTTCTGTTCATGTATGTAAATATTTTTTTCGCTTTTTCTACTTACACAATTTGCGTATCACTGAATAACAACGAGTAGAAATATGACAAGAGTCACAGACTTCTTTAGCGCGGTGCGTATTTCATTTTTCTAGCGTTGTACATAAATATACACTTTTTCATAAAAATTGACTTACACAGTTTGCACTCTAAGCTAGCGATATGTATTTCAAAGATTTTATAAACTGACTATTTTAGTTAGATGCAAAATAAATACTATTACAGCTAAAATATATAGAGAGCATATTTTTGGTACTAGTTTACTAAATGACTGCTTAAAAAATATCGCCAGTCATCAATGAATGAAAAAAATGAATGGTCAGTCATACTTGCCAAAAATACTGGGGACTTCAAATTTTAAATCATCAGTCAAAAAAAAGACTGAAAGGCTGCATTCAAGACTTCAAGAAAAAGAATGGGACTTCAAGGGCTGAAAGTCACGATGATTGCAATACTTAACATCTCTGCCCTTTATAGCATGGAATTCACAGCTATCCTGCCCTTTGAGTTTCATAACTTTTTTATTTCAGTAATTTAAATTAAAATTTCTGAAAAAATTAATTTTTGAAATAAATATTATTTTCATTTAGTTTGAAGTTTAATGTCAATCAAATTGTTTTTGAGGGAGTATTTGTCTCTTTTCAACCTACAGAAGAATTGTTTTTGTATTTTGACTTTCGGTGGGTTTTCCAAACCAAAAAAACTAAGAAAAAATGTAGTGTCATATAGGCATTAGTAATTTTTAGTGTGTTTTTCTTTTAATTGAACTATTTTATTGAGTGGTTAACCCTGGAAAGTTGGCAGCTGGCAACCCAATAAACATTTTTCTTCATTTTCAATTTGAGGTTCATTTGAGAAGTAACCCTATTGTCAAATATCAAACGTTAGTTATCAAATGCACCTCACATTTCTCTTGATAGCGTTCTCAAACAAAAAGGCATATTTTTAGTATGGGATTTTGGGCTGATTCTCAATTTGATAAATTTCATTTTCTCAAATCAATTTCAAAGTTGGTACGAAATGGAATGCAATCAATAGATTTATGTATTACATATTTGTAGAGTACAGAAAAATTTAGGGATAGTGAGAGTTTGTGTTATGAGCGCAGAAATGGAATGGAATAAATAGATGTATGCACATAAGTATTACATATTTGTACTCTGATGTGATGTTTTTCATTTACCCGTGCGGGTGAATTTCGCCGCTGCCTTTTGTACAGTCGCATGAGTTTATTAATATCTTTTTTTAACATGCATACACACATATGAGAAACAAACTATGTTTTTAATAAAGTTTGTGTAACTTCACAAAAAGCAACAAACAAATAAAATAAGAGTAAGAAATACAGAATCATTATTACACACAATCATTTTCAACCATCATCATTTCAACCGTTAAGAGACTGCTCAAGTAAAACAATGAACGCTGATTGAAATTTCCAAACATACAAAATTTCTTCGTTCCTTGAAACCTTGACATGATGAAATTCGTGAAATGGTACAAAATGCGAAACAAGTTTTTTTCAAATGTGTTGTAAGTTATTCTAAAATTGATAAACAATGTTTGATGAACACTTGAAAATATGTTTATTTTCAAATTATATATATGCTGATTCTCAAATTTAGAAACAATACTTTCTCAAACGTTTGAGAATTTCGTTTTCAGTGTTTAATGGGAAGTCAACAAAAATAAAAAAAAAAGTATAAGAGGCTGCAGTCTGAAAAACTTCACACTAGATGTCACATTTCGCGCGAGATGGGACCCGCGAAGTGTGACATCTAGTGTGAAGTTTCACAAAGAGCGTATATGGATGAAGGTGCAGTCAGTCAAACTTCACACTAGATGTCACACTTCGCGGGTCCCATCTCGCGCGAAATGTGACATCTAGTGTGAAGTTTTTCAGACTGCAGCCTCTTATCCATATACGCTCGTTGGAAACGCGTCGATTGATACCCCGTTTTTTTTTTTTTAAATAAGGGCGTTAATCTCAGCTGTCACGCAGAAAGTGTCACGTAGCGCAACACAAAGTTCTATGTGGAATCAACTTAAATACGATCTGGTACAATGTCACCTACCCTTTTACACAAATAACAAAGCCACGGCTTAATACAACAAGGGCAAAACAACAACACTTGGTGACAATAACGAAATATTAATGCACCGACTCTCTCAGTGGAGACGGGGTGGGTACATACATATGATAAATCAAACACACAAACTAAAACCAACCAAAAACAAAATATGTACCAACAAATTTTTCCAAAATACCCAAACTTTGACAAACAAATGTTTTATGGGTGCACCCGAGGTGAGGTCCAACCGGAAGGTTACGAACCCACTCGCACAGTTCCTGAGCTGCCAGGAACAACTTTAACCCGCCGCCAAATGACTGGGCTCTGGGTGCGGGATGCTAGAAGGATAGGTTAAGGAAATCGGGGAGCGAAACAAAGGAGCGACAAATTCTACAAACACAACAACACAGAGTATACTCAACCAAGCCGGAGTGTGTTCCGGCTTCAAAAATCTCCGCGGTGTCCACCACCAACTCGCCACGATCCACCTTGATTTCACTTTCTTCTCTTTGTCACACCCTAACCCACACTATTTTCCTTCCGCACTTAAACCTCCCCTTTTCTTTAATTTAACTTTCCCTGAGAACTTTCCTTTAACTATTTTTTTTTTCCAGAAACCTTTATCTAACCCACTTGACACACTGACACCACTATCTTTTATTTTTCTTTTTTTTTCTAAACACCAACGCCTTTATGAATATCTTAAAAATCGCCCGCACAAAAAGAGATCTTCTCGCAATCGCATACAAACGTATTCTGACGCGCACCCGCGAGCCAGGCCGAAGGCTGCGCGCCAGCATATACATTTTTGTATATACCATCAGGCTGTATGTGTGGGTAACCACCCGGTCGCACCGAACCGCTAACCTGTGCGGTCATCACCGATGCCCCGACCAATGATATACAACCACACACACATAAACTGCCTTCATCTAGCGGATGCCTTAATGCACCGCAAAAGGGACGAAAGCGATGACACCCCTTTCTGCGCCTTCCGCGCTCTTTGCTTTTCTTTATTTACATCCTACATATTTACATATATGTATAACAATTTGGTGGGGAACTCCGCTAAAAGGCAAAAGCTCGCAACACACTCCGCCAGTACTGCCCATCATGGCAATATCAATTAAATTCATTTGTCGCCGCCAGGGTGCGCTCCCCGTTGGGAACAAAGGATAAAAGGTAAAAAGGTAAATAAACAAAACAAATGAAAATTTGCTCTGCCAGTGCATATATACATAGTGGGAGTAGCAAAGAGAAAAATATTTTGTCGCGATCAGACCGCGACAACTCCACCCTTTCCTCGTGAAAGAAGGAAACTTCCTTCTTTGGCCCTAATGCTACCTATCCCGATACGGCCTTAAATCCCTCACATTCCAGGTTCCTTTCTCCCTATCATTCTCATCTACTAAAACATATGTCCAAGGAGATACCCTCTTCTTAATCACAAAAGGACCTACATACTTCGGCGCTAACTTCGCTGCAAAATAATTAGCCGCATCGGACAACGCAAAATTCTTCCTCCACACTAACTCTCCTGGCATATATTGGACATCTCTTCTCCTAAGGTTATACTGCTTAGCTAACTTAGCTCCTGCCTGCTCCAACTTCAATCTTATGTCTGTTCTAATTTCCACTAACTTCCTAGCTCTCTCCTCGCAATTCAATTGTTCCTGCTCTCCTAAGGACCTTACATAACCCTGACTACCTTCAAGCACCATGTCCCGACCAAAGTTAACAAAGTATGGTGTAACTCCTAACACCTCATGCTGTGATGACCTAATACAACACGCTACCTTCGCTAATTGCTGATCCCATGACCTCTGGTTCTCCGAAACATAAGCCCTAAGCGTAGTCTTAATAATTTGATTAATCCGTTCCGCTGGATTAGCCTGCGGGTGGTAATGCGCAGTATATCGCAACTGGACGCCGTAGACACCGCAGAGACCCTGAAGCTCACGACTCTTGAACTGGGGTCCATTATCACACACAACGGAACTCGGAACGCCAAACAATAGAAAAACATCATTTTCAAGAAATTTACAGACACTCTTCGCAGTCGCTGTGCGCAAAGGAAACAACAATGGAAACTTCGAAAAATAATCCACAACCGTAAGAATATATTGGTAACCTTGAGTCGACTTTACCAAAGGACCAACCAAATCAACACAAATCATCTCCCACGGTTCAACTTCCTTCGACCTCTCTATCATTCCCCCAGCTGGCTGTTTATTATCAGGCTTTACCTGCTGACATGTCTTACAAGTTCGAACATACTTAGCAACATCGGATTTCATTCGCGGCCAATAAAACTTCTGAGCAACTCTAGCGAACGTTTTCCTCACACCCATGTGTCCTGCTAACGGACAATCATGGCAACTTTTCAAAACATTTTCTCTCTGAGAATTTTCAATAACCATTTTCCATTCGGGCCCCTCCCCGTAAATGGATGGGTATGGAGGTCTAACATATTTGTAAAGGACACCATCTTCTACTCTCCACGCAGGGTACGACAAAGGATTCTTCGACACCGATTCAATCATTTTAGTTACCCAAGGGTCCGACGTAGAAATTTCAAAAATAACAGGAACATTTCTCGACAACAAATCTGGAACAACATGTTCTTTCCCTTTCCTATGGGTAATCTCAAAATCATATTGTTGAAGCTTCAATGCCCAACGAGCCAATCTACCACAAGGATCTTTCAACCTATTCAACCAAATCAGGGAATAATGATCAGTGATAACTTTAAACTTTGTCCCTTCGATGTATGGTCGCAACTTCTCGACCGCCCACAGGACCGCCAAACATTCCTTTTCTGTGGTGGAATAATTTTTCTCACCTTTATTCAGGGACCTACTCAGATATGCTATCACCTTCTCACCGTCTTCAAAGTCTTGGGTCAACACAGCTCCTATACCAAAGTCTGACGCATCCGTTTGTATAATAAAGGGCCTATCAAAATCTGGGCAACTTAAAACGGGCGCCGTAACTAAACGTTCCTTAGCTTCTCTAAAACTCCTATCACATTCTTCGCTCCAAATGAACTTCTTATTCTTCTTAGTTAACTCGGTGAGAGGTCTAACTAACTCTGAAAAATCTTTGATGAATCTACGGTACCAGGACACTGTACCTACAAAAGATCTCACTTGCTTAACATTTCTCGGGACTTCTATCCTAACCATTGCATCTACCTTTTCAGGATCAACATGTAGGCCGTTTCTATCTACGACATAACCTAAGTACTTTAACTCAGGCCTACAGAAACTGCATTTCTCTCTATTGAGTTTTAATCCTGCCTCAGCTAATCTATCCAAGACCTCCGTTAGAATTTTTAAATGCTTCTCAAACGTCTTGGTTACGATGAGTATATCATCTAAATAAACAAACACATGGGGCTCTAACTCTGGTCCTATGACCGAATCTATAAATCTCTGCCACGTTGCAGGCGCGTTATGTAAACCAAATGGCATTCTTTTAAATTGAAACAGGCCTCTACCTGGCACCGTGAATGCTGTATAGGGCCTAGACCTTTTCTCTACTGGTATTTGCCAGTAAGCAGACTTGATGTCTAAACTTGACAAAAATTTCGCATCCCTCAGCTTATCCAAGGTCGCCGACACATAAGGAAGGGGGTAACTATCCTTCTCGGTACACTTATTCAGAACTCGATAGTCTACACAAAACCTATCTGTACCGTCTTTCTTCCTTATCATGACCACAGGGGAAGCCCATGGACTATGAGACGTCTCAATGACACCCTTGCTGAGCATATCCTTCAACTCCTCGTCCATACGCGACTGTATGGTAGGCGATACCGGATAGTATCGCTGCTTCACAGGCTCAACTCCTGCCTTTATTCTTATCCTATGCTCAACAAGATGGGTTCGACCTAACCCGTCTGCCATAGTCTCAAAAGCATTCCCAACTAATCTACCTAAAGCTTCAGATTGCCTAGTATCTAATTCACTGTGGTCCATGATCGCTACCGACGCCTCCTGTTCCGGTCGAGAAAACGACCATACCCTGCCCCTCAGATCCGGGATTATACCCGCCTTGGTCCAGAAATCTACACCAAGAATAAGAGCATGAGGTATACCAGGAACAATAAGACAATCTACGAGGACCGACTTGCCCTCCACCAGAATTGGTAACGAAATAGAACCTAACGCTGATACTCGACCACCATCCGCCAAAGTAATTTGAGGGATATTTACCGATGAAGAAATTCTGATGCCATACGCTTGTAACATACTCCAACCAATACGACCAATAACTGTACGAGAAGCTCCAGAATCCAACAATGCTCGAAAAGAGAAACCAAAAACCGACACATCGATATGTGGACGCTGATCATGGCCGCTTGCCACCAATGAATAACCCATATAAGCAACAACCCGACGATCCCCTATTATAGCCAGCTGGGAGTTAGCAGGATTACTAACTCCTGTTAGACCACCTGACCTGCCGTCCCAGGTGTCTAATTCGCGTTTCCCGAACTGTTTGTTGCGACATTGGAATTATTGTTCCTGTTAGAATCAGACCTGAAGGGGTTTGAAGACCGCCTTCCCTCTAGACCAGAACTACCACCACTTTGGGTACCACTCGGCTTTGCTGTACACACTGGACAGTCCCGCTTCATAGCACCAATCCTACCGCATCCAAAGCACTTGATTGTTTTCCTACAATCCGCCGAAACATGACCAAATCGCTTGCAATTAAAACACCTAGTATTTGGCCCATACCTATTCCTCGGACTGGTTACCGACTGGTTCACTGACGCAGCCTCACCACCAACAGACATGTATGCCAAGTCTGGCTCCAATAAACCCATAGCCCTATGGTTTGGAGGGGGAACAAAAGCATCGACCGATGACCTCACGGCTTCCAACTTCCTTCCCAAAGCAACTAATTCAGAAATCGAACCAGGTGTAACTAGTCCCAATTGGGTCTGATAGAATGGAAGAAGATTCGCCCTAATTATACCCAACATCCTACTCTCAGAAATTGGTTCTAGTAATCTTCCAAACATAATCCTCATCGCAGCCACATATACTCCAATTGACTCATTTGCTCCCTGAGTCCTTCTTCGAATTTCCGACATTAAAAGGTCATCATAATTAGGGGGAAGAAATTCCAATTTTAATTCACGCACTAATTCTTCCCATGTAGCTATCGAACGCCTAATCGACCTAAACCACAACAAAACTTTACCCGAAAATAAATCAACCGCACCTCTAAGTAACTGAGACTTAGCAACGCCGCGTGCCTCGCTAAGCTCATCAACACGTTCCAAAAATGCATATAACGACAATCCCGACCTTTCTCCATCGAATTTCAGGTTCCATTTAGCCAGATTCGGTGGCTCTTGCGAAATCCTACTAACTAGTTCTACTCCCTCAGTATGCACTACTGGCACTGGTCTCACATCTGATCCCGGTGAGACCACTTGCCCTGGTGATGTGCCACTGGGTTGCTCACCCTGTTCTGACTCCTGTTTGTCGTCATTTATCTCCTCCAAATAACCCAGCATCAAAATTATCCTGTTCCTTATATCCGCCTGTGACGCCATATCGTCATCATTTTCGGGTTTAGCCCTACCGATCCTATTCAAACACCACTCCAGTTTTGTGGTCGCCTTAATACTATCTGATGGCTTTCCTCCATTATTAAGAGCCGAAACTAACTTGCCTATCTCTACCATTTTTGCCTCTACCGCAACTTTATCTTCCTCAAACGTAAAAGGATAATCCTTAAATAAGTCTACAGACCCACGTCGTTCAACTGCCCGCGATGCCCTTAACGATTTCCGCATTGATTCCACCGATGCTACTGCTAATCCGCGTGCCTCCATCTCGTAAGCCAATTCTTCTTGTGATAACCGATTTATTTCCATTTTGTTTTCCAGATGATAAACACAATTTCCAACGCAAAAAAATTCAATATAAAATTTCCAGAAAAAAAAGAATTAATAGCCGCCAAACCGAATCGTAAAAATTACAAAAAAAAATTTGCAATGCTAAAAGTTAAATTAGAACTCTAAACACAATTCGAAGCAAACAAAAAAATTTTTTTTTCTCAAAACCAAAAAACAAATCACCTAAAAATTTCGAAATTAAAAATCACCGCAAAAGTTGCCACGTAAAAAAAAAATTTCTCACAATTTTAAGCGATTCCAATACCAGAAAAAAAATCTGCAAATATAAAAAAAAAAATTTTTTTTTCCTTTTATTTTTTTTTTATATCCACCCAATTTAAAATTGATATCGAGAAATAGTACACCAAGTTTAAGATTTAACGAATAAAAGCTCCAATCCCAAAACTAAACTTGACACCCTAGTATTTTCCAATACTCTAAAATTTTTGAACCACCCTAGCACTGGCGCAGCAAATTTGGGAGCTATAACAAAAAACAATAGAGCCTATTACAAATGTAACAACCCAACAACACTACCTACTGGGACAACACCAACAATAGCTTACGTACCTTTTATAATGTGTATGTATGTATACACCAGCCGCTCTCGCTGACCGCAGGTAAATGTACGTAAATATGTATATACGAATATACGTGTAAAATGCAAATTACAAACTTAACAGTAGGGTGGCCAGTAAAAAAAAACTATTTAATAAAAAATGTAAAACTAGAGTAAAACA
Source organism: Urophora cardui (assembly GCA_960531455.1). Taxonomy (NCBI): domain Eukaryota; kingdom Metazoa; phylum Arthropoda; class Insecta; order Diptera; family Tephritidae; genus Urophora; species Urophora cardui. Next base: position 86,518,012 of record OY482671.1, on the reverse strand, counting down.
CCAAAGCAAAATATTTTATTGATTTATAATTCAAAAAAGATGTATATATGTAGGTATGAAATGAAAGTATGGATCTTTGCCCTTGACTCCTTTATGTGTGTATGTGTATGTACTTCAGTATGGGCTCCCTTGAAACCTTCTTCTTCCACTCCGATATATGTATCTCTTCCAAATATTTACTGATCGACCGCTAATATTATATGGGTATATGTTTCCTGTATGTTTATTTAATTAACGTACATAAAAAAATTTTAACTCGGGAAATTTTTAATGAAAAATATGGCTCACCCTAATGAGAACTTGACCGAAACGACTTTTTGCGTGTTGTTGTACGCAATGGAAATTTTTTTCTTTGGCTATTACCGCGACCTAACGCAATTTATATACGTAAATATGTATTTATATATATTTATACGTATGTATATATTACTACCTGCTGTTTTCCTTCTGTTACCCTTTTTACCTTGCAAGTATGTAGGTGTGTATGTATGTATATTTTCTAGAGAAAAAAAAACTCCTCGTTTGCGACAAACTCCGACTTGACCAACTTACACTTGTGAATACCAACAAAAATTCTCGGCTCTCCGATTCTCCTAAGTAAGAAAATAAATAAAACAAAAAAAAATTGATCGGCAGAATTATTCTTGTAAAGTAGGCAAAAAGATCACAAAAACCGACAAGCACAGAAAAATATACCAACAACACAGTACCTATGTATATACACTGCTACCAAAAACAACACTTCGTAGAATTTTTCTTTTCTCACAAAAAAAAAAAAACAATTTACCAACTCTTTATTTTTTTTTGTTGCCCCACGTTGGGCGCCAATTTGTCACCTACCCTTTTACACAAATAACAAAGCCACGGCTTAATACAACAAGGGCAAAACAACAACACTTGGTGACAATAACGAAATATTAATGCACCGACTCTCTCAGTGGAGACGGGGTGGGTACATACATATGATAAATCAAACACACAAACTAAAACCAACCAAAAACAAAATATGTACCAACAAATTTTTCCAAAATACCCAAACTTTGACAAACAAATGTTTTATGGGTGCACCCGAGGTGAGGTCCAACCGGAAGGTTACGAACCCACTCGCACAGTTCCTGAGCTGCCAGGAACAACTTTAACCCGCCGCCAAATGACTGGGCTCTGGGTGCGGGATGCTAGAAGGATAGGTTAAGGAAATCGGGGAGCGAAACAAAGGAGCGACAAATTCTACAAACACAACAACACAGAGTATACTCAACCAAGCCGGAGTGTGTTCCGGCTTCAAAAATCTCCGCGGTGTCCACCACCAACTCGCCACGATCCACCTTGATTTCACTTTCTTCTCTTTGTCACACCCTAACCCACACTATTTTCCTTCCGCACTTAAACCTCCCCTTTTCTTTAATTTAACTTTCCCTGAGAACTTTCCTTTAACTATTTTTTTTTTCCAGAAACCTTTATCTAACCCACTTGACACACTGACACCACTATCTTTTATTTTTCTTTTTTTTTCTAAACACCAACGCCTTTATGAATATCTTAAAAATCGCCCGCACAAAAAGAGATCTTCTCGCAATCGCATACAAACGTATTCTGACGCGCACCCGCGAGCCAGGCCGAAGGCTGCGCGCCAGCATATACATTTTTGTATATACCATCAGGCTGTATGTGTGGGTAACCACCCGGTCGCACCGAACCGCTAACCTGTGCGGTCATCACCGATGCCCCGACCAATGATATACAACCACACACACATAAACTGCCTTCATCTAGCGGATGCCTTAATGCACCGCAAAAGGGACGAAAGCGATGACACCCCTTTCTGCGCCTTCCGCGCTCTTTGCTTTTCTTTATTTACATCCTACATATTTACATATATGTATAACAATTTGGTGGGGAACTCCGCTAAAAGGCAAAAGCTCGCAACACACTCCGCCAGTACTGCCCATCATGGCAATATCAATTAAATTCATTTGTCGCCGCCAGGGTGCGCTCCCCGTTGGGAACAAAGGATAAAAGGTAAAAAGGTAAATAAACAAAACAAATGAAAATTTGCTCTGCCAGTGCATATATACATAGTGGGAGTAGCAAAGAGAAAAATATTTTGTCGCGATCAGACCGCGACAACAAATATGAAATTTTCAAAATTATAAAATCAAAAAACGAAGTATGAGGATTGATAAAGATAAATTTTTATTTTGTGGCACTTGGAATTTCTGTGCAAAAGAAAAATTATGTTTATAGAAAATTTGAATTTCTAAGCGCGCTTATCCGGTTTGTGCACAACAAATATTTCGCTTTCGAAGCACTTGACTGATTATGCCATCGCATATCTCGGCCATTATTGATAATTTGCTTACAAAAATTGCACACGAGGTAGGTGATGATTCCAAAAATGCAATTAACTCAGTTTCGCCAAACCCTGCACTATATGTACATACTAAGTAATCCTGGCTCCCACTCATTCAATTCAGAACTAATACTAGACTGTCGCCGATCTCTAAAGGAGATGGCCAAACAGACCTGTCTGCACCTCGTGTAGATCCCGGGACGTAGGGATATCAATGGCAATTGTAGGGCGGATGAACTTGCGAGGCACGGCACTACCGAGCAGGTTCTTCCTGACAAAGAACGCATAGGTATGCCGTTAGCCACAACCAAGCTAATTCTTAAACAGCATATCTATAAACTAGCGACTGATAGATGGCAACAGAAGCCAGTATGTCGAACATCAAGGCAAACCTGGCAGAAATGGGTTCGCAAGTGATCTCATCAGTACTCTAAGGAGAGATGACATCTCGAACCTTGTGGGGGTACTCACAGGACACTGCCTTATCGGGAAACACGCAGAGAGGCTAGGTTCACCCTACCGCAGCAGATACTGCGAGGATGGCGAGGAGACAATCGAACACCTCATCTGCCACTGCACAGCTCTTAACAGCGGCATACGACGCTTTCTTGGGACTTCCTTCCTGGATAGCCTATGCAAAGTCGCGGACGTCGACATAAAGGACCTGGGCCCTCACTTTGTAGATTAATTCGAAAGAAAATTCGTTCGATTTCGAGATCTATTCCATATAAAACTCCGTTCTATTTATACGATAAGCTAACTTTCTCCAAATCTGTTCGCACAAAAGATTTAATTTTACCCAACTACAATTACCTAAACTCTGCAAGGTTGTTCTTTGTCAATGCAATCCGCAGTTGGAACTCCATCCCAAATCATGTTCGAAGCAGCTTAAGCGAGAGCAACTTTAAGAATGTCTTGTATTCGTACTTCTGTAAATGATGCATGTGTTTACTTAACTGGTTTCTCGCTATCTATGTATTTGTATCCATGTACATTATATCAATATCATGTTAAAAATAATATATTACTAATTAAATCCAAGATATTCATAAGTATTTATGTATGTACGTAATGTCAATTATTGTACTGTTATCCCGATGTAATGTCTGATGTACTATAAAAGATCAAACTGGATCTTATTGTACTAATTTTTATATAAATAAATATTATTATTATTATTATTATTACTGCGACAACCGCATATCCATCCGCAAAGGAACATTTTTCGACAAATCAAAACTGTGTATGCCACAAATTATTAAATTTATGTATATGTGGACAGAAAACTACCCACAAGACGCTGTTACTAAACAGGTGGAAGTTTCAAAGTCAACATCGGTTCATTGGTGTAACTTCTGCCGTGAGGTCGTCTACAACGAATTTATAATAAACAAACGCAAAATTGGCGGCGTTGGCCTTACGGTAGAAATAGAGGAAAGCAAGTTTGGAAGAAGGAAATACCACATGCCGTTGAGGGTTTTTGGAGGGGTCGAGAGGGGATCAAGCAAATGCTTTTTAGTCCCGGTTGAGAGCCGAGATAAACAAACATTGCTTGAAATACTTTTTGGTTGTTTGTTTTTCCGACAGCGTAGGAACTTAAGTGTGCTCTGCCCAATCCACAAAAAAGGAGACTCCACAGTACGCGCCAATTATCGTGGGATAAGCCTCCTGAATATCGCATATAAGGTCTTAGCAAGTGTATTGTGCGAAAGACTGAAGCCTATCGTCAACAATCTGATTGGACCTTATCAGTGTGGCTTCAGACCTGGTAAATCTACCATCGACCAGATCTTCACAATACGACAAATACTGGAAAAAACCCATGAAAAAGGATCCGACACACACCATCTCTTTGTCGATTTTAAAGCCGCTTTTGATAGCACGAATAGGAATTGCCTGTATGCCGCAATGTCTGAATTTGGTTTCCCTGCTAAACTTATACGGCTATGCCAAATGACGTTGACTAACACCACCAGCTCCGTCAGAATTGGGAAGGACCTCTCCGAGCCGTTCGAGACCAAACGAGGTTTCAGACAAGGTGACTCTCTTTCGTGCGACTTCTTCAATTTGATGCTGGAAAAGATAATACGAGCTGCAGAACTTAACCATACAGGAAGCATCTTATATCACAAGAGTGTGCAACTGCTGGCGTACGCCGATGACATCGACATCATTGGCACTAACACGCGCGCCGTATGTTCTGCCTTCTCCAAGCTGGATAAAGAGGCTAAGAAAATGGGTTTGGCGGTCAACGAGGACAAGACGAAGTACCTCCTGTCATCAGACAAAGAAACAGCATGCCTTGGCAGCCACGTCAATGTTGATAGCTACAAATTCGAAACTGTTAAGGACTTCGTCTATCTGGGAACCAGTGTTAACACCAAGAATGATGTCAGCACGGAGATCCAACGAAGAATCACGCTTGCCAATAAATGCTACTTCGGACTAAGTAGGCAACTGAAAAGTAAAGTCCTCTCTCGACAAACAAAAATCACACTCTACAGGACGCTCATCGTTCCAGTCCTCATGTACGGCGCAGAAGCATGGACAATTTCAAAATCAGATGAGATGGCACTTGGAGTATTCGAGAGAAAAGTTCTTCGTAAGATTTATGGACCTTTGCGCGTTGGCGTGGACGAGTATCGACGGAGATTTAACGATGAGCTGTACGAGCTTTACACAGACATCGACATTGTTCAGCGAATAAAGATCCAGTGGCTGCGTTGGGCAGGTCATGTCGTGAGAATGGACGAAGGCGCTCCGGCCAAGAAAGCATTTCTATCGAAACCCGCTGAACGCAAAAGAAAAGGGAGACCTCCACTGCGTTGGGAAAATCAGGTGGACAGCGATGCTGTCTCCCTAGGTGTTCCCAAGTGGCGCCATGCTGCACGAAACAGAAGCAATTGGCGCGCTCTGTTGGACTCGGCCAGAATCGTCTAGACGGTTAAGCGCCAATCAAGAAGAAGAAGGAATATGATGTATTGTGGAACGATTTTCCGTCATTCCTTGTCAATTTTGGTTTGGAGACATGATACAATTAGCAGGTCGGTCCATGATACATACACACAAACATGCCGTGAGCTGAACGTCAAACTTTCGTGACCGAAATGTCATAACTGGAAGGGGGGAGAATAATTTGACATTCAGCTCACCAGCGAATAATGGAGAAACACAGAGAATGAAGAATTTGACAGCGCGATTTGTTTCAAATTGAAAAACATGCTCTAATTATATTTATATTTTATTTTACAACAAACGGGCTTGCAACAAACTAACTAAAAGCAATATTTCAATATTAATATTTTATCGAGGCTGAGTTGGTAATTTGTTTGTCAGTTTGTAATGCATTCTGGACGTACGGCATATTGCGAATTGTTTTGAGAAGCGTATGTGTGTTTTATGGAGCCTGGGTTTTTTCACGCATCATTAAAACGTCCACGGCTAAATCTTGGAGTCTAAAAAGATCTTTAAAACAAATTTCCAACAAAACAAGGCTGTGCGAAGACATCAAGAAGTTGACGGCTGCGACCAAAACGATGGCCGACAATGCTCCTTGCCAATACAACAACAACAGAAACATTCGGAGGATGCAGTTAATGACCTTATAATCCTTATTATTTTATGCACAGTGAATATACAGGTGCCTGGGCAAAAACAAAAAAGACATAAAAGCCAATTATTAAATAAACTTTAAGGGCCGGTTTCACCATCTCCGGTTAAGCACTTAACCAGAGATTTTTGCCCGGTTAAGCAATTTATTTGACAGCTCGCCATACAATTTACGTCAAACTAACCAGCGATTAAATTAACCGGAGATGGTGAAACCGGCCCTAAATTCTATAAAAAAAAAAACTCATGGTTCACCTTTAGAAACGATTAATGGCGTGTAACTCGATTGTGGATATATGGGCGCTGGTCTATCATAAACAAGCAGTTCGCTAGAATTTTTATCCGGATTACGTATATTACGCCGATGAACTCCACTTTTGTGTGAACTTTTATAGCTTGTAAACAGCCGTTTTCCAAAATGCAGTCTTCGAGCGCTATCCAAAAACCAATTACCGAATTCGGCTCTGTATGTAAAAACCAAGATTTCCACAGACGCATACGAGCACTCTGCGGGTGAATTTTCTACGCCGAATACCGGCACGTGCGACCAATCCGCGCACTCTGTTGGTGGATTTCCACTTGCGATTTCCACAGAGGCATACGAGCACTCTGCGGGTATATTTTCTACGCCGAATACCGGCACGTGCGACCATTCCGGGCTTGTTTCACCACCACCTGTGATTTCCACGGAGGCATACGAGCACTCTGCGGGTGCATTTTCTACGCCGAATACCGGCACGTGCGACCAATCCGCGCACTCCGTTGGTGGATTTCCACTTGCGATTTCCACAGAGGCATACGAGCACTCTGCGGGTATATTTTGTACGCCGAATACCGGCACGTGCGACCAATCCGCGCACTCTGTTGGTGGATTTTCTATGCCATATACCGGTACGTAGGTCACCGCGTTCGGATTCACATTCTCTTTTGCAGATAAAAGCAGCGGAAGGGCTTTGGCTAATAGTCGAGCCTGTCTTCCTCCACTTATCACATCGCAACGAGAGAAGTGGTCATTACAAACCACATCCACTGCACGCAGTTGCACTTGACATGATTTTGACCATTCCAATCGATCCTCTTGAGACTTTATAAAATGGCCTCTTTCCACGCAAAGTCTTCTTGAAGCATAACGCGCACTTTCCCATTGTTTAATTATTTGCAATTTTAATTTTAACGCACAATATATGTAAATATACAACACACACAACTTTTTCCAATTATAAACACGAATACATGTATAGAATATGCAGAAGTAAACAAATTTGATAGAAGTTGAAGAAGAAGAAGAAGTCAGCTGTTCTGAAGAGCCGACGTGTTTAGTGGATCCTGTTTGGAGACAAACCGGTGTCGGCTAATATGCGCCATCTTCAGGGTCTTTTTTCGTTATTTGTATAAGTTCTATAGTGATTATAGTAACTAACTTCCGTCGTTTGGGTAATTCGTGTTCATGTGATGTGCTCGTGCATTCGGGCGACGTGCGTGTGTGTGAGTCTGTGCTGTGCGTTTAGGTATGCAAATCGATTTTTCTGTCATCTTTTCATTATTGTATCCTCATTAACCAGGTAGGTAAAGTCCGTTGTTGTCCTCTTGTGTGTTGTTTTGTTTATGTCTGTTTAAGGTTTTCTGTACTCTTTTCGGTATAGTAGCTTAAGCGGTTCAAATAATGTATCTGATGCGGTGTTTATTTGTTCATTTATTACTTTACCTACGAATGTCTTCTGTTTATACATATATCTCCATATTTTCTAATACGTTAAGCCGTTTTCTCTTATGTTGTTTATGGAAAATTTTAGCTGTTTTTCCTATTTTCATGGGTGTACACTTGTTTTCTGCCACGTGGTTGGCGAAATTTGATTCCACTGTCGTTGATGATTTCCTTATTTTCTTATTGTAATCCCTTATTTGTTCTCGATATCTCGTCTTGATTTGGCGTCCTGTTTGTCCTATATACATAGCTATTTTGGCATTCGCAAGTCAATTTGTATACGCCTTGTTTGTAAAAGGGGTCTTCCTTGTTAATGTTGTTTCGTAGAAGTTTTCCCATGCTGTTTCTTGTTTTAAATGCTGCATTAATGTTATATTTTTGGAAAACTTTAGCTAACTTGTAAGATGTTGCTCCGATATATGATAAGACTGCCCATTTCTTCTCTACGTTTTCTTTGTTTTCCGATTTTCTTGAAATTGTTTTTTTTTGTATTTTCTTCACCAAACTTTTTTGGTATCCGTTGTTCTCTGCGATTGTGTATATTGCGCCGAGTTCCTTGTTTGTAAGCTTCTTTTTCTAACGGGGTCCGTTCAAGTCGTGTTAATAAATGTCTGAAAGCGGTGTTCTTGTGTGGTTTAGGATGGCTAGATTTATTGTGTATTACTGTATCATTTGCTGTGGGTTTTCTGTATATTTTGTAAGTAAATTTGTTAGTCTCTTTGTTTATTTTAATTGCTAGGTCTAAGTAGTTGATTTTTCCATTTTTTTCTGTGTCCATAGTGCATTTTATATTTTTGTGCTGGCCGTTGAGGTATTCCAAAATTTGTTCCTCTATATTCCGATATGAGGCAGATGATGTCATATATATGTTAGCACGCCACAAGTTGTTTACTTAAATAAAATGCACATTCCTGTATGCAATAAGATACAATATTGCACAAATGCAAGAATACACCAAAATGCACAAACAACGGGAACACAACACCTTCAGTCAATGAGGAATGCAGCGAACGGTGGGAATCGCACCGTCAGCATAATCACAACAGAAGCGGCGGCAGAACAGACGGCAGAACAGACGGCAGAATAAGTTAGATTTAAGAAACGATAATTGTAAAGAGTTAGTTCTAAGTTGAATGTGACTGAATAAAGGAGCTTGTCTCCCAAAAAATATTTTTTTTAACAAGTTTGTGTTTTAATAAATTTAACTGGCGCCCGAGCAGGGACCGCCTGAAATACGCGAATTTTCGGGAAAACCAGGAGAGTTTAGCTCCTGGCGGAAAAGTGTTGACAGAATTTTGAAGGCCTATGAAGGGTTGAAGGATACACCTAAGTATTTTGCTATTTTACACACCATAAGGCACAAAATTGTCGGCGATGCCGACACTGCTCTAGAGTCGTACAGCACTCCACTAGATTGGAGTCAAATAAGAAAATGTTTGATGATGCATTACTCGGATAAGAGAGATATCGGTACTCTAGAGTACCAAATGACAACTTTGGCTCAGCGACAAGATGATATTCCAACCTTCTACCAGAAGGTTTACCAGCACCTATCACTTATCCTTGATAAGATTGCATGCCTCGATCTGGGGGATGAGGCAATTATAGCGATGACAAATTCCTATCGAGACAAGGCCCTCGATACATTTGTACGAGGACTCAATGGTGATTTACCCCGTCTTCTTAGCATTCGAGAACCTACAACTCTGCCTCAGGCTTTAAATTTGTGCCAAAAATTGGACAATATGTCCTTCCGCATGAATCATGCACACAATGTAAATAAATATTTAAACCAACCCCCACCGCGGCCAGCGCGACAGGTCATTAACAACAACAGACCCTTTTATCCCGAATTAACGTACTCTGTACCGCAACGTTACAATTATCCTTCACGGTACAATAATAATAATTATAATAATAGACCGGTTGATACACCGCCTAGATATCAACCGAACCGAGGCTTTACTAATACCTTTAACAACCAACCGAATTACAATTCCCAAACTAGGAATGTGAGCTTCGGAAATCGCCCACAACAACAATACGGGTCAGGATATAATAATCGTCCTAATTTACCCCCTAAACCCCCGGTTCCTATGGAAGTGGACCCTTCCATACAGACTCGGCAAGTGAATTATCAAAATAGGCCCAATGCCAACGCACACTCCCAACCACAAAAACGTCCACCCAACTCTCAGCAATCTCACCCTCCGAATAAGTTGCAAAGAAATTACCATGCAAATGCGGGAATGCCATATGCAGGAGATTACGCTGGAGAACCATACGGCGATCATAGTTACTCTGATAATTATTATAATAATTACGAGACGACACAACAAGACGAACAAGCGGACTCTGCTAAAACCGAACCCGATCTGATCAATTTTTTAGATTAACGCCGTCCTCGCTCCCATACTATGAATTCACTACGAGGCGCGGGGACACGGTAGACTTCCTGATAGATACAGGATCCAATAAGAATTATATTCAGTCTACCAGGATAAGAAACCCTATACCAAATAAACCATTCAAGGTGGAATCCGTTGCAGGTACCATCGAAATAACGCATCACGCGTTCATAGACGTATTCGGACCGAATATCGAAAAAATTAAATTTTATATTCTGCCACCTCTTAATTCCTTCCACGGAATTATCGGCAACGACACTTTGAGGAAGCTCAAAGCAATAATAGATACTGAGAAAAGTATCATGACTATCTTTCCAGGTATTACTATCCCACTCAAACAGAGAGTATCGCGACAAGTTAATAATGTGGAAGTGGAAACTCCACATCTTTGCGAAAATCAACAAAGAAAAATAAATAATATAATCGCAGGTTGCCCAAATTTGTTTTCCGATCCTGACGAGAAACTCACCTTTACTACTGTAGTCCAAGGCGAAATCAGAACGACCACTGATGACGCTGTGCACTCCAAACCTTATCCCTACCCCATGGCACTAAAGGAAGAAATTGAGAAACAGGTAGAAGAGCTCCTCGACAATGGTATAATAAGAAAGTCCAAATCCCCATACAACTCACCCGTGTGGATAGTTAATAAAAAATCCGATGCGTCCGGCGAAAAGAAATATCGCATGGTTATCGACTACCGTAAACTTAACTCGGTGACTGTTCCAGACAAATACCCCATTCCCGAAATTAACGAGGTCCTGTCGAATCTAGGCAACAATAAACTATTTACAGTAATAGACTTAAAGAGTGGATTTCATCAAATACCACTACGTGAATCGGATATAGAAAAAACCGCATTCTCCGTTAATAACGGAAAATATGAATTCCTGCGCTTACCCTTCGGGCTGAAAAATGCCCCGGCGACGTTTCAGAGAGCTTTAGATGACATTCTGCGGCAACATATAGGAATAAGATGCTATGTTTACATCGACGACGTGATAATTTTTGGAAAAAACGAAGAAGAACACCTTAAAAATTTAGAACTAGTATTTAAAACCTTAGAAAATGCTAATATGAAAGTGCAGTTAAATAAATGTGAATTTGCAAAAAAGGAAGTAGAATTTTTGGGATATATTGTTAGCTCAGAGGGAATAAAGACCAACCCAAAAAAGGTGGAGGCGGTTGCGGAGTTCCCAATTCCCCGCAATCTGAAAGAATTAAGATCCTTTCTGGGAATGTCAGGATATTACAGACGATTTATTAAGGACTACTCGAAAATTGCCAAGCCCCTGACAGCACTCCTTAGAGGAGATGCTGGTAACGTTTCAAAACGTAATTCTAGAAAAATAGAGATTCAACTAAACGAAGAAGCCATAGAAGCATTTAACAAAATTAAGAGTACCCTAGTTTCAGAGGACATAGTCCTAGCTCACCCAAATTTCGACAAGGACTTCGAACTAACTACGGACGCCTCTAACTTCGCTATAGGAGCAGTCCTATCGCAGGATAATCGCCCTATAACTTTTATTTCCAGGACACTTAACAAGACAGAGGAAAACTATGCGACCAATGAAAAAGAGATGCTTGCCATAATTTGGGCTCTAAATACGCTAAGAAGTTATTTGTACGGATCAAAAAAAGTGAAGATAATTACCGACCACCAACCTCTAACCTATGCCCTAAGCCACAAGAACGCAAATAGCAAAATGAAGCGGTGGAAATCAATATTAGAAGAATACAACCATGAACTAGTTTATAAGCCCGGTAAATCAAACGTGGTAGCAGATGCCCTCTCTAGAATACCAAGCGAAATTAACTCACTCACGCCTACTATTCATAGCGGCGATAGTTCAAACCATAACCTAATACCCTGTAGCGAAGTACCCATAAATGTTTTTAAAAACCAAATTTTTCTTAAAGAGGCAGAAACTCCATCTTACCAATTTAAAATTATTTTCCCTACTGTCCATCGTCACATTATCGAAGAAATAGAATTCAACGAGCAAAATATCATAGCACTGTTCAAGAGATATCTGAATCCTTCAGTTATTAATGGAATATGCACGAGCGAGAATATAATGGGAATTATTCAAAATATCTACCCACAACACTTTAGCAACTACAAGTGCAGATACACCCAAAAGGTTGTAGACGATATTACTAATGAGCAGGAGCAGGAGGAAATTATCCTTAGAGAACACCTGAGAGCTCACAGGAGCGCGAAGGAGAATAGGATCCAGATCCTCGAAAAGAGCTATTTTCCAGGAATGATAAATAAAATTAGGCGGATTATAACGAACTGCACGGTGTGTAAAGAAAATAAATACGAAAGACATCCCAATAAGCCAAAACTAGCGGCAACACCATTGCCGACTTTTCCAGGTCACACGGTACATATAGATATTTTTTTAACGGAAGGAAAAAGGGTTATGACCGCTTTAGATAAATTTACAAAATATGCAGTAACAAAGATGTTGAATAGCAGGGCCATAGAAGACGTTAGAAGACCTTTAAGGGATATTTTGTTCTCTTTCGGCGTTCCAAGAATAGTAGTAATCGATAATGAGCCATCACTCAACTCTCGCTCAATCATGTTTATGATGAAGGACGAATTAGGGATCGAGGTGTACACCACACCACCCTACAGTAGTCAAGCAAACGGACAAGTGGAGAGATTCCACTCCACACTAACGGAAATAATGCGCTGTATAAAGGATAATGGCGGACATAGAAATTTCGAAGAGCTTCTGGAAAGATCCGTTTCGGAATATAACCATACTATCCATACAGTTACAGGAAAAAGACCGGTAGACCTATTCTTTTGTAGAAACGTGACTTTTACACCAGAGGATATAGAAAGAACGCGACAAAACAATTTGCAAAAACTTGCTCAGAAGCAAAGAAAGGATATGGAATTCCATAATAAGAGTAAACACGAAACTAAGACATACTTACCCGGACAAATAATTTATGTTAAGAGAAATAGGAGATTAGGTACTAAACTTAGTAAACCATATAGTAAGGAAATAGTTAGAGAAGATAGAAATAGTACAGTTATAACAGAGAAAGGTCAGGTAGTACACAAAAGCAGGATACGAAACTAACAAGAGACAAATTTCATTTCAGACTCCTATTTATTCGACTATGCCTCGCAGAGGTAAAGATATTTGACTATTCCAATACGCAACTAGTTACGATAGAAAAGGGGACTACTAAACTACAAACCGGAACATTTAGAATTATACACGAAATTGACATCGACAAATATGAAGATATCCTGAAGGACATCGAATCCAAATCACAAATTAAGGACATCTCCAGGAATCCAAACTATCCATTCATATCCCTCCTTATATCCCAAATACGAGTCCATTTAAATAATTTGAAAACAGAAAGAAGACCAAAACGGTCACTTAACTTCATAGGCAGTGCGTGGAAATGGATTGCAGGAAATCCGGACCACGAGGATCACGAAATTGTAATAAGTAAACTAAACAATGTCCTTGAAAATAACAATAACCAATTACTTATAAATAAACTTACAATAGAAAAAATAAACGAAATTACAAATATTACCAATAGTATAACCAAAGAATTAAAAAATGACAAAAATAAGGAAGTAGAAGCTTTTTTGAAATTAAAATATAAATTGGAAATTTTAAAAGACGAGATCGTAAATATCGCCTATGCGATACATTGGGCAAAAGCTAATATAATCAACTCGTACATTATGTCGAGTGAAGAAATAGACATTGCAAAACAAATATTTGACAAAGACGATATCCCATTCGTAAATTTAGATGAAGCTCTTGAATTCTCCGAAATAAAAATAGCAACTAATGGAAAAATTATAATCTACATCATAAGTTTGCCCACAGTAGGAAACCAAACATGTAAAAAAATAGATATCAGAGCAGTCAAAAAAAATAACACAATTTTTAAAATAAATTTTAATACAATACTGGACTGCAAAAATACCCTGTATGGTATAATTAAACCATGTAAAAAATACAACTCTCTCCAAATTTGCCCTAGAAATAGTTTATTAGACATAAGTACAGACTATTGTATAAGTAATCTGCTGAGAAGCCGCCCGCCAAACTGCACAATAACCAACAGCCATCATATTCCCGAAATAGAAGAGATTCCACCAGATATCATATTTTTGAATAATTTTGAAGGAAAAATACAAATTGACGAAAAATTAACACCTCTGAACGGCACATTTCTAATACATTACAATAATGCTACAATTAAAATTAACGGGAACGAATTCTCTAATGCGGAACTAACCAGCAATCCCCTGCCCGCCATACTTCAACCTTTATCGGAATCAAATAATACCGAAGAAATACTGTCTCTACAAATGTTAAAACAGTTAAATGTGAACAATATAAAAGAAATCGGCTATCTGGAGTCGACAAGTCAAATTAAACACGCTCTTAGTATCAGCCTTATCACAATTTTAATAATCATTACCCTAACTTTATTGAGAAAATTATGGCCGAAAAAAAGTATCGACCAAAAGCCAACTATCGAACTAACTGAAGCTGCAATGGAAGGAATTAATCAAATATTTGCAAGAACGAACACTCCAAACGAGGACGTTTGAATCTCAGGGGGGGAGCTGTTAGCACGCCACAAGTTGTTTACTTAAATAAAATGCACATTCCTGTATGCAATAAGATACAATATTGCACAAATGCAAGAATACACCAAAATGCACAAACAACGGGAACACAGCACCTTCAGTCAATGAGGAATGCAGCGAACGGTGGGAATCGCACCGTCAGCATAATCACAACAGAAGCGGCGGCAGAACAGACGGCAGAACAGACGGCAGAATAAGTTAGATTTAAGAAACGATAATTGTAAAGAGTTAGTTCTAAGTTGAATGTGACTGAATAAAGGAGCTTGTCTCCCAAAAAATATTTTTTTTAACAAGTTTGTGTTTTAATAAATTTAACTTATATACCTGGCATAAAAATTGCTTCAAATAATTAAAGAATAATTAAAGAATTTAGATTCGTTTGAAGAATTTTGCAACTACGCAGGAAAATTGTATAATCCTATAAGAAAATAAAATGAATCCAATGATTTAATTGAAAATGATTACGAAATTGAAATCGAAACAAACTGTTTTATTCCCGCTAAAAACGTATTGGTCAAAAGAGCCTAAACAAAAATATATAAACAAATAACTTGACCGTAACTTGTATATAAAAACTAATTACATTTACATACCCACAGTGAACCAAAAAAATTTTACAATAGGCCTTTCTAATACATCGCGAATAACTCTTGAGGTAAAAATCATTTGATAATTTTATGTAATATACCATCTAAATCAGTGTTCCAGAATTTATGAAACAATTTCAAAAAATCGGAAAAGTTTGGAAAAAATTTCAAATTCGGAGGCCATAATTTCGAGAAAAATTCTGAGTCTGAAGTTTTGTAGATGTATTTTGTAGCCCCTTAAATTTTATAGTAACAATATACAAGTCTCATTACCTCGAAAAATTTCATTGATTTTTTCAGGTATTGAAGCTGATGCCACATAGAAATTTGTGTTGCGCTACGTGACACTTTCTGCGTGACAGCTGAGATTAAAATACATGTATCTATATGAGGTTAATCTCATAAAAAAAAGTAACGCAACGCCGAAGTTACGTAAAGCACAAAGTTGCCCAAATCTCAACTTTTGGGTGCGTTGAAATTTATTTCAGTTTCGCTTTACTTCAAATATAAATAAACCATGATACAATATTCACCAGTTATTGCTATTGCACGCTGTCGAATCCTATGGAGAACCGATACCAAGCAGGTGGGCTGGTCTGGTGCTTTTAGTAGCATCGAATTAAGGGAAATGTTGCACACCTTCGCCGCTGCATCCCAGATAATCCGGACCTTCCCCGGATTGTTGGGATGGTATACCGGAAATATTGGTAAATACCAGCACTTGGGTTCAAATAGGGATTCAATCGGAAGTCGTTTCCATATCCATTTGTTACGTATGTGTCGATTTTATTTGCCAGGATTCTGGCTAGTTCCGGATCTTTCTTCATTTTCGCTTGCAAGCATTTTGCTCTTCTAAGTCCCATGGCAAGCTATCGGGATACGTGGTCCCGTCACCTTTCCACAACAAGCCTGTTTCGAAGCGTCCGTCGGTACGTATGGTAAGGAATGAGTGTTGTTGTTGTTGTTGTTGTAGCGGTACTAAGCCCTGCTTAACCAACGAGTTCTGCTCACAAATTGTCATCAATTTCACTTAACGGGAGGCCCAAGAATGTTGCAGCTTCTTTTGGGCTTGTCCAGAGGGACAAGGGTGTTAAGTTGGTTGGTTTAAGGTGGCATGCAAAGAGGTGCTGTGTGTCATGCGGCGTCTCTCCACATGCCGGACATACGTTAGGTATGTTTGGATCAATTCTGGCCCTGTAGGAATTAAGCCTACTACAGAAGCCCGACCTTAATTGTGATAGGGTAACTCCAGTTCTTCTGCAGCTATTGGTGGTGGTTGGTCTCTAATTATTATGTATGCGGGGCGAGTTGAAACGAAGGTGGAGACTGTTTCGTTGTGTATCTCCTTCAGTGCCTGCTTGTATGTAATGAGGTCTAGCGGTTGATTTACGTATTTTTCAATCTCTGGGTTGAGATTGAAGAGATGTTTTTTGATGTGCCGGGGGGGAGGTTCGGGCTCCAGTAGATGGTTGTTTGGATGCCCTCTGCGTAGCATCCCAGGAGAAACTGTTTGCTAAGCATGATGTTATGGTCCTCAACTGGGAGCACCTGTGCCTCGTGATGTAGGTGATGTTCCGGCGACATGAGTAGACTTCCCGTGGCGGTACGTAATGCCGAATTTTGGCAGGCTTGGAGTTTTTTCCATTGTGTCCTGCAAGTCCCCGGCGACCATATTGGCAATGCATAGTTCAAGACCGGCCGGCCGATTGCTTTGTATGTTGCGATAAGGGTTTCTTTGTCTTTTCCCCAGGTGCTGCCGGCGAGCGATTTGAGGATTTTGTTGCGACTTTGAACCTTATTCGCGATCGCGGACGTATGCGCGGAGAAGGAAGCTAGGCTGTCGAAGGTAACACCCAATATTTTTGGGTTGTTTACGGTAAGGATGGGTATATTCCCTATTCGTATGCCAAGTTCTAGCCTAACCTCCTTCGTCCATGTCGTGAACAGGGTCGCGGAGGACTTAGAGGGTTGCAGTTCAAGGGTGCGCGATGTGAAGAAGTGGGAAAGGTCGGAGAGATAACCGTTTATTCTTGAGCATAAGTCATTTATGTCGGTGCCTGACGCCATAATCGAGCAGTCATCGGCGTAGGATATGATACGAACTCCTTCAGGTGGAGGTGGGAGTGTGGAGATGTATAGGTTGAATAGCAACGGGGACAGGACACCACCCTGTGGAACTCCCTGTTTTATTCTCCTTGGTTTTGAGGTACCATTCCTGAAGTCAACCGATGCCTGTCGACCACTCAGATAGTTCGCCATCCACCTTTTCAGCCTCGGCGGGAGGCTCGAGTTGTCTAGATCCTCCATTAGGGTGGCATGATTGACTGTGTCGAAGGCTTTCGACAAGTCAAGTGCCACGAGGACCGTTCTCTCGCAGGGGCGTCGTTGGTTAAGGCCGCGAACTATCTGTGTGTTTATGGCGTTTAGAGCTGTTGTTGTGCTGTGCGTTTTCCGGAATCCATGTTGATGTGTGGCCAGTTGTAGGTGTCCGTTAATATATGGTAGTAAGGCGGCCTCAAGCGTCTTTACAACCGGGGAGAGGAGAGATATCGGTCGAAATGATTCCCCTGCATTGGCTGGCTTCCCCGGTTTAAGTAAAGGGACCATCCTTGCCATTTTCCAAATATTGGGAATGACAAGGCTGGTCAGAAACAGATTGAGGACCTCCGTTAGGAATCTTACTCCATTCTGTCCGAGATGTTTTAGCATCAACATGAATATGCCGTCTGGTCCGACTGATTTGGAGGCCTTGGCCTTCTTTATGACCGTAGGTGAGAGAGCAAGGGATGCGTCGTTGTTTGGTAGTTTGCGCATCCGTCTGAAGATTCGACGTTTCGCCTTGTCCCCCGGAGGATGCAGTAAAAATTGTCGACTAAAGTAGTTCGCGCATTTCTTCGGGTCCGACTCTACATTGCCTCCAAAGGCTATGGACACTTTGTCCTTATGTTTTGTCGGGTTGGACAAGGCTTTCACGGTGCTCCAGAGCTTGCTCACCCCACTAGAGAGGTTGCAGGTTCTTAGGTGCTCTGTCCACTTCTGCCGTTTGTGCTTATCCACCAGTGACCGAATTTCCCTGTTGAGGTCCTTAATGCGGGGGTCTCCCGGGTCGGTTTGGCGGATGTGGTCTCGCTCCCGGGCTAAGGCAGAGGCTTCACCCGGAAAGTGTGGTCGGATCTCAGGGATCCTTCCAGCCGGAATGAAGCGTGCAGAAGCCTTGGCAATGACCTTGCGGAACTTTTTCTCTCCGCTGAGCACATCCGTAGGTGCGGGCAGCGCGCCGAAGATGCTCTCTGTGTGTCTTGTGTAATTGTCCCAGTCCGCTTTGTTAAAGTTGATGTATGTCTGTTTGTCTGTTGTAATAAAGTCAGTCGGTGTCTCTATTGAGATGATTATGGGAAGGTGGTCTGATGCTAGGGTTAGTGTCGGTCGCCAGTTGACACTGTTTATCAGACCTGCGCTAGCTATTGTGATGTCAGGTGAGCTGCTGCAATTTCCCATAATCCTGGTGGGGGCCTCATCGTTCACCGCGCAGAATCGACATTCTCGTCTATCTGTTCTGCGAGATATTGCCCCCTCCGATCTATTGGCAGATACGAGTGCCAAAGATCGTGGTGTGCATTAAAGTCACCAAGTACCATGCGGTTATCCCCATTCAATAGCATGCTAATGTCAGGTAGATATCCCGCAGGGCAGCAGGTGACAGGGGGTATATATACATTGAAGATCTCAAGCACGACATCGCCAGATTGGATAGCTATTCCCTGACATTCTAAGGAAGTATCCCTTTGGTCGATATCTGGGCCGATAAGACGATATTGCACGGTATTGTGTGTTATGAACGCTAGGCCGCCACCGTTTCCTCGAGCGCGGTCCTTCCGGTGTATGTTGTAGCCAGCGTGGCTGACTAGTGTTGAGCTACGTGGAAGCTTTGTTTCTTGGACCGCTGCTATAGGGACACCGTGTCTGTTCATAAAATCGGTTATCTCTGCGATCTTTCCTGCGAGGCCGTTGCAGTTTAGCTGCAGAAGTTTGAAGTTGCGAGGGGGGTAATATTAACCCTAGGGGTTAGGGACTGCAGCATGTTACCGGCTGGCGTAAATGTTTGTTGCGCCATTGGGGGTTGTGCCCCAGGTGTTGTTGTCTGCCTTGTGGTGCAGCATGGTGGCGTATATGCTGCAGTCCAAGCGCTCGTTGTGCGTAGTCCAGAGCACCTTCGAAAGTGCCACCAGCCAAGGCATGAATTGCATTTGACTGATGTCACATTTCTTAGTATTCTGGACCCGCACACCGAGCAGAGGGTAAGGGGTGCTGCTGGCTGGGTGATGTTATCAGCCCTAAGTCGCTCAGGTCTGGACGGTGATATGATGTTGTTGTTATTGCTTCCAGCTTGC
Organism: Urophora cardui; assembly: GCA_960531455.1. Lineage (NCBI taxonomy): Eukaryota > Metazoa > Arthropoda > Insecta > Diptera > Tephritidae > Urophora > Urophora cardui. Next base: position 86,498,308 of record OY482671.1, on the reverse strand, counting down.
CTACTGCGGAGTTCGTAGTTGTGAGTTGTTGTTGCTGTTGTTGTTGTTGTTCGTAGTGATGTTGTTGTTGTTGTTTGTCGTGATGTTGTCGTTGTGGTTGTTCTCGTTGCTGTTTGTAGCGTTGTAGTCGTTTGTGGTGTGGTGCGTAGGCAGCATGGGGCAACATAGTTGTTTGATCACTGTCTATGCGTGTTCAGACCTGAGCAGACTTTCAAGTGACTCCACCCATTGCATTGATTGCATCTTACCGATGTTGCATTTGGGTGGAGTTTTTTGTGACACACGCAGCAGTAGTATGTGGTAGGGCCTGGGTTGGGTTCGATACCCGATTTTAGTGTCATAAGGGGCGACTAAAATCCACCGGCCTAGAAGGTTGATAATGGCCAAAAAAAATCGTTCGCACGACAGTCGGGATAGTGTCAGAAGGGACTACACCATTTCCAGATGGATTTTAGAAAGCGTCAACTGGTTTTTAGAAAGGGGAAATTGGATTTTAGAATTGTCAATTGGATTTTAGAAAGGGGAAATTGGATTTGAAATGGATTGGAAATGTCAATTGGATTTTAGAAAGGGAAAATTGGATTTTAGAAATGCCAATTGGATTTTAGAAAAGGGAAATTGGACTTTAGAAACCGTAAATTGGATTTTCGAAAATTTATATAATTACGTATATGTACATTATAATTTCATACGCAATAAGGAATTTCTATTGGAAAAATTCTGTGTAAAATGTATTTTACACGCACATTCTGAAATCCAATTCACGCTTTTGAAAATCCAACTGACATTTCTAAAATCCAATTTCCCCTTTCTAAAATCCAATTGACATTTCTAAAATCCAATTTCTCTTTTCTAAAATCCAATTGACATTTCTAAAATCCAATTTCCCCTTTCCAAAATCCAATTGACATTTCTAAAATCCAATTATGTATCTCTTTCTAAAATCCAATTGTCGTTTCTAAAATCCAGTTAACGCTTTCTAAAATCCATCTGGAAATGGTGTAGTACCCGAGTGTACCGGATTTATCCGGCAAAGGACTGTCACATCCCCTACACTCCCCAAAACCTTCGGGGTGTCTTGGTGGCTACAACAACAACAACAATCCGAGCGTATCGGATTTATCTAGCAAAGGACTGTCACTTCCCACAACTACAATCTCTTCACAACTACAATAAAAACAATATTCGCGATTTTATTACAGAAATACATACGTATTTATATATATTTATGCAGATGCTTTAAATAGCGCACACATATGTATGTAAATAAGTACAAATATAATTTTTATGTATGTATGTATGTATTTTATAACTTTGTCAAATTTAGATCCGCATTTAATAAAGAAAATTAACATTTTTGACAATAAATGTTTTGGTATAATTGAAACTATTGCGAAATATAATTTTTGTTTTGAAGCTGTTTTTGTAAACAAAAAAATATTGAGATTTATGCGACCGAAGCCGAAGATGATAATTGAAATCGATGGAATTGAGTAATGTAAGTGAAACATATCTTCCTATATATTTTACAAATAAGCATTATTCATCATCAATTATTAATCGTGTTGGTCAACAACCGATATTCTTATATTAGTTTTTTATAAAGCCTTATCATATAAATGCATATTTACATATAATCTAAATACTATATGTATGTGACGTCAAAAAAAAAAAAACAATTGTAAAAATTACAATCGGTAGTTTAAAGCTTTATACAATATTTCAATTATCCAAAAAGTTAATATTATTATTTTCTAATATGTACATATAATTATAATAATCATGTATAAATTAGCCTTTCTTTGAGTGCTTCGTTTTCTTTCCCTTCTTTTCAGCCACGCACGAAAACGCGATTTCTCCTATAACCACGTTACAATTCGGCAATGTAGATGTGGGAGATGTTTTTTCTCTTTTGTCAGATTTCGGAGCAAAAATGTCTCTTTTGAAATTAACTTGCCTAACAGATTTTTCTGTATTATATGTTTGTGTTATTGTTAATTTAGTTTCCAGCTCACTTGTACTTCCGCTAAATGTGCATATCTCATTGGAAATTGCCGCATGCGGTTTGAGTTTCCAACGCATTTCTGCTTCCAAATGCAATTGGGCTGGATCTCCACTGAACATTTCGATAGCCAACTCCATATTATTAAGGTCACAGTCTTGGTTGATTGAATGCATTTCAATACCCCCATAATAAAGCTCGCTGGCATTCACATACACCGGCTTGTCCAAATAAAATACACTTTGCATCCAGTGTGTGCGCGAGGCACCAGGTTCTGTGCTTAGCCCCATTGGAGTATGTGATTTCGTAAAAAAAACATGAAAATATGTTACTATACCATCCATATAGCCACTTCGTTGCATTTCTAACATATATTTGCATCGGAATTTTAAATCCTTCTTGGTTGCTGTATACATATTCAAATACTTGACGCCAAATTGTGTACTGAGTAACTAAGATAAATAAGAAATAAAGCAGGGTATAGATTTCAATAGATACATATGTGTATATGTATATTCAGCTGTTCGTTGATATTATGAAAACATATGAAATAGCCCGATAATTGGGGAAACACAAAAATTTAGGAGCGCGCCTGCAATTGTGAGATAAGCCCGACCCTAAAACTCGTCAGAGCTGTGTATATCCGCGTCAGTACTTCCATTTTCTCATTATGTCTCATTTGTTTTCATTATTTTAACGAACAGCCTGATTAATTTCAAAATATTTATGTACATAACTATTCAGACTTCATGTGGTTTGGCAGCCGGGCCTAAGTGCCGGAAAGGGCTTTGTTCAGAAACTCAGTTTGAAGCGCAACTTGATTTTGTAGTACAAGCAGAGCGTTCATAAACGTAAATTTTGCATGAAGCGTCGCTCATCACAATCATCAAAAAAATAATTACTGCCGATGTTGCGTTTCATGCTGCGTTTCTGAACATACCCAAGATTCCGATTTACATATATGCGGTCATGGACTGCCAGCTCCGGCTGCACTACTGGCGAGTGCTTTTGTAGTTACAAAAACTACTAAATAGAGCACTTTCCATAAAAATATTGACAGTGATATATTCAATCAACTACATATCTAAGTGCATACTTGCCGCGGTTGGACCAGTTGGAAACTCGGCTCAGATAAGGCGAACTTTCGCAAGCATCTCATATTCACACCATAAACATCGTTCCACCATTCCACACGCTCATTCTTATTCCTACTATCATCTACGGCAGCCATAAATAGCTTAGCCACATCCGGTAGTATTATGCCACCTTCCTTTTTCAGCCACTTGTCACGCGCATAAATCACCAAATCACAAGCCGCTTGGAATAACATAGAGTATCCCAACCAATTACATATAATTATATCAACCTCCTTCGTGGGCAATTGGATTTCCTCCAATGAACCTTTTATCACTTGTATCTTATCGCCATAGCCATTTTCACGGATGATTTGTTCCGTGTAATCCAAAGCGTTGGATGTATCAACAGCATAAACGCGAGCTGCCCCAGCTTTCGCAGCAAAAAGTGATAAAATACCTACACCACAACTAATATCCAATACGGTACGATCGCGAAATAGATGCTTGTTTTGCATTATGGCCGCTTGAAAAAAATTTATACAGCTAAAATCCTTCAATTGTTCAGCGATGACCTCTACATGAGCATTGGTATCCGTTTGAAAATCGCGAGAGGTCATATTATAAACAGTTTTAATATTTGATTTGACACGGCATTTTGGTGAGCGGAGGAGCATTTGCTGCTTGTGGGTTTTTGTGGTCACCGGAGTGGTTGGATCCTGGCCAGGCCATGTCAGAGTCTTACCTCGTCGTGTCATTGGTTAGAAAATGCAGATAAAAAATTAAAATTTTATTCGATTTCAAACAATTGGACAAAAGTTAGACGAGAACTTTATTTAACGAAACACAAATTTTGGCGCAAGATCTGTGCAACTGTTTACTTACAGTAGCCATACACGGTGCGACCGTTGACCAAACTCGGTTGCAATCGAGTTGGACTGTTTGCCTACACACATTGCAATTTATTGTACAACCATTATAATGTTGAATCATGGTTTGATATAGGCATGGGTAACACTGCGCTGCGCGGCGCAATTGCGCTAACACCAACCCTGGCGTTATTGCGCTAACTCCGATTTGGGAAATGCGCCAACTCATTATAGCGCCAACTCAATATTGCGCCAACTCAATTTTGTAATATAAAACCGACTCAATTTCGTGCGCTAACACCAGCACCAATATAGCGCTAGTGTAAAATGGTGCAACCACAACGCCAATAACAGCACCATAGTATATGTATACGTATGACACCGTCACAATTATGTATGCTTGATAGTGATCTATGTGACTCTAATTTCCAGCATATTTTCACAAATATACGGAATATGTTTCCAAATGATTATGAAAATTTTAATTAATTGTGCCCTCGTATATGTAAGCAGAATTGCGCCAAAAGAAATAAAACGGGGATGGTGAACAGTAACAAGCGAAAAATGTTATTTATCGATTATTCCATGACAATTGCGCTAAAGGTGTTATTGCGCCAGTACCGTGAGTTGGCGCCACAACTGGCGCTGGAGTTATTGTATCAGCGCCAAAAAAATTGCGCCATTACCCATGGCTAGTTTGATATAACAACTGTCAAAATATGTAATACGTTGCCCAATTTTTGAAATTGTAACAGCTGTTCACAAGCAGCGTTACCTAATTGACGATTTTATCGTAATTTTGATGATTTTTGTAAAGCAATAACGATTTAACGATTTTTCCTAACAAATGACGATTTTTTCGTTCATCATCTTTTTTTTATTAAAAAGTGAAAACATTAAACCATCTCAGTACATTATTAAATGGTTGTCTTCATGAAATAAATCCTTATATTCTGTATATTATTTTTGTAGTTCCTGAAAGTTTCATTGAAAAATTTGAAATAACTGCGGGCACATTATACCGAAGCTGACACAAAAATTGAATTGCTTTTATAGGCACAGAAAAAATATATGAAAAAAATCTTTCATTACACACAATGGGCCATATTAATAAAAACCATGCAAATGTTTTTACTCAAGATTTTATAAATTTGACATTAATTTGTATGAACCAAATTTCAAAATTTGAGTAAAAGGTCTGAAATTTTAAGCAAAAGCAAATGCTTGGCTTTTATTAATATCACCCAATAAGAGTGATTTATGTATTTTAGAAAATAAAATATATTTTCACCCAAAAATAATAATGATAACACTGTGCACGAGCCATAATCAATCTAGTGAAGATAATTCGGGCACGCTGAGCCTATGGTTCTATCCATTTTTCTAGGTTAGCTCTCGTTTAGGAGATATTTGACTTTGAATTTCTGTCCGTCTGTACATATATTTCGTCGGCTTGAATGCAAACTATTTCCTCAGTTTGTAAGATATCAAATTGAAACTCGGTGTGCGATTATATTATTATCGGACCGCTATAACATATAGCTCCTATACAACCGATTGTTCAGATATAGGTATTTTGGGGTATAACTTCTCTATTTAAACAGCTATGGACATGCAACTTTGTACTATTTTTACTCATATCGACCCTAATAATGTTACCGAAAATTGTCAAGATCCGACCACTATAACATATAGCTCTCATATAACCGATTGTTCAGATATAGACATTTTGGGACATAATTTCCCAACCAGGATTATAACGATTAGTTCAAGTTATTTAAACTTAGAATAACTTAAATTAACAAAATGTTTTTCTGTTTTTTCGAAGAACATAAGAATAATATTTACGAAGAACGCGTAAGATCGCAGAAAAATTAAATTTTACATTATGAACTGAGCTGACCAACTTAGAAATTTATTTTTATGAAAATGCAATTAGCATATGGGCTCTATTGGTTTATCGTGTGCAAGTGTAAGGGAAAACACTAACACATTTCACGTTATTAAATTTTACATTATCAAATATTTACTAATTTCCATTGTTAAATCGGGAGGCTATGTGCATAAAGATTATTTAAAAACAATCTTCTAGATTAAATGAGGAAGCTATACCCCATAAAGGCTATATAGTATGTTCAGGTCAAACGAAACCTTTTTCAAGTCAAGAGCAACCATTTGCAAATCAGGTAAAACATTTTTCAATTGAAATGAAACTTTTTTTAGATGATATTGAAAAAGGTTTCATTTCAATTGACAAAGGTTTAAATTAAGGTTTCATCTAACTTCAAAAACGTTTCATTTGACCTGAAAATGCTATATCTGAAAAATTGGTTGTATGGCAGCTATATGTTTAGGGTTGCCAGACGTACTGATTTGATCAGTACAATACTCATTTTTCGTGCTCCGTACTGGTGGTTTTAAAAACCTTAAGAAATACTGATTTTTTGGATTTTGTACTGATTTGTACTGATTTTTAGCTGACACTAAAAAATTCATTTTTATCACCCTGCACTGTTTTTAATTTTCCAACTGTTTTCATTTGACGTTTGTAATGCCGTGGTTAAGCTTAAGACAATACTTGACGAGCAACATGTAATTGTTGTTGTGCACTCCAACAACCCCGCAAACTATTTTACCAGACAATTTCTGATTCAGACAATTCTGAAAATATTCTGAGTAAAAATTTAAGTATTTGGACAATTCTTTCCGATTTCTTAGGTATTTCTATCAGAAATGTCTGGGGAAATTAATTTTTTTCTCATCCGACAAATCTTATAGATATCGGACTGATTTCGTACAGATATTCCAAAATATTTTAAATTGTTTTCCTACCAAAAAATTTCTATTTGTCATCACTTCAATTTTGAAAAACAAAATTTGTAAGCTGAGCTCATCTGCTGGAAATATATGTAAGTAATAACAATTGTTGTGTAAGAAAATAAAGAAAATTGCAATAAAATTTTGCTCATACATAGGTTTTCTCAATTTCCAGAAAACGGCACAACAATTTGAATTACTAAAACAACTCAAATCCGAACAGGATATGAACGCCGAACCTTGGCCATACGATGCTGTCCTTTATCAACCCTACGAAGAATTACAAATCTTGCTACCCGAAAAAGCCAGTTGCTTGTACGTTAAAACGTTCCTGAAAATGTGCGAACTCCTATTCGAAGTGCGTGTGTGTGTGCCAATTCTGAAATCATGTCACCCAATGGCCGCATGAAAAAATTGTCATAATTGCGTACAGGTAATTTCAGTTTGGCCGAGTTCGAACCGACTGAGGCATTTGTTGAAAACAAAGATGCAGCATTGCGTCAATGACGAAGCGTGTGAAAAGTATTTTAAATATAATAGATCTTAGATCGTGGCCGCTGTGGTGCAGTGGGTAGAGTGCTCGCCTGCTATGCCAGAGGTCTCGGGTTCAAACCACGGTCCGAGCTAAACAAATTTTTCTAATTAGTAAAAATCCAATTATTGGGTTTTTTAATAGCAGCGGTTATCTCTCGGCAGTGGGCGGCATACCCTCCGAGAGTATTTCTGCCATGAAAAAGCTTCTCACAAAAAATGCATTGCCGTTCGGAGCCGGCATAAAAGTGTAGGTCCACCCAATTAGAAGGAAAAACAAAAAGGAGCACAACTCGAATTGGGAGAGAAGCTCGGCCATAAAACTCGTCAGAGTTATAATAGCGCCATTGTATTATATTAATTATTATTAGATCTTAGACTAAGTACCGATGTATACATACATACATATATATGTACTTATATATATCTATTCAAATTAATTTTTACATATATAATAAATAATTACAAATTAATTAATTTGCTACTACATGTACATATATGCATGAAAATTCTTGAAATATCTGTAAGATATCTATCAGATTCTTCTTCAAATAAATCAGAAATTCTCACGATTTTTCTTCAGATATCTGTTAGATATCGATCTGATTCGTCGGAAAACAAAGAATTTCCCCCCATTGTTCGTTCAGAAATCTGATAGATATCTGTACGAATCGTCGGTAAAAAATAAAGAATTTCCCAAGACATATCTGTAAGAATTCCTGTCAACGTCTTCATACATTTCTCTTGAAGAAGTCATACAGAAATCTTATTGATTTCGGAGTTTTTTGCCGACAATCTGATAGAAATCTAACAGATTTCGGGTAAAATTGAGTGGCTCAAAAAATAAGTACCCAGAAAAAAAATTCACCGCCACCGCATTGATTGAAAACCTAAATGATATTGCGGTATTTAGTGTTGTTTACACCGCATACCGCAAACACCGCATAACGCAAACACCGTATACCGCAAACACCGCATATCGCAAACACCGTATATCACAAACACCGCATTTGTTATTTGTATACTATTCAGTGTTGCCGGAAATTTTTCACACACTGCAAAGGTATAGGCAATTGAAAATTCATTTGTACATACATAAATACATAGATATGTGTTACTGATTATAAGATATACAGCAAATTTATTCTCAAGTATTTTTTTTATTTTTGTGTGCTGTTTTTGTGGCAGTTTTTTTAATAATAAAATATTTTTCAATAATGAAATAATCAAAAATTCATTTTTGAAATCCAATACGATTAATAGGGCCATCAGAATGAATACTTTTCCGTCAAACTAGCAATCCGTTTAATTGACAACATAGTTGAATTAAATGTATTTAAATGACGATCGGCACATTCAGTACTTACTTCAGCTTTGCCGTAAAAAAGACATCTAATTCAACTATGTTTTTAAATTAAACGAATTGCTAGATTGACGGAAAAGTATTCATTCTGACGGGCGCATAATAAAATTTATAAAAATAAACATGTGTATTGTTGTTGCTCCAATAAAATGACAAAAACTTTGGTTTCAATCAATGTATCGTAGCCAATTTTGTCGATTGTGAAAATTGAATGAATGCCTCGTTGGAAAATAAAGAATTGTGTCACAGACAAACAAAAATGTGTAAACAAAACTTATGTGCATTACTAAGAAGCCATAAATGTGATTCAAGGATTTTAGGAAAAAACTCCATTTCATGTACATAAATATGACATATTTTTATCTTGAAATTCATTAGTCAAATTACCTATTTTGAATGTAAACAAACTCTAAATTTTAAGTGGCCCTTTCAGTGGAAAAATTAAAAAAAAAACCAATCCTGAGAGTTTTCCTGTATAGATATTCTTTGGTTAAAATCAATTTGTAATCAGTAGTATTTTTCATCAGAAATCCATAAGACGGTAAAAATTACAAACAAAAAATCGCACTGGCAACATTGTAAATATCTCTATTTGGCAAATGCGGTGTTTGCGGTATGCGTTGTTTGCGATATGCGGTGTTTGCGGTATAGGGTGTTTACGATATGCGGTGTTTGCGGTGTTTTGATATCCATACTATCGCATACCGGAATTGATAAAGAAACGGTGTTACGGTGTTTATTATGATCGCATATTTTGCGGTTGCGGTCATACTCCCACCGCATTTTTTATGAGTATACTCTAAATCACAAAAAATATATCGCATGCTGATCAAAATCCATTTTTACCCTACAGTTTATCTTATCTTTATCTTTATATATATTACGCTAAGCGATTTTTTGTAAGCACCATAACCTTTACACCGTTATACCGATTTTCGAAAATGTGGTGTCAGATGAAAGGGCTTGACCTGTAGATGTGCAGGAAGGTTTAATTTTTTTGAAAAGGGTTGCCAGATGTTTGAAAATTTAATTTTACTGTATAGTTTGTTTGATTTTAAAATTTTTGGTACCATATGAAGGGACTTGACCTGATATTGAGCAATTTAATAGAAATTTTTCAAAAAGGGTTGCCACCTGTTCAAAGATTCAGTTTTACGCTATAGTTTGTTTGATTTTTAAATTTGAGGTGTCATATGAAAGGACTTGGCATGGAAATGAGTAATTTATTAAAATTTTTACAAAAAGGATGCCACCGTTCAATAATCCATTTTTACGCTACAGTTTATCTCATTTTTAAATTTGAAGTGTCATGCAAGGCCTAGCACTGAAGATGGGTAATAAAAGGAAAGGGAAGAGGAAAGTGAAAGGGACGAATATGTCGAAGGAAAGGAAGCGAAAGAGGAAATATGAAAAATAAAATGGATAAAGGGAAAATAAAGCGCAGATAAAGGGGAAAGGGGAAGAGAAAGAGAACTAGAAAGAAAAGGAGGAGCGCGCCAAATGGCCTTTTGTAGGTCGCTTTAAGGTTACCATAGTCTAGAAAAATATTCGGCACAAAACTTCACTATGGGGCTCCTTGGTCAAAAACTATGTATAAAAAATCTAGGTCCACAGAAAATAAAAATAACCAGTAGCTATGAAGGTATATCAAAAAATTTTCAGATGTGGCAATAAGTGGTCTTCCATCCTAAAATTGTCGCACAGTGTAATTGAAAGCCACAGCATCGCGTGGCCGGGTTTACTAGTATATATATAATTTAATAACATTTTGGCAGGGTTGCCATTGTCATTTTTGAACAAACAAGATTTTTACTAATCTTCAAAGTGTTATCCGGATTACTCTTCAATGCACAACTGTGCATTATTTGCCATTATTTCGTTTTTAAAGTTGTCGTTGAGTTTTTTTTTCTATTAATTTAGTTACTTTTTACGGCTTAGTTAGTAATTAAAACACATTTTTCTTATAATTTTGTTGCTTCCCCATTTATTTCCATCACACCTTGGTGATAGTTATCAAGGGCTAAAACATAAAATAACCAAAAACACAGTCAGAACATTAAATTTACAAAATTTAAAATCCATAAAATAATTATATTGGGAAGCAACAAGGTTCTCACAAAAATGTATGTTTGATTAAGAAATCTGTACTGAGTTTCTGTAACTCATATCTTTTCTAGTATAAAAAGGTGGTGACAAAGTGTGGATCGTATTAGTGTGACATCACTTTAATTGCCACTTTCCCCGGTTTTGTTACAGAAACTCAGATCTATTGTGGCAATTTATAACTTTTTATTGGAGAAAAGTTGCACAAGAAGACCACCAAGAGTTATCAATTAAGAAAATACAGCCACCGTATGTGGTTAAATACAATTTTTGCTTTAATTTTCAGTAATATCTTGATTTATTAGGAGTGTTCAATATCTCAAAATTTTTACATATTTTTACGAATTGTTACGAATTTATGTTCAGTAACCCTAAAAATTCAAAAAAGTTAGCCAAATTGAGAGAGTAAGACCTCGAGAGAGTTGATAAAAGCTGCAAGTAAAATTTTCACTTGCAACTACTTCCAGCTTTAAAAAAAATAGGTGTCAAAAATATATGATAAAAAAATTTCAATTGCAAATATACAAACATTTTAAACGCAAAATGCTAATTGTATACTAAATAAATTAGCGCAAAAAGGAATCTTGACGATGTTGTGGAATAGCCAAAGTAGATTTTTGTTTTCCTAATTCAGTTTGTGGCCGCTGTGGTGCAGTGGGTAGAGTGCTCGCCTGCTATGCCAGAGGTCTCGGGTTCAAAACACGGTCCGAGCAAAACACCAAAAAAAAAAAAAATTTTTCTAATTAGTAAAAATCCAATTATTGGGTTTTTTAAGAGCAGCGGTCACCTCTCGGCAGTGGACGGCATACCCTCCGAGAGTATTTCTGCCATGAAAAAGCTTCTCACAAAAAAATGCATTCGCCGTTCGGAGCCGGCATAAAACTGTAGGTCCACCCAATTAGTAGGAGAAACAAAAAGGAGCACACCTCGAATTGGGAGAGAAGCTCGGCCATAAAACTCGTCAGAGTTATAATAGCGCCATTGTATTATATATTAATTCAGTTATTTCCATTCATTTCCAATTTCAAAAATTTCAATTACAACCTAACCTAAAAATCGTTGTTCTACTCGAGCAGTCCCTTAACGGTTGAAATGATGATGGTTGAAAATGATTGTGTGTAATAACCCAATAAACATTTTTCTTCATTTTCAATTTGAGGTTCATTTGAGAAGTAACCCTATTGTCAAATATCAAACGTTTGTTATCAAATGCACCGCAAATTTCCCTTGATAGCGTTCAGCTCCTGCCAGACGATGCAATGAAAGTGCTTTCCGAAAGTGTCAAATCATTGAAAGAACTTTCATGAGCATCCACACGACGCAATGAAAGTGCTTTCAGAAAGCAATTTTTACCTCCACTTTCCGAAAACTTTCAGGAATTACTTTTCGTTTGTCCACACGGTGAAAGAGAAATGAGTTTTTGAAAGTACTTTCTGGCAGCTGTCAAATTAAATTCAAACAGCTGAGAGCAAGACAGATGAAGGAGAGCAAACAGCTTGTTGTGTGACTCACACAGTGTGAGAGCAAACAGCTGTGCGTGGAATGGTGATGGTGGAGAATTTTGTGTTTTTTGTGTTCATATGAAAAATATAACGTGATAATTAATTATTTTAATAATTGTATTTTGTTTATACATATGTATTTTTATAAAGAAAACATATTTACATGCCGGTTCGATCATTTAGACAACACTCGTATCAGCTAGCAGCTTTCAGAAAGTAAAACACTTTCAGATGTAACAATTGGAAGTGAAAAGTATTTCTGAAAAGTATTTTTCTCGCAGCTAGACGATGAAAGTTTTTCGTCAGAAGGTAAATTCTGAAATTTCGGAAAACACTTTCAGAAACTTTTTTGGTGGCTACACGAGATAATTTTACTTTTTCTCTTTCTGAAAGCACTTTCATTGCATCGTCTGGCAGGAGCTTTCTTCCCAATATTTTCTCAAACGTTTGAAAATTTCTTTTTCAATGTTTAATGGGTGTATTCAATGAAATAACGCATTACAAATAGCCATGGAGGAACAATAAAGGAGAATGCATAAGATCAGCTGACTTCTTCTTCAATCTTCATAAACACACACGAACACAAGCATTTTTTTTTGTTGACATATTCCACACACACACGCACCCTAGCATTTCCATAGGGGCCACATCTGTCAAATTCTTCTACATTCCTCTTTGCATGACACTTCTGGCCCCACTATGTATGAAGGTATGTCGTTATGCATTCTCCTTTATTGTTCCTCCATGACAAATAGCTAAGAAACACTCCTTCGCTTACTTTGCTCATTACTTGTAATGCGACAGTTTTAAAATTAATATTTTTTCTATTACTGGTAATGCAGAAAATAATCGAAAATGTTGGAGTACAGCCGTTATTTTTTTGCAAACGCTTTGCTTTGATTTTAATTTTTCTAAATAGCAGTTTTGTAAAGCAATTTACCCTCATTCTCGTTTATTTTGGCAGTTTTCATTATAAAACTGTCATGGTTAGTCGCGTTATTCCATCGTTGAAATTTTTTTTAATAAGCCAATAGCTCTGCAAATACATACATAGTGTAATAATTAGTATTATTCAAATAGTGTTTTTTTAAATACATTTTGCAAAGAATGTTTTGATTCTTTATTCATTCTGTATGCTATTTGTTTTCGGCATAAATTGCTCACTCATAGTTTTAAAATTATTTTTTCGCTTACCGGCATTGCATAAAATAAGCGAAAAGATTTGGAACACTGCCGATATATTTTGCAAAGCTTACATTGATTTAAATTTTTGTAAATAGCAATTTTGTAAAGCAGTTTACCCTCATTCTCGTTTATTTTGCCAGTTTTCATTATAATGCATTATAGATTACTATACTGGATTGTGTGATTTATACTTATACCAGTGAAAGAACTTATTACTTGTAACAGCTTACTTTTCCCAATAATATTTTTGTTATTTAAAAAGATAATTTATTAATTTTTTGAATGCAGAACTTTAGTAAAAGGTTTAAAGTTTCATTTCCAAGAAGAAGTATTTCAATGGGTTGATCCGGTTTTGATTTATGACCATATACTTAAAGCTAATTTTGGTTGGTTTTTTACACATTTTTACATAAATTTACGCTGTTTGACCAAAAATTTAAATAAAAACTTTCGGTTTTTTGGTCGTTTTTATTTTCATAACTACTCCATTCTTGAGCTCTCAAGACCAATTTTTGATGTGTAAACATCTTTGCTGTAGCTACGAGTAATTTCTAAAAAAAGGTAAAGTTTCCGCGTAAAATGAAAGGAATTGAGCAGGACTTCGATTTGAAGCTCTTTTAATTGTGACCCCTAGGCCGGGTCTCCAGATATGGGACAAAACGAAGACCCGGATTATCCTTGAATGTTTCTGAGCAATATTGGTATCAAATGAAAGGCTTTAAGCAAGGCTTCTACAGGGAGCTCTACTCTTTATGATTCTTAGGTCGGGCCCCGAGATATGGGTCAAAATGAGGACCCGGATGATCCTTGAATGTTTCTGAGCAATATTGGTATCTAATGAAAGGTTTTGAGCAGGCCTTCTACAGGGAGCTCTACTCTTTATGATTCCTAGGTCGGGTCACGAGATATGGGTCAAAATGAGGACCCGGATGATCCTTGAATGTTTCTGACCAATATTGATATCTAATGAAAGGTTTTGAGCAGGCCTTCTGCAGGGAGCTCTACTCTTTATGATTCCTAGGTCGGGTTCCGAGATATGGGTCAAAATGAGGACCCGGATGATCCTTGAATGTTTCTGAGCAATATTGGTATCTAATGAAAGGTTTTGAGCAGGCCTTCTACAGGGAGCTCTGCTCTTTGTGATTCCTAGGTCTGGTCCCGAGATATGGGTCAAAATGAGGACCCGGATGATCCTTGAATGTTTCTGAGCAATATTGGTATATAATGAAAGGTTTTGAGCAGGCCTTCTGCAGGGAGCTCTACTCTTTATGATTCCTAGGTCGGGTTCCGAGATATGGGTCAAAATGAGGACCCGGGTGATCCTTGAATGTTTCTGAGCAATATTGATATCTAATGAAAGGTTTTGAGCAGGCCTTCTGCAGGGAGCTCTACTTTTTATGATTCCTATGTCGGTCCCGAGATATGGGTCAAAATGAGGACCCGGATTATCCTTGAATGTTTCTGAGCAATATTGATATCTAATGAAAGGTTTTGAGCAGGCCTTCTACAGGGAGCTCTATTCTTTATGATTCCTAGTTGGATTCCCCAGATATGGCTCAAAATGAGGACCCGGACGATCCTTGAATATTTCTGAGCAATATTGGTATCAAATGAAAGGTTTTGATCAGGATGTCTACACGGAGCCCCGAGATATGTGTCAAACGTAGACTCGAATGATCTTGCATGTTTCTGAGAAAAACTAAACAAAACAAATCAAATGAAAATCAGAAATCAAAAATCAAAAACCAAACACCAAAACAAACAAAAACAACAAAATGTCGCAGTGACAATGACAACAAAAAATTATAAAATCGATAGTCGCATTTTAATCCATAGAAAACCAGGGAAAAAAGGAATAAGGGAAGGGGAAAAAATCCGATTTCTTGTTTTTGTTTTCCTTTCAATCGGAGCACAATCATATTTTACTACAAATATTATCAAAATTGGTCTGAAATTGCAAGCTTTACATAATTATTTGTAGTTTTTAGCACTTCTTTCAGAGCCAAGCATATTTTCCTCACTACACCATTTAGTATCAAAAAGCAATTTTAATAATTTTTTATATGTAATTCTTAAATTTTGTAATTTAAGATTACAGAAAATAGAGATTACTGTAATCGTAATCGTCGTTACAAAAATAAGAATTACTGTAATCGAAATCGTAAAAAACTTGAAATTATGATTAATGTAATCGTAATCCTATGTGTAATCGATTGCACATGTAATCACTAGGGTAGCTAAAAATATGCACGAAAAATTTCAAAATATGCATGCTAGTATGCCCGAAAAATAACTGACATATGTATGCTCGTAAATATGCACGAAAAAATCTCATAATATGCATATATGCCTAAAAAATACCTGAAATATGCTCAAAAGATGTATGTATTTCATTTCAAGCTTACATTTTTTTAACGAATTTTGCAAAGTAATAATAATATAAGAATTGAAACGTACAATTCACATTTTTCCCATTTAAAAAATTTGTTTTAAATACTATAAAATACTTTTACTTAATTTTAGATTTGTATTTATGTAAATACATGAGATCTTTTTACAAAGCAAGCGAAACCATTCCATTAATATTGCGCAGGGTTGCATTGAACTATTATATGTTTTACTATATTTTCCAGGGTAAATTTTTAGTGGCTTTCCGAGAAAAAACTCTTGTATGCGGAAAACGATTAATATTGACCGTGTAGCATCGAAATTTTGAAATCCGCAATCCGGATCGCAATATTGACAACACGGATTGACTGTGTAGCATGAAAATTTTGCGACCCATCAAATTGAATTGAAAGTGTGTACGGAAGTAAAATATTTTAAACCTCAGAGCGAAAAAAATATCGCAATATTCATATTGAACGTGTAGCACTAGCCTGCGATTCTTCAGATCATCAATATATATATAAAATATCCATATATAAAATATCCAAATATCGCGATTCATATTGACAGTGTAGCGTATGCCTATGTATGTCGATACATATTAGCTTTGTTCGTTTACGGATATTTTTTGATGTTTTTCGAAAATTTTT
This sequence comes from Urophora cardui, assembly GCA_960531455.1. NCBI lineage: Eukaryota > Metazoa > Arthropoda > Insecta > Diptera > Tephritidae > Urophora > Urophora cardui. Next base: position 86,481,825 of record OY482671.1, on the reverse strand, counting down.
AAAAACAAACACTTTGTCGCCGTTCTTTTACGCCAAATCTCCAACAGAAGAGAACCAACTGAGAGAGAAAACTGACATTTCATTTTGTGAGAAGCTGTTGAATTCTGTTGGACAAATTTTTGCCAACAGCAATTTTCCAACAGGAAAACAGCTGATCAAACAACAGCTGACTTGAATTTTTGCAAGTAACAAGATTTGCAAAATATACAAATCAATTATAAAATTGGAAAAATACACTAAATTGGCAACAAATATGGATAAATTAAATATGCAAAATAAGTTACATACTTTTTGCGAAGTATTTATATGCATATTATGTACCTTAGTAAATTGTAATCTCCTTTGCGGGAATATATATTAACGGGGCCGCTGTGGTGCAGTGGGGAGTGTTGTGGCCACTGTGGTGTGGCGGACAGTGGCTAGTCTGCCATACCAGAAGTCATGGGTTGGATCCCCAGCCTGGATAGAGGGAAAATTTGTATATAATGATCCACGATCCGATAACAATTAATTTTCCAGAGGGTAGGGGTGGTCTCACAGATCACAAAAAACAAAGTACTACCCCACAGACGCTTATAGTTCAGGAGACATTCCTTGTTAAATTAATGTATGTATGTGTAGAACATCTTTCTGCGTTGGCGGCTTTTGGCCGCGCTTCAATAAAATTACCGTCAGCCGGCAGAATTCTCTTTCTGGATTAATATCCATGGAGCAATCCACAGTTGTTTTGTATAGAACACCTTTTGCCTTCAGCCGCGCTTTACAAAAATAACCCTCAGCAGGGAGAATTCTATTTCTGGAGAACTTTAATATTATAATTTAATAATAGTTGAAAGTGTTAAGATAAGATGAATTATCATCTACAGAATATTTCCTGAAAGTTTCACTGAGCCTGGATAGACAACAAATTCTAACTAAACCCCAATTATCCGGATTTTAAAAATAGCAGCCACTCTAGGCAGTGGGTGGCACACCCTCCGAGAGTAGTTCTGCAGTGGGTCGGCTTCAGTATAATGCGCCCGCCGTATTTATTTTCAAACCACTGGAACTTTCGGGAAATCTTCTATGGATGTTAATTTTACTAATTATAACACTCCCGATCGCTCCGCAGATATAATTCGAGAAAGGAAATTTTGCTGGCTGGGGCTATTTTTTTTAAAGCGCGGCCGTTTTTTTTTTTTTGGGCATAGTGATAGGGAATGTTGACTGTCCCTCAATTCTTGAGAATATACATTTCTATATTCCCAGTCGGAATTTCCGTAATTTTAATGTTTTCAGAGTTGGCTTAAGCAGAACGGTATACAGCGCAAATGCACCATTAAATAGAACTATGTCTGAGTTTAACTATTTCTCAGGTTTCTTAGATATTGACTTTACTGATCCGATACAGACTGCTCTTGAACTGAACACATATCTTGCGCGCACTTAACTTCCGGTTTACCTTTATATTTAAGTGAAACTTTTGTATATGTATACGCATATCTCATTCAATTTTTCGTTTTCTGTTATATTTTTACTATGTATTTATTCAGATCATAAATTTATACTTATTTGTTATATTAAATTACGCTTAAATGTCTGTGTAAATATGAACTATTTTAGACATCAATAAATAAATAAAATAAATAAATACCGCCAACGCAAAAGTTTGTTCTACTCAAAAGTACTGTGGATCGGTCCATAGTGGGTTATTTTTTTAAAGCATGGCCAGGGCCGGGTGCATTAAATTGAAATCTCTTCTGCGGGGCAGCAGACGCGAAGACATACTGCGGTGGAAAACAGTATGGACATGGGTACAAAGAAAAGCAATTGTTAGTGTGATAATTATTACAATGAAATCCTATTTATTAGATAGTAACAGCGAACCCCAGCGGGTTAGGGGGTCTAGAATATACCCGTTGTAAGGAATGCCTGTCGTAAGACGCGACTAAAATCCACCGGCCTAGAAGGTTGATTATGGCCAGAAAAAATCGTTCGCACGACAGTCGGGCTAGTGTCAGAAGGGACTAGTACCCGAGCGTACCGGATTTATCCGGCAAAGGACTGTCACATCCCCTACACTCCCCAAAACCTTCGGGGAGTGTGTTGGTGGCTACAACAACAACAACATGAAGTTAATTGTATTGCAGATACATACATACATATGTGCATATATCTCCACTGTTTTCAGGCAGAATTGTAACTCCATTAGCATTTATATAGAACAAACAGTGCCGATTTATTATAAAAGCGAGTTCCGGATGCATTTACGAACTTCAAAAAACCTCTTTGCGAGCCTATGCGAACGATTTTTAGATTGAGGAGGTTATCGCGAGGTGACAAAATACTGACCACAACGAAACCCAAAACGAATCAAAAGAAATTAAATAAGAAAAAAACTATGTTTTATTTATTATTTTTATGTTATATGTACATATATACATAATTAACAGCAATAATTTCCACCAATTTTATTATCATTTTAATTTTAATCCTTTTTATCCTTTGAATTTGGGGCTTGTGAATGTAAATAAAAATCAGCTGTTTGCCAAAGCTGTTGAACTCTGAAAATTTTGTGTTCGTTTACCTCTTACGATATTTTTCTCTTGTGAGAGGATAGGTGACATTTTTCTCCAATACCTGGCTGTTGGAGGCTGCTGAGTAAATGCTGTTGGAGAAAGTACGCGAACAAAGCTATTGCATATTAGGTCTGTTTGGTGAGATTTTGGCAAATGCTACACTATCAATATGAATCGCGATATTTGAATCGCGATTCATATTGATGGTTTGATGAATCGCAAACTGGTGCTACACGTTCAATATGTATATTGCGATATTTTTCTCGCTCTGAGGTTCAAAATATTTTACTTCCGTCCTTTTCCCACTTTCACTTTCAATTCGTTTATTGCCAATATTGCGATCCAGATCGCGGATTTCTAAATTTCTAAATATACACGTATTTTGATGGATCGCAAAATTTTCATGCTACACAGTCAATCCATATTGTCAATATTGCGATCCGGATCGCGGATCGCAAAATTTCTAAAAATTCGCGATCCAGGATCGCGATCCATCAATACTCGATGCTACACTGTCAATATGAATCGCGATCCACGGATTTCATCAATATATATTGACAGTGTAGCATGTGCCTTTGGGTAGAATGCTATTTTATGTCAAACTGAAGATGAAGACAAAAGTTCAACAAACGCATTTGTGCGAAATGCTATTTAGTGTCAAAAATGACGCCTAGGAATAGTGTTGCCACAAACTCAAAAATTTTGGTATCACAAATTAATGCCTTCATGTTTTTTTTTCGTGATCACGCTTTCGTTTACCGATCCAGGGGGGCGTAAAAACCGTTTATAAAAGGGGCGTTGCACCGTCCTCCGATCCTATATCTGAAGTCGGAACAGTCCAGAGGCTGATAGTTTTCGAAATATAAATATTTGTTTTTTCAAAATACCTTTATTTTGGTGCAAAACTGATTGAAAGGACCACTTAATCCTCTTTCTGGGGCAAAATCTACGTACCCATCCACAGTAATCCTGCGTGGAACACCTTCATCGTCTTCATGAGGGAGTACTTAAATTTATCAAAAAAAAAACCTAAGCGCAATTACATATGAATGATACGTAGATAATTTTTATTTTGGCTTAGAACAAATTTTATTTTTTTATCAAACTTTTGGTAGGACCACTGCCCATAGCAGGCATTTTGACTTAAAGGAGGGCAGTGCGACAAATATTTAAGAACTGATTCAATGACTCCAATTCAATTCCAAAATCAGCTCTGGCAACTAGATCACCCAGCTCGTTTGACTCATTGCATTTTATAGAACTTTTATATTACTCGGTACAGTACCAAAGTATTCACATTTATTTGCATGTGAAATTTAAGTATTATCTTTATATTTTTATATTAAAAAAAAACGATATCGTTAAAACCACGAATGTTGCTTACTTTATTAATTTTAATTTTTTTCTCAAAAATTTTTCGGTGTTACAACCCCAAAAGTTGAAGACATGAGCGAAAATCTCATCGAGTTCGAATAGTCAGCTCACCATTGTATCTTTGTGCATCTATGGAATTGCCCCAAGTATCTATCGCTCACCTCATACTTACCGTCGCTCTTCGAATCTCATACATATATTTTACATACTTACGTACTCATTCTGGAAGGATGCCGATAGTTTTTGTTGCCATTTATATCTACAAAGCAAATACGAAAAAGCAGGCTGGGCAGTTAAAAGAGAGTTGGGTAAACCTTTGCACCGGTCAGCCGCTTTGCCAAAACGCGAACTCGAAATAAAAAGAACATCAAATAAAAATTGAAATTAAATTAGTTTCATATAAAAGGTGAAATAAAGTGAAAATTTGTGAAAGCAAATAGAAAAAAAGGGAGTGTTTTATTTAGAAAAAAGGGAAAAAGTAAACGAAATTTAAGGTGAGAAAGGAAAGAAAAGGAAACGCGAAAAGATAGTGCGAAAAGCTACTATATTTTTATATTAAAAAAAACGATATCGTTACAACCCCAAAAGCAGCATATTTTATTAATTTTTTTTTTTCAAACATTTTTCGGTGATACCAAAAACCATAAATGTATCAATTTGTGATACCAAATTTTTTGAGGCTGTGGCAACACTGTTTACAATTTCTTCCTCTTCTTCAGAGATTTTGACACATTTTAGGAAAGTACCCACACAAATTCTGTGAGCGGATTCCTACAAATAGCTAGTCTTCTTTCTCGCTCACATCCTGTGATCCTCTCGCTCTTTTGTGGTAAAATTCCTGCAACTCATACCCTTTCCTACACTCAACAAACGCTATTATTATTGCATAGTAGGGATGGGCAAATTGGAAAAATATATCGATATATATTATATCGATATTTCAAAAAACATCGATTTATGCCGTGTAAAAACATCGATATATCAATATATCGAAAGGGGCGGCTTTACATTAAGGAACCACGTCCCGCTAAAAACCACTTCTTCAAGGGGTTAGAGGTGCTCTCACAGATCTCAAAACTGAAATCCAAACTTGCCGGAGACTTATAGTTTACTAGATATTTGTTGATAAAGTTCGATGGGTCTACAGATATTCTACGAATCCTGAAGTATAAACATAAAAAGCATTAAGAATTGCTTGAAGAAGAAAGTAATGTAAATTCAAGCACCCGAACATTATGGTTATAACACTTCTTAAAAAATGTTCTGGTGTTAAATTCAAAGCGAATCAGAAATTTATGAAAAATATCGAATTTGGCTCGAAATGGCAAAAAATTATCGATTATCGATGCACGGTAATTCAAAATATCGTCGATATTATCGGCTGTACTATTTTAAAAATATCGATATATTGATATATCGATATATATCGCCCAACCCTATTGCATAGTGTATAGTATACAGTGAAATAGCTCTGGGATGCGTAGTCGAAATTCGATAAAAAAAAAAGACGATATGTCATCGAAAAATGTCAAAATCGGGTACAGATTGGTATGGCGGCGACTTCCGGGGGTACAGATTGGTATGGCGGCCGGATGCGGTTGTTGTAAGAAAAGGGACCATAATGCAAGGTCGTAGCAATCAAGACAGAAACGCAATTCCGGAATTGGGAATTGAAAAAACCAATTCATAATTCCGAAAAGAATTTAAGGCTGAGTTCCTAAAACGCAATTCCCGGTGATAGCGTAAGCGCCAGCTATTCCACGAATAACATGTGCAAGAATGTGAAATCAACAAACTACAAAACAGAAAGAAGAAGAGCAACTTATATTGCATTCACGATCGTAATTGGGCAATAACTATAATAATAATAATATAATACAATGGCGCTATTATAACTCTGGCGAGTTTTATGGCCGAGCTTCTCTCCCAATTCGAGGTGTGCTCCTTTTTGTTTCTCCTACTAATTGGGTGGACCTACAGTTTTATGCCGACTCCGAACGGCGAATGCATTTTTTGTGAGAAGCTTTTTCATGGCAGAAATACTCTCGGAGGGTATGCCAACGACTGCCGAGAGGTGACCGCTGCTCTTAAAAAACCCAATAATTGGATTTTTACTAATTAGAAAAATTGTTTTGGTGTTTTGCTCGGACCGTGATTTGAACCCGAGATCTCTGGCATAGCAGGCGAGCACTCTACCCACTGCACCACAGCGGCCACAATAACTACAACTTCAAAATCAGCTGAGCACAGCTGTTTGACCTGTTTTACACACATCCCAGTCAAGTCACTGTTCATCATACACAATGTATTATTGTTCCCTTCATCGGAGCAAAGATTTTGTTTTACTCTGGATTTGCTTGGAGGCTCTGATCAGCGTTGCCGTTTGGGCCACTAAAGTGGCAATTTGAACCTTTTTTAAAGCCAGGCCACCTGAACCCAACTTTTTGAAAATATGCAATATTTGAACCTTTTTAAAAATTCGGGCCACTGTTGGTCCTTTTTTACTTTCAAAACTATAATTATTAAATAATTTTTAGTTTTTTCTTAAATATAAGAACAAAAACCTCTTTGTTACTATTTTACTTTGCATTGCCAACTCTCCGTTTCGAAAGGTTCTTTATTTAATTTGTTTGCCAACACTACCCTTGAATACTTTGAAATTTGGGCTATTCGTTAAGATAATGAAAACGCACGGATCAGCCCAGACACACACAAACACATATAGCGTTCTTTGATCCGTAGGAAAGTGGAAGAAACGTAGGAATTTTACCACAATTTACATTCTTTGCATTCATATTCGCTCTTTTTTGGTAAAATTCCTACGGTTCTTGCACTTTCAACGAACGCTATAACAGTTTTTTTTAATTCCTTGCCTTTCTCGGGTTATTCCGTCTGCTCAACGAACGATCGGTGACAGGTAACAAGGTCAATGGAAATAATGTCAATTGACCTTATTTCCCACCCGGTCCGTGTCGGTTCGCGTCGCTGCTGTTATTAGATAAGTTAAGCGCCGCAGGCAAAAATTTGTAATAAAAAATCGCGCGATTTTTAATTCCAAATTTTCATTTTCCTACTTTTTTGCCATGCCGCAGGATAAGGCAAGTAGACATAGTTTTTATATACATTTTTATTTAAATTTTTGTATAACTAGATATTTAACATACTTTACCTTATTATATAATTTATTGAAATATTTTTGCTGTGTTGGCAACAACTTGCCTGCTAGGGGCAGAGAACAGGGCACTTTACACGAGCGGCATTTTGCGCAATTTTTGAATAGCATTCGGCACAAAGCTTAAAATGGCTGCATGGAAATAATACCGTATCGCGAGGGGTTTCGGTACAGAGGATACAATTTAAAATGGCATTTGTCTGGCTGAAATGGATGACTTCATTATTGTCTTCCTCCCCGCTTGCATCTGACATACTTGGATCACAAGAAGAACTCAGCAAATATGTTCATGAATGAACAAGTTTTAAGCATAGTTGACATTATTTCCATTTGGATTGGGAAATAAGGTTAATTATTTTATTTCCAAATTTTCGTTGACCTTATTGCGTTTTCCTAAAACGCAATAATGTCAATTGACCTTATTTCCCAACCGGGTGGGATATAAGGTCAATTGACATTATTTCCGTTGACCTTGTTACCTGTCACCGAACGATCATATTAACGCTGCATTAGTGTAGAGAATATTTTAAATTCCATTTTCTTTAAGCATTAAATAAACCACAAAAATATATAAAAATGTGTTTTAGGTTAAAAAAAAATTGGGGCCACTTTTTTTAATTTTTTGGGCCACTTTTTGAAATTTTTGAGCGGCAACACTGGCTCTGATCAACAGTCAAATAGCCTTGTTTGTATGCATACAAGAACCTATGCCACTATCACGAACACCGTCGGCGGTACCGAAATGACGTATTCGGCAAATCGGCATTATGACAACCGACGGCTTGCCGAATTTTTCGAAGTTCGGTAAATCGGCATTATGAACACCGAATGAACGAACATTTTGACAGTTTTTCGTGCCGAAATTTGCCGCAAGTATTTGGTTGCGGCGATATTAACAAAATATCAAAAATTACAATAAAAGTTTAAGTAAATTATGTAAATTCATGTATGAAGTTGTAATAAGTGTTAGTGAGTGTGAATATATGTAAATACATTAATCAACCGGTCGCGAGAAGACACAAAAATGGCGTGGGTCCATTGCATTTTCCACCGCGATTGAATTGCTGTTATATGCAAAGAAAAACTTCAAAGAAAAAATTGTGAAATGATAAGAAGAGTGATTTACGTGCGTATGTAGGTTTTGGAAATTAAGATATATTTTCACCTAAGAATAATAATGCATTTTCTGAAGTTGATAATTATTGTTTGACTACTATAAAAAAGCAACTAACGAATTATGAATGTGTATTACCAACAATTTACGATTTTAGTAAAAATTTTCGTCTCAATAAAGACGCGTTCAAATAAATATTGTGGTGGTAGGTCGGCTTCAGTATAATGCGCCCGCAGTATTTGTTTTCAAACCTCTAAGAATGTTTCAATGAATCCTTCAGGAAAAGTTCTGTGAATGATAATTTTACTAGTTATAACACTCCCGACTACGCAAAATTACTATAAATCTCTCCAGATCTAACTCCAGAAAGGGAGTTCTGTCGGCTGATGGTTACTTTTCAAAGCGCGGCAGCCTTCGCAATGCATAAGGGTGCTCTACACCAAAATACTGTGTTATTAATGAACTATAAGTTTCCGCAAGATTTCGTTTGCATTTTAGTGATCCATCAGAAACGAAAATTCCAGTGCCGGGTACATTGTTATTGAAATTTTCCTCTGTTTTTGTATACAATTTGCTTTTATGTAGTTCAAAATAATTCTATGAAAAACAGAAAAAAGGACAAGGTAAAGATTTCTTTCACGCAAAATTAAGACTATTTTTTTACCTTCAGCCTGTAATTAAATTTACGCTTGTTTACTTAAAGTAAAAGGATTGCTATGATTTCTCAAAAACTTTCTTTCGTTCAGAGAAATCCTTTGCTCCTCTTCCTCTATTAATAAAGCTGCTATCGCAATAGAATCCATTATTTTATTATTTAAATAAATTTTTTTTAGTAAAATAAAGTAAAAATGTTTTTAGTTTTATCAAAAAGATAAGAAACCTGAGAAAAACCCGCTCAATTTCGCATCAGCACTTGGTAACGCTGATTCGAACATAGTTCATATAGTTGGCAACACTTAACTTCGAACCGACGGGGTAGCTGATACGATTTTCGAGGAGTTCGGCACCGTGGCTTTCGGCGTTTAGGTAGTTCGTTCGGTGTTCGTGATACTGGCATTAGTGTTTGGCGTTGTGAATTTTTATATGGGAAAATGCTCCGCTCCGGGGTCTATGTAGATCCAATAGTTAAATAGCCTTGCTTGTAAGTATACGCAACTGTCTGAATTAACCACAGATAAGATGTTTCCAGCATAATATTTTTCGATATTGCTCGATTAAGTGCTAAAATATGCCAAAATAAGCACGAAATGCATTTTGACCGTAAATATGCATTTTATGTCGAAATATGCATTTGCATATGCAATATGCATTTGCATATTTTTAGCTTCCCTAGTAATCACCCAGCTCTGGTATGTATGCATGTACATATGTACATATCAGAGTTGTAAAAAGCTGCAATCAATCGTCCCAGCAATCATTCATTGTTCTACCAGTTTTATTGCAATGAAAATTTATTGCAGTTTTTTGATTGTAAAAATTGCTATTCGAAATAATTTGTGTTCCATAGATTGCAATAAACATTTGTAAAAAATGTTTGATTGTAAAATAACTACAATCAGCAATAATTTACCTTCCATTTATTGCAATAAACGTTTATTGAAATCTTAGGGGATCAAGTTCATTGCAATAAAATTTATTGAAATTTTTAGATGGTACAAATTTTCAATACAATAATTTACAAAAATTTCATTACAATAAACATTTCTCATAAATCATTTTCATTGTGAAAATTACAATAGCAATAATTGTATTGTAATAAATTTTCATCGTAAATCATATTGATTGAAAAATGTTTGATTGCAAGGCTTGCAATAGCAATCATTTTCCTCATAACTTTATACGAATGTATTGGGACTAAGGAAAGGCAAGCGCCTGGGTAATTCGAGTAATACCCGGCATTCATATGACACGGTTTGCCGCGTAGTAACCCATTTCCCGGGTACAGATGTATGTATGTACGTTAGGGTGTCCTTAAAATTAGATTAGCGATTTTCTTCGATCTCACCCCCTATCCCCCCTATCAATTGACCTTATTTCCCACCCGGTCCGTGTCGGTTCGCGTCGCTGCTGTTATTAGAAAAGTTAAGCGCCGCAGGCGAAAATTTGTAATAAAAAATCGCGCGATTTTTAATTCCAAATTTTCATTTTCCTACTTTTTTGCCATGCCGCAGGATAAGGCAAGTAGACATAGTTTTTATATACATTTTTATTTAAATTTTTGTATAACTAGATATTTAACATACTTTACCTTATTATATAATTTATTGAAATATTTTTGCTGTGTTGGCAACAACTTGCCTGCTAGGGGCAGAGAACAGGGCACTTTACACGAGCGGCATTTTGCGCAATTTTTGAATAGCATTCGGCACAAAGCTTAAAATGGCTGCATGGAAATAATACCGTATCGCGAGGGGTTTCGGTACAGAGGATACAATTTAAAATGGCATTTGTCTGGCTGAAATGGATGACTTCATTATTGTCTTCCTCCCCGCTTGCATCTGACATACTTGGATCACAAGAAGAACTCAGCAAATATGTTCATGAATGAACAAGTTTTAAGCATAGTTGACATTATTTCCATTTGGATTGGGAAATAAGGTTAATTATTTTATTTCCAAATTTTCGTTGACCTTATTGCGTTTTCCTAAAACGCAATAATGTCAATTGACCTTATTTCCCAACCGGGTGGGATATAAGGTCAATTGACATTATTTCCGTTGACCTTGTTACCTGTCACCGAACGATCATATTAACGCTGCATTAGTGTAGAGAATATTTTAAATTCCATTTTCTTTAAGCATTAAATAAACCACAAAAATATATAAAAATGTGTTTTAGGTTAAAAAAAATTGGGGCCACTTTTTTTAATTTTTTGGGCCACTTTTTGAAATTTTTGAGCGGCAACACTGGCTCTGATCAACAGTCAAATAGCCTTGTTTGTATGCATACAAGAACCTATGCCACTATCACGAACACCGTCGGCGGTACCGAAATGACGCTTTCGGCAAATCGGCATTATGACAACCGACGGCTTGCCGAATTTTTCGAAGTTCGGTAAATCGGCATTATGAACACCGAATGAACGAACATTTTGACAGTTTTTCGTGCCGAAATTTGCCGCAAGTATTTGGTTGCGGCGATATTAACAAAATATCAAAAATTACAATAAAAGTTTAAGTAAATTATGTAAATTCATGTATGAAGTTGTAATAAGTGTTAGTGAGTGTGAATATATGTAAATACATTAATCAACCGGTCGCGAGAAGACACAAAAATGGCGTGGGTCCATTGCATTTTCCACCGCGATTGAATTGCTGTTATATGCAAAGAAAAACTTCAAAGAAAAAATTGTGAAATGATAAGAAGAGTGATTTACGTGCGTATGTAGGTTTTGGAAATTAAGATATATTTTCACCTAAGAATAACAATGCATTTTCTGAAGTTGATAATTATTGTTTGACTACTATAAAAAAGCAACTAACGAATTATGAATGTGTATTACCAACAATTTACGATTTTAGTAAAAATTTTCGTCTCAATAAAGACGGGTTCCCAAAAATATATTGTGGTGGTAGGTCGGCTTCAGTATAATGCGCCCGCAGTATTTGTTTTCAAACCTCTAAGAATGTTTCAATGAATCCTTCAGGAAAAGTTCTGTGAATGATAATTTTACTAGTTATAACACTCCCGACTACGCAAAATTACTATAAATCTCTCCAGATCTAACTCCAGAAAGGGAGTTCTGTCGGCTGATGGTTACTTTTCAAAGCGCGGCAGCCTTCGCAATGCATAAGGGTGCTCTACACCAAAATACTGTGTTATTAATGAACTATAAGTTTCCGCAAGATTTCGTTTGCATTTTAGTGATCCATCAGAAACGAAAATTCCAGTGCCGGGTACATTGTTATTGAAATTTTCCTCTGTTTTTGTATACAATTTGCTTTTATGTAGTTCAAAATAATTCTATGAAAAACAGAAAAAAGGACAAGGTAAAGATTTCTTTCACGCAAAATTAAGACTATTTTTTTACCTTCAGCCTGTAATTAAATTTACGCTTGTTTACTTAAAGTAAAAGGATTGCTATGATTTCTCAAAAACTTTCTTTCGTTCAGAGAAATCCTTTGCTCCTCTTCCTCTATTAATAAAGCTGCTATCGCAATAGAATCCATTATTTTATTATTTAAATAAATTTTTTTTAGTAAAATAAAGTAAAAATGTTTTTAGTTTTATCAAAAAGATAAGAAACCTGAGAAAAACCCGCTCAATTTCGCATCAGCACTTGGTAACGCTGATTCGAACATAGTTCATATAGTTGGCAACACTTAACTTCGAACCGACGGGGTAGCTGATACGATTTTCAAGGAGTTCGGCACCGTGGCTTTCGGCGTTTAGGTAGTTCGTTCGGTGTTCGTGATACTGGCATTAGTGTTTGGCGTGGTGAATTTTTATATGGGAAAATGCTCCGCTCCGGGGTCTATGTAGATCCAATAGTTAAATAGCCTTGCTTGTAAGTATACGCAACTGTCTGAATTAACCACAGATAAGATGTTTCCAGCTTAATATTTTTCGATATTGCTCGATTAAGTGCTAAAATATGCCAAAATAAGCACGAAATGCATTTTGACCGTAAATATGCATTTTATGTCGAAATATGCATTTGCATATGCAATATGCATTTGCATATTTTTAGCTTCCCTAGTAATCACCCAGCTCTGGTATGTATGCATGTACATATGTACATATCAGAGTTGTAAAAAGCTGCAATCAATCGTCCCAGCAATCATTCATTGTTCTACCAGTTTTATTGCAATGAAAATTTATTGCAGTTTTTTGATTGTAAAAATTGCAATTCGAAATAATTTGTATTCCATAGATTGCAATAAACATTTGTAAAAAATGTTTGATTGTAAAATAACTACAATCAGCAATAATTTACCTTCCATTTATTGCAATAAACGTTTATTGAAATCTTAGGGGATCAAGTTCATTGCAATAAAATTTATTGAAATTTTTAGATGGTACAAATTTTCAATACAATAATTTACAAAAATTTCATTACAATAAACATTTCTCATAAATCATTTTCATTGTGAAAATTACAATAGCAATAATTGTATTGTAATAAATTTTCATCGTAAATCATATTGATTGAAAAATGTTTGATTGCAAGGCTTGCAATAGCAATCATTTTCCTCATAACTTTATACGAATGTATTGGGACTAAGGAAAGGCAAGCGCCTGGGTAATTCGAGTAATACCCGGCATTCATATGACACGGTTTGCCGCGTAATAACCCATTTCCCGGGTACAGATGTATGTATGTACGTTAGGGTGTCCTTAAAATTAGATTAGCGATTTTCTTCGATCTCACCCCCTATCCCCCCTATCAATTGACCTTATTTCCCACCCGGTCCGTGTCGGTTCGCGTCGCTGCTGTTATTAGAAAAGTTAAGCGCCGCAGGCGAAAATTTGTAATAAAAAATCGCGCGATTTTTAATTCCAAATTTTCATTTTCCTACTTTTTTGCCATGCCGCAGGATAGTTTTTATATACATTTTTATTTAAATTTTTGTATAACTAGATATTTAACATACTTTACCTTATTATATAATTTATTGAAATATTTTTGCTGTGTTGGCAACAACTTGCCTGCTAGGGGCAGAGAACAGGGCACTTTACACGAGCGGCATTTTGCGCAATTTTTGAATAGCATTCGGCACAAAGCTTAAAATGGCTGCATGGAAATAATACCGTATCGCGAGGGGTTTCGGTACAGAGGATACAATTTAAAATGGCATTTGTCTGGCTGAAATGGATGACTTCATTATTGTCTTCCTCCCCGCTTGCATCTGACATACTTGGATCACAAGAAGAACTCAGCAAATATGTTCATGAATGAACAAGTTTTAAGCATAGTTGACATTATTTCCATTTGGATTGGGAAATAAGGTTAATTATTTTATTTCCAAATTTTCGTTGACCTTATTGCGTTTTCCTAAAACGCAATAATGTCAATTGACCTTATTTCCCAACCGGGTGGGATATAAGGTCAATTGACATTATTTCCGTTGACCTTGTTACCTGTCACCGAACGATCATATTAACGCTGCATTAGTGTAGAGAATATTTTAAATTCCATTTTCTTTAAGCATTAAATAAACCACAAAAATATATAAAAATGTGTTTTAGCTAAAAAAAAAATTGGGGCCACTTTTTTTAATTTTTTGGGCCACTTTTTGAAATTTTTGAGCGGCAACACTGGCTCTGATCAACAGTCAAATAGCCTTGTTTGTATGCATACAAGAACCTATGCCACTATCACGAACACCGTCGGCGGTACCGAAATGACGTTTTCGGCAAATCGGCATTTTGACAACCGAAGGCTTGCCGAATTTTTCGAAGTTCGGTAAATCGGCATTATGAACACCGAATGAACGAATATTTTGACAGTTTTTCGTGCCGAAATTTGCCGCAAGTATTTGGTTGCGGCGATATTAACAAAATATCAAAAATTGCAATAAAAGTATAAGTAAATTATGAAAATTCAGGTATGAAGTTGTAATAAGTGTTAGTGAGTGTGAATATATGTAAATACATTAATCAACCGGTCGCGAGAAGACACAAAAATGGCGTGGGTCCATTGCATTTTCCACCGCGATTGAATTGCTGTTATATGCAAAGAAAAACTTCAAAGAAAAAATTGTGAAATGATAAGAAGAGTGATTTACGTGCGTATGTAGGTTTTGGAAATTAAGATATATTTTCACCTAAGAATAATAATGCATTTTCTGAAGTTGATAATTATTGTTTGACTACTATAAAAAAGCAACTAACGAATTATGAATGTGTATTACCAACAATTTACGATTTTAGTAAAAATTTTCGTCTCAATAAAGACGCGTTCAAATAAATATTGTGGTGGAAGGTCGGCTTCAGTATAATGCGCCCGCAGTATTTGTTTTCAAACCTCTAAGAATGTTTCAATGAATCCTTCAGGAAAAGTTCTGTGAATGATAATTTTACTAGTTATAACACTCCCGACTACGCAAAATTACTATAAATCTCTCCAGATCTAACTCCAGAAAGGGAGTTCTGTCGGCTGATGGTTACTTTTCAAAGCGCGGCAGCCTTCGCAATGCATAAGGGTGCTCTACACCAAAATACTGTGTTATTAATGAACTATAAGTTTCCGCAAGATTTCGTTTGCATTTTAGTGATCCATCAGAAACGAAAATTCCAGTGCCGGGTACATTGTTATTGAAATTTTCCTCTGTTTTTGTATACAATTTGCTTTTATGTAGTTCAAAATAATTCTATGAAAAACAGAAAAAAGGACAAGGTAAAGATTTCTTTCACGCAAAATTAAGACTATTTTTTTACCTTCAGCCTGTAATTAAATTTACGCTTGTTTACTTAAAGTAAAAGGATTGCTATGATTTCTCAAAAACTTTCTTTCGTTCAGAGAAATCCTTTGCTCCTCTTCCTCTATTAATAAAGCTGCTATCGCAATAGAATCCATTATTTTATTATTTAAATAAATTTTTTTTAGTAAAATAAAGTAAAAATGTTTTTAGTTTTATCAAAAAGATAAGAAACCCGAGAAAAACCCGCTCAATTTCGCATCAGCACTTGGTAACGCTGATTCGAACATAGTTCATATAGTTGGCAACACTTAACTTCGAACCGACGGGGTAGCTGATACGATTTTCGAGGAGTTCGGCACCGTGGCTTTCGGCGTTTAGGTAGTTCGTTCGGGGTTCGTGATACTGGCATTAGTGTTTGGCGTGGTGAATTTTTATATGGGAAAATGCTCCGCTCCGGGGTCTATGTAGATCCAATAGTTAAATAGCCTTGCTTGTATGTATACGCAACTGTCTGAATTAACCACAGATAAGATGTTTCCAGCTTAATATTTTTCGATATTGCTCGATTAAGTGCTAAAATATGCCAAAATAAGCACGAAATGCATTTTGACCGTAAATATGCATTTTATGTCGAAATATGCATTTGCATATGTAATATGCATTTGCATATTTTTAGCTTCCCTAGTAATCACCCAGCTCTGGTATGTATGCATGTACATATGTACATATCAGAGTTGTAAAAAGCTGCAATCAATCGTCCCAGCAATCATTCATTGTTCTACCAGTTTTATTGCAATGAAAATTTATTGCAGTTTTTTGATTGTAAAAATTGCAATTCGAAATAATTTGTGTTCCATAGATTGCAATAAACATTTGTAAAAAATGTTTGATTGTAAAATAACTACAATCAGCAATAATTTACCTTCCATTTATTGCAATAAACGTTTATTGAAATCTTAGGGGATCAAGTTCATTGCAATAAAATTTATTGAAATTTTTAGATGGTACAAATTTTCAATACAATAATTTACAAAAATTTCATTACAATAAATCATAAATCATTTTCATTGTGAAAATTACAATAGCAATAATTGTATTGTAATAAATTTTCATCGTAAATCATATTGATTGAAAAATGTTTGATTGCAAGGCTTGCAATAGCAATCATTTTCCTCATAACTTTATACGAATGTATTGGGACTAAGGAAAGGCAAGCGCCTGGGTAATTCGAGTAATACCCGGCATTCATATGACACGGTTTGCCGCGTAATAACCCATTTCCCGGGTACAGATGTATGTATGTACGTTAGGGTGTCCTTAAAATTAGATTAGCGATTTTCTTCGATCTCACCCCCTACATCGTTAACAGCATGATCAAAGATACCATAAAAAAAATGTTGGTCCCGATCGGAGACGGTTGAGGGGTGTCGCACACATGTCAAAGTTTAGATAACCATATGGGACCACGGGCGACACCCTTTAACCGTCTCCGATCAGGACCAAAATTTATATTTGGTATCCTTGAGTTCAAGGCTATCGACTTTGGCCATTAGATAAAAAAAATTAATTAAATTCTTTGGTCTTTATATGGTAGTCTGAACTTTGACCCATCGACAACCCTTAAACACCTCCGATCGAGACCAAAATTTGCACTTAGTATTTTTGTGTACAGGACAATCGATTTGTGCATTAGATATGCAAAAAATTAAACTTAAATTTTTGAGCCTCCATAGTTTTCTGGACTTTGGCACGACACCCCTTAACGGTTTTCGATGTGGTATCTTGGACTATATTAGCATTGACCTAGGGGGTGAGGTTGAGAAAACATTCTATGTAACCTAATGTACATATTGGCACACGGTACTGGTAATATTCGCAGTCGTCAATTTGTATAAAGTCTGGATGATAAGATGGTGAGAAAGAGGATGAGGGTGCGGATGGGGATAAGTATATATATATTTAAACAACCATACATACATACATATGTATGACAGTAATGAGATATCCGGTAGTAAATGAAAAAGCAAATTGTACAAAAATAAATATATATTAGATAGGGTCGAAAAAAAGTTGTGAAAGTCCGCCCCTAAATTTGAAGCTTATGTTGAGAGGGTTAAGGGACACAAAAAATTTTTTTTTAATCCCGCGAAATACCGCCGAAATAGTTTTTTCCTGTAACTTTGTTATTTATCATCCGATTTTTAAAATTGATACGTTATTATTTTCGTATTTTGAAGCTCTACACTTCCTTCTAATGTCCTTTTGAGCTCTGAAGTCGTTTTCACATAGTTGGGTCAGCTAACTTATTTGAATGTCCATGATAAGTTTTGCCAAATGAAAGTGCTTCAAAATTCATGACAATGTTACCTTGAAACGTTACCTTGTTACGTCACGACGAATATTTAACGTAGCTATTATTTAACTAATTTTTTTAAGCAATTCAGTATATGTAAAGCTGTAAAAGTCCGACCCTAAATAACAAAGTTACAAGAAAAAAACAATTTCGCCTGTATTTCGCGGGATCAAAAAAAAAAATTTGTTTTTGTCCCTTAACCCTCTCAACATAAGCTTCAAATTTAGGGGCGGACTTTTACAACTTTTTTATTTCGTATGGGGACCAACCCAGTCTAATATATATCCTTATCCCCATCCGCACCCTCATCCTCTTTCTCATCATCCTATCATCCAGACTTGAAGATGGCAAATATTACCAGTACCGTGTGCCCGGCACCATCCAATATGTACACAACTACATACATTTGTATGTACCCGGGACATGGGTTATTACGCGGCTAAGCGTGTGATATAAATGCCCGGTATTACTCGAATTACCCAGGCGCTTGCCTTTCATCAGACCCAATGCATACGTATAAAGTTATGAGGAAAATGATTGCTATTGCAAGCCTTGCAATCAAACATTTTTCAATCAAATTTGATTTAGGATGAAAATTTATTACAATACAATTATTTCTATTGAAATTTTTACAATGAAAATGATTTACGTTTGAACTTTATTGCAATGAAAAATTTTGTAAATTATTGTAATGAAATGATTTACGAGAAAAGTGTATTGCAATGAAATTTTCTTAAATTATTGTAATTGTAATTTTTACAATTAAAATGATTTACGGTGAAAGCTGATTGCAATGAAACTTTTGTAAATTATTGCAATTCTAATTTCTGAAATCAAAATGATTCATGGTGAAGGTCGATTGCAATAACATACTTCTAAATTTTTGAAATTTTTATTTTTGCAATCAAAAAATTTGCTAGCAATATGATTTACAATCAATGTTGCTTGCAATAATATACACTTTTTATGATTGCAATACAATCTGATTGCAGCTTTTTACAGCTCTGGTACATATACCTATACATCTCCCTACAAAAAAATGTGCGATTAATACCGAAAGATATTTGTCCCGGATTGATCTCTCCACAATTAGTCCCCGATTGCTCCCGTATGGATATAAATGTAGACTAATTGTAGACCAATTGTTCCCGAACGGGTATAAATGGAGACTAATTGTAGACCAATTGTTCTCTAACGGGTATAAATGTAGATTAATCGCTTTCATCCCGAACGGGTATAAATTTATATTAATCGCTTTCATTCCGAACGGGTACAAATCCGGTAAAACGAATTGAACACCCTTTCTTTTAATAGCAATGATTAATACTAATTTTAACAAAATGTTGCCTTAAATATTCTATGAAAAAATCCTTTACATTACGCTCATATAATGCATACTCAAAACTTACAATTTTTATTTATTTATTGAGATTTTTTTTTCAAAAGTAAAACATTATATAATCTTTATTTAAATATGTATGAACATTTACAATTTTTTAAAGATTGTTATTAAAAATTGTCTTGGCGAACAACTTGGAAAAATCTACATTTGTACCCGTTCGTGCTGGAAGCGATTGATCTACATTTGTACCCGTTCGGGTATACAAGTTGAACAATTAGTCTCTTCATAGGACATGCTCGAACAAATGCAATCAATTCACTCCATATAAAGGGATGTAAAATTGTATTAGTCGCATGCTCCCTTGCGATTGATCCCGGACACGTCCCGGATTAATCGCATTTTTTGCAGGGCTATTATATAAAAATGAATGTGTGTGTGTGTGTGTGTCCTTTATGGACTACCAAAGTAATCAACCGATCTTTTTGAAATTCCCTTCAAAAATTTGAGGACCAGGTAGTCCAATGGGACGGGGCTTTAAAGTAGGTCTGAAGGGACGTGGTTACGGACTTGGTTACATGTTATGCTGCATAGTACCACGCGTGAAGCGACCTAGTTACAGACATGGTTACATGTTATGCTGCATCGGACCACATCGAACGTAAATTGTCTTTCGCCGCCAACTAATTCGTGGTTGGTCGGCAATTTGGCTCGGTCTAGGGTATTGGGATGTAGTTTAAAACGTGGTCCACTGTAAGCAGATTAGTCTATGGCCCAAATGGGGTGGTTTTTTATATAGTCCTTTGTTATGCAGCGGTGAAGCAGGGGTGGTCATGTCCAATGACATCGCAATGTTAATGTAACCATATTTTCTTCATATATTTGGACCACCTCTGTAACTAGGAACTGGCACAACGTAACCTGGTCCTGTACTACCATATAACGTGGTCCCACTTTTTGCAGGGTTTTCACAGTAGATTCACGTGGTACTAGCGCACATAATAGGTATATAGAATTTGGAAAAAGTGGGAACTTCCCGGAATATAGGCCCAAATGTGGACCCAGAGTGACCCAGCAAGTATTTGAGCAATATGGGTATCAAACGAAAGGTGCTGAGCAGGCCTTCAACATAGAGTTATTTTCATTGCGATGCCTAGGCCGGGTCTCCAGATATGGGTCAAAACGTGGACCCGGATGACCCTCGAATGCTTCTAGGCGATATTGGTATCAAATGAAAGGTGTCGAGCAGGGCTTCAACATACAGATATTTTCATAGTTAGTTTTTGAGTCGATTTCCCAGAAATGGTTCAAGTAGTGAGCTCGGATGGTGGTGGGTGGTCCCGATAAAGGTAAAGGTAAAAGTAAAGGTAAAGATAAAGGGAGAGACCCATTATAACATAAAAGCTTTTGTTTGTCGCTGCGAAGCGGGACGGGTATTTGGTAGTATATTATAAAATGTCATGAAATTCCAAATCACTGCACTTTTATTGAGATTTATTGCAAATTTTGTTATTATACATCTGCTTATTTTGATCGTTAAGTAGAATGAGCATGAATATTCTTGATATATTTATTTTTTATAGGTAAGAAATATGCACAGCCTTCATTTAGTTAAATTTTTTTCTTTAACAAAACAAACTGTCTGAGCTATTTTCTGCCTCACTATTTATATAATCCATGGTGGGTAGTGAACCACCACGACGTTGTCTACTAAATTGTTCTCGATTTACACGCTCAGTAAACCATTCGTCTTGTGACTCTTGTTCTAATTGTTCTCGTCCAAAATCATGCAGTTGTTGTTGTTCTTGCTGTTGTTTATATGTTTGCTGGGTACGTTGAAGATCATTGTAACAGGTACTTATGGTTCGACTATGACTAATTTGGCTACCTCTACGACGATATTGAGGAAGTAAAGCAGCTGCGACCCCGCCAACACCGTTTGCTAAAGATGTTGCTGCAGCATTGCCGTGTAAGCATGTTCCGCCATTAAAGTTAGGACGTATATTTCTACTGTTATTTAATGATGGGAAATATTTATACAAATCCAATAGTTGTTTTAATATAATATGTGGTGCATGTGGTACATCATTCAAATCGATTTCTTCTGAACTCAACGGTATCCAAAAAGTAGCGCCCAAACCTGCTAAGCAGCCCCCCTAAAATGGACATAAATTGTTATTCAAGATAGTATAATAATGGATGAAAAAGGAAGGGTATTTACTACCCTGCAAAAAATGCGATTAATCCGGGACGTGTCCGGGATCAATCGCAAGGGAGCATGCGACTAATACAATTTTACATCCCTTTATATGGAGTGAATTGATCGCATTTGTTCGAGCATGTCCTATGAAGAGACTAATTGTTCAACTTGTATACCCGAACGGGTACCAATGTAGATTAATCACTAACACACCGAACGGGTACAAATGTAGATCAATCGCTTTCATCCCGAATGGGTACAAATGTAGATCAATCGCTTTCATACCGAACGGGTACAAATGTAGATCAATCGCTTTCATCCCCAACGGGTACAAATGTAGATTTTTCCAAGTTGTTAGCCAAGGCAATTTTTAATAAAAATCTTTAAAAAATTGTAAATGTTCATGCATATTTAAATAAAGATTATATTTCAATAAAGAATATATAAATAAATTTAAAAAAATTGTAAGTTTTGAGTATGCATTATATGAGCGTAATGTAAAGGAGTTTTTCATAGGATATTGTAGACAACATTTTGTTAAAATTATTATTCATCATTGTTATTATAAGAAAGGGTGTTCAATTCGTTTTACCGATTGTTCTACAATTTTTTTAAATACATTGCCAATTTTTGTAAAATTTATACATTTGAGGAATCTAGATTTGAACCCGTTCGTTATGAAAGCGAGTAATCTACATTTATACCTGTTCCGGATGAAAGCGATTAATCTACATTTACACCCGTTCGGGATGAAAGCGATTAATCTACATTTATACCCGTTCGGGATGAAAGCGATTAATCTACATTTATACCCGTTCGGGAACAATTGGTCTACAATTAGTCTACATTTATACCCGCACGGGAACAATTGGGGACTAATTGTGGACCGATTGTTCTCGAAAGAGATCAATCCGGGACAAATATCTTTCGGTATTAATCGCACATTTTTTTGCAGGGTAGTTATAGATAACCACCACCATTACATTATTACCTTTATGTCCGATTCCAGTTTATCGCCGAACATTGCACATTGCGTTGGAGCTACGCCCAAAAAGTTGCAAGCAGCATAGAATATTTGCGGATTCGGTTTCTCCCATGGCAAATCCGATGACACGAGCATACAATCAAAATACTGACTTACATTGAGCTTATTAATTTTTTCCCATTGCGCATTTGATGGTCCATTAGTAATGAGAGCTAATACAAAATGAGCCTCACGAGCTCGACGCAACATTTGTATGTAATCGGCAGAGAGTGCCAAATAACAATAGCGTAATTCCAGCCATTTTGGATAAATTTGTTCAGCTAAATGTTTGTAGCGTGGCGGTAGTGCCTCACGCCACAAATAGGTACGCCAAGAATCTAAAGATGTTTGCGAGTTATCTGGACAACGACGAAACGCTTTTAGAAAAGACTGAGTGGCGAAGCTGGACTCCTCTTTTGATAGACCGAATTGATTTTCGAG
Organism: Urophora cardui; assembly: GCA_960531455.1. NCBI lineage: Eukaryota > Metazoa > Arthropoda > Insecta > Diptera > Tephritidae > Urophora > Urophora cardui. Next base: position 86,458,886 of record OY482671.1, on the reverse strand, counting down.
TACTTCATTTAGCTGTAAGATATATGTATGTATGAGAATATGTACATATGTTTATTTAATTATTATATAATATAATATAATACAATGGCGCTATTATAACTCTGACGAGTCTTATGGCCGAGCTTCTCTCCCAATTCGAAGTGTGCTCCTTTTTGTTTTTCATACTAATTGGGTGGACCTACAGTTTTATGCCGGCTCCGAACGGCGAATGCATTTTTGAAGTTAACTTCTTAGGCGTCGATACAGAGTTTTTATGGAGAGTGAAATTTGAAATTTGATGCAACGGAAGTTGCCCCCGGAAATAGCAGCCATTTTAGTTGATTTTTAATTTAAAAAAAATCAACCTCGATATCGCGTGGTTCGAACTTACGACCCCTCGCTTCCATACCAGACGCACTATCACTGGGCCACCACACCACCTGCATTTAGTATGTCAAATGCTGCACTTAAACTGAACTAACAATTACAACTCACTCATGTACATATTCTAAGCAACACCCTGCAAAAAAATGTGCGATCAATCCCGAAAGATATTTGTCCTCGATTGATCTCTTTCGAGAACAATCGGTCCACAATTAGTCCCCGATTGTTCCCGTACGGGTATAAATGTAGACTAATTGTAGACCAATTGTTACCTAACGGGTATAAATGTATATTAATCGCTTTCATCCCGAACGGGTATAAATGTAGATTAATCGCTTTCATTCCGAACGGGTACAAATCTAGATTCTTTAAATGAAGACATTTTACAAAAATATGCTATGTATTTAAAAAATTGTAGAACAACCGGTAAAACGAATTGAACACCCTTTTTTAATAACAATTTTAACAAAATGTTGACTAAAATATCCTATGAAAAAATCCTTTACATTACGCTCATATAATGCATATTCAAAACTTACAACTTTTTAAATTTATTTATTGAGATTTTTTTACAAAAGTAAAACATTATATAATCTTTATTTAAATATGCATGAACATTTACAATTTTTTAAGGAAAAATCTACATTTGTACCCGTTCGTACTGAAAGCGATTGATCTACATTTGTACCCGTTGGGGATGAAAGCGATTAATCTACATTCGTACCCGTTCGGGATTAAAGCGATTGATCCACATTTGTACCCGTTCGGTATGTTAGTGATTAATCTACATTGGTACCCGTTCGGGTATACAAGTTGAACAATTAGTCTCTTCATAGGACATGCTCGAACAAATGCGATCAATTCACTCCATATAAAGGGATGTAAAGTTGTATTAGTCGCATGCTCCCTTGCGTTTGATCCCGGACACGTCCCGGATTAATCGCATTTTTTGCAGGGAGATGTGCTTATTTCGCTATTACATGTAGGAACATACATATAGCTAGCTTAGAGTGCTAAGTGGCTAAGTGCTTTATTTCAAACTTTACAGAAAAGGCAAAAAAAAAAAAACGAAAAATGCCGATATGGAAAAAATGTCTGTTCATGTAAATAACTTGGACTTAGCCAATTTTCTTCGCATTTTGGACTTAGCCAATTTGCACTCTAAGCTAGCGATATGTTTATGTTTTTAATCCAATTGCTTCCTTTTTTTATAAACAATTACAATACGAATGAATAGAAAACGATTCTAATGCTGAGTGTGCTTTTTATAATACCCTAAATTACTGTCGCTTGCCAAAACTTACATCTCAGCTAATTTTAGTAGCATTACTATCCAGAACTCTATTCTCAGAAGCTGGTTTGGCTTACCATTATAGACGAACTCATCTGATCATAATCATTTTAATAATCATGCAAGCATATATGCACATATGAACTGAATTTTTGTTACCCATCAACTGATCCCGAGGGTAATAGAGTATCAAGTTTCTGGTCGAATAGTGAATTTAGGCTGGATATCGCGGAACCGGATTGATATTGGATAACCGCCACGACTATACCATACATACATTCCTACATATGTACATAACTTTATACATACATACATACATATATTTATTTTATTTATATTTTTGCACATGCTCTCTGAGAGCAACCCTTCACCAAACAATGTATCTGAGGAATGGGAACACATCGCTCGTTCACTTCGTATCGCCGCTGAGGAATCTATAGGATACAAGCGAGCCCACAAAAACACCTGGTACGACAAGGAATGTCGCGATGCCTCGGAAAGAAAGAACGCCGCCTACAGGGCTACATTGTGTGCGGGCGCAACGCGAAGCGTATGGGAGCGTTATCGAACGGCGAAGAAGGAAGAGAGGCGCCTTTTTCGAAAGAAGAAAAGGGAGACTGAAAGGCGCGAGTGTGAAGAGCTTGAGATGCTGGCGGGTAGGAACGATGCTCGAAAATTCTATCAAAAAATCAGGCGGATGACTGAAGGTTTCAAGACCGGGGCAAATTCCTGCCGGAATGATAACGGTGATCTGGTAACTGATGTCCAGAGCATACTTCAGTTGTGGAGGGATCACTTCTCCTCCTTGCTAGATAATGGCAACAGTGAAAGTGCGGAAGGAGAAGATGTACGACCCGAATCCCCAATAGCAGATGATGGTAGGCATGTTCCACCACCTGATCATGACGAAGTGCGAATAGCAGTATCTAGGCTTAAGAATAACAAGGCCCCGGGCGCTGACGGCTTGCCAGCCGAGCTATTCAAACATGGTGGCGAAGAGTTGATAAGGAGCATGCATCAACTCCTATGCAGAATATGGTCGGACGAGCGCATGCCCGACGATTGGAACTTAAGTGTGCTCTGCCCAATCCACAAAAAAGGAGACTCCACAGTACGCGCCAATTATCGTGGGATAAGCCTCCTGAACATCGCATATAAGGTCTTAGCAAGTGTATTGTGCGAAAGACTGAAGCCTATCGTCAACAATCTGATTGGACCTTATCAGTGTGGCTTCAGACCTGGTAAATCTACCATCGACCAGATCTTCACAATACGACAAATACTGGAAAAAACTCATGAAAAAGGATCCGACACACACCATCTCTTTGTCGATTTTAAAGCCGCTTTTGATAGCACGAATAGGAATTGCCTGTATGCCGCAATGTCTGAATTTGGTTTCCCTGCTAAACTTATACGGCTATGCCAAATGACGTTGACTAACACCACCAGCTCCGTCAGAATTGGGAAGGACCTCTCCGAGCCGTTCGAGACCAAACGAGGTTTCAGACAAGGTGACTCTCTTTCGTGCGACTTCTTCAATTTGATGCTGGAAAAGATAATACGAGCTGCAGAACTTAACCATACAGGAAGCATCTTATATCACAAGAGTGTGCAACTGCTGGCGTACGCCGATGACATCGACATCATTGGCACTAACACGCGCGCCGTATGTTCTGCCTTCTCCAAGCTGGATAAAGAGGCTAAGAAAATGGGTTTGGCGGTCAACGAGGACAAGACGAAGTACCTCCTGTCATCACACAAAGAAACAGCATGCCTTGGCAGCCACGTCAATGTTGATAGCTACAAATTCGAAACTGTTAAGGACTTCGTCTATCTGGGAACCAGTGTTAACACCAAGAATGATGTCAGCACGGAGATCCAACGAAGAATCACGCTTGCCAATAAATGCTACTTCGGACTAAGTAGGCAACTGAAAAGTAAAGTCCTCTCTCGACAAACAAAAATCACACTCTACAGGACGCTCATCGTTCCAGTCCTCATGTACGGCGCAGAAGCATGGACAATTTCAAAATCAGATGAGATGGCACTTGGAGTATTCGAGAGAAAAGTTCTTCGTAAGATTTATGGACCTTTGCGCGTTGGCGTGGGCGAGTATCGACGGAGATTTAACGATGAGCTGTACGAGCTTTACACAGACATCGACATTGTTCAGCGAATAAAGATCAAGCGGCTGCGTTGGGCAGGTCATGTCGTGAGAATGGACGAAGGCGCTCCGGCCAAGAAAGCATTTCTATCGAAACCCGCTTAACGCAAAAGAAAAGGGAGACCTCCACTGCGTTAGGAAAATCAGGTGGACAGCGATGCTGCCTCCCTAGGTGTTCCCAAGTGGCGCCATGCTGCACGAAACAGAAGCAATTGGCGCGCTCTGTTGGACTCGGCCAGAATCGTCTAGACGGTTAAGCGCCAATCAAGAAGAAGAAGAAGAAATGTATAGATGTATGCCCTGCAGGCACAAATAGTACACCATATAAAGGGATGTAAAATTGTATTAGTCGCATGCTCCCTTGCGATTGATCCCGGACACGTCCCGGATTAATCGCATTTGTTGCAGGGTGTAAACAGGTAGAAACCCATCTGGCCTGACCAGTTGCATACTTATATAGATTATTATCATACTACATACTATTTTCCAGTTTGCCTGCATTGAGCTTATTGTTCGCATCAAGTATGTACATAGATTTGTGCCCACCTACATATGTATGTACATTCATATGTATACTTTAAGAAAATAAAAATAGGTAAAAAAAACTTTTTAAGTTAAACGGTTTTATGTTATACATACATTGCAATGTTTAAGATAAATGTACTAAAAACCAAAAAATAATAAAATAGATACAGTCGTGGGAATTATAAACATTTGCATAGACTAGACTAAAATAAAACCGTGGGGCACGTCAATTGTCTACAAATTATCGACTTAATGTGCGATAGAAGAATCGTTTAATTCGTCGTTAGGCAGTTGGCCATGTTAATAAAAGAGATGTTTCAACTAGTTTATCGTTGGACATTCACACGAGGAATCGTTTCACTGCTCGTAGTTTGTCTTTAATCGACAAAATATATGATAAAAGTACTACTCGCTCACCACTATGAAACCCTAAAACTCGCTTATAATCGAGCTTGCTAGCTTTTTTCCACATTCTAGCCCTACTTATCACACGTCCATCGTTGTCGGTTGAACAACTGCCTAATTATAGTGTAACATTACAAAACAAACATTTTAATCAACGATTGTAGACAATTGACGTGCCCCACGGTTTTATTTTAGTCTAGTCTATGCAAATGTTTATAATTCCCACGACTGTATCTATTTTATTATTTTTTGGTTTTTAGTACATTTATCTTAAACATTGCAATGTATGTATAACATAAAACCGTTTAAATTAGAAAGTTTTTTTACCTATTTTTATTTTCTAGTTTTTAGTTTTTATTTCGCATTCTGTTTAATTCATTTAGCGCTTCATTATTGCCCGTTAGTTTATTGCAGTCCAACGCAAATATTTCTTTTCAAGGTAGTAATACATGTTCCGAATTTCAGCCAAATCAGACCATAAATGCGATTTTTGTAAATATAGCGACCCACGCGCCACCTAGCGGAATTTTTTTTTAAGAAAATATTTCTTTTCAAGGTAGTAATACATGTTTCGAATTTCAGCCAAATCGGACCATAAATGCGATTTTTGTAAATATAGCGACCCACGCGCCACCTATCGGAATTTTTTTTTTCATAATATTGCATTGTCATCGGGGTTATACATGCGTACAAAATTTCAGATTAATCGGTTGACAGGAAGAGGGTGAAATTTGAATTACTAAATTTGACCCAAGAATAAAACAAACGGGGTGAGCTAAATAAAACCGTTTAAAAACATTTTCAAATATTCTAGGGCTGATGCACCGGTGATGGGACATTGTTGGGAATATATTTTTGGTGATGATATAGATGGGTAATTTATTTAAGTACACACTTATGTATTAATGTACATATATAATTATCTTAAAATTTCTATTATTGTACTTCTACTAAGTAGTTTTTGTAATGCTAACATACTACATACATACATAGATATGTATGTAAGTGACATCAAACTTCTCAGCCTCGAAGTTGCTTTCTATCTGATTTAACTTAATGCAAATAATCGCGGCTGAAAGTGTTAACGTCCATTAATTTGCATATTATGTATGTACTACATATCGACGAATGAGTAGAAGATCACACCATTTCAAAACTTGTTTCAATAATGCCCTATTTCGAATTTACTCCAATAAGGTCCTATTTGTCTTGGAGCAAACTCTGAAGTAGGGCGATCTTCCACTAAGCCGTTGATATGTAATAGAGACCTCTTTTCATACTATACTAACGATATGTATGTAAACAAAGCTTGTATTGTTATTTATTAGTGACTATTATTGTACATACATACATACATACATACATATGTACATACCCTGCAAAAAATGCGATTAATCCGGGACGTGTCCGGGATAAATCGCAAGGGAGCATGCGACTAATACAATTTTACATCCCTTTGTATGGAGCGAATTGATCGCATTTGTTCGAGCATGTCCTATGAAGAGACTAATTGTTCAACTTGTATACCCGTATTGTAGTAATTCGCAGCAGCAAGAAAAGAAAACGCATGACCTGATCCGTTCGAAGAAACTGTATATTTTATACTCCCGTTTTATTATACAAAGGTTTATATATCTACCTATGCATATTAGTAATTCAACAGCTGTAAAAAAAAAAAAGAAGAAGCAGAGCAGAATAAAAGCATGTACATACATATACATTATAGCGCCATCTACTTGCTAAGAAGGGAAATTTAACTTAAGGTAACATTATACTTCAACACTTTCCCTTGTTAATTATAGTTAAATTTGAACAAAAAAAAAAAATATATTATTACGTAGTTAGTGACTCGCCTTTATAATTCATGTGAGTCCCATCTTTAATGATAGAATTTTGAGTCGCGTTTTCGGCAACGGTTTGGTCATTATATCTGCTAATTGGTGCTCTGTGGAGATTTGTTGGATACACAATTTACCTTCTGTCACCTTCTCCCTAATAAAAAAGTGCTTTATGGAAATATGTTTGATTCTGCGATGAAATTCCGGATTTTGGGCTAATCTAACAGCTGCAGAGTTATCCACTAGAATGACGGGAATGGCTTCAAGCTTTATGATTCCCCTGAAAAGTCTGTTTAACCATATTGCTTCTTTGGCTCCCTCGTTTGCTGCTATAATTTCTGCTTCAGTTGTGGATGTTGCCACAATCGCTTGTCGTTGACTAAGCCACGAAATCGCACCCCCTGCATATTTCACCACGACTCCTGACGTCGAGCGACCAGTCTTCATACATCCTCCAAAGTCAGCATCGCTGTAGACCTCTAAAAGCCCTACATCTTTGTTGTACCTGTATACTACACCAAGGTCTAAGGTACCCGCTATGTACCGAAAAACTCTCTTGACTCGTACAATGTCCTCATGAGTTGGATTTTCCAATGCTCTAGAAATAAATCCCACACTATACGCCAAGTCCGGTCGTGTGCCCAGCATTAAGTACATCAGTGCTCCTACAGCTTGTCTGTAAGGAAATTTTGTTGCTTTCTCATCTTTCCCTGGTAAGAAGGTTTCTGCATCTTTGAGTATTGGAGTTGAAACTGGTTTGCATTCCGAAAAACTGAAACGATCTAAAATTTTATTTGCGTATGATTTTTGATTAATCTTAATAAAATTTTCTTTTTGCTCAATCTCAAGACCCAAAAAGTAATTTGCATTATTTGAAACAATTTTGAACTCTGTTGTCAACTCTCCAATAAATGTCTCCATCTCACGTGGATCTGTTGCAGCTAGGAGACCATCATCCACGTAAATTACCAGAATGAGTTTTTTAGCACATCTTTCTCGAATGTACAAGCATGGGTCAGCGTTACTAGCCTTGAACTCATGCTTTTCAAGGAAACCTCCGAAACGTTTGTTCCAGCATCTAGGTGCTTGTTTGAGACCATATAGACTTTTCTGCAACTTACATACCTTGCTTGTCCCGTCTTCATACCCTTGTGGCTGTTTCATAAACACGGTCTCTTCGAGCTTTCCGTATAAAAACGCTGTTGATACAGCGAACTGTTTTAAATGCATTCTCACTGGCTGCACTACTAAGTACTGAACGAATTGTTCCCATTCTCGCTACTGGACTGAATGTTTTGCTGTAATCGATGCCTTGTCGCTGATTGAAACCCTTCACAACCAGTCTCGCTTTATACTTGTCTATGCTTCCATCGGGATTTTTCTTAAGTCGGAACACCCATTTACATGGAATTGCCCTTGCACCCTTTGGTAATTCTGTCAAAGTCCACGTTCTATTTTCTTTTAACGAGGCAATTTCACGATCCATGGCTTGTTTCCACTCTACTGCATCGTCGCTTCTAAGAGCATGTTCAAATGTATCAGGGAATTCAGCCAATTGACTTTGGATTTCGTCTACACACATAACGAAGTCTTCAAAGTGCTTTGGCTTATTTATAGCTGACCTTCTTCTCAATACACTTCCGGTTTTTTGCTATTCTTCAGTGATGCTTTTTGACTGTTCTTCGTCGTCGCTTAGTGACTGAAAGCCATCCTCTTCATCCATCTTTGCAGCGGGTTCGTCGTCAAATTCGTCTTTTTGCATGCGTTCTTCTTCAATATCCTTAGTTTGAAGCTCAACTTCACTTTCGTCTTCTTGCATGTGATCTTCTTTAATATCCTCCAACGGGAGCTTAATTTGACGTTCACATTCTGTTTGTCTTTCGTCGAATTGCACATCTCTAGACAAGATAACTTTGTTATTGCTCGGTATATAGATACGGTATCGCTCATCTCCATCATACCCTACAAGTAATCCCTTCTCTGCCTTTTTATCCATTTTCTTTCTTTTTGCAGCTGGTACGTGGACATAGCATATAGACCCAATGATACGCAAATGTTTAATTCTAGGTTTCTTCTTCATCCATAACTCAAAGGGACTTACGCCATCTTCAGAAGATTTTCCGGTTCTATTTAGAATGTAGATTGCTGACATCACTAGCTCAGCCCATATTTCATCTGGAAATTTATTCTCACAATTTGAATATTTAAAGGTTCTTGCCATTTCAACAATTGTCCTATTTTCACGTTCGCTGCCGCCATTTTGCTGGGGTGTATATGGCGCTGTTAATCTCTGTACGATTCCGTTCTGTGCCAAAAGGCGTTTCACTTCATTGCAATCAAACTCTCCACCATTATCACTAAGTAGCTCTTTAATCTTGTGTCCAAGCATTTTCGTATGTGCTATAACCTGCTTTAAAACTGTTATCACCTCGGATTTATGTTTGATTACAAAACCATAACGAAATTTTGTATAACTGTCCTTAAACACAACCAGAAATCGTTTCTTGCTAAACGATTCACAGAATGGACCTACAACATCAGCGGAGAAAAGTTCGCCTGCTTTCGTAGCTTTTACTCTAGTGCCAAAAGGTAGACGATGCGCTTTTCCATAAATACAGGGTTCGCATATTTCTTGTTGAAGCTTAACTGTGATGCCCAACTCTTTTTTTTAGCATGTCTCTTACGTGTCGCTTGTCTTGGTGACCCCACCTCTCGTGATACAACTGTAGTATTGATGTCTCTGCTTCAGCAATAGTAACCCTCTCGGCGTTTTCAACACTTAATGGTTCGATAGCTGCCTTGTACAGAGTCCCGCCTCTCTCACGATTTCCACACAGCACTATTTTACCATTTATCTCCAGCCAGAATTTCGTCGAAGTCGAATGGAACCTGCTATTTCTATTTCTGTCTTGGGCTGCTAAAACTGAAAAAAGATTTTTAGAAATTTTTGGAACATACGACATCGGTCAAGGTCATCTCCATAGTTTCACTCTCAGTGAACGATAAAATTCGGATAACCCCTTTTCCAACAGCTTCAAGGGATTGATTTCCAGCGGCTATGATGACTCGGGGACTTCGAAACTTTTGGAACTCTACAAACTGGTCTGGGGTATTCGTCACATGCTTTGTAGCTCCATTGTCGATCCACCATCCTGATGAACTTGACTCAACTTGAGTATCTTCACTGATTGCACACAGGGCTATATTTGTAACTAGGGCGTTGCTCTGAGCGACATTCTTTGGCGGCCGACCATCAGCAATCCACTTTTTGCATGTGGTTACCCAATGTCCCTTCTTCTTGCAGTAGTTACAAATGTTGTTATCTTTTGACTTTTGTGGTCCTCTATGTGGTTTTAGTTTTCCGCTCTTCACAAGAAGTGCTTCTCCAGCAGTAGCCTCAGTAGACTTTTTAAAGTTTCTTTCATACATACACAACTGTGTAATCAATTCTTCAAACGTCCTTTCTTCATTTTTCGACAATAGCATCCAACTGGATCTGAAATTCTCGAATTCGCTAGGCAAAATTTGTAAAACTTTACAAACTAGTATAAGGCCAGGAAGTTCATTCTCGTTCTTTGATTTCAAGCCATTATTTAGCTCGTTCCATAGATTTCTTAACTTCGCAACGTGTGTCGAAACGTCTTCCCCATTACGCCAATCAAATGCAAAAAACTCTGTACATATTTTGAACAATTGATCTTTCGACGAGGCTTCAAAATTCAATTTAAGGGCTTCCCACGTCTCATGCGCTGATTCTTTATCCATTATCTTTTGATACACCACGTCTGCTACTGAACTCGAAATCATGGACTTTGCATAACTATTTGCCTTGCGATATAGATCTCCCGCCTGTTTGTGCTTTTTTGTTTCGGCATCCGATGCACCTTGTGCCAGTGGTTCCGGCTTGACTAGTCTGCCGTCAATTGCATCTAGCGCACCTTCATGGTAATCCAGCAAGTCTCTAATTTTTCTTTTCCAAAGTGGCCAATCTGCTTCGCCAGTCAAAGGTTTGATATGCTTTGCCAGATCCATATTGAACAAAAAACTGCAACGGGAAACTTCTAATGTATATGCACATTTCTTGCTTCTATAACATGCGTATGCTGTAACCCATAACCTATTGTAGTAATTCGCAGCAGCAAGAAAAGAAAACGCATGACCTGATCCGTTCGAAGAAACTGTATATTTTATACTCCCGTTTTATTATACAAAGGTTTATATATCTACCTATGCATATTAGTAATTCAACAGCTGTAAAAAAAAAAAAAAAGAAGAAGCAGAGCAGAATAAAAGCATGTACCTACATACATATACATTATAGCGCCATCTACTTGCTAAGAAGGGAAATTTAACTTAAGGTAACATTATACTTCAACAACCCGAACGGGTACCAATGTAGATTAATCGCTTTCATCCCGAACGGGTACAAATGTAGATCAATCGCTTTCATACCGAACGGGTACAAATGTAGATCAATCGCTTTCATACCGAACGGGTACAAATGTAGATCAATCGCTTCCAGCACGAACGGGTACAAATGTAGATTTTTACTTAAAAAATTGTAAATGTTCATGCATATATAAATAAAGATTATATAATGTTTTACTTTTGAAAAAAAAATCTCAATAAATAAATAAAACAAAAATTGTAAGTTTTGAATATGCATTATATGAGCGTAATGTAAAGGATTTTTTCATAGGATTTTTTAGGCAACATTTTGTTAAAATTATTATTCATCATTGTTATTAAAAAAAGGATGTTCAATTCGTTTTACCGGTTGTTCTACAATTTTTTAAATACATTGCATATTTTTGTAAAATTTCTACATTTAAGGAATCTAGATTTGTACCCGTGCTGAATGAAAGCGATTAATCTACATTTACACCCGTTCGGGATGAAAGCGATTAATCTACATTGGTACCCGTTCGGGTATACAAGTTGAACAATTAGTCTCTTCATAGGACATGTTCGAACAAATGCGATCAATTCGCTCCATACAAAAGGATGTAAAATTTTATTAGTCGCATGCTCCCTTGCGATTTATCCCGGACACGTCCCGGATTAATCGCATATTTTGCATGGTCTTTTGGAGATTTGTATGTACATGTATGGATGTACATATCTATACGTGTAAGTACATAAGAAATTCTAACCACGACAGCGCTGTGGTGAAATAAGCGAGGTGAGAATGTTAATAACACAAGAAGAAATTAGAGTACACCCTTTGACACAACTCACGTAACTAGCGCAGTAGCTCAGCTGTAAGATGCTAGGCTTCAAATTTAAGTGAAGGTGGTTCAAGTCCAGGTCGAGCCAGTTTTTTGTTGCTTTTTTTATTTTTTATTAAACAATTTTCTTTATAATTTTTTATTAAATAAAAGTGCCACCCGAATATCGGGGATTACATACAGTTAATTATTAAAATAAAAACGACCAAACAACCAATCGGATGAGCTTGCCCATATACAAAATCTAATAACAAGAACAAGCATTGCCTTTTCTATAAATAGAATTTGTACAAACTAAAACACACAACCACATGTATGTATGTACATGCGATAGTTTCCATTGTAATATCCCTGCAAAAAAATGTGCGATTAATCCCGATATACATAGATTTGTCCCGGATTGATTTCTTTCGGGAACAATCGGTCCACAATTAGTCCCCGATTGTTTCCGCCCGGGCCCGGGCGCATTATATCGAAATTTCCCTTACTATTTACCATGCCTAACAAAAATATACTATATGCTAATAAATATTTTATTTAATTTATTTTGTATTATATTTTTCTCTCCTATTCACAGATGTCAATTTTGTCTTCTTTATTTATGAAAGTAAAATAGCAATACCCTTTCGTATTAGCGATGGTTCGGTATTGGCGTTAGCATACATAATTGTGACGGTGTCATATACGCTGTGCTGTTATTGGCTTTGTGGTGGTGCCATTTTACACTAGCGCTATATTGGTGCTGGTGTTAGCGCACGAAATTGATGTGACTCGAAGTGAATGTGTTACGTTTTTTTGGTGAGTATGTTACGTTTTTGGTATTTTATAAAACGCAAAGTGACGAAAACGGTCACTTTAACTGTCAAAAGAGTCACTTCCTTTTGTTCGAGTGAGCATTCGATATAGTTTAATTTGCAACGGCTAAAATTAGCCAATTTAAAAAAAACGGGGTATCAATCGACGCGTTTCAATCTCGCGAACCCGAATATGATGCTGAACTAATTTTTTCTTTGATTTAAATAAAACAGTTGTTAATAAAAACGTTTGAACTTTTGTCTTGCTTCTTGCACAAACACGAACACACAAATGCATCTTATTTTTTAACATTGGATAACACGTACATATATTTATATTAACTGCATTACACACACATTTTTTAATATGTTGCATATACATAAATAATATATTTTATTCAAAAAAAAACTAAACAAAACACGTATGTATGTATTTACACACAATGTCAACAAATACTTTTTTTATTTTTGTTGACTTCCCACTAAACACTGAAAAAGAAATTCTCAAACGTTGAGAAAATATTGTTTCTAAATTTGAGAATCATATTTATATAAACATATTTTCAAGTGTTCAACAGACAATCAATTTTAATTTTAATCAATTTTAGAATAACTTACAACACATTCGAAAAAAGCTTGTTTGTTTCGCATTTTGTACCATTTCACGAATTTCATCATGTCAAGGTTTCAAGGAACGAAGACATTTTGTATGTTTGCAAGTTTCAATCAGCGTTCGTTGTTTTACGTGAGCAGTCTCTTAACGGTTGAAATGATGGTTGAAAATGATTGTGTATAATAATGATTCTGTATTTCTTACTCTTTTTTTATTTGTTTGTTGCTTTTTGTGAAGTTACACAAACTTTATTAAAGCCATAGTTTGTTTCTCACATGTGTGTATGCATATTAAAAAAGATATTAATATACTCATGTGACTGTACAAAAGGCACCGGCGAAATTCACCCGCACGGGTAAATGAAAAACATCACATCAGAGTACAAATATGTAATACATACATACATCTATTGATTGCATTCCATTTCGTACTAACTTTGAAATTGATTTCAGAAAATGAAATCTATCAAATTGAGAATCAGCCCAAAATCCCATACTAAAAATGTGCCTTTTTGTTTGAGAACGCTATCAAGAGAAATTTGAGGTGCATTTGATAACTAATGTTTTGTTGAAAATAGGGTTACTTCTCAAATGAACCTCATATTAAAAAAACAAAGTAAAAAAAATTTTTTAAAAAGCTTTTATTTAATATTTATATAAAAATTTACTAAAAAGGAAAAAATAATTTTTTTATATTTTTGAACAAGATTTATATTAGTCCTTAGTTCATTTGGATCTTAATTTCAATCTAAGCATACATTTAACGTATTTCTTCAAAGCATTTCTGTATATGTATCAACATAAATAAAAGCGCGGGTCCTCTTTACGTAATGCATATCTTACGTAATTGGAATTTAAAGTTTTTATCGCTTCCTTCCATTTCACCAATACTGTTTTATAACATGAATATCTAATGAGTACCCGCGCTTTTATTTATGTTGATACATATACAGAAATGCTTTGAAGAAATACGTTAAATGTATGCTTAGATTGAAATTAAGATCCAAATGAACTAAGGACTAATATAAATCTTGTTCAAAAATATAAAACAATTATTTTTTTCCTTTTTAGTAAATTTTTATATAAATATTAAATAAAAGCTTTTTAAAAATTTTTTTTTACTTTGTTTTATTTTTGCCTTTTTAGTTTTACAATGCATATTACATCTAATATTTGTCAACACTCCCACTATCAATATAGTCCAACAGTATTTAATATGAAGTGCACTATGTTTAACATTTTGATGGTTTCTTCTCAGCCAGTATTTTTATTATCCAATTCCTGTGGAGTCTTTTAAATGGTTTACTATACTCTTTTGTGAATAGATTACTTCGTAATACGTGTTCAAAATAGGAACAAAATTGATTCATAAATACGAATTTTCTAAATATCTTGACACTAGCGCCACCTAGCGGCGGTTTATTTCCACGGATATATTTACTTTCTCATAAGCAATATATATACCGAATATGAACAAATTCGGTCGGTAAATACGAATTTTACAAATATCTTGAGACCAGCGCCACCTAGCGGCGATTTTTTTCCACGGATGTATTTACTTTCTCATAGGCAATATATATACCGAATATGAACAAATTCGGTCGGTAAATACGAATTTTACAAATATCTCGACACCAGCGCCATCTACCGGATTTTTATTTATTTCACATTGCATTGTCTTCGGGTCCTGAACTATGTTCCAAATTTCAAGTACCTAGCTCAACAAGAAGTATCTTAAATGTTCGTTGCAAAATTCCACGACATACATACATACATACAAAAAGTGAAGTTAAATAAAAGCTTGTAAAATGAAGAAAAATGTTTATTGGGTTGCCAGCTGCCAACTTTTCAGAATTACCTACTCGACAAAATACCTCTATTAATAAAGAAAACGCACTAAAAATTACTAAGGAAACTAAAAAAACAAAATAGGTGGCACATAAGCTACGTAAATCGTTTGATAATCGTCGTGACTACGCAACAGGGTGAACGCGAAAACGTAAAATCTTATATAATACCAACTTTTGGGCGAAGGTGAGCGTGAGTGAGTGTGAGTGACTGCGTCGCAAAGAGTCACCGCGTTTTGTATAATAAGGGCTTAGGGCCTTATTTTGTAAAACGCAACGCGACGCAACGAGTCACCCAGAGTCACTTATTGTCGTGTTCGTATTTTGTATCTCTCTAGGTGACTGAAAGTGACTCGAAGTGAATGTGTTACGTTTTTTTTGGTGAGTATGTTACGTTTTTGGTATTTTATAAAACGCAAAGTGACGAAAACGGTCACTTTAACTGTCAAAAGAGTCACTTCCTTTTGTTCGAGTGAGCATTCGATATAGGTTAATGTGCAACGGCTAAAATTAGCCAATTTAAAAAAAAAAAAACGGGGTATCAATCGACGCGTTTCAATCTCGCGAACCCGAATATGATGCTGAACTAATTTTTTCTTTGATGTAAATAAAACAGTTGTTAATAAAAACGTTTTAACTTTTGTCTTGCTTCTTGCACAAACACGAACACACAAATGCATCTTATTTTTTAACATTGGATAACACGTACATATATTTATATTAACTGCATTACACACACATTTTTTAATATGTTGCATATACATAAATAATATATTTTATTCAAAAAAAAACTAAAAAAAAAAACACGTATGTATGTATTTACACACAATGTCAACAAATACTTTTTTTTATTTTTGTTGACTTCCCACTAAACACTGAAAAAGAAATTCTCAAACGTTTGAGAAAATATTGTTTCTAAATTTGAGAATCAGCATATATATAATTTGAAAATAAACATATTTTCAAGTGTTCAACAAACATTGTTAATCAATTTTAGATAACTTACAACACATTCGAAAAAAAACCTGTTTCGCATTACCATTTCACGAATTTCATCATGTCAAGGTTTCAAGGAACGAAGACATTTTGTATGTTTGCAAGTTTCAATCAGCGTTCGTTGTTTTACGTGAGCAGTCTCTTAACGGTTGAAATGATGGTTGAAAATGATTGTGTATAATAATGATTCTGTATTTCTTACTCTTATTTTATTTGTTTGTTGCTTTTTGTGAAGTTACACAAACTTTATTAAAGCCATAGTTTGTTTCCCACATGTGTGTATGCATATTAAAAAAGATATTAATATACTCATGTGACTGTACAAAAGGCACCGGCGAAATTCACCCGCACGGGTAAATGAAAAACATCACATCAGAGTACAAATATGTAATATATACATACATCTATTGATTGCATTCCATTTCGTACTAACTTTGAAATTGATTTCAGAAAATGAAATCTATCAAATTGAGAATCAGCCCAAAATCCCATACTAAAAATGTGCCTTTTTGTTTGAGAACGCTATCAAGAGAAATTTGAGGTGCATTTGATAACTAACGTTTGATATTTGACAATAGGGTTACTTCTCAAATGAACCTCAAATTAAAAATGAAGAAAAATGTTTATTGGGTTGCCAGCTGCCAACTTTTCAGAATTACCTACTCGACAAAATACTAGAGCTCCAGATTTTTTTTGACCATTTTCGAGTAGCCCGAACAAATGCTGTTCAAATGCTCGAACAGTAGTTTGTTTGTTTATTACCCGTATGTTCGTACGGGCATTTTAACAATTCGGGCATTTTGAAGTTTGTTTTTTTCTTTTGTTTATTATTTTTTTTTCTTCTCCATATGTAGTTGTTTTTATTTCTATTTTTTCGTTACACATTTTTTTTATTCGTAAGCTCGAATGCTCGAATGTTTGTACGGGCATTTGAACAACAAACGGGCTTCAAACAAAAACGATCAATTCGATTTGTTCGATACCCGGGTATCTAGAGCTCTACAAAATACCTCTATTAATAAAAAAAAAACGCACTAAAAATTACTAAGGAAACTAAAAAAACAAAATAGGTGGCACATAAGCTACGTAAATCGTTTGACAATCGTCGTGACTACGCAACAGGGTGAATGCGAAAACGTAAAATCTTATATAATACCAACTTTTGGGCGAAGGTGAGCGTGAGTGTGAGTGACTGCGTCGCAGAGTCACCGCGTTTTGTATAATAAGGGCATTACAGTCACTTTCAGTCACCTAACTGTGTAACCTAAATCAAACGCACGCCGTCAATTTACTGTCAAAAATTTCTCATGCCCATACAACTTGTATGGGAGTAACCGAAATTGAACGGCGTGCGTAAAAAGCAAATTCGACGCCCAATTTTTGTTTTGCGTGACAGTTGAAATTAAGCATTGTGGGTGATTGTTTGCAAAAAAATTGACACTTGCTTTTGATATCGTGTCTGTTAGGTACATTGTCGCGGTCTGATCGCGACAAAATAATTTTCCTATTGGGTTGTTTACTTTTTTCTTGGTTTTATATGCACTGGCAGAGCAAATGTTCATTTGTTTTGTTTGTTTACCTTTTACCTTTTATCCTTTGTTCCCAACGGGGAGCGCACCCTAGCGGCGACAAATGAAGTTATACGATATTGCCATGATGGGCAGTACTGGCGGAGTGTGTTGCGAGCTTTCATCTTTAGCGGAGTTCCCCACCTAATTGTTATACATATATGTAAATATGTAGGATGTAAATAAAGAAAAACAATGAGCGCGGAAGGCGCAGAAAGGGGTGTCATCACTTTCGTCCCTTTTGCGGTGCATTAAGGCATCCGCTAGATGAAGGCAGTTTATGTGTGTGTGGTTGTATATCATTGGTCGGGGCATCGGAGATGACCGCACAGGTTAGCGGTTCGGTGCGACCGGGTGGTTACCCACACATACAGCCTGAGGGTATATACAAAAATGTATATGCTGGCGCGCAGCCTTCGGCCTGGCTCGCGGGTGCGCGTCAGAATACTCTTGTATGCGATTGCGAGAGGATCCTTTTCTGTGCGGGCGAATTTAAAATAATTGTAAAAGCGGTGTTTTTGGTGTTAGAAAAAAAAGAAGAAAATTTAATTTTAATAGAATTGAGTGGTGGAAAAGTGGAAAGGTTTTGAAAAAAAAAGAGTTAAGGAAAAGTTTGAGGCGAAGTTGAATTTAAAAGAAAAGAAAAAGGAAGATCCAAGTGCGGAAGGAAAATAGTGTGGGTTAGGGTGTGTCAAGATAAAAAGGGAAGGGAAAGTTAAAGGATCAAGTTGGATCGTGGCGAGTTGGTGGTGGATACTGCGGAGACCTTTAAGCCGGAACACACTCCGGCTCTGATAAGTATACTCTGTGTTGTTGTTGTTGTAGAATTTGTCGCCTCTTTGTTTCGTTCCCCGATTTCCTTAACCCATCCTTTTAGCATCCCGCACCCAGAGCCCAGTCATTTGGCGGCGGGTTAAAGTTGTTCCTGGCAGCTCAGGAACTGTGCGAGTGGGTTCGTAACCTTACGGTTGGACCTCACCTCGGGTGCACCCATAAAACATTTGTTTGTCAAAGTTTGGGTATTTTGGAAATATTTGTTGGTACATATTTTATTTTTGGTTGGTTTTAGTTTGTGTGTTTGATTTATCATATGTATGTACCCACCCCGTCTCCACTGAGAGAGTCGGTGCATTTATATTTCGTTATTGTCACCAAGTGTTGTTGTTTTGCCCTTGTTGTATTAAGCCGTGGCTTTGTTATTTGTGTAAAAGGGTAGGTGACAAATTGGCGCCCAACGTGGGGCCACAAAAAAAAATAAAGAGTTGGTAAATTGTCTTTTTGTGACAAAAGAAAAATTTCGTGAAGTGGTGGTTTCTTTGTTGTAGCAGTGTACATATGTATATACTGTGTCGTTGGTAATTTTTTTTTGTTACCTGTCGGATTTTTGTTTCTCGTTATTTTGTATGAGAATAATTCTGCCGATCAATTTTGTTTCTTTTTCTTCTCATTTAGGAAAAGTGACAAGTTTTGTTTGCTTTGGTGCCTACCTGTGTTGGTCTTTTTTTTCCAGGAGAGCTTTTTTGTTGGTACATACGTACACTCATATGGTGGTTGAATCAGAGGGCATCGCGAGATTTTTTGTGGTTTGAAAATATACATACATACACACCCACATACGTACAAGGTAAAAAGGGTAACAGAAGAAAAACAGCAGGTAGTCGTCAATAAATAAATAAAAATATATACCTACGTATAAATATATTAATACATATTTACGTATATGTATAAATAGTGTTAGGTCGCGGAATTAACCAAAGAAAAAAAAATTTCATTGCGTACAACAACACGCAAAAAGTCGTTTCTGTTAATATCTCATTAGGGTGAGCCATATTTTTCACAAAAAATTTCCCGAGTTAAAATTTTTTTTATGTACGTTAATTAAATAAACATACAGGAAACATATATCCATATAATATTAGCGGTCGATCAGTAAATATTTGGAAGAGATACATATATCGGAGTGGAAGAAGAAGGTTTCAAGGGAGCCCATACTGAAGTACATACACATACACACATAAAGGAGTCAAGGGCAAAGATCCATACTTTCATTTCATACCTACATATATACATCTTTTTGGAATTATAAATCAATAAAATATTTTGCTTTGGTGTTTTACTTTAGTTTTATTGCAAAAAAAAATTTTTTTTTACTGGCCACCCTACTGTTAAGTTTGTAATTTGCATTTTACACGTATATTCGTATATACATATTTACGTACATTTACCTGCGGTCAGCGAGAGCGGCTGTTGTATACATACATACACATTATAAAAGGTACGTAAGCTATTGTTGGTGTTGTCCCAGTAGGTAGTGTTGTTGGTGTTGTTACATTTGTAATAGGCTCTATTGTTTTTTGTTATAGCTCCCAAATTTGCTGCGCCAGTGCTAGGGTGGATCAAAAATTTTAGAGTTTGGGAAATACTAGGGTGTCTAGTTTAGATTTGGGAATTGTGGTTTTTGGGTTAAATATTTAATTTTGCGGAATATTTCTTAATATTAATTTCAAATTACGGGAATATCAAGAAAAAAAAAAGTGGGCGTAGTAAATTTCTTAAAATAATTTTTAAATTTTGCGGAGGAGAATTTTAATTGGTGTGGAAAAAAATTTTGTTTTAATTAATTTTCGATTCTTACGGCTTGAGATTTGGTTGTTGAAATTTTTTGGTGATTTTTAAGTTTTGGTTTGGTGGCGATACAATTTTTTTTTACTGGAGATTTTTAATTCGAATATTTTTTTAGTCGGAAGGAATTATTGTTGTCGAAAATCAAGATGGAGATCAATCGATTGTCCCAGGAAGAATTGGCTTACGAGATGGAGGCACGCGGACTAGCAGTAGCATCGGTGGAATCAATGCGGAAATCGTTAAGGGCATCGCGGGCTGTTGAACGTCGTGGGTCTGTAGACTTGTTTAAGGATTATCCGTTCACTTTTGAGGAAGATAAAGTCGCGGTAGAGGCAAAAATAGTAGAGATAGGCAAGTTAGTTTCGGCTCTTAATAATGGAGGAAAGCCATCAGATGGTATTAAGGCGACCACAAAACTGGAGTGGTGTTTGAATAGGATCGGTAGGGCTAAACCCGAAAATGATGACGATATGGCGTCACAGGCGGATATAAGGAATAGGATAATTTTGATGCTGGGTTATTTGGAGGAAATGAATGAGTCAGAAAAGGGTGAGCAACCCAGTGCTAAATCACCAGAGCAAGTGGTCTCACCGGGACCAGATATGAGACCAGTGCCAGTAGTGCATTCTGAGGGAGTAGAACTAGTTAGCAGGATTTCGCAAGAGCCACCGAATCTGGCTAAATGGAACCTGAAATTCGATGGAGAAAGGTCGGGATTATCCCTATATGCATTTTTGGAGCGTGTTGACGAGCTTAGCGAGGCACGCGGCGTTGCTAAGTCTCAGTTACTTAGAGGTGCGGTTGATTTATTTTCGGGTAAAGTTTTGTTGTGGTTTAGGTCGATTAGGCGTTCGATAGCTACATGGGAAGAATTAGTGCGTGAATTAAAATTGGAATTTCTTCCCCCTAATTATGATGACCTTTTAATGTCGGAAATTCGAAGAAGGACTCAGGGAGCAAATGAGTCAATTGGAGTATATGTGGCTGCGATGAGGATTATGTTTGGAAGGTTACAAGAACCAATTTCTGAGAGTAGGATGTTGGGAATAATTAGGGCGAACCTTTTACCATTCTATCAGACCCAATTGGGACTAGTTACACCTGGTTCGATTACTGAATTAGTTGCTTTGGGAAGGAAGTTGGAAGCCGTGAGGTCATCGGTCGATGCTTTTGTTCCCCCTCCAAACCATAGGGCTAGAGGTTTATTGGAGCCAGACTTGGCATACATGTCTGTTGGTGGTGAGGCTGCGTCAGTGACCCAGTCGGTAACCAGTCCGAGGAATAGGTATGGGCCGAATACCAGGTGTTTCAATTGCAAGCGATTTGGTCATGTTTCGGCGGATTGTAGGAAATTAATCAAGTGCTTTGGATGCGGTAGGATTGGTGCCATGAAGCGGGACTGTCCAGTGTGTACAGCAAAGCCGAGTGGTAACCAAAGTGGTGGTAGTTCTGGTCTAGAGGGAAGGCGGTCTTCAAACCCCTTCAGGTCTGATTCTAACAGGAATAATAATTCCAATGTCGCAACAAACAGTTCGGGAAACGCGAATTAGACACCTGGGACGGCAGGTCAGGTGGTCTAACAGGAGTTAGTAATCCTGCTAACTCCCAGCTGGCTATAATAGGGGACCGTCGAGTTGTTTCTTATATGGGTTATTCGTTGGTGGCAAGCGGCCATGATCAGCGTCCACATATCGATGTGTCGGTTTTTGGTTTCTCTTTTCGAGCATTGTTGGATTCTGGGGCTTCACGTACGGTGATTGGTCGAATTGGTTGGAGTATGTTACAAGCGTATGGCATCAGAATTTCTTCATCGGTAAATATCCCTCAAATTACTTTGGCGGATGGTGGTCGAGTATCAGCGTTAGGTTCTATTTCGTTACCAATTGTGGTGGAGGGCAAGTCGGTCCTCATAGATTGTCTTATTGTTCCTGGTATACCTCATGCTCTTATTCTTGGTGTAGATTTCTGGACCAAGGCGGGTATAATCCCGGATCTGAGGGGCAGGGTATGGTCGTTTTCTCGACCGGAACAGGAGGCGTCGGTAGCGATCATGGACCACAGTGAATTAGATACTAGGCAATCTGAAGCTTTAGGAAGATTAGTTGGGAATGCTTTTGAGACTATGGCAGACGGGTTAGGTCGAACCCATCTTGTTGAACATAGGATAAGAATAAAGGCAGGAGTTGAGCCTGTGAAGCAGCGATACTATCCGGTATCGCCTACCATACAGTCGCGTATGGACGAGGAGTTGAAGGATATGCTCAGCAAGGGTGTCATTGAGACGTCTCATAGTCCATGGGCTTCCCCGGTGGTCATGATAAGGAAGAAAGACGGTACATATAGGTTTTGTGTAGACTATCGAGTTCTGAATAAGTGTACCGAGAAGGATAGTTACCCCCTTCCTTATGTGTCGGCGACCTTGGATAAGCTGAGGGATGCAAAATTTTTATCAAGTTTAGACATCAAGTCTGCTTACTGGCAAATACCAGTAGAGAGGAGTTCTAGGCCCTATACAGCATTCACGGTGCCAGGTAGAGGTCTTTTCCAATTTAAGAGAATGCCATTCGGTTTACATAATGCGCCTGCAACGTGGCAGAGATTTATAGATTCGGTCATAGGACCAGAGTTAGAGCCCCATGTTTTTGTATATTTGGATGATATACTCATCGTAACAAAAACGTTTGAAAAACATTTGGAAATTCTGAAAGAGGTTTTGGATAGATTAGCTGAGGCAGGATTAAAACTCAATAGAGAGAAATGCAGTTTCTGTAGGCCTGAGTTAAAGTATTTAGGATATGTCGTAGATAGAAACGGCCTACATGTTGATCCTGAAAAGGTAGAGGCAATGGTTAGGATAGAAGTCCCAAGAAATGTTAAGCAAGTGAGATCTTTTGTAGGTACAGTGTCCTGGTACCGTAGATTCATCAAAGATTTTTCAGAGTTGGTTAGACCTCTCACCGAATTAACGAAGAAGAATAAAAAGTTCATTTGGAGTGAAGAATGTGATAGGAGTTTTAGAGAAGCTAAGGAACGTTTAGTTACGGCGCCCGTTTTAAGTTGCCCAGATTTTGATAGGCCCTTTATTATACAAACGGATGCGTCAGACTTTGGTATAGGAGCTGTGTTGACCCAAGACTTTGAAGACGGTGAGAAGGTGATAGCATATCTGAGTAGGTCCCTGAATAAAGGTGAGAAAAATTATTCCACCACAGAAAAGGAATGTTTGGCGGTCCTGTGGGCGGTCGAGAAGTTGCGACCATACATCGAAGGGACAAAGTTTAAAGTTATCACCGATCATTATTCCCTGATTTGGTTAAATAGGTTGAAAGATCCTTGTGGTAGATTGGCTCGTTGGGCATTGAAGCTTCAACAATATGATTTTGAGATTATCCATAGGAAAGGGAAAGAACATGTTGTTCCAGATTTGTTGTCGAGAAATGTTCCTGTTATTTTTGAAATTTCTACGTCGGACCCTTGGATAACGAAAATGATTGAATCGGTGTCAGAGAATCCTTTGTCGTACCCTGCGTGGAGAGTAGAAGATGGTGTCCTTTATAAATTTGTTAAATCGCCGTATCCATCCATTTACGGGGAGGGGCCCGAATGGAAAATGGTAATCGAAAATTCTCAGAGGGAAAATGTTTTGAAAAGTTGCCATGATAGTCCGTTAGCAGGACACATGGGTGTGAGGAAAACGTTCGCTAGAGTTGCTCAGAAGTTTTATTGGCCGCGAATGAAATCCGATGTTGCTAAGTATGTTCGAACTTGTAAGACATGTCAGCAGGTAAAGCCTGATAATAAACAGCCAGCTGGGGGAATGATAGAGAGGTCGAAGGAAGTTGAACCGTGGGAGATGATTTGTGTTGATTTGGTTGGTCCTTTGGTAAAGTCGACTCAAGGTTACCAATATATTCTTACGGTTGTGGATTATTTTTCGAAGTTTCCATTGTTGTTTCCTTTACGTACTGCGACGGCGAAGAGTGTCTGTAAATTTCTCGAAAACGATGTTTTCCTATTGTTTGGCGTTCCGAATTCCGTTGTGTGTGATAATGGACCCCAGTTCAAGAGTCGTGAGCTTCAGGGTCTCTGCGGTGTCTACTGCGTCCAGTTGCGATATACTGCGCATTACCACCCGCAGGCTAATCCAGCGGAACGGATTAATCAAATTATTAAGACTACGCTTAGGGCTTATGTTTCGGAGAACCAGAGGTCATGGGATCAGCAATTAGCGAAGGTAGCGTGTTGCATTAGGTCATCACAGCATGAGGTGTTAGGAGTTACACCATACTTTGTTAACTTTGGTCGGGACATGGTGCTTGAAGGTAGTCAGGGTTATGTAAGGTCCTTAGGAGAGCAGGAACAATTGAATTGCGACGGGAGAGCTAGGAAGTTAGTGGAAATTAGAGCAGACATAAGATTGAAGTTGGAGCAGGCAGGAGCTAAGTTAGCTAAACAGTATAATCTTAGGAGAAGAGATGTACAATATATGCCAGGAGAGTTAGTGTGGAGGAAGAATTTTGCGTTGTCCGATGCGGCTAATTATTTTGCAGCGAAGTTAGCGCCGAAGTATGTAGGTCCTTTTGTGATTAAGAAGAGGGTATCTCCATGGACATATGTTTTAGTAGACGAGAATGATAGGGAGAAGGGGACATGGAATGTTAGACATTTAAGGCCGTATCGGGATAGGTAGCATTAGGGCCAAAGAAGGAAGTTTCCTTCTTTCACGAGGAAAGGGTGGAGTTGTCGCGGTCTGATCGCGACAAAATAATTTTCCTATTGGGTTGTTTACTTTTTTCTTGGTTTTATATGCACTGGCAGAGCAAATGTTCATTTGTTTTGTTTGTTTACCTTTTACCTTTTATCCTTTGTTCCCAACGGGGAGCGCACCCTAGCGGCGACAAATGAAGTTATACGATATTGCCATGATGGGCAGTACTGGCGGAGTGTGTTGCGAGCTTTCATCTTTAGCGGAGTTCCCCACCTAATTGTTATACATATATGTAAATATGTAGGATGTAAATAAAGAAAAACAATGAGCGCGGAAGGCGCAGAAAGGGGTGTCATCACTTTCGTCCCTTTTGCGGTGCATTAAGGCATCCGCTAGATGAAGGCAGTTTATGTGTGTGTGGTTGTATATCATTGGTCGGGGCATCGGAGATGACCGCACAGGTTAGCGGTTCGGTGCGACCGGGTGGTTACCCACACATACAGCCTGAGGGTATATACAAAAATGTATATGCTGGCGCGCAGCCTTCGGCCTGGCTCGCGGGTGCGCGTCAGAATACTCTTGTATGCGATTGCGAGAGGATCCTTTTCTGTGCGGGCGAATTTAAAATAATTGTAAAAGCGGTGTTTTTGGTGTTAGAAAAAAAAGAAGAAAATTTAATTTTAATAGAATTGAGTGGTGGAAAAGTGGAAAGGTTTTGAAAAAAAAAGAGTTAAGGAAAAGTTTGAGGCGAAGTTGAATTTAAAAGAAAAGAAAAAGGAAGATCCAAGTGCGGAAGGAAAATAGTGTGGGTTAGGGTGTGTCAAGATAAAAAGGGAAGGGAAAGTTAAAGGATCAAGTTGGATCGTGGCGAGTTGGTGGTGGATACTGCGGAGACCTTTAAGCCGGAACACACTCCGGCTCTGATAAGTATACTCTGTGTTGTTGTTGTTGTAGAATTTGTCGCCTCTTTGTTTCGTTCCCCGATTTCCTTAACCCATCCTTTTAGCATCCCGCACCCAGAGCCCAGTCATTTGGCGGCGGGTTAAAGTTGTTCCTGGCAGCTCAGGAACTGTGCGAGTGGGTTCGTAACCTTACGGTTGGACCTCACCTCGGGTGCACCCATAAAACATTTGTTTGTCAAAGTTTGGGTATTTTGGAAATATTTGTTGGTACATATTTTATTTTTGGTTGGTTTTAGTTTGTGTGTTTGATTTATCATATGTATGTACCCACCCCGTCTCCACTGAGAGAGTCGGTGCATTTATATTTCGTTATTGTCACCAAGTGTTGTTGTTTTGCCCTTGTTGTATTAAGCCGTGGCTTTGTTATTTGTGTAAAAGGGTAGGTGACAACATATTCCACAAAATAACAAGATTTTCTCTGATTTTCTGTATTTTTCTATTTCTCTATCTGAACACGCACGCAAGTCAATTTCGGTTCAACGCATATGAAAAATATGCGTGCGTGCGTTAAATTGACGACTTGCGTTTGATTTAGGTTACACAGTAAAGAGATACAAAATACGAACACGACAATAAGTGACTCTGGGTGACTCATTGCGTCGCGTTGCGTTTTACAAAATAAGGCCCTGAGTCAGTGTTATATTGCAATAGCGCATCATTGAGTTGGCGCTACATTGAGTTGGCGCTATATTGAGTTGGCGCATTTTCCAAATCGGAATTAGCGCAATAACACCAGGGTTGGCGCCAGCGCAATTGCGCGGCGCAGCGCAGTGTTACCCATGCCTACAGTGCTACACGCGAGGTTTTTTAAACGGTTTTATTTAGCTCGCCCCGTTTGTTTTATTTATTACACTGTAGGTAAATTTTTAACTTTTGAAATATCACAGAGAAACGCCGAAACACGTCAACTTAATTTTTGGCTCTAGAATACGATGGCATTTACAGAAAGTCAAAGTTAGCTCGCGTTTTCGATATATTTGGGAAAAAAGTTTCAGAGCTCTGTAGGTAATTTTTTTTCCGTCTAAAAACTTTACTCAGGCTTGGAACCCTTTTCCCGCATAAAAATTCTGACAGTTGTTCTTACTTAATTGGGACATTCTAAATTCGATGCCACCTTTAGTTTTCCAAAATTGGCTCCAGTTTTTGAGATAACGGTATTTAAAAATTACCATCAATTTGGACTTTTTTGTTAATAACTCAGTCAATTTACGAGATAAATTGCCAAAACTTTGCACGTGACAATATTTTAGTATTACCTTAACTATTTCTGAAAATAATTGAAATCGGATCACTATAACATATAGCTGCCATACAACCGATTTTTCAGATATGGACATTTTGGGATATAGCTTCGCTATTTAAACAGCTAAGGACATGCAACTTTGGAAAATTTGTGCTCATATTGGCCTTAATCTATTCCCTGAAAATTGTCAAGATCGGGTCACTATAACATATAGCTCCCATACAACTGATGGTTCAGATATATGTTTTTGCACTTTTATTTCTTTATAACTCCGAAAATAGTCATACTGCGTGAAAAAGCAACATAAACACTTTCATTCAAAATGAATAGGTGAACAATTTTCTCATATACGATTTCCACGTATCTGCATCAGTTATTGCAGTTTTGTGCAACCAAAATTAAAATATCACCATAGGCATTTTTTTCTAGCCCAATAACAGATATATCGTATTAAATTAATTGGATGATCTTTATATCGTCTTACAGAGAATTAAAAATACTTTTACGCAGTTTTTAAATGAAGAAAATTAATGCATGTTTGAGGATTTTATATGCATTTATAGTGAAATTTTCCTACAAAAATATTGGTTGAAAACTATTGAAGCATACTTTTAGGCATTATTTGAAAAAAAATTTTATGAAAAATTAACAAAAAAAATGATTCAAAAGCGTATAAAATCCTCAAAAATGCATATATTTTCTTCATTTAAAAACCGCGTAAAAGTATTTTTAATTCTCCGTAAGACGATATAAAGATCATCTAATTCATTTAATACGATATATGTGTTATCGGGCTTGAAAAAAATGCCTATGGTGAAATTTCAACCTTAGTTGCATAAAACTGCAATAACTGATGCAGATACGTGGGAATCGTATATGAGAAAATTGTTCACCTATTAATTTTGAATGAAAGTGTTTATGTTGCCTTTTCACGCAGAGTAACTATTTTCGGAGTTATAAGAAAATAAAAGTGCAAAACCACATATCTGAACAATCAGCTGTATGGCAGCTATATGTTATAGTGACCCGATCTCGACGATTTTCAGGGAATAGATTAAGGCTAATATGAGTACAAATTCTCCAAAGTTTAATGTTCTTAGCTGTTTAAATAGCGAAGCTATACCCCAAAATGTCCATATCTGAAAAATCGGTTGTATGGCAACTATATGTTATAGTGATCCGATTTCAATTATTTTCAGAAATAGTTAAGGTAATACTAAAATATTGTCACGTGCAAAGTTTTGGCAATTTATCTCGTAAATTGACTGAGTTATTAACAAAAAAGTCCAAATTGATGGTAATTTTTAAATACCGTTATCTCAAAAACTGGAGCCAATTTTGGAAAACTAAAGGTGGCATCGAATTTAGAATGTCCCAATTAAGTAAGAACAACTGTCAGAATTTTTATGCGGGAAAAGGGTTCCAAGCCTGAGTAAAGTTTTTAGACGGAAAAAAAATTACCTTCAGAGCTCTGAAACTTTTTTCCTAAATATCTCGAAAACGCGAGCTAACTTTGACTTTCTGTAAATGCCATCGTATTCTACAGCCAAAAATTAAGTTGGGGTGTCTCGGCGTTTCGCTGTGATATTTTGACCTCCCTACAGTGTTATTTATTCTTGGGTCAAATTTAGTAATTCAAATTTCACCCTCTTCCTGTCAACCGATTAATGTGAAATTTTGTACGCATGTATAACCCCGATGACAATGCAATATTATGAAAAAAAATTCCGATAGGTGGCGCGTGGGTCGCTATATTTACAAAAATCGCATTTATGGTCCGATTTGGCTGAAATTCGGAACATGTATTACTACCTTGAAAAGAAATATTTTCTTTGAAAAAAATTCCGCTAGGTGGCGCGTGGGTCGCTATATTTACAAAAATCGCATTTATGGTTCGATTTGGCTGAAATTCGGAACATGTATTACTACCTTGAAAAGAAATATTTTCTTAAAAAAAAATTCCGCTAGGTGGGGCGTGGGTCGCTATATTTACAAAAATCGCATTTATGGTCCGATTTGGCTGAAATTCGGAACATGTATTACTACCTTGAAAGGAAATATTTTCCTAAAAAAAAACTTCCGATAGGTGGCGCGTGGGTCGCTATATTTACAAAAATCGCATTTATGGTCCGATTTGGCTGAAATTCGGAACATGTATTACTACCTTGAAAAGAAATATTTTCTTAAAAAAAAAAAAATCCGCGTGTAGCCAGTACACGTGATAGAAGTTAACTTCTTAGTAAATTTAATTACAATTGATACTTCGATAAAAAAAACTCACTAGTTTCATCTAATTTATGCTTCGTTGTGTACACACCAACATCTTATTTAATAATTTTTAGTGTAGAAAATGCTAGGGGTCGTGGGTTCAAGTCCCAGCAAAGTCACTTTGAAAGTTCTTTAAATTAATTTTTGTTGTTTTTTTTTTAATTCCCAAATTAAAATTCGATAGGAAAATTTTGAAAATATTTATCGGTTGCACGGAATTGGGGCATCGATGGCATCGGTGCATTGCATATAAAACTGAATACATTCGCGAACAAACTCCCCACGAATTAAAGTATTAGCGCAACGAGTGCGAAGAGTAGACCGAGCGAGTAAAATAATTCGATACCTTGTGCTGATAGTTTTATTTGTGCGGAGTTTATTCGTGAATTTATTCAGTTGCATATGCAATACACCGATTCCATCGATGCACCAATTCCGTACAACCGCTAACTATTTTCCAAATTTTCCTATCGAATTTTAATTTAGGAATTAAAAAAAAACAACAAAAATTAATTTAAAGAACTATCAAAGTGACTTTACTGGGACTCGAACCCACGACCCCTAGCATTTTCTACACTAAAAATTATTAAATAAGATGTTAGTGTGTACACAACGAAGCACCAATTAGATGAAACTGGTGAGTGTTTTTATTGTTTCTAATCGAATTTTCAATTTTAATTAAATGTATGTAATTACGAAATTTTAAAAATATAAAAATATGTTGTCCATAAAAATAATTTCTTGTCCATTTATTGATGACCAACCATCATAAGTCTCCGAATGTATGTACATACATATATATATAGGTAGGTACATGCATAGGTAGTTTCTTATATTACATTAATTAATTTAATTTAATTTAATCTAATTTAATTTAATTTAATTTAATTTAATTTATTTTTTTTTTATTTTTTAGAAACTAGAAAAAAACTTTTTAAGCATGGATGTAACTACAGCTGTTTCACCTTAGATCCCTCTAAGACTCATCAGGTTACTTTTGCTTCTGCCAAGACCCGAACTTGCGCACCTTGCAGTACAATAACTACAGTTCTAACCGCTGAGCTATTGCCTGCCTTCGACATCTGATAGAAAATTTGTTGCTAGTTTCTTTCCTACTATAATTCGTTTCTAACTTATGCGCATACATATGTACATATTTACATATTATTGTATGATTAAACATAAGTAGCGAATAAAGTGTAGGGATGTTCAAATGAACTTATTTTTTTATTTTAATTTATTTAATTTAACGAGCACAGGCCCAGGTTATATTTTATTTTTTTTTTTATTTTTTAGAAACTAGAAAAAAACTTTTTAAGCATGGATGTAACTACAGCTGTTTCACCTTAGATCCCTCTAAGACTCATCAGGTTACTTTTGCCTCTGCCAAGACCCGAACTTGCGCACCTTGCAGTACAATAACTACAGTTCTAACCGCTGAGCTATTGCCTGCCTTCGACATCTGATAGAAAATTTGTTGCTAGTTTCTTTCCTACTATAATTCGTTTCTAACTTATGCACATACATATGTACATATTTACATATTATTGTATGATTAAACATAAGTAGCGAATAAAGTGTAGGGATGTTCAAATGAACTTAATTTTTTATTTTAATTTATTTAATTTAACGAGCACAGGCCCAGGTTATATTTTATTTTTTTTTTATTTTTTAGAAACTAGAAAAAAACTTTTTAAGCATGGATGTAACTACAGCTGTTTCACCTTAGATCCCTCTAAGACTCATCAGGTTACTTTTGCTTCTGCCAAGACCCGAACTTGCGCACCTTGCAGTACAATAACTACAGTTCTAACCGCTGAGCTATTGCCTGCCTTCGACATCTGATAGAAAATTTGTTGCTAGTTTCTTTCCTACTATAATTCGTTTCTAACTTATGCACATACATATGTACATATTTACATATTATTGTATGATTAAACATAAGTAGCGAATAAAGTGTAGGGATGTTCAAATGAACTTAATTTTTTATTTTAATTTATTTAATTTAACGAGCACAGGCCCAGGTTATATTTTTTTTTTTTTTTTTTTTTTTTTTAGAAACTAGAAAAAAACTTTGTAAGCATGGATGTAACTACAGCTGTTTCACCTTAGATCCCTCTAAGACTCATCAGGTTACTTTTGCTTCTGTAAATATGTACATATGTATGTGCATAAGTTAGAAACGAATTATAGTAGGAAAGAAACTAGCAACAAATTTTCTATCAGATGTCGAAGGCAGGCAATAGCTCAGCGGTTAGAACTGTAGTTATTGTACTGCAAGGTGCGCAAGTTCGGGTCTTGGCAGAAGCAAAAGTAACCTGATGAGTCTTAGAGGGATCTAAGGTGAAACAGCTGTAGTTACATCCATGCTTAAAAAGTTTTTTTCTAGTTTCTAAAAAATAAAAAAAAAAAAATAAAATATAACCTGGGCCTGTGCTCGTTAAATTAAATAAATTAAAATAAAAAAATAAGTTCATTTGAACATCCCTACACTTTATTCGCTACTTATGTTTAATCATACAATAATATGTAAATATGTACATATGTATGCGCATAAGTTAGAAACGAATTATAGTAGGAAAGAAACTAGCAACAAATTTTCTATCAGATGTCGAAGGCAGGCAATAGCTCAGCGGTTAGAACTGTAGTTATTGTACTGCAAGGTGCGCAAGTTCGGGTCTTGGCAGAAGCAAAAGTAACCTGATGAGTCTTAGAGGGATCTAAGGTGAAACAGCTGTAGTTACATCCATGCTTAAAAAGTTTTTTTCTAGTTTCTAAAAAATAAAAAAAATAAAATATAACCTGGGCCTGTGCTCGTTAAATTAAATAAATTAATTTAATTTAATTTAATTACTCGATTAGAAACAAAAAGAACACTCACCAGTTTCATCTAATTGGTGCTTTGTTGTGTACACACCAACCTTATTTAATAATTTTTAGTATAGAAAAATGCTAGGAGTCGCAAGTTCGAGTCTCAGCAAGGTCAAAATTAAACATTTTTTAAATTAATTTTAATATTTTTTTTTAATTTCCTAAATTCAAATTCGATAAGAAAATTGTGAAAAATCTTAACGATTGTAGAAAATTGGTGCATCGATGGAATCGGTGTAATGCATATGCAACTAAATAAATTCGCGAATAAACTCCCCACAAATAAAACTATCAGCACAACGAGTGAGCAAGAGTGGTGGAACAAGTAAAGCTACTTCGATACGAAAAAGCAACTCTGAGTGGTTAAATTAGTACATTCACTCCAGTGATGCCATTTTAACTTCGATCGAAGTTTTTCACTTCAATTTTACGCCTGTCACTTCGACACTTCCTCTTTCCCAAAATCACTTCGATTTTGACCAATCAGAATTAATTTTTATAATTTATTCTTAAAAATTCTAATAAAAGTTGCATATGTATGTATGTAGGTAGGTGTTTATACAATCATAAGATATGGCACCCCTCATTGAGAGGTGAATGACACATTATATTTCCACCCCCATGCCTAATGGTCTTTTAGGTGTAGCAAGGTGCAAATTATTTGCCATTTGGGTGGCGTCCTAAACTGTTGGAGTCATGCCCACAAAGATTACAACAAAGAATTCGATATGTGATGCATTAAATGGACTACTTAGCTTTGGGTGGAAACATGATGGTTTAAGGAAGTGCAACTTGGTAAAGCGTTGGTCTGTTATTTTCACTAAAGGACACATTGACTGTTATAAAGTACAGGGATATTTAGCAGAATCTTAAGCAGTCATATTGCCAAGGAAACATGTCATATATTTTCTTGACCTCGCGGGAACGCTTCACTTCGATTTACTTCGAATCACTTCGATTTTTCAGCCGCTTCACTTCCCTAGAAAATTGCGCTGACAACACTGGATACACTTTTGTGCATGTATGTATGTATGTATTGGCAAATATCAAACTTGTTGCTTTGCATACGTGAGTGTTTAAATTCTAAGATACTTTTTCATGAAAAGGTAAGTATAAATACCTCAAGAAAGCAATGGACATAAAGTTGAATGTAACATTATATTCTGTCGTTCGACTGAATATTATGTTGATGTAATGGGCACAATAGCATAGAGCAAGCAGTGGAGGTTAAGAAGCACACAATATGTACATATGTATAAAGAATTGTACTCGGTGTTGACGATAAAGTGATACGTACATATGTATGTAAAAAATTTGTATGTATATTTGGAATGGATGGAGGTCCATTGCTTGTTTGTTTTTCCAGGCGCAAGATGGCCGTTATTTCCGGTCACAACAACTTCCTTCCGTTGCATCCCAAACGAATTTCAAATTTCACTCTCCATAAAATCTGCGTATCGCCGCCTAAGAAGTTAACTTCAAAAATTCCGCTAGGTGGAGCTGAGATCGGGGTAATTAAAACTGAAAATCCTAAAAACTAGAAAATAAAAATAGGTAAAAAAACTTTTTAAGTTAAACGGTTTTATGTTATACATACATTGCAATGTTTAAGATAAATGTACTAAAAACCAAAAAATAATAAAATAGATACAGTCGTGGGAATTATAAACATTTGCATAGACTAGACTAAAATAAAACCGTGGGGCACGTCAATTGTCTACAAATTATCGACTTAATGTGCGATAGAAGAATCGTTTAATTCGTCGTTAGGCAGTTGGCCCGCAGACGGTGAGGAAATTACTTACTATTTTCTTGCTCATGGAAATTCCAATAGTTATACACTCCATGTTAATAAAAGAGATATTTCAACTAGTTTATCGTTGGACATTCACACGAGGAATCGTTTCACTGCTCGTAGTTTGTCTTTAATCGACAAAACATATGATAAAAGTACTACTCGCTCACCACTATGAAACCCTAAAACTCGCTTATAATCGAGCTTGCTAGCTTTTTTCCACATTCTAGCCCTACTTATCACACGTCCATCGTTGTCGGTTGAACAACTGCCTAATTATAGTGTAACATTACAAAACAAACATTTTAATCAACGATTGTAGACAATTGACGTGCCCCACGGTTTTATTTTAGTCTAGTCTATGCAAATGTTTATAATTCCCACGACTGTATCTATTTTATTATTTTTTGGTTTTTAGTACATTTATCTTAAACATTGCAATGTATGTATAACATAAAACCGTTTAACTTAAAAAGTTTTTTTTACCTATTTTTATTTGTGAGAAGCTTTTTCATGGCAGAAATACTCTCGGATGGTATGTCGCCCACTGCCGAGAGGTGAATGCTGCTCTTAAAAAACCCAATAATTGGATTTTTACTCGGACTGGGGTTTGAACCCGAGACCTCTGGCATAGCAGGCGAGCACTCTACCCACCACAGTGTTAATTATGTTAATTTATCATACATCTAAATTGTAAACAAACGTCTACGTTGTATGGAAGAAAATAGCTTTCGGGGGGAAAATTTTTCAAAAACAATTTTAAAGGGATAGGAATTCATACAAATTCGTATAAATTTAGAAAAAAGCTTACATATTTACATATCTAAACATTGCGCTTATATAATACTAGCAAATACCCGTCCCGCTTCGCAGCGACAAACAAAAGCTTTTATGTTATAATGGGTCTCTCCCTTTACCTTTACCTTTATCTTCACCTTTACCTTTACCTTTACCTTTTCCTTTACCTTTACCTTTACCTTTACCTTTACCTTTACCTTTACCTTCACCTTTACCTTTACCTTTACCCTTACCTTTACCTTTACCTTTACCTTTACCTTTACCTTTACCTTTACCTTTACCTTTACCTTTACCTTTACCTTTACCTTTGCCTTTACATTTACCTTTACCTTTACCTTTATCGGGACCACCCATCACCATCCGAGCTCACTACTTGAACCATTTCTGGGAAACCGACTCAAAAAATAACAATGAAAATATCTGTATGTTGAAGCCCTGCTCGACACCTTTCATTTGATACCAATATCGCCTAGAAGCATTCGAGGGTCATCCGGATCCACGTTTAGACCCATATTTGGGGACCCGGCCTAGGCATCGCAATGTGTAATTACTTTTCGTCAGCCAAAAGTCGATTTTATTACTTTTCGTCAGCCAAAACTCGATTTTATTACTTTTCGTCGGCCAAAAGTCAAATGTTCTACTTTTCGTACAGAATTTTTTTATTGATAGCTTTCGCCAGTAATTTTAAATATGTTAGTTTTCGTATGGTACGACGATATTTGCATAAAAAAATATATAAAGTTGGTTACCGGATGTACGAAAATAGTGCACGGAGTGAGGTTCGATTGAATAAAAAAATGGCATATATAAGTGAAAAATCCAACAGCTCAGCAGGACCATCGGTAGTCCCGGTGCTTAGCGTTTAGCTAATATTAAACTACTGATGTTTGGAGCGTAGGTTCAAAGCCTGGTGTGCTCCCGAGAAGATATCTGATGATGAAGAGCGGTTTTTCTTCGAAATAGCTATCACATCTACCATCGCTGAATGAGCTAATTGGATTTTTCCGCTTATCCTAAAGTAAAAAAATTAAATTTAAAAATAATAATTTCGTGCTAGACACTAACATATATAATATAACCAGGGACGTAACGGTTAGAAGAGAAATTGGGTAAAAGTCATATTTAACCATTATCATAAGAGAAAATTTTGTTCGGTCCTTAGTAACCATTATTAAAACCAAAAAAAAAGTTTTGGGCTTGAATAACCGTTATGGCAACCAAAAAAGTGTTTTGGGCTTGAATAACCGTTATGGCACCCAAAAAACTGTTTTGGGCCTGAATAACCGTTATTCAGATTTTTATTTTTTTTTGGTCATCTATAAAAATCAAGCCTATTTATTTGTCAATATTTCTGGACGATATTGGTATCAAATGAAAAATTTTGAGCAGGGATTGTAGTTTTGATTACCTCTTATCATTTGATACCAATATTGCTTAAAACATTTCAGGGGGAAATTTTCCAATAATGCCGCACGCCCCAAAAAAAAACGACTTGTACCGGTGGCTAGGGGAGGGGAAGGGTGTTCTGAATCCGTAAAATTTAGGCGCCGGACGTACCTCGTTTTCGAGGAATTTATGGTTAAAGTTTAGTAACTCTCCATATAAATTCGATAGATAAAGAAAAAACACAGCGCTTTTGCGCCGAACACTTTTCTGCGTTGGCGGCCTTCGGCCGCGCTTATTTAAAATAACCCTGGGCTACGCCACTAAAGTCCGGATATACAACCTAACCGTGGCTACCGCCACGGTGATGTCCTTCTGCGTAGTACACCCTTCAGCGTAATATCTATGGCCCGGTCTACAGTACTTTTGCGGCCATTTCAACTCGCAAAATTGAACAAACACTTACCTTGTACCTATGTCAGTTGTATGTGTGTGTGTAAAAATAGGTAAAAATTTAACAACTTTAACAAATTCCGGGAAAACCAGGTACGTCCGGCGTCTAAATTTAACAAACTCAGAACCTACTTCCCCTCCCCTACCATCCAGTAAAAGTCATTTTTTTTTTTTGGGCGTGCGGCATTATTGGAAAGCCGACCCCATTCCAGGGCATCCGGTCCACTTTTTCACCCATAACTGGGAACCCGACCTACGAATCTTAACAAATACATCTCTATATAAAAGCCCTGCTCAACACCTTTCATCTGGTACCAATATCGTCCAGAAATATTGAAAAATAAATAGGCTTGATTTTTATAGCTGATCAAAAAAAAAAATCTGAATAACGGTTATTCAGGCCCAAACAGTTTTTGGCATAAGTGCAGAAAAAGCTTCTCAAGGTGAGTTTAAAAATATAATTTTTTTTTTGGTGCAAATATATAAGTTGGGAGTTAGGGGGGGTCAAAGTTTCAAAAATGTAGCTATTCTGCACTTGTTCGCAGTTTTTTGGTTGCCATAACGGTTATTCAGGCCCAAAACTGATTTTTGGTTTTTATAATGGTTATTAAGGACCAAAAGAAGATAAAGGTCATTTTTGCGTAACCTTTTCACCACACTAGAAAAAATAACCGTTATTTTCGGTCCCTGAATATAACATATATAATTTGGATCACCCTAATATACATGTTTCGTCCCCGTTTGTCATCTTAGCTTTTTTAAAACAAACCTTTTTCACCGCTTTCAAATCTCCGGAACGTGTAGGAATCAAAGTATTATCCAAGTCGAAGAAGAGTGCTGTAATTTTCTTTAACTTATCGCACAATTGAGCGTTATGTGACGCAGTTAAACCAATATTAGCAACATTTTTTGTGCTTTTGTCGTTCAGAAAATCACTTTCTGCCATCAGAGATTGAACTTAATTGATAGACCGTTTTTTCCGCTGTTGCAAGCCAAATGCTCCTGCTTTTATAAAATTTAGATATATGTAAGTATTTTGCAAATATTTGTTAAATTAATAACAATAATCTTGTTAAATACGTCTTATAAAAGCATGTTCAGATTCGCGTAATTTAAGGGTTATTTAGGCAAAAATCGTTGTTTCGGCGTTGATTACTCTTAAGCCGATTCCACATAAAACTTTTTCCGCTTTGCGTTACGCCGCTTTCTATGTCAAACAACGCAAAACTGAAAAACTATGCCACATTCATATATATATTACTCCTATATTCGTAATACCTACGAGTTCCATCAGCCAACATTACAGTACAGACCATGATGCAACTAGAAAGGTGATATCGGCAGGCCAGCTGATTTGTAATTTTTTTCGCCGCGACGGTACACACTTGTCAAATGTGGCTGTTCAGAGCTATTTCTGATTGGCTGGGTAACTGTATGTCAAACCAATGCTTTTGTTTACATTTATATGTTTATTTATTTATTACATTTACCTTTTGAGTTGGATTTTTCATTGTGCGTACATACATATATTTTTTGCTTTAAAAAGTAAAATTATAAAGAAAACACAGCCAGTATTTGCAAATTGTAAATTCTTATCGAATTTTGGCAATGAAGGCTGGCACTGTAATTGGCATGCATTATGTCGCTTCGTACCAAACGTATATAAAGTCCATTGCATACATGCATATGAAAATGCGCGTTGAAAATGCGCGTCCGTCCGTCCGTCCGTCTGTCCGTCCGTCTGTAAACACTCTAACTCGCGCAAAAATTGAGATATTTTGATGAAATTTGAAATGCAAGTTGGTATCGAGACTGGGACGGTTGGTATTGAAAATGAGCGAAATCGGACCATGACCACGCCCACTTTTCCTATATAGAAATAATCGGAAATTTGGTATCTCAGTCGCTAATATAGCTAGAGCGATGAAATTTTACCCACGTGTTGAGCTCAGGCCCCTAGGAAGAAATTTGATGAAATTTTGGAAAATGGGCGGTGCCACGCCCACTTATTAAGGGTCAAACCTTGAAAGTTTTATATGTCATAATTCAGAAACCATTGAAGATATATCGAGAAAATTTGGTACGCGTGATTTACTTACTTAGGCATACGTTTGGACGGAAAATAGTTAAAATCGGTTGACGGCCACGCCCACTTTTATATATGTATATTACAAAGTGACCTAATAAAAACATTTTAAGCGATATCTCTGTCAAATATAAAGATCTGTCATTGAAATTTTGTCGCGTGAGTCCAACTGCGGACATAAAACGAAAAACACAAAAATTTTGGAAAATGGGCGGTGCCACGCCCACTTATTAAGGGGCAAACATTGAAAGTTTTATGAGTCATAAATCAGAAACCGTTGAAGATATATCGATGAAATTTGGTACGCGTGATATACTTACTTAGTCAAATATTTGGACGAAAAATTTCCGAAATCGGTTGAGGGCCACGCCCACTTTTATATATGGGTCTTATAAAGTGACCTAATAAAAACATTTTAAGCGATATCTCTGTCAAATATAAAGATATATCATTGAAATTTTATAGCAGGAGTCCAACTGCGGACATAAAACGAAAAACACAAAAATTTTGGAAAATGGGCGTGGCACCGCCTCTTTTTATAAACAGGAATATACGAGATTTCTGAGCCCATAACTCGACAAATAATTTATATATAATGACGAAACTTGGTGTGTACACTTTCATTACTTGTGGTAATACACGCTCAAAATTTTAGCGAAATCGGTTGACGACCACGCCCACTTTTATATATGAGAACTATAAAGGGCCTAATAAAAACATTTTAAGCGATATCTTTGTCAAATATAAAGATAATTCATTGAAATTTTGTGGCATGACTTCCACAATAGACCGGAAACAACAAATAGAAAAATTTTGGAAAATGGGCGTGGCACCACCTCTTTTTACACAAAGGGATATACGAGATTTCTTAGCCTATAACTCGACAAATAATTGAGATATTATGACGAAACTTGGTTTATACACTTTTATAACTTGTGTTAATAGCCACGCAAAAATTTATTGAAATCGGTTTATGACCACGCCTACTTTTTAAGAAAGATATTTCTGGAACACCCTTTGGGAATTTGTAACGTGACATCTTTGTAACTAGAAGTCATAAAGGAATAAAATTTTGCACAAAGTATAATATTGATATGCTTAGTTGGATGACTGATAAAATTTTAGAAAATGGGCGTGACTACGCCCACTTTATGCAGCACTCGCTTTGTATTAAGTGCACCGTGTTTCCATCAAACGCAAACAAACAATGAAAGCATACAGCTGAGTATCTAATGTTCGATTCCACTCGAACTTAGGCTTCCTTACTTGTTTTTATTAATCCAATCTTTTCAAATGTGTTACAAATTGTAGTATAGTCTGCTAGTAATGCATCCGTCTATGCTTGCGCCGCGTGGCAAACGTAAGATGCTTTGTTGCTGTTGTTGCTGGTATTGGTAGTGCTGATGTTACCTTAATGCAGCGAATGATACGCTGCCACCAACAACCGGCGACCAAGTTTGATATAGTTGATGTTATTGTTGTTGCTATTGCTGATGGTGATGTAGTAGCGTAGTTGGTAACTGAAGCGGTAACGGCAACGGCGCTGACATTGAACGTACATTATAAGCGATTGGTATATTTTTTGTTGCTGCTGCTACATAAGATAGTAGTTAGGTAAATGTTGTTGTTGTTGCAGTCGATTATAATCATTATTGTATGGACTTAAGGGTGACCAGCATTGCTGAGGCCAAAATCGCCCACAAGTTTGGAGCCAATAACACCGCCACCGAGACCTCCGCCGCCATTCATGCCAAGCTGACTGCCTTTGGTGGCATTGGCATTGTTTCTATTTTGTTGCCTTTATTAGAGTTGTTTGCGCTCGCAGTTGTACTGATAGTAACTGTGGTAGTTGTCGAAGTGGATGGTGCATTCGTAGAATTTCTGCATAAACAAAGAAAATTTGTAATAAAAAAAATAAAGAAGCCAAATTGCACCCAACTCACCCCACACCATCTTCGGGTTTTATCGCTGAACCAATATACGCAAAAGTGCCTCTGCGTATTCCTGTTCACGTTGTTGCAACGTTTTGATCGGTTGACGCGGCTTAATACCATTAATGCGAGTCTCCATTGATTGCGTTTGCAAGTTCTTTGATGACGCATAATTGAAAATTAAATAAATTTTTTTTTTCCAATTTGAAACATAAAAATTTCATTGCCAAATAAATGTCTATAACAATTCGCCTTGATTTCGGTTCCATTCATTTTGATAAAGGCGAATTCCTTTAATTCGCCATTTTCTTGTCGATTTTGACAACCAGTTACCAAAAAAAACACCAACAAATACAAGGGAATCGTTGTTGTTGGCGTAGTAAGACGACCATATAATTTGGCCATGAGTACAGACATATAAAAAAGAAAGAGAAAACCGAGCAATCAAATTTGAAAAATGACATATGAATTCAAAATAAACCGCAGTGACGGCACATACAAAAAATTATAGGGAATTTACATATTTATTATTTGATTCTCGTATTAAAAAATAAAAAAATGTCGAAGCGGTGCTATATTTGTGATAATAAAAGGGATAAAATAAATAAAATAGCTTTACATACGTATTTCGTTTTGAGTGCATTATTGGTTATATAAATATATATATACATATGTAAATAGATTTCCAAAAGACGAAAGCATTTGCAAACAATGGATGCATGCGTGCGGTCTGATGCCTGACGACGTTGTTAAAAACATTCTAATCTGCAGCAACCATTTCCAAAAAAGCATTTACACTGGGAATCGCCTGTACGTATCAATGCCTGAAAGATACTGCAGTAGTCCGGGACTAAAAAGGATTTTTTAATCCCAAGCTCCGGACAAAACACTGCAGCTCCCACCCGTCCACCTTTTATCCGCCTGTAAATATGTGGAACATATAGCGATTGGTTCGTAGTCTTTTCTTCCATCAGTTTAGAAATTCGCAGTACTCACCGTGTTGGCGGAATGCGAACGTACATACTTTACAAACATAACCCTCAAACGGCAGAATTAGACTTTTTGATATAATGCCCATGGATCGGACCACAGGATTTTAACATGAAACGCTTTCCGCCGCGATTCATAAAAATATGAGTGCATAGAAAATAGATTTTTCTAGAACATTTCCACTAATTTTCATAAACAAAATTCACAAAAGTTTGCATCTTAAAATAAATGTGGCAAATTTCTTATATTAATTATAAACAAATTCAAAAACTAAAATCAAAGGGGTATAAGTCCCCTAGAACACAATGATGCCTTTCAATTTTTATTTCAAACGCCTCTGAACTCAATTGAATGTATTTGTCACACATATTCACATATGACATTAAATGTAATTGAGGCGCATGCGCAGAACTGCCAGTTGCACAAAATTTTTGGATGAATTCATACACATTGCACAGATAGAATACTATCAATATAGAAGTACTATATATATGGCCACATTGAACGCTGCAACATCACTCACAAAATATTTATTTTCTGAAAAATCTCTCATTCTCCGTTTTATTTACAAAAAAGTAAATACATAAGAAAATAAAAATCTATTGGTAATTATCTAGTTTACGGTGCAACGGCTAAAACTCGTCAATTTTTAACAAGCGGGATATTAATGGACACGTTTGCCAACTAACTTTGTGACAGTTCAATTATCGCTCGAAAAAAGTGAAAGAATCTCAATTGTTTACTTTAATATATAATACAATGGCGCAATTATAACTCTGACGAGTTTTATGGCCGAGCTTCTCTCCCAATTCGAGGTGTGCTCCTTTTTGTTTTTCCTACTAATTGTTTACTTTGGTTTTATTAAAAAATAGTATTTATTTGCAACATATTAAACAATTTTGGGTGTGATGTAGTAAATATGAAGAATGTATTATCCCATGGTAAAGAAATAAGCTGAATTTGTGTGTTCATGTGTGTGTAATGAGCAAGCAAAAAATGATAATGTTTTTTGTTAATAACTTCTTATTGAAATAAAAAAGTTAAGCTCCGCCTTCTGATTCGTGTTCCTGAGATCGAAATGCGTCGACTGATACCCCCTTTTCAAAGAAGGAACTATTTTAGTCGTTGCACCGTAAACTAGATAATTACCAATCTATTAAATTATTTTTCAATTGTGTGAAATGTAAATTTGTTTATTTACATTTGAATTAAAGTGAAACTTAAAAAAAATTTCAACGCCCCCAAAAGTTGAGATTTGGGCAACTTTGTGCTTTATGTAACTTCGGCGTTGCGTTACTTTTTGTTAAGGTACTGCCAAACGATGCAATTAAAGTGCTTTCAGAAAGTGAAAAAGTCAAATTTTCTCGTGTAGCCACCAAAAAAGTACTTTCTGAAAGTGTTTTCCGAAATTTCAGCAATTAATTTCTTACCAAAAACTTTCATCGTCTAGCTGCGAGAAAAATACTTTTCAGAAATACTTTTCACTTTCAATTGTTACATCTGAAAGTGTTTTACTTTCTGAAAATTGCTAGCTGATAGAGTGTTGTCTAAATGATCGAACCGGCATGTAAATATGTTTTCTTTATAAATTACATATGTACAAATAAAATAGAATTATTAAAATATTTAATTATCACGTTATATTTTTCATATGCACACAAAAAACACAAAAGCAAAGACACAAAACAAGTTATATATATACACAAAAGTCACCACCATCACCATCCACGCACAGCTGTTTGCTCTCACACAACCATCATGCACACAACAAGCTGTTTGCTCTCCTATATCTGTCTTCTTCTCGCAGCTGTCTGAACGTAATTTGACAGCTGCCAGAAAGTACTTTCAAAAACTCATTTCCCTTTCACCGTGTGGACAAATGAAAAGTAATTTCTGAAAGTTTGTGGAAAGTCGAAGTAAAAAGCACTTTCTGAAAGCACTTTCATTACGTCGTGTGGATACTCATGAAAGTTCTTTCAATGATTTGACACTTTCGGAAAGCACTTTCATTGCATCGTCTGGCAGGAGCTTTATGTGAGAAACCTCATATATTTAGATACATGTATTTTAATCTCAGCTGTCACGCTTTAAAGCTGATGCCACGTAGAACTTTCTGTTGCGCTTTCTTCGGGACAGCTGAGTTAAATACATTTATCTATGTATCATGATCCAAACGTAAGCAGTATTTGACATTTCCGCCTACTGCCATGGCATTACCGTATCAATATATCGTCGTACCATACGAAAACTAACATCAGATTTTTTGTGGCTGACGAAAAGTAAAAAGTTCAAGTTTTGGCCGACGAAAAGTA
The DNA here is from genome assembly GCA_960531455.1 of Urophora cardui. Taxonomy (NCBI): domain Eukaryota; kingdom Metazoa; phylum Arthropoda; class Insecta; order Diptera; family Tephritidae; genus Urophora; species Urophora cardui. The sequence continues at coordinate 86,414,830 of OY482671.1, read as the reverse complement.
ATAAAATCGAGTTTTGGCTGACGAAAAGTAATAAAATCAACTTTTGGCTGACGAAAACTATCAATTTCGTATAAACAACAACAATTTTAATGTAAAAACAGTATATAATTACTGATACTTTTCGTCAGCCAAAAGTCGATTTTATTACTTTTCGTCAGCCAAAACTCGATTTTATTACTTTTCGTCGGCCAAAAGTCAAATGTTCTACTTTTCGTACAGAATTTTTTTATTGATAGCTTTCGCCAGAAATTTTAAATATGTTAGTTTTCGTATGGTACGACGATATATACCGTGTCTATGTATATGAAGTAAAGGCCCTTGGCAACTTACAATCTATGTCAAGCAATGTTTATGTGTGAGTTTTTTCTTGTGTTAGTGCAATCGGCAGTCGTCGTGCTACTCGTTCTTGTTGTCGGGTTCGCGGCGACGAAAATCAAGGGAAAATTTTCCAACCGTCTACCACGCGTTGAAAAACAAGAGTTATTGGGCGTTGTAGAGGAGATCCTCCTGATTATTTTATTTATTTATTTATTTATTTCTTTATTTCACCAATTAATACAAATAGCGTTCTTATAGGCTACGCGATAGCAAGTGTATGTATAAATATGTAACAGTGCAATTACTTAAATTAAGTTAAAAACCTAGGTATAAAAATGATTCAACTCAGACTTTATGCGATCTTTTGAAAAAGAAAGGTCGCTCTCGATAAATTTAAATATTTTGTTAATTTCTGCAAGCGCTCTAGCAATAGGGGCATTACGAGCATACAGGGTTTTAAAACAACCAATGTAGAACAGCTCATGGCACCGAAGAGTTCTAGAAGGCACATTAATAAAAATTCTCTCAAGAATAACGGGAGAGTCTATATCATGTATGTATAGTTTTTAAATAATTTGTTAAGTTGTTAAAGTTGCAAAAAAAGTCTAATTTAACCTCACTTTTCTCTGCGAAACAATGAAATAGAAACACCGGTGTTGCCACACGCAGTCGACTATTTCATAATGCCGTCGTCACAGTGGGAAACGAGTTGGGGCGCACTGAATTTTTCTGCGTTGGCGGCCTTCGGTCGCGCTTATAAAAAATAATCCTGGGCTACGCCATCCGTCCGGACGTGTGCCCTAACCGTGGCTACCGCCACGGTGATGTCCTTCTGAGTAGTACACTCTTCAGCGTAGGCGGCCTTCGCCTTTATTTACTCATTTCATTGGCTCCGAATCGCGCACTGTGGATGCGACCTTATCATGTGACTTACCTTTCGGTAGGTGTGGCAGCACCATTATATATTGGTGGCCCTTATTAATAGCGTTTGTTGACGGTAGGAAAGTGCATGAACTACAGGAATTTTACCACAAAAGAGCGAGAGGATCAGAGGATGTGAGCGAGAAAATGACTAGCTATTTGTAGAAATCCGCACACAGAATTTGTTCGGGTACTTTCCTAGAATGTGTCAAAATCTCTGAAGAAGAGGAAGAAATTGTAAATAGTGTTGCCACAGCCTCAAAAAATTTGGTATCACAAATTGATACCACATGTTTTTTTGTATCACCGAAAATTTTTGAGAAAAAAATTAAAATTAATAAAGTAAGCTGCTTTCGTGGTTTTAACGATATCGTTTTTTTTAATAATATAAAAATATAAATATAATGCTTAAATTTTACATGCAAATAAATATGAATACTTGGGTACTGTACCGAGTAATAAAAAAAGTTCTATAAAATGCAATGGGTCAAACGACCTGGATGATCTACACCATTTCCAGATGGATTTTAGAAAGCGTTAACTGGATTTTAGAAATGTCAATTGGATTTTAGAAAGAGGAAATTGGATTTTGGAAATGTCAATTGGATTTTAGAAAGGGGAAATTTGATTTTAGAAATGTCAATTGGATTTTAGAAAGGGGAAATTGGATTTTAGAAATGTCAATTGGATTTTAGAAAGGGGAAATTGGATTTTAGAAATGTCAGTTGGATTTTCGAAAGCGTGAATTGGATTTCAGAATGTGCGTGTAAAATAAATTTTACACAGAATTTTTCGAATAGAAATTCTTTATTGCGTATGAAATTATAATGTACATATACGTAATTATATAAATTTTCGAAAATCCAATTTACAGCTTCTAAAGTCCAATTTCCCTTTTCTAAAATCCAATTGACATTTCTAAAATCCAATTTCCCCTTTCTAAAATCCAATTGACATTTCCAAAATCCAATTTCGCCTTTCTAAAATCCAATTGACATTTCTAAAATCCAATTTTCCCTTTCTAAAATCCAATTGACATTTCTAAAATCCATCTGGAAATGGTGTAGTTGCCAGAGCTGATTCTGGAATTGAATTGAAGTCATTGAATCAGTTCTTAAATATTTTTTATTTATTTATTTATTTATTCGTCTATGAAACCAGTTCTTACAGACTACTAAAAACCTAAATTACAAAGATTATATATTTACAATTACATATTTTAATATAATAGAAAGGTAAGTATATTAGCGATAAGCTTGAATTAAAACAGATTTAACATAATTTTTGTCGCGTTGCCCTCCTTTAAATCATAATGCCTGCTATGGGCAATGGTCCTACTAAAAGTTTGATAAAAATAACATTTGTTCTAAGCTAAAATAAAAATTATGTACCTATTATTCATATGTGTTGTAACAAAAATTTGCTTAGGTGTTTTTTTGATAAATTTAAGTACTCCCTCATGAAGATTACTGTGGATGGGTACATAGATATTGCTCCCAGAAAGAGGATTATGTGGGCTTTTCAACCAGTTCTGCATGAAAATAGAGGAATTTTGAGAAAAAAATATTTATATTTCGAAAACTACGGGCCTCCGGACTTTTCCGACTTCAGATATAGGATCGGAGGGCGGGGCAACGCACCTTTTATAAACGGTTTTTACGCCACCCTTGATCGGTAAAAGAAAGCGTGACCACGAAAAACCAACCATGAAAGCATCAATTTGTTCCTAAGCGTCATTTTTGACACTAAATTGCATTTCGCACAAATGCGTTTGTTGAGCTTTTGCCTTCATCTTCAGTTTGACATAAAATAGCATTCTACCCAAAATCTCACCAAACAGACCTATTATTATTGAAAAGGTACAAAAGCAGTTGGTCGAACAATTAAAATCTAAAATTCGGCAAACAAAATTAATAAAAAGTGTGTGAAAGTGGTGCGAACAGCTTAATAAAGCTACGTGTGAAAATATAGTAAGGATTAGGTGTGTGTTTAATTTAGAAATTGGTGATAATGGTGTTAGTTTATTTAACAACAATTTGCTATTATTATTATTGGGCACAAAGTTGCCCAAATCCGAACTTTTGGATGCGTTGAAACTTGTTTTTTTTTTGTAAATAGAATGGAGAATGAAATATTTTTCAGAAACTAAATATTTTTTGAGTTATGTTACAACGTTCACTGTCCGTGTCCAAACACAGCAACTCTGCTGCGAAATTATCCAACGATTCTCTTTTGTGCTGCTGTTCTGTCTTCCATTTGTTCAAACACATCAACTCGTCGCTAGCCAGCTTTTGTTCATTACGTTTTGTTCTGGCATTCTTCGAACGCTCTGATTGGCCACTGGCGATAAGAATGACAGCACAAAGCGTGTTGTCCGAGCACCGACGACTTGGTGCCCCTCTCCTTTCCTCGTCGCCTTCTGCCTAGAGCTGCAAAACTATCGATGGCACTATCGATAGTATCGATAGTTTTTTTTTCGTGTCACTATCGATAGTTTTTTTCCACTATCGATGGTTATCTCTATTCCATGATTCAACAATAAAGGTTTTCGCATGACGACATACCTTCATACATAGTGGGGCCAGAAGTGTCATGCAAAGAGAATTGTAGAAGAATTTGACAGATTCGGCCCCTATGGAAATGCTAGGGTGCGTGTGTTTGTGGCATATGTCAATAAAAAAATGCTTGTGTTCGTGTGTTTATGAAGATTGAAGAAGAAGTCAGCTGATGTTATGCATTCTCCTTTATTGTTGCTCCATGCTCTATTCATTCTTGTAGTTTTGTCCCAAGTGGTCCCAAGATAAGAATACTGAATATTAGGGAGGAGTTGGATTTCGATATCAAATTGGTCAAATTAATACCCCAGCGGGTTAGGGGGCTTAGAATATACCCGTGGTAAGGAATGTCTGTCGTAAGTGGCGACTAAAATCCACGCTTCTAACGATATATAACTTGTAGTAATTGAACCACACCTCGCTAAATGACATCTGGCCAATGTCAAAATTTTTAATTTTTTCCGATTTTTGAAAGTTTTGATTTTCAAATTAAGTTTTTTATAAAAACTTGTAAAAATCAGAAAAATTTTTTTTTTTAAATTAGCCCGTTTAATTGTGAACGTAATATCAAAGATATCTGATAAAAACGCTATTTTTAGCGATTTCTTTCATGTGAAAAAAAAAGTATATTTTATGGACTAAAAACTCGGTTATATGACTCATCAATTTCCTTCGTATTTTTTTGTTTTTTTATTTATTTAAAGCAGAGTGTATTCTACATTAAGGAAATGTTTAAACAGTGTGCCTTTTGATTATCGGTATTTTACATTAATGAAATGTATAAACAATGTGCCTTATGTACTAGTCAGCGCCAAAGATGCTAAAAAACAAATGTACTACTTTTAGTTTTATTACTATAGCGTTTTCAAGTCAAATGAGACCTTTTTCAAATCAAGTGCAAATTTTAAATTGAACAAGTAAGGAAGCCTAAGTTCGAGTGGAATCGAACATTAGATACTCAGCTGTATGCTTTCATTGTTTGTTTGCGTTTGATGGAATCACGGTGTATTTTATATAAGCGAGTGCCGCATAAAGTAGGCGTAGCCACGCCCATTTTCCAAAATTTTTCAAACAATTTCAATTTTTTTGTCAGTTATCCAACTAAGCATATGCATATTATTCTTTGTGCAAAATTTCATTCCTTTATGACTTCTAGTTACAAAAATGTCAAGTTACAAATTCCCAAATGGTCTTCCAGAAATATCTTTGTTAAAAAGTAGGCGTGGTTATAACCAGATTTGAATAAATTTCTGCATGTCTATTAAAACAAGTTATAAAAGTATATAAACCAAGTTTCGTCTTAATATCTCAATTATTTGTCGAGTTATAGGCTAAGAAATCTCGTATATTCCTTAGTTTAAAAAGAGGCGGTGCCACGCCCACTTTCCAAAATTTTTCAATTTTTTGTTTCCGGTCTATTGTGGAACTCATGCCACAAAATTTCAATGAATTATCTATACATTTGACAAAGATATCACTTAAAATGTTTTTATTAGGTCACTTTATAATACCCATATATAAAAGTGGGCGTGGTCGTCAACCGATTTTAACTATTTTCCGTCCAAACGTTTGTCTAAGTAAGTAAATCACGCGTACCAAATTTTATCGATATATCTTCAATGGTTTCTGAGTTACGACTCATAAAACTTTCAATGTTTGACCCTTAATAAGTGGGCGTGGCAGCGCCCATTTTCCAAAATTTTATCAAATTTCTTAATAGGGGCCTGAGCTCAATACTTGGGTAAAATTTCATCGCTCCAGCTGTATTAGTTACTGAGATACCAAATTTCCGATTTTTTCTATATAGGAAAAGTGGGCGTGGTTATGGTCCGATTTCGCCCATTTTCAATACCAACCGTCCCAGTCTCGATACCAACTTGCATTTCAAATTTCATCAAAATATCTCAATTTTTGCGCGAGTTAGAGTGTTTACAGACGGACGGACAGACGGACAGACGGACGGACGGACATGGCTCAATCGATTTCTCTTTTCACCCTGATCATTTTGATATATATAAGTCGTATATCTATCGCGATTATTTCACTCTGTTACAATCCACCGTTATGTGATTAAAACTATAATACTCTGTGTACTAGTACAGCTGAGTATAAAAAGGTTTAATTTAACCAAAAATGCTATATATATAAGTGAAGTATTTAATTCCTATTTGTTGTTCTTTTGTTAATTAATTAATGTTATGCCTTAAAAAAAATTAAAGACTTTGAAAAGGAAAATGTAAACAAAACCATCCCTCTTTTTAAGGTTTAATTTAACCAGAAAATGCTATATACATACACAGAGAAAAAAGTACAATGGTTTTTTCAACCAACTTCTTGGTTAATGTTTTATTGGTTAATTTATTCATGTCAAAAGGAAAAAATTTAATATGTACATTTTCATTGTACCATTAACCAATATTTTGGTCACAATCAATATCAAACAGAAAGTTGGTTTCCCCAACGTGTATATTTGTTATATTAACGAAAATATTGGTTAATTCATATCTTAAAAAAAGTAAAAATATTTACGAAGCTTTATGGCTTCGGCTCTGTTGTTACCATCGCCTTCAACACCGTTTGTGCTTGACGAAGTTGAATGGCTGGACCCGAATTGTAGAGTGCGAGAGAGTGAGTATTTGGAATTTTCTTTGTTATTCAGTTAACATATTAACACTCTCTTATAGATCATACATATCAGTGCTGCTACTGGCATAAAAATATAACCAACAAATTGTTTAATAGTAACAAGAAATTGGTTGAAGATTTGAACGAACATTTTGTTATATCAACAAATATCATGGTTAATATAACCAAAAACACTGTCTAATATATCAACAATTTTAATTGTAATATTAAACAAGTGTGAAATTAGTACTATTAACCAACGTTTGGTTGATTTTTCTCTCAGTGGAAGTGAAGTATCTAATTCTCATTTGATCTTTTATTTAATTATTGTTTTGCGTAAAAAATTAAAGACTTTTTGGAAAGAAAACTGTAAACGAAACCATCCCTCTTTTTATTTTAGTCAAGGCAAATTCATTATGGTAATGGCACGGCGAATTCGGCAATAGTCGCCTCGATTCGCTTCAAGTTTTTGTCCATCAAAATGTCAAACTCAAAGTAAAATTTTTCCTTGTTTGACATTCTCATGTATTCTTCTGTACACGGTGAATTAAAAACAAGAAGAAGTCAGCTGTTCACGTACCATTACCATAAGAATGAATTTGCCTTGATTTTAGTGAAATATTCATAAAAAACTATCGATAGTATCGATAGTTTTTTTTTCGACTATCGAAACTATCGAGTGGTCCGACTATCGATGGTTTTGCAGCTCTACTTCTGCCCCACAAACGATCAAAAGCAGCGGGTTGCTCAACTTTTTTGTCTCCGTGTTTGGACGTCGACATTGTGGCGTAACGCAAAGTGGAAAAAGTTTTATGTGGAATCAGCTTAAATTACGTAGTTTTGCCATACAAAAATGACAGCCGTAATTACCTTTGGAATGCGCATTACGACTAATAGCCTCTGCACATTGGCATGATTTAAGCGTAATTTATCTGCGCCAAAATAAAAACACGGCTATAAATTTGTTCGAGGCGGCTTCTTAGGGCCTTTTCACATTACTCGGCACGACATCGGATAGAAATTTTTTGCTCGGTATATTCAGCTTACCGAAACGATTCCGCATTGCTGTGTTTTTCACACTTGTGGGAATACTTTCGGTGCGTAACACTGGATCACAAAATGAAATTTTTTGTCTGTACTTTGGACGTGACTATCCTATCTATATGTAAAATCGGTCTCTGATTCCGAAAATCGGGTTCATTTTTAATTCTATGGGAAGTTTTTTGAGATATCGGCAATTTACCGTTATTTGGCCAATGGGTCCACTTAATCCAGTATATCTCTTTAACACAGTGAGTTCCTTAGGGTGACACCAAACGAAAGAAAATTAAATTTCCTTTTTACGGTTCCTATAACATTTTTCTCTAACTCGTATAGTTTCTGAAATATTGACGATTAAATTTGAATTTTTTCGATTTTTTACGATTTTTTGAAGAAAAAATTGACTTTGTCAGACAATATCTTTAAAACCAATGTCTTCACCTTCGGTTTTACTCTTTTACGTGAAGCTCCATTCTATTGGGAAAAAGATAAGCTATCAACGAAGAAAATCCATGGTAAAATGGAAAAGTTATAGGCGATCAAGTAAATACAGCCAAGTCGCGCAGTGCCTCTGCACGGGTATATTCTATGCATGTTATACCCGTAAACGCGCTTGTATCTACTGCGCTGCCAATGTGCTGCTACTGCAGATGTGTAGGTATTGGTACAATATGCATAGAATGTACCCGTGCAGAGGCATTGCGCGACTTGGTTGTATTTACTTGATCGCCTATAACTTTTCCAGTTTACCATGGATTTTCTTCGTTGAAAGCTTATTTTTTTGGAAATGGAATGGAGCTTCACGCCAAGGAGTAAAACCGAAGGTGAAATCATTGGTTTTAAAGATATTGCCTGACAAAGTAAATTTTTTCTTCAAAAAATCGTAAAAAATCGAAAAAATTCAAATTTAATCGTCAATATTTCAGAAACTATAAGAACTAGAGAAAAATGTTATAGGAGCCGTGAAAAGGAAATTTAATTTTCTTTCGTTTGGTGTGACCCTAAGGAAGATAACTCACTGTGTTAAAGAGATATACAGGATTAAGTGGACTCATTGGCCAAATAACGGTAAATTGCCGATATTTCAAAAACCTTCCCATAGAATTAAAAATGAACCCGATTTTCGGAATCAGCGACCGATTTTACATATAGAAAGGATGGTCGCGTTCAGAGTATTTTTTGGCTGTAGAGCAGTGTAATCGGCAGAAAATAGGAAAACAAACATCGAAATTTGCAAAACAAAATTTTTAACTTCAACAAATCACTCAATAATAACAATAATGTCTTCTAGCGAAGACGAAGACATTATAACTTGCTACATTTATAGCCGAAACGAGTTTTTTACTGACTTTGTTCTTCTTCTTTTATTACGCCGCAAAAATGTATGCAGTAATTCCTCAAATTTTACTAACCGGTCTTACCGCGTTGCGGTATACCGAAATCACATTACTCGGTGCGGTATCGGATCGACATTTTTGGTTTTTACCGAAAGTATACCGAAACCTTACCGACCACATGTATTTCAATTGGCACTTTCACATTAGTGTTGCATACATGAAGTCGGAGCGGATTAATTTCGGTATACCGCAACGCGGTAAGACCGGTCAGTAAAATTTGAGGAATTACTGCATACATTTTTGCGGCGTGATAAAAGAAGAAGAACAAAGTCAGTAAAAAACTCGTTTCGGCTATAAATGTAGCAAGTTATAATGTCTTCGTCTTCGCTATAAGACATTATTGTTATTATTGAGTGATTTTTTGAAGTTAAAAATTTTGTTTTGCAAACTTCGATGTTTGTTTTCCTATATTCTGCCGATTACGCACCAAAAGTATTCCTACAAGTGTGAAAAACACAGCAACGCGGAATCGTTTCGGTAAGCTGAAAATACCGAGCAAAAAATGTCGATCCGAAGTCATACCGAGTAATGTGAAAAGGCCCTTAGGTATATTTTTATCGTATATTGCATTAAAGTTTCTTTATCTATATATATAAGGCACTCTGCACACGGAGCGTGCTGCGTTAGACGCGTATTAGATACTACAGACGAAAGCTGTACGCTTTGATGTCGCGCACGTATATTTCAATTGAAGGCTGCACACGAGTCGTCAGCTTCATGCATTCGTCAAAGTATGCTGGCTACATGTCGCTTGGCGTAAAGCAGTGCTGGTAGCTAGGCGTACTACGCTTAGAAAACAGGAAGAAGAAGATGTTTGTTTACATTTTTCCACTTGGTGGAATTTATGAAAGCAGTACAATTTGTGTAAAAAATCGGAAAAAATGAGTGTATAATGAAAGAAAATGGAAGACTCCGAAAAATTTTTAATCTTTTCTACTTAAAGCTTTGAAATTTAAAGCAAATACCGTATTATTAATTTGTTTGTTTGTTTTGTGCAGCGAAGTTTCATGTCACTTCGTGTGCAGATCTTGAGGCGTAGGGAAATCGACGCTACATGAAATGTCTGGTACGCGTCTATGACGATACGCCTCGTGTGCAGAGTGCCTAAAAACGATTTGGTATTTAATTGTAACGCTAAAACTTGAAAACGGCCGAACCAAATCAAATACTTCCTTAGGGGGGTTTGTTTGTTGTTACCCCGCGAAGGTTTAGTCGAAGGAAAAATTTAAAAATGTTAGGGGGCGTGGCACCTCCCATACAACCTTAATTTTTAAAGCTGATTATCTCTAAAACAGTTCAAGGTAGGGAGCTGAAAATTGGTATAGAGGTAGGTGATATCAAAACCCTTCTCACTCAGAAAAGTGGGGGTTATCAGAAAAGGGGACGTGGCACCTCCCATACAACCTTAATTTTTAAAGCTGATTATCTCTAAAACAGTTCAAGGTAGGGAGCTGAAAATTGGTATAGAGGTAGGTGATATCAAAACCCTTCTCACTCAGAAAAGTGGGGGTTATCAGAAAAGGGGGCGTGGCACCTCCCATACAACCTTAATTTTTAAAGCTGATTATCTCTAAAACAGTTCGAGGTAGGGAGCTGAAAATTGGTATAGAGCTAAATGATATCAAAACCATTCCCACGCATAAAAGTGGGGGTTATCGGAAAAAGGGGCGTTGCACCTCCAATACAAACTTAATTTTTCATGCTGAATATCTCTAAAATTGTTACGCTAGGGACTTGGAAATTGGCGTGGAGATAAACGATAACAATTCCATATTAACGCAAAATAATAGAAGTTATACGAAAAGGGGGCGTGGCACCTCCCAACAGCACTTAATTTTTTAAGCTGAATATCTTTAAAAGGATTTAAGTCAGGGACCTGGAAATTGGTACAGAGCTATGTGATATCAAAGCAATTTTTGCGCATAAAAGTGTAGGTTATCGGAAAAGGGGACGTGGCACCTCCCACGCGTTCTTAATTTTTAAAGCTAAATATCCCTAAAAGCGTTCATGGCATGTACATAGAAATCACTATGCAGATATACGATATCAATACCATGTTCACCCAAAAAAAAAAAAAAAAAGATTTATCGAAAAATGGGGCATTGCACCTCCCATACGTACTAAACTTTTGAGGCTGAATATATATAAAAGGGTTGGAGGAGGGGCCTGAAAACCATTATGGAGGTATACTATATCAATACTCTTACTTACTTAGTTAAAATAGCCAATACTCAGTGAAAATAAATATCCGGAACAGAAAACTAAAAATGTTGTGTATCGTGCAGCCTTAAATTGAATACCAAAATTATATATTTTTGAAGTTGTATACACAATGAAGTAGTGAAAAATCGTTAATTTTCTATTAAAAATAATACCGGTGTAATAACAATTTTTGAAATACAAATTAATAAAAAAATCTATTTTGGGCAGAACGAAGTTTGCCGGGTCAGCTAGTTAATAATAATAATACAATGGCGCTATTATAACTCTGACGAGTTTTATGGTCGAGCTTCTCTCCCCGAACGGCGAATACATTTTTTGTGAGAAGCTTTTTCATGGCAGAAATACACTCGGAGGGTATGCCGCCCACTGCCGAGAGGTGGCCGCTATGGATTTTTACTAATTAGAAAAAAATTTTTTTTGGTGTTTTCTCGGACTGTGGTTTGAACCCGAGACTTCTGGCATAGCAGGCGAGCACTCTACCCACTGCACCACAGCGAACACTTTAATTATAAAAGAATAAATTTGGTTGAGTATTTGATGCATAAATGATATTTTCATTTAAGTTGACCATGTAAAAATTTTTATTTGGCGCAGGATCAGCGTAAGAGCGCTTTCATATTGGTGGCTACAACAAGAGCAACAACAATATTTCGCTAGCTTAGAGTGCAAATTGTGTAAGTCCTTTTTTCAAACTTTGTAGGAGAGTCAAAAAACAAAAAATAAAAAAATTTCAAAATTAAAAAAAATTTTCTGTTCACATACAAATTTTGGACTTACACAATTTTCTTCGTTTTTTGGACTTACACAATTTGCGTATCACTGAATAACAACGAGTAGAAATATGACAAGTATCACAGACTTGTTTAGCGTGGTGCGTATTTGAGTTTTCTAGCGTTCTACATAAAAATACACTTTTTCATAAAAATGGACTTACACAGTTTGCACTCTAAGCTAGCGATTTGCAATAATTGTGAATGGCTACGTTCAGAAGTTGCAACGGTTGAGCACAACTGTTGTGTAAAAATTGCTAATCGGAAAGTGATACAATTTGCGCCTTCTGAACGAGCTGATACATTAGCCCTGTTTTTATTTAAGCGCAGATGATTGCGCAGAAAATTGGAAAACCAATATCGAAATTAAAAATATAAAGTTTTAAAATTCAACAAATAACTCAGTAATAACAATGGTGTCTTCCAGCGAAGACGAAGGCATTATAGCTTGCAAAATTTATAGCCGAAACTAGATTTTCACTGACTTCATTCTTCTTCTTTCATTACGCCACGAAAATGTATGCAGTAATTCCACAAATTTTACTGGCCGGTCTTACCGCGTTGTGGCATAGCGAAACTAATCCGCTCCGCTTTCATGTATGCAACACTAATGTGAAAGTGCCAATTGAAATAAATATGGTCGGTAAGCTTTCGGTATACTTTCGGTAAAAACCAAAATGTCGATCCGATACCACACCGAGTAATGTGAAAGCGCTCTAAAGTGATAAATTGCTGGTAAACGGGAGGTTAGGTTGAAGTGGCTGCCTTAGGGGCACACTTAGGCCAGTACAGAGGCCCTTTGTGATACCACAAGAAGAAAACAGATTACTCCTCCTTTTTGAACCAGTTTGAAAACCTGATGAATTTCACCAGGTCTTTTATGTCGATATCCGCGACTTTGCATAGGCTATCCAGGAAAGGTGTCCCAAAACAGCGTCTCCTGACGCCGTTAAGAGCCGGGCAGTGGCAAATGAGGTGTTCGATTGTCTCCTCTTCCTCGTCGTTTTTGCAGCTTCTGCAGCATCTGCGGTAGGGTGCACCTAGCCTCTCTGCGTGTTTCCCGATGAGGCAATGACCTGTAAGCACCCCCACAAGGTTCGAGATCTCCTCTCTCCTTAGAGTGCATATTTGACGAGATCGCTTGTGATCCCATTTTGGCCAGGTTTGTCTTAACGTTCGACAAACTGGGTTCTGTTGCCATCTATCGCTTGCCAGTTCATAGATGTGCTGTTTAAGCATTAGCTTGCATGTGGCAAACGGCATACCTATGCGTTCTTTGTCAGGAAGAACCTGCTCGGTAGTGCCTTACCTCGCAAGTTCATCTGCCCTACAATTGCCATCGATATCCCTATGTCCCGGGACCCACACGAGGTGCAGACGGGTCTGTTTGGCCATCTCCTGTAGAGATCGGCGACAGTCTAGTGTTAGTTCAGAATTGAACGAGTGGGAGCCAAGAGACTTAATTGCTGCTTGGCTGTCGCTGAAGATGAATAAATCCCTATGGATAGGTTCAGGTCTCATATGGTTAACAGCCTCCCTTATAGCTGACACTTCAGCCTGGTAAACGCTGCAGTGATCGGACAGCCTAAAAGCTAACTGTATATTCAAGTCTTGTGAAAAGACTCCGCCGCCAACTCTGTTGTCCAGTTGTGAGCCATCGGTATAGATAGAAACGCTACCTGGGGTTGGGTAAACCCGCTTTGGCTCTTCCCAATCATCCCTATTTGGGATTCTTGTTTCGAAGTTGCTGTCTGCAACCATAGTAGTAGTACAGCGGTCCGTACCACCGGGTAGAAAACTAAAATCGCTTAGAATGCTAGAGTGTCCTGTGGCTTTTGTGTGCCAGCCGGATGACTCTCTTAGACGTAGGGCTGATGTAGCCGCCACCTGAAAACCTGCTAAATCTATTGGCAGGATATCTAGAATGGCCTGAAGAGCTTCACTAGGCGTCGTCCTGAGTGCGCCACTTATGCTGATCATGCTAGATCTGTGGACCCGGCTCAGAACCTTAAGGTTGGACGCCTTACTCAATGCAGGCCACCACACTACGACTCCATATAACAGAATAGGTCGAACGATCGCAGTGTAAATCCATCTGCAAATGCTGGGACTAAGTCCCCACTTTTTGCCTATGGCTCTTTTGCATGTATATAAGGCAATGTATGCTTTGCTTTGTCGCTGAATAATGTTGTCCTTCCAGTTCAGCTTTTTGTCCAGAACTACCCCTAGGAACTTAGCCTTGTCAGCTAGGCTCAGGCGAACGCCATTTAGCTCTGGCAGATTTAATGGTGGTATTTTATACCGCCTGGTTAAGAGGATAAGTTCCACCTTATTTGAATTGACACTGAGCCCACAGCGAGAGGACCACGACGAGACCTCTCGTAGTGCTACCTGCATCAGATCACACAAGGTCTGTGGAAACTTCCCTCTGTATGCTATAGCAAGGTCATCCGCATATGCCACGACCTTCCCGCCGCCCCACACTGTCTGTCTTAGAAGTGAGTTGACAGTAAGGTTCCATAACAGCGGGGAGAGGACGCCACCCTGGGGTGTGCCTCTAGTGACATAGCGTGTAGTTTTGACCTCACCCATTGTTGAGAATACAATCCTTCCCCTCAAAAGTTGATCAATCAACCCAATCAGAGAGACGTCAACCCCTAAGTCGTTTAAGGCGTTGCTGATAGCCTCTGGGATAACATTATTAAATGCACCTTCGATGTCCAGAAAGGCCACGAAATAGAACTCCTTATCGGTTAAGGATGATTCAATGGTAGAAACCAGGCTATGTAGTGCCGTTTCAGTAGATTTCCCTTTAAGGTAAGCATGTTGACAGCTAGACAGAAGTTTGCTATCAATTGATATAGAGAGAAAGTTGCTTATTATTCTCTCCAAAGTTTTGAGCAAGAAGGAAGAAAGACTTATTGGCCTATAATCCTTTGGCTCGCAGTGTGAGGCTTTCCCAGCCTTAGGAATGAATATAACCGAGACTTGTCTCCACGTGCTCGGAATATGATTAAACGCAAGACAAGCAACGAAGATACGGCGAAGCCAGCTTGTTGATGTCTCGAGCGTATATAGGAGTTGTGCAGGAAAAATCCCATCTGGTCCAGCAACTTTGTAGGGTTTAAAGCTTCTAACTGCCCACCTGACCCGTTCCTCCGTAACGGGTATGTTAACCGCGATGTTCGTTGATAATATCGCCGGTGCGTTTCGCGAGCTACCAGGAAAGTGTGTATCCAACAGCAGCTCCAGGGTTTCCTTTTCCGATTCGGTTCAGGATCCGTCTGGCCTCCGAAGATAGCCCAAGGGCGTATGTGTCTTTGAGAGCACACATCTTAGTCTTGCCGTCTCATTGACGTTTTCGATTCCAGTGCAGAAGTTCCTCCAGGAGGTTCTCTTCGCTAGTCTTAGGGCTTTTTTGTAAGCCCGTAAATCTTCTTTATATTGCAGCCATTGAGACTCATTGTCAAGTCGTTTGGCTCTGTTAAATTGCTTTCTGCAAGATTTTCGAAGTGAGTCCAGATCGTTGGACCACCAATGAGGTTTGCGCTTCCCCCGGGGTTTTGGCACCGGGCAAGCTAAATTAAAAGCATTTGTAAGTGCTGCAGTAAAGGTGTCTACCAGATCTTCCAACTCTCCGGCCGATGAGGGGTTATGAGTTGGAAGCCCTGCCAGGCCCCTTAGAAATAGTTTGTAGTGAAGATCCCAGTTGGTGTGAGTGTAGTGAAGATCCCAGTTGGTAAACGGGATAAAGTGGCAAAATAATATTTGTGATAAATTATCTGTTCAAATATTTATGAAAATATATTTAAGATATCACTTTACCGAATGATTTTGTTGCGTAAATTTATAAATTTTTACTTTTCTAGTTTTCGTATGGTACGATGATATGTGAAAAGCACTATTTCATTTGAAATACACAATATTTTGTTCAAATATACCCTCAGCAAAAAACTTTTGATTGGGCAACGCTATCCTAAATGTTAACTTATAGGGTCCACTAACCATACAATTTATCGTACGACTTGGGCTCGTTGTACAACAAATCGTCACATTAGCGGGCCTGTTGTACAAGTTGGACAGACTGTTGGATGAATATCAAACGATTTTGATATTTTGTCGCGTTGTACAACAAATTGGAAGGTTAGTGGAAATGTTTGACAAACTTCATAATTTTTTTCTCGCTGAAGTGAAAGCATCGCGCGCATCGCGTTGGAAATAAGAAATAAAAGTGGCAAAATTTAATAAATTGCTACAAAAATATTGCCACATGTGCAATATTAAGTCCGAAAAATGTGAACAGTTAACTTATATATTTCCGTATGCATTGGCTTGTTGTTTACTCTTCAGGGCGTTGGAAAAAATGATGTTTGACGGAAAATCGGCGTAGAAGTTGGAACGTTAGTGGCGAAGCATGCGATTTATCGTACTACGGTGTAGTACGATAAATTGTATGGTTAATGGGCGGCATAATGCTAGCCACACACATTGCAATTTTTTATACAACTTGAGCAAGTTGCGCTGGAAATCGCAACGTTTTTGGGCCTGTTGTATGAAGTTGTGTATCGGTTGTACGAAAAATCAAAAAGTTTTGATTTTTTGGCGAGTTGTACAACTTGGTTGCATCGTTTGGTGGCATGTTGTTCAACATTTCATTTTATGAGCATTCTTGAAGTGAACACATCAAATTAAAATAAATAAAAATAAGCGAATTCAACACAAAAAATATAAATATTGGTAGAATAAATAAAGCAAAATAAAATTTTTCCCCTTTTAATTAATCGTACTTTTACTAAGTTCTTCCTCTTTCTCATTCATCTTCAAACAAAGTAGTTTTTTTACAAAATGAGATTGTACAACAAGGTTGTACAATAAATTGCATCGTAGGAACCACTTTTCGCAGGAACCACTTTTTGCAACTTTTCCCCCTTTTAATTAATCGTACTTTTGCTACGTTCTTCTTCTTTCTCATTCATCTTCACTCAAAGTAGTTTTTTTACAAAATGAGATTGTACAACAAGGTTGTACAATAATTGCACCGTAGGAACCACTTTTCGCAGGAACCACTTTTTGCAATTTTTTCCCCTTTTAATTAATCGTACTTTTGCTACGTTCTTCTTCTTTCTCATTCATCTTCACTCAAAGTAGTTTTTTTTTACAAAATGAGATTGTACAACAAGGTTGTACAATAAATTGCACCGTATGTAGGCAAACAGTGCAACTCGATTGCAACCGAGTTGGGTCAACGGTCGCACCGTGTATGGCTACGGTAAGAAGTTAATTTCTATCACGTGTACCACGGTATATATATATATCCAATTGGATCATGCACGTGTACTGTGCTTAGGGTTGCCAGACGTACTGATTTGATCAGTACAATACTGATTTTTCGTGCTCCGTACTGATGGTTATAAAAACCTTAAGAAATACTGATTTTTTGGATTTTGTACTGATTTGTTCACGAATTCTGCCGTATAAGCGTAGTATCAGTCAACAATTTTGTGCCACTGGCACAACTTGAACTGATTCAATGACTTCAATTCAATTCCAGAATCAGCTCTGGCAACTACACCATTTCCAGATGGATTTTAGAAATGTCAATTGGATTTTAGAAAGGGAAAATTGGATTTTAGAAATGTCAATTGGATTTTAGAAAGGCGAAATTGGATTTTGGAAATGTCAATTGGATTTTAGAAAGGGGAAATTGGATTTTAGAAATGTCAATTGAATTTTAGAAAGGGAAAATTGGATTCTAGAAATGTCAATTGGATTTTAGAAAAGGGAAATTGGACTTTAGAAGCTGTAAATTGGATTTTCGAAAATTTATATAATTACGTATATGTACATTATAATTTCATACGCAATAAAGAATTTCTATTCGAAAAATTCTATGTAAAATTTATTTTACACGCACATTCTGAAATCCAATTCACGCTTTCGAAAATCCAACTGACATTTCTAAAATCCAATTTCCCCTTTCTAAAATCCAATTGACATTTCTAAAATCCAATTTCCCCTTTCTAAAATCCAATTGACATTTCTAAAATCAAATTTCCCCTTTCTAAAATCCAATTGACATTTCCAAAATCCAATTTCCTCTTTCTAAAATCCAATTGACATTTCTAAAATCCAGTTAACGCTTTCTAAAATCCATCTGGAAATGGTGTAGATCATCCAGGTCGTTTGACCCATTGCATTTTATAGAACTTTTTTTATTACTCGGTACAGTACCCAAGTATTCATATTTATTTGCATGTAAAATTTAAGCATTATATTTATATTTTTATATTATTAAAAAAAACGATATCGTTAAAACCACGAAAGCAGCTTACTTTATTAATTTTAATTTTTTTCTCAAAAATTTTCGGTGATACAAAAAAAACATGTGGTATCAATTTGTGATACCAAATTTTTTGAGGCTGTGGCAACACTATTTACAATTTCTTCCTCTTCTTCAGAGATTTTGACACATTCTAGGAAAGTACCCGAACAAATTCTGTGTGCGGATTCCTACAAATAGCTAGTCATTTTCTCGCTCACATCCTCTGATCCTCTCGCTCTTTTGTGGTAAAATTCCTGTAGTTCATGCACTTTCCTACCGTCAACAAACGCTATTAATAAGGGCCACCAATATATAATGGTGCTGCCACACCTACCGAAAGGTAAGTCACATGATAAGGTCGCATCCACAATGCGCGATTCGGAGCCAATGAAATGAGTAAATAAAGGCGAAGGCCGCCTACGCTGAAGAGTGTACTACTCAGAAGGACATCACCGTGGCGGTAGCCACGGTTAGGGCACACGTCCGGACGGATGGCGTAGCCCAGGATTATTTTTTATAAGCGCGACCGAAGGCCGCCAACGCAGAAAAATTCAGTGCGCCCCAACTCGTTTCCCACTGTGACGACGGCATTATGAAATAGTCGACTGCGTGTGGCAACACCGGTGTTTCTATTTCATTGTTTCGCAGAGAAAAGTGAGGTTAAATTAGACTTTTTTTGCAACTTTAACAACTTAACAAATTATTTAAAAACTATACATACATGATATAGACTCTCCCGTTATTCTTGAGAGAATTTTTATTAATGTGCCTTCTAGAACTCTTCGGTGCCATGAGCTGTTCTACATTGGTTGTTTTAAAACCCTGTATGCTCGTAATGCCCCTATTGCTAGAGCGCTTGCAGAAATTAACAAAATATTTAAATTTATCGAGAGCGACCTTTCTTTTTCAAAAGATCGCATAAAGTCTGAGTTGAATCATTTTTATACCTAGGTTTTTAACTTAATTTAAGTAATTGCACTGTTACATATTTATACATACACTTGCTATCGCGTAGCCTATAAGAACGCTATTTGTATTAATTTGTGAAATAAAGAAATAAATAAATAAATAAATAAAATAATCAGGAGGATCTCCTCTACAACGCCCAATAACTCTTGTTTTTCAACGCGTGGTAGACGGTTGGAAAATTTTCCCTTGATTTTCGTCGCCGCGAACCCGACAACAAGAACGAGTAGCACGACGACTGCCGATTGCACTAACACAAGAAAAAACTCACACATAAACATTGCTTGACATAGATTGTAAGTTGCCAAGGGCCTTTACTTCATATACATAGACACGGTATATATCGTCGTACCATACGAAAACTAACATATTTAAAATTTCTGGCGAAAGCTATCAATAAAAAAATTCTGTACGAAAAGTAGAACATTTGACTTTTGGCCGACGAAAAGTAATAAAATCGAGTTTTGGCTGACGAAAAGTAATAAAATCGACTTTTGGCTGACGAAAAGTATCAGTAATTATATACTGTTTTTACATTAAAATTGTTGTTGTTTATACGAAATTGATAGTTTTCGTCAGCCAAAAGTTGATTTTATTACTTTTCGTCAGCCAAAACTCGATTTTATTACTTTTCGTCGGCCAAAACTTGAACTTTTTACTTTTCGTCAGCCACAAAAAATCTGATGTTAGTTTTCGTATGGTACGACGATATATTGATACGGTAATGCCATGGCAGTAGGCGGAAATGTCAAATACTGCTTACGTTTGGATCATGATACATAGATAAATGTATTTAACTCAGCTGTCCCGAAGAAAGCGCAACAGAAAGTTCTACGTGGCATCAGCTTTAAAGCGTGACAGCTGAGATTAAAATACATGTATCTAAATATATGAGGTTTCTCACATAAAGCTCCTGCCAGACGATGCAATGAAAGTGCTTTCCGAAAGTGTCAAATCATTGAAAGAACTTTCATGAGTATCCACACGACGTAATGAAAGTGCTTTCAGAAAGTGCTTTTTACTTTCACTTTCCACAAACTTTCAGAAATTACTTTTCATTTGTCCACACGGTGAAAGGGAAATGAGTTTTTGAAAGTACTTTCTGGCAGCTGTCAAATTACGTTCAGACAGCTGCGAGAAGAAGACAGATATAGGAGAGCAAACAGCTTGTTGTGTGCATGATGGTTGTGTGAGAGCAAACAGCTGTGCGTGGATGGTGATGGTGGTGACTTTTGTGTATATATATATAACTTGTTTTGTGTCTTTGCTTTTGTGTTTTTTGTGTGCATATGAAAAATATAACGTGATAATTAAATATTTTAATAATTCTATTTTATTTGTACATATGTAATTTATAAAGAAAACATATTTACATGCCGGTTCGATCATTTAGACAACACTCTATCAGCTAGCAATTTTCAGAAAGTAAAACACTTTCAGATGTAACAATTGAAAGTGAAAAGTATTTCTGAAAAGTATTTTTCTCGCAGCTAGACGATGAAAGTTTTTGGTAAGAAATTAATTGCTGAAATTTCGGAAAACACTTTCAGAAAGTACTTTTTTGGTGGCTACACGAGAAAATTTGACTTTTTCACTTTCTGAAAGCACTTTAATTGCATCGTTTGGCAGTACCTTAACAAAAAGTAACGCAACGCCGAAGTTACATAAAGCACAAAGTTGCCCAAATCTCAACTTTTGGGGGCGTTGAATTTTTTTTTAAGTTTCACTTTAATTCAAATGTAAATAAACAAATTTACATTTCACACAATTGAAAAATAATTTAATAGATTGGTAATTATCTAGTTTACGGTGCAACGACTAAAATAGTTCCTTCTTTGAAAAGGGGGTATCAGTCGACGCATTTCGATCTCAGGAACACGAATCAGAAGGCGGAGCTTAACTTTTTTATTTCAATAAGAAGTTATTAACAAAAAACATTATCATTTTTTGCTTGCTCATTACACACACATGAACACACAAATTCAGCTTATTTCTTTACCATGGGATAATACATTCTTCATATTTACTACATCACACCCAAAATTGTTTAATATGTTGCAAATAAATACTATTTTTTAATAAAACCAAAGTAAACAATTAGTAGGAAAAACAAAAAGGAGCACACCTCGAATTGGGAGAGAAGCTCGGCCATAAAACTCGTCAGAGTTATAATTGCGCCATTGTATTATATATTAAAGTAATAGGGGCGTCAGAATGAATACTTTTCCGTCAATCCAGCAATCCGTTTAACTGACAGCAGAGTGGAATTATATGTAATTGAATGACGATCGACACATTCAGTACTTCAACTTTGCCGTAACAAATATATGAAATTGAAGTATGTGTCAGTTAAGAGCCTATACACACTTGCGACTCAATCGATTTGGTCGAATTGGACTGTTGTATTCACACTACTCCAACTATTTAGTCGAATCGGTGGCAGCTATTCACACTTGAGACTAAATAGTCGTGCGATTGACAATGACATAGTGTTGCCAATGTTCACATTTTACTCAGCAAATTTTACATTAGTGGTCTTCATATAAAGTGATGAAGTTTTAAATTGTTAAAGTTTATCTGCATTCTTACATGAAAGCACCTTCTTGTCAGCTGTCAACTTGATTAATAAATAAAAAACAATAAAATAAACAAAAAGTGCATACATTGTTTGGCTTTGTTTCTTATTAAACTAGCAACTAGCTGTCAAGTAAATGAAAAGAGAAAAACGGAAGGAATTACGCTCATAAAGGCGAAACGAACAGAAGTACAAGAAACGGAAAAATAGTAAAAATCAGCCATTAATAATTTTCATGAAATTTCATTTTCATTATTTCTATTTTAAAATGCGATTAATGACATTTGAAGAGAACAACAATATCAAGTAACATATGAAAACGGAAGTAAATATCCTTAGTTAGATAATTCTTGTCTATAACTACACCATTTCCAGATGGATTTTAGAAAGCGTCAACTGGATTTTAGAAAGGGGAAATTGGATTTTAGAAATGTCGATTTGATTTTAGAAAAGGGAAATTGGACTTTAGAAACTGTAAATTGGATTTTCGAAAATTTATATAATTATTAATTTATACTTTCATACGCAATAAAGAATTTCTATTCGAAAAATTCTGTGTAAAATTTATTATAAACGCACATTCTGAAATCCAATTCACGCTTTCAAAAATCCAATTTTGTTTTCTAAAATCCTTTTAACGCTTTCTAAAATCCAATTGACATTTCTAAAATCCAATTTCCCCTTTCTAAAATCCAATTGACATTTCTAAAATCCAATTTCCCCTTTCTAAAATCCAGTTAACGCTTTCTAAAATCCATCTGGAAATGGTGTAGTTAATAAGAAACGAACCTTTTGTTTTTAAACATTTTGAAAATATTAATTGAAATATTCAATCTCTACAATTTACCAAAAGTGAAATAAAAGTAGTTCTGTCAGCATGGCAACTCTTTCCACTACGAATATCACTGTTGTTGTTGTAGTCGTTCGACTAAATTGTCTCAAGTGTGAATACGTAGAAGGGCGCCTTGCTGATCAAGCAGTTGTACAACTGTTTCAGTTGGAATGAAATTGGGCTGCAAATCCAACTGTTTCAGTTGTACAACTAATTGAATGTAGTGTGAATGCTTCCATACATTCCCATGCAAATCAACATTCGACTAAATCGATTGAGTCGCAAGTGTGTATAGGCTCTAAACGTTGCTGGATTGCCGGAAAAGTATTCATTCTGACGGGCCCATAAACAATTGAGATTCTTTCACTTTTTTCGAGCGATAATTGAACTGTCACAAAGTTAGTTGGCAAACGTGTCCATTAATATCCCGCTTGTTAAAAATTGACGAGTTTTAGCCGTTGCACCGTAAACTAGATAATTACCAATAGATTTTTATTTTCTTATGTATTTACTTTTTTGTAAATAAAACGGAGAATGAGAGATTTTTCAGAAAATAAATATTTTGTGAGTGATGTTGCAGCGTTCAATGTGGCCATATATATAGTACTTCTATATTGATAGTATTCTATCTGTGCAATGTGTATGAATTCATCCAAAAATTTTGTGCAACTGGCAGTTCTGCGCATGCGCCTCAATTACATTTAATGTCATCTGTGAATATGTGTGACAAATACATTCAATTGAGTTCAGAGGCGTTTGAAATAAAAATTGAAAGGCATCATTGTGTTCTAGGGGACTTATACCCCTTTGATTTTAGTTTTTGAATTTGTTTATAATTAATATAAGAAATTTGCCACATTTATTTTGAGATGCAAGCTTTGTGAATTTTTGTAGGAAAATAAGTGGAAATGTTCTAGAAAAATCTATTTTCTATGCACTCATATTTTTATGAATCGCGGCCTAAAGCGTTCCATCTTAAAATACTGTGGTCCGATCCATGGGCTTTTTATCAAAAAGTAGAATTCTGCAGTTCGAGGGTTACGTTTGTTCGAAGGCCGCCAACACGGTGATCTAAGCAAAAGTACTGCGAATTTCTAAACTGAATAACAGGACAATTTAGACAACGAACTTTTGGACACAACAACATATGAGGACCAAAGTCAGGCATCAGACCGCACGCATGCATCCATTGTAAATGGTTTCGTCTTTTGGAAATCTATTTACATATGTATATATATCTTTATATAACCAATAATGAACTCAAAACGAAACACTTACGTATGTAAATATATTTTATTTATTTTATCCCTTTTATTGTCACAAATATAGCACCGCTTCGACATTTTTTTATTTTTTAATACGAGAATCAAATAATAAATATGTATGTAAATTCCCTATAATTTTTTAATGTGCCGTCACTGGAGTTTATTTTGAATTCATATGTCATTTTTCAAATTTGATTGCTCGAGTTTCTCTTTCTTTTTTTATATTTCTGTACTGTAATGTTGGCTGATGGAACTCGTAGGAATGACGAATATAGGAGAACTATATATATGGTTGGCGCTATATTGAGTTGGCGCATTTTCCAAATCGGAGTAAGCGCAATAACGCAGGTTTGGCGCTAGTGCAATTGCGCGGCACATCGCAGTGTTACCTATGCCTCCCATTAAACACTGAAAAAGAAATTATCAAACGTTTGAGAAAATATTGTTTCTAAAGTTGAGAATCATCATATATATCATTTGAAAATAAACATATTTGCAAGTGTTCATCAAACATTGTTTATCAATTTTAGATTAACTTACAACACATTTGAAAAAAGAAACTTGTTTCGTATTTTGTACTATTTCACGAATTTCAACATGTGAAGGTTTGAAGGAACGAAGAAATTGTTTGCAAATTTCAGTCAGCGTTCGTTGTTCTACTCGAGCGGTCCCTTTACGGTTGAAATGATGATGGTTGAAAATAATTGTGTGTTATAATGATTCTGTATTTCTTACTCTTATTTTATTTGTTTGTGGCTTTTTGTGAAGTTACACAAAATTTAATAAAAACATATTTAGTTGGTTTCCTATATGTGTGTATGTACATATATTAAAAAAGATATTAATATTCTCATGTAATTGTACAAAAGGTACCGGCGAAATTCACCCGCACGGGTACACTGAAGGAAAAAACAACGTATATCCAACAAAAACGACGCCAACTCAACAAAAAATAGTCATGATGGTCAGCCTACCTTGAAAATTGTTGCATCGACTATAATAACACTGCTCTACAGCCAAAAAATACTCTGAACGCGACCATCCTATTTATATGTAAAATCGGTCGCTGATTCCGAAAATCGGGCTCATTTTTAATTCTATGGGAAGTTTTTGAGATATCGGCAATTTACCGTTATTTGGCCAATGGCTCCACTTAATCCTGTATACCTCTTTAACGCAGTGAGCTATCTTCCTTGGAGTGACACTCAACGAAAGAAAATTAAATTTCCTTTTCATCCCTGCTACAACATTTTTCTGTAACTCTTATAGTTTCTGAAAAATTGACGATTCAATTTGAATTTTTTCGATTTTTTACGATTTTTTGAAGAAAAAATTGACTTTGTCAGGCAATATCTTTTAAACCAATGTCCTCACCTTCGGTTTTACTCCTTTACGTGAAGCTCCATTCTATTGGGAAAAAGATAAGCTATCAACGAAGAAAATCCATGGTAAAATAGAAAAGTTATAGGCGATCAAGTAAATACATCCAAGTCGCGCAATGCCTCTGCACGGGTATATTCTATGCATGTTATACCCGTAAATGGGCTTTTATCTACTGCGCTGCTGGATGGTCACGTCCAAAGTACAGACAAAAAATTTCATTTTGTGATCCAGTGTAATTGTTATTTTCCCATTTTACAAATATTACAATGAAAACAACCGTATTTATATTTAATATGACTCTGACGATTGCCAATTTAACATATCATGTGAGTGGATAGTGCATCAGGACATTGACAATCTAAACACATTCCATTATGAAAAAACAACTAAAATTTCAATTCAACGTTATATTGGTCTATGCAAAGTAGGTATCGTAGTTATTTCAAAGTGAAGATTATTTGAAACAACATTAGAGGTAAAATCCCACTACGCTGCAGCTGCGATGCAACTGCGAATCACTTTGAATTGCAGTTCTCTTGTTATACCGCACTACAACTGCAGCTGCGATGCAAATTTTTTGTTTAGTTGTATAAAAACATTGGAAAAAATGGACAAAGGTGAACTTGATGCGGTTAATCATGATTCAAATAAAGAAGATTGTGCATTCAGCGGTCCCGCTATGCGTTCATCCAAAATTTGACAGAATCAGCTGATTTAGTGACGTAGTAACATACCCTGCAAGCGCCGTGATAATCATTTGACCAATCAATTGATGATCACATGTGATCCATCACTCTCCATCAAGAATTCCTATCACATTATTAAGGGCAATATGAAAAATGTGATGGAGTGAAGTGTATACGTGTGAGTTTGCATCTCGCTCCCACTTATGCGTAATCATATGATTTTCTATATATAGCTGAACTCTTTCCTCTCTCACTTTATACCCATCAATGTTGATGTAAATACGAGTCACATATGATCCATCACACTTGATATACGAATCTATCACAGCTGAGCCATCAAATTTGATGCCTGAACCTTTCACAAATGAGCCACAAACAAATCTATCATAGTCTATATTTATTATATTCATTACAGAGATATTATTAACATATGTATATGAAATAAAATTAGATTTTTAACACCAAAAATATTCTTTTTACTGCTCGCGGTGATGGCTAAGCTCGACAGTCTTGCATACGCCTCTCTCGAATTCTATGGAGTCGACTTCTTGGAAGACATCTGAAATTGAAGTGAAAAAAAAAAATATATATGTAAATGTACTACATAATAAAGCTGGTTTGACTTAAATATGTATGTACTTATCTTTATACTTTAAAAAACGATTATTAATTATTATTTTTTCTTATCTTTATTCACTATTAAACTATATTTTTAGCACACGAAAGAACGCGATCAACTAGCTTCCACGAATTTAATTTTTTTTTTTAAACGAATCAACCCTGTCTTCTCACATGTGATAAAAAAGTGTGTCAATGTATTAGTGTGAAACTTTTGCATGTGTTAGTTTCCATCACACGGGTTTTGCTGGGATATATTCTCTTTCACCCAGTTTCGTTTCCGGTTTTCTAATAATTAAAGATTGTGTACTATAAATGTGAAATTTATATTAAAAAACTATTTTAAATAAAGAAAAATGAAGTGCCGCGTATTTTTTTGTGTGAATAATAGTTCAATAAAAGTATTTTTTGCATGTTTGCAAATTTTCTTTGTCGTCGATAACGTAGTTGATGACGTACTAACCAAAATGAACCCAGTCTCACGGATGAATATTTTGCTGAATATCGCTGAGTGCACAATCTTCTTTATTTGAATCATGACGGTTAATATTGCGTGTTTATGGGAGGAAGTGCAGTTGGCTATACCGCACTATGCGACAACGTAACTGCACTGCAGATGCACTGCGCGACAGTTTTGCCTAGTTCAGTGATGGGCGAAAATTTGGCTCTTGCAGCAGTCTCTGAGCCACCAAGAGGATGGAGAGGGGATGATTTGTTTTTCGGTGATAAGGGGAATGCAAAACAATTAAAATTAGTGTATATTCCCTCGCTCGTCATATTCTTCGCAAGAAGCCTGCGGAAACACTAAAAATCAAAAACCAAAACCACCAACTCTCAGCCACGATCAACAATTCTCAAACTGTGTTACCGTAGTACGGAAACAAAATAATAAAATTTTCGCCAAGAATTACGAAAAAAGTAATTAATACTGAATTTAGCAGTAGTATTAGTTGTAGAAAAGTGTACTAAAATACATTTATTATACAATCCTTGCGCAATGACAAGCTCCCTGTTGACAACGGCGCTCTTCCCCCAGAGTTGCCGCTCCTACAATACACAGATTATTTTAGTGGAAATAATATTTGGTTTATGAAACTCACATTCGTTTCATAGAAGATAGGTAATTTATGCTACCAGGAGCTGCTTTGCCCAACGCTGGCCTAGTTGATCAACTTCGTCGCGAAGTGTCGCGCAGTGTATCGCTGCTGCAGCGTAGTGCGATATGCTCCATTTAAATCCATGCAAAGAATATTGAATTGAATCGCAGCTGCATCGCAGCTGGAGCGTAGTGGGGTTTGACCTTAAAATGTCAATTTGAAATTGTTGTGATGTTAGGTAAAAGCGCTTTTATTGTTGGGTTAACAATGATACGTTGATGTAACGTAGCTATCGTAGTTATTTCAAAGTAAAGATTCTTTGAAACAAAATTGAATTGTCAATTTGAAATTGTTATAACGTTAGGTGAAAGCTCTTTTATTGATGGGTTACCAAACGGCATTGTTGACTAGGATAATATGAAATATAAATCTATTCTCAATTTAAAATAGCAGAGTGTTTGTTTTAGAATTCATTGCTTTTTTTATTTACAGCCGGTAATATCTATAGACCCATCCAACTACCAACAAATACCTCGTGAACTAAAAGCAGCCTTGGGCAAAACCTTAGCACCTGCTCAGGGCCGTGCGCAGGAATTAGCCTTGGGGGGGGTTTTTAATTTTGGTTTGCATTCGCATACATTTTTCGCTAAGATAAACATATTTGCTGAAACAGATATCCAGACCCATACACCATAAATTTAAATGTTCTCTAACTTTTCTGAAACTCATTATGATTCATCAAAACCTAGTTAACCAGGTCCTGAATAGTACACGGAAAGAATTTTTTACTAGAATCAATGCCGAGACAAGAAAAATTAGACTTGATTTTGAACTTAGAAAATAATTTCTTAATATCAAGAAAATCCAAGAAAATTGGATTTTAAATAAATAAGTAAAAATTGTCTTGCTTCAAGTGAAATTGGATTTTAATAAATAAGAAATAATTTACTTAGGGTAAGTGTTTTTTTCTTGTTTTTTGAAATAAATTAAGAAATTATTTTTTTGTTGCAAGTAAAACTTTTCTTATACGAGCTTAAGTAAGTAATGCGGGATACACACATCGTAGTATAGTAATAATATTTCGATCTATACCACATATGTGTCACCCTCATATTGTAGTTTAATTGAAAATTTTCATAGCATAGCCAAATCATAATATTGATATTCTAATATTCATACCACATGTGTGTCTGAGGCATAAGAAAATATTATATATTAAATTAAGCAAATATTTTCTAAAAATATTAAAAACGTAAAAAATAAGGAAAATGAAAACTAATCATGAGGGATTAGAAAACCATAATTAGTCAACTAGTATTTTCCTAGGACTTGTTTATTGAAATGACAACATTTTATTTAATATAAATTAAGATGCAAATAGTGAACTCCTTATACCAAATGCTTCACTAACAATCTGAGAATTGCAAAAATATTCAGAAATATGCAAAGCGGATGGCAAATGAAAAAAAATACATGTAACTTTGGAAATGCAAATTCAGCAAGAAAAATTTTACTTCGCTCAAGAAAACGTTTTCTTATTCATTTTACATTTTTTTTCGCTGTATTTTGTTGTTCCAATTCGTCGAAACACAATTTTCTTAAATTCTTCTTGATATTAGCAAAAAGATTTTCTTCATTTAAGTAAATTTAAGAAAAGATGTTCTTATTTATTTAAACATTTTTTTTCAACATTTTTTTTTCTATAGATTTTGTTAGTGTTCTTGAATAAGAAAATAATTGTCTCATTTTTGGAAAACTCAATTTCTTATTTCCAGTAATAATTAAGTCAATTTTTCTTATTTTCCTAAAAATTTTATAAATTGAGTTCAAGAAAGCATTTTTCTTGATTCAATTATACAAATTTCTTTCCGTGTACTGTTTACAGTACTTGTTAATTGAAACTGCTCACTGTTTTCACAAAATGAACATTTTTTGTTATCAGTACAATTTTTATAAAAACGCCAAACGAACATATGCTACACAACTTTGTAATTTCGGAAAGCTCCAAGTGCAATTCAAAGTGCCGAACCTATGTATTGGCCAACCTTAATTTTTGCAACTTTTACCAATTCTTCTTCCGTAAAATTATTGTAACTAATATTGTCAAAAATTATGAGTCAAAGTTCAATGCAAAATTTATAAACTGTATTTTGAAAATTTCTGCAAAATCATTGCAACTTAGATTTGGTCATGGGGGGGTTTTTAACCCCCAAAACCCCCCCCCCCGTGCGCACGGCCCTGCCAAGGGTTATATGATTCAGTGCGCGTTTATATTGGACGAATACTCTTCTACTTTTGAATTTCATTAGATTACCAGGTGAAGTTATTTATTAGACTCATATACAAACAATTTGATAAAATTTTAATAAAATATTTTTCATATACTCGTACACAGATATTTATATGGGAAATTTAAAAAATAAATGGTCTCTATTAGTGTAATTGTACATTAGCCCTGTTTTTATTTAAGCGCATATACATCTGCGCTTAAATTTTGTATGGACTGCTAAACGCAGATAGAGATGTGCGCTTAGAGGTTAGGTTATGCTGGCTGGCTACTAATAGCCTCACATAGACTGGATAAGTCCGTAGTGTTACCAGAAAGTTCATTGAACATGAACACCTATACTTCGAAGCCCGGACGCTTCACCGAAGCACATTCCCGTCCCTTTGGCAAATGCCAAGAGTTTCTTTACCTCTACTGTGGATACGTGTTTAATATCATTGAAGACTACTACTAGCCACACCAGAGTAAAATTTCTGAACGTCAGATCAACAATGCCAACTTTAAGTTGACAATGTAGCCATTCCAAATTGGAAATGTTGATGTTGTAATGAAATTGCTTATATTGTTAGATTATTTTTAACTACGAATTATTGCTAAATTGACTATTTTACATTTAAACTAACAGAAAAATATTTACTTTAACTATAAAAAAGTGTGATTCAACAAGAAATTGGTCGACATTGAAAAATGTAATATTGTCACCGTTGGGAGTTATTTTTACAATTGCCTTTTCCCTCAGTGTAAATGAAAAATATCACATAAGCGTACAAATATGTAATACATACATATGTACATTTATTTATTCCTTTCCATTTCTGAGCTCACACCACAATCTCTCTCATTCTCACTAACCCTCAATTTTTCCGCACTCTAGAGTACAAATATGTAATACATACATACATCTATTGATTGCATTCCATTTCGTACCACCTTTGAAATGGGTTTGAGAAAATGGAATTTATCAAATTGATAATCAGCCCAAAATCCCTTACTAAAAATGAGCCTTTTTGTTTGAGACTCTATCAGGGGAAATTTGAGGTGCATTTGATAACAAACGTTTATATTTGACAATAGGGTTACTTCTCAAATGAACCTCAAATTGACAATGAAGAAAAATGTTTATTGGGCTAGTAGCATGATTCAACAATAAAGGTTTTCGCATGACGACATACCTTCATACATAGTGGGGCCAGAAGTGTCATGCAAAGAGGAATGTAGAAGAATTTGACTGATTTGGCCCCTATGGAAATGCTAGGGTGCGTGTGTGTGTGGAATATGTCAACAAAAAAAAATGCTTGTGTTCGTGGGTTTATGAAGATTGAAGAAGAAGTCAGCTGATCTTATGCATTCTCCTTTATTGTTGCTCCATGGCTAGTAGGTAGCCTGTTATACATCTGCGCTTAAATTTTAGCCGTATTTTTATTCAAGCGCATATACATCTGCGCTTAAATTTTTTATGGACAACTAAGATGTGCGCTTACAAATCCATACAAAATTTAAGCACAGATGTATATGCGCTTGAATAAAACACGGCTATTAATAAACAACCAGTTTATGTAAAAAGTTCAATACAAAAAATAAATCAATAACTATTCAAAGTAATGTTATGTTCAGACACAACCTTAATTGAACATTAAGAGCCTTCATTAAATTTTCAAGCCCAATGATTCTCAATTTACCATACAAAAATTGACCAAGTTAATGCTTCATTAGAAATTAATGAGTTCTTAATGAAGAACAATTCTGCATGCAACCCTGTTAAAAGGCTTGTTTCATAAGTAAAATGCAATGTCATGAAAAGAGAAATGTCATAAGCGTCAGTGTCCACTAAACAGGTTGGTTCGTCAGATCAGCTGCATTCTTGTTCTTCTTCATCACGTATCAAATTTGTTTTTATTTCTGCTTATTCTATACATGTATTCGTGTTTACGATTGGTAAAAATTGTGAGCTGAATGTCAAATTATTTCGTCCTCCTTGCAATTTTCACATTTAGGTCACGAGAGTTTGATATTCAGCTCACGGCGTGTATGTGTGTATGTATCTTGAGCCGACCTGTTAAATGGGCCAAGTAAATTAAATATGTCTGAACACCAAATCTAAAGATGTTCAATCAACCCCAATTGACTTAATTAATTTTTATGTCTGAACATGATATAAGAATACTACATCAAAGATAACTAGATACGAGACTCTCAAATTTATCTGCTCTCACGCGGTCCTGAACTGTCTTTTCACTTTCAAACACTGACGAATCAGGGGGATCAGCTGACAGCAAAATCAGCTGATACCACAAACCAGATCAAATCCACCATAAATAATAAACAAATGAGGAATTTTGGATATTTGCCACCATTTCATGAAATTACTTTATTACTTATTATATTAATCGAGAAGTGAATTAAAAATGTATAAAAAAGTTTGAAAAGGGGTGAGAATGGAATTGTTTGCATATTTACCTTTTTGAATCAAAAATATGTAACAAATATCTAGATATGGGAAGTAGGATATACTATAAATATAAAATATTTGCCTTAAAATTAATGCTATATTAATTGATTTCTCAATGAAAACACAATATTATTTTCCTTTTTAGCCTGGAAACAAAATTTGAATGAAATACTTGCGTGCATTTTATTAACTGGTTTAATAACATATAAACCATTTTACATGATCTTAAATACTCAAGATTATACTTTAGATCAAATTTAAAGTATAATTGCGAAGTCACTGTCATATTTTGCAGCAAAAATTACGTAATATTATTCATTTGCAAGAAATAACGAAATACCCCCAAATTTTATTTTGAAATACCCACATTCACTTTTTTACGCAGTGGCACCAATGGAAAATGTTATAAAAAATGCGCATTTTTCAGCGCTCTCACGAAACAAAGAGTTTCGTATCTAGTTATCTATGACTACATGCACACATTTGTGCACATACAGTTGTCCACAAAATAATAGGAGAGCCGAAATCAAAACCTAAATTGCTCAATTCTCAATAAAAAAATACCGTCCTATTTGCAAGTTTTTTTCATAAAATTATTATCATCTTTTATTTATATATTCGCAGGCCACATATTCCAATCAAGTACCTTAAAAATTATAATTCTCAGTTTTTTGATCAATTTTTTTTAACAGACGTTGTAGTTATGTAGCAAGTAAAATACTATCGATGGTTAAAAAACCATTGATAATCGCAATGGCATCGGCCCCATCGATAACACCGATAGTTCAATCGATGGTTTTCCAGCACTCAATAGGCCTGTTCGGTGAGTGCACTGAAAGTGTAGAACAGTGTAGGGCAGAACAACATCTGACAGTTGTCAGAGCAATTTAGTGCAAAGGCTTCAACGAACGAAAACTAACGAAAATGGTGATTTAGGCACTCTGCACACGAGGCGTATCGTTATAGACGCGTTCGAGACATTTCATGTAGCGTCGATTTCTCTACGCCTCAAGATCTGCACACGAAGCGATATGAAACTTCGCTGCACAAAACAAATTAATAATACGGTATTTGCCTTAAATTTCGAAGTTTTAAATAGAAAAGATGAAAAATTTTACGGAATCTTCCATTTTCTTTAATTATACACCCATTTTTCCCGATTTTTTACACAAATTTTACTGCTTTTATAAATTCCACCAAGTGGAAAAATGTAAACAAACATCTTCTTCTTCCTCTTTTCTAAGCATAGTACGCCTAGCTAACAGCACTGCTTTACGCCAAGCGACATGTAGCCAGCATACTTTGACGAATGCATGAAGCTGACGACCCGTGTGTAGCTCTCAATTGAAATATACGTGCGCGACATCAAAGCGTACAGCTTTCGTCTGTAGTATCTAATACGCGTCTAAAGCAGTACGCTCCGTGTGCAGAGTGCCTTAGTGCAAACCAGCTGATTTATGTAAGCATACAATTCTCATTGATCAAATTTATAGCTATTAAATTTACACAAATTGTCCATTTTTTATCGGATAACTTGCCAAATTCTTTGCTTTGTTTTCACTCGTAAACTTTTCCCTAATTGCGGTTTGTGCTCCTTCAAAAAATTTATGAGCAATTTCGTTTGATTGCCTACCCATTTGGCTTTGACCACGCAATGATTATAATCTGCCATACAGAGAAGAAAACCCATATATGTAATACTTTTATATTGCTAGTTGCCTATATTCTCAATGTGAAGAAAATTGGAAAACATACACAATCATGCTAGTACCGTTTTTGTGTTTGTATTGCGTACGTGTTGTGTACGTGTGTATTTACAAAAAAAAAAAAAATTTCAACAATCGTCAAAGCACTACAGGTGCGGATTTAATTTCTACTGAAGGGGCCCGTCTGTGCTTTAAAAAAGGGCCTATAAGTAGTTAAAAAATTGTAAAATCTGCTTAAGTAGGAAAATACATTTTATAAAGACCGTTATCTTTCGCCTTTGTTTTTATTTAATTGCCGAATTAATTTTCCAAAACAGCAGTGTACAGTTCTTATTTTGCATATTGCTTCCCGTGAAGACTACCATATTTTCAAACTAAATCACTAATGCCGCCTAATCCATAAAATGTAAATGTAAATGAAAACTTTTGGAATCATAAGTTCTTGTTATACATATTTATTTTTTATTCAGTCAACAAGATTTTAAACCATTAATGGAATTGTATAGTATAACTAAACATATAACAAATTTTCGTATATGCACATGAATACGCCAAATACTGGAAAAAGCCCATGAAAAAGGAACCGACACACACCATCTCTTTGCCGATTTTAAAGCCGCTTTTGATAGCACGAATAGGAATTGCCTATATGCCGCAATGTCTGAATTTGGTTTCCCTGCAAAACTTATACGGCTATGCCAAATGACGCTGACTAACACCACCAGCTCCGTCAGAATTGGGAAGGACCTCTCCGAACCGTTCGAGACCAAACGAGGTTTCAGACAAGGTGACTCCCTTTCGTGTGACTTCTTCAATTTGATGCTGGAAAAGATAATACGAGCTGCAGAACTTAATCATACAGGAAGCATTCTATACCACAAGAGTGTACAACTGCTGGCGTACGCCGATGATATCGACATCATTGGCACTAACACTCGCGCCGTATGTTCTGCCTTCTCCAAGCTGGATAAAGAGGCTAAGAAAATGGGTTTGGCGGTTAACGAGGACAAGACGAAGTACCTCCTGTCATCACACAAAGAAACAGCACGCCTTGGCAGCCACGTCAATGTTGATAGCTACAAATTCGAAACTGTTAAGGACTTCGTCTATTTGGGAACCAGCATTAACACCAAGAATGATGTCAGTACGGAGATCCAACGAAGAATCACGCTTGCCAATAAATGCTACTTCGGACTAAGTAGGCAACTGAAAAGTAAAGTCCTCTCTCGACAAACAAAAATCACACTCTACAGGACGCTCATCGTTCCAGTCCTCATGTACGGTGCAGAAGCATGGACAATTTCAAAATCAGATGAGATGGCACTTGGAGTATTCGGGAGAAAAGTTCTTCGTAAGATTTATGGACCTTTTCGCGTTGGCGTGGGCGAGTATCGACGGAGATTTAACGATGAGCTGTACGAGCTTTACACAGACATCGACATTGTTCAGCGAATAAAGATCCAGCGGCTGCGTTGGGCAGGACATGTCGTGAGAATGGACGAAGGCGCTCCGGCCAAGAAAGCATTTCTATCGAAACCCGCTGAACGCAAAAGAAAAGGGAGACCTCCACTGCGTTGGGAAAATCAGGTGGACAGCGATGCTGCCTCCCTAGGTGTTCCCAAGTGGCGCCATGCTGCACGAACAGAAGCAATTGGCGCGCTCTGTTGGACTCGGCCAGAATCGTCTAGACGGTTAAGCGCCAATCAAGAAGAGAAGACATGAATATGTAGTCGTATGTATGTGTGTGAATAGTATCCGCTAAATCAAACTCAAAATCTGGATTTTCCGTAAACCGGCTTACAGAAACATCTCTAGCGACTTCGAATTCTATTCCAAAATAGTCTACTTTAACTGGAAAATTGCCGTTAAACCTGAATGCCATAAAATCGCTTGCAATGAACACAGTTTTTTACCTCCCCTTAACATTTGGTGTTGATAGATGTGGAGTTCTTATTCCGGAAATATAACGCGGTTTTTTATACTGTGACTTTTCGGTGGCACAAGTAACTTTATTCAGATCTATTTTGAAATTAAACGAGAATACAGTGCACTCGCGAAAACTCGAACAAGCGATAACTCGAACATTCGAAAACTTGAACATTTTTTTTTCTCCATTGACTACTTTAAAACTCGAACAAAATGTAGCTACTCTAAAACTCGAACAATTATTTTCTTTTTTTTTTTATGGAAAAACATGTGAGAAACTGTCGTTTTGCATGTGCTGTAACGGCCGATATTCAAATTTTTGCCGTTATGTGCGTCTTTTGTTTCATTCTAAGGCGCCGCACTGTTTAGGTTTCTTGCTAATTACGGAACTTTTCTTTTAAATTGATTGATATTTGTCAGTGATACACGGGATTTTGCGCGGTTAAGATCAATAAATTTATAATGGGACGAAAACTAAAAGTTTTGAGTTTAGCAAAAAAGGCTGAAATAATTAACGAGGCCAAGAATGGCGTTAGCATCACAGCTCTATCCAAAAAATATAACACTGCCAAGTCCACAATATAGCATTAATTCACTTTATGGGTGATTTCTTTGGTGTTCCCTTGAGGTTAAGAAAATATAATATAAGATTTGCTTCCATTAGGTGGTCCCCATCTAATACACGCCCATCAAATGTCTTCAAGTAAATTTACACGCAATATAAAGGAAAGAGAATATGTACACTGGTATATTTTAGTGTTTTACTTAACTCCATGTTGGAATGCCAACTTCTTTTACAGAAGTGTCATAAAGTCAACAAAACGCCAACAACAACACCAACATCAACAAGATACAATAGCGGCACAACTACTAAGCAAATAATTCAAACTTAAACGAATACTTGAGGCAAATACTTGAGTTAAGGAAAACTAAACCAAAACGGAAGCACCAAAAGGAAGTAATCTAAGTGATGGAAAAGTGGAAACGAAAAAATTCGAAAGGCATGCAGAAAGAACGTCAAAAAATTATTTTCATGCTTATGCATCTTGCTCTGCTGACTTAAAAAAAAACTATCTGCACTTTAGTTTTGGTTTGTAAAATTATAACTTTGGCGCCTTGATGTCGGTGCCTCGGCGGCGCGTGGCGTCAGGGCAGTCGGTCACGCAGCGAAGGCGTCGCAAAGTGAGTGATTGAATGATGGTTCGCCACAGACACTTAAGAAAAAGCGCGCTCAAATAACGTGAAATGATGATAAATAATGTAGAGGAATGAACTTAGATAAAGTTATTTTTTTTTTTTGGAATTCTTATCAATTAGGCATGGGTAACACTGCGCTGCGCG
Organism: Urophora cardui; assembly: GCA_960531455.1. NCBI lineage: Eukaryota > Metazoa > Arthropoda > Insecta > Diptera > Tephritidae > Urophora > Urophora cardui. The sequence continues at coordinate 86,377,527 of OY482671.1, read as the reverse complement.
GCGCAATTGCGCTAACACCAACCCTGGTGTTATTGCGCTAACTCCGATTTGGGAAATGCGCCAACTCAATATAGCGCCAACTCAATATAGCGCCAACTCAATGTAGCGCCAACTCAATGTAGCGCCAACTCAATGTAGCGCCAACTCAGTATAGCGCCAACTCAATGTAGCGCCAACTCAATGATGCGCTATTGCAATATAACACTGACTCAATTTCGTGCGCTAACACCAGCTCCAATATAGCGCTAGTGTAAAATGGCGCAACCACAACGCCAATAACAGTATCATAGTATATGTATACGTATGCAAACGTCACAATTATTTGTGCTTGATAGTGATCTAAGTGACTCTAATTTCCAGCATATTTTCACATATACACGGAATATTTTTCCAAATGATTATGAAAATTAAAATTAATTGTGGCCTCGCATATGTAAGCAGAATTGCGCCAAAAGATATAAAACGGGGATGGTAAACAGTAACAAGCGAAAAAATGTTATTTATCGATTATTCGATAACAATTGCGCTAAAGGTGTTATTGCGCCAGCACCGTGAGTTGGCGCCACGGTTGGCGCTGGCGTTATTGTATCAGCGCCAAAAAAATTGCGCCATTACCCATGGCTATTATCAATTTTATCATGAATATTGTAGATGAACTTTTTTATATTTCTTCTTTAGCTATCGTGTCTTACGGTGGAGAGCGCAAACTAATAGTGTTGACTCTAATTTAAGTCAAATAAGTGTGGAATATAAAAGAAAAAATAATTTCAGTTTTTTTTTAACAGAAAAAAAATGAGATTTTGCAAGTTTCTTTGGAACTTGCACAAGCATGGTATGTTGTGTCTAGCCTATTACGACGCTCTTATTACAAACATAGCATCTTAAATTAAAAAAAAAAACTCTCCCAAAAATTCCTCCAACCCTGGATGCGCATCTCATTTACACGAATCTCAACAGAAATTCACCTGACAATACTTCACTTCCACAAAGTTGTTTTGTTGTTTGGCAAGTAGATATCCCTAGCTGTGGAAAAATTTGTTTAAGTGGCTTAGTTGTGGCATTCTGGCGGCTTGAACAACATACTTATGAGTTCTTTCGTACATACATACATACATACATATGTACCTACATATGTATGTACCCTTGTAGCACCACGTCCCGTGTGGCACCACGCTATAGAACATCAATCGTAATTTCGCTGCATCAAGTCGACTTACCGTCTGTGCGCGCTGAGAGTATGCTGTGCGTTTAAAATCGTATCGGATGAGGCCGCACTAGTAATTTTCAGTCTATACCCTATAGATATACTGGCAAAAGAAGCTGCAGTGATTGCACAAAGCGCTCCGAGGCGAGAGAGGCCAGCATGCAAAGCTGGCAGCTCAGATGGAACAACTCCACGAAGGGACGCTGGACACATAGATGCATACCACACTTGAGAGTCTGGTTGGAAAGAGCACACGGCGAAGTCGATTTTTACCTGACGCAGTTTCTATCTGGACACGGTTGTTTCAAGGCCTATCTTTACCGCTTTAAGCACGAGTCGAACCCAACGTGCGATCACTGCGGGGGGCAAGCAATAGAGGATGCATACCACGTATTCTTTGAGTGTGCGAGATTTTACGAATCTAGAAACAAGCTCCGTAGAATATTTGGGGGAGACTATACACCTGAGTCGTTCGGGAAGCATATGCTAGAAAGCATGGCAAAATGGACTGCAGCGAGTGACGTAATAGCAGACACCATGAAAACACTGAGAAGCCTAGAGAGAATACGGCGAGGCAGCGGCGACTAAATGATCACTAATTGTGTCCTTCTAATCATAGGCACGTCTAACAATGACCATCTCGAGTGGAATTGTGAAAAAATAAAAAACAAAATTTTGGAATGCGTTAATAACACGCTATCGGGCCCTGGAAAACGTAAAACGCGTCGCGCTTCAGTATTGCCAAACTAAATGTTTTGAGTTTAGCAAAAAAGGCTGAAAAATTAGCTCGAGAAAAGTTAATGTGCTACAATCGCTGCGCGAATAGGCTGTATTGAATGCGGTAGAAAATAAGACACATCAAACCAAGATCACTGCTTTTTTTTCTAATAATTTGTAAGCAACATTAATATTTGCTAACATTTTTTATTAAATAAACTGGCAATGAACTACAAAACATGAAACCAGAGAATCTCTTTGATTAATTATGCCATAAAAATGGACAGGGTATGAAAACTGTTAAAACGAATACATACATAACTAGAAATATATGAAAAATACATAATGTTCGAAAATTCGAACATTTCGATAACTCGGACAGGGCTGGTTTTCATTAGTTCGAGTTTTCGCGAGTGCACTGTATATGCATATGTGCATAAACAAGGATGGGCATTTTTGCATTACCATTCAAAGTGCATTACCATTCAATAGTGAATGGGAATGCAAATGTGGTTTGCACCGTCAATCAAAAATTAGTGCGAGTGATTTGCACTATCACTCATCATTATTATCAGGAATTTTCTAAGCCTAACTTCCCATGGCAAATAAGCCTTGTAAATAAGGTTTCCTCTCAGTGAAGGAAGTAGTCCTTACAGTCTGATGACATAAACAAATAAAAATCAGCCTTTGCCCATGCAACTTTTGTTTTAATGCTCTTGGTCGGTTTACTTACGTTCGAATGGAATGTCGCTTAGTCTTAGCAATTTATGTACAAGTATTATATATGTAAATTCACCTGTGTAATATTAGGCTTATTCCCCTTCTTTCGTCACACAAACAACACACCCTCGATATTGTTTTATGGTATACAAATCCTCAGGAACAACAAAATATCCCATACATATGTATGTATGTATGTATAAAAACCCAAAATTCAAAATAGAGTTCAATTTCAAATTTAAATCCGCTCATGAATTTTTTATGTCACTTTGGAAATATTCAAATAAGCCTGCCTCACTCTAATGATAATATGCATATATATAGTACTCCTATATTCGTAATACCTACGAGTTCCATCAGCCAACATTACAGTACAGACATATAAAAAAAGAAAGAGAAAACCGAGCAATCAAATTTGAAAAATGACATATGAATTCAAAATAAACCGCAGTGACGGCACATAAAAAAAATTATAGGGAATTTATATATTTATTATTTGATTCTCGTATTAAAAAATTAAAAAATGTCGAAGCGGTGCTATATTTGTGATAATAAAAGTGATAAAATAAATAAAATAACTTTACATACGTATTTCGTTTTGAGTGCATTATTGGTTATATAAATATATATATACATATGTAAATAGATTTCCAAAAGACGAAAGCATTTGCAAACAATGGATGCATGAGTGCGGTCTGATGCCTGACGACGTTGTTAAAAACATTCGAATCTGCAGCACCATTTCCAAAAAAGCAATTACACTGGGAATCGCCTGTACGTATCAATGCCTGAAAGATACTGCAGTAGTCCAGGACTAAAAAGGATTTTTTAATCCCAAGCTCCGGACAAAACACTGCAGCTCCCACCCGTCCACCTTTTATCCGCCTGTAAATATGGCGGGGTGTAATAAGGCCTTTTGAAATAAGGCCTACGGATGGCGTAGCCCAGGGTTATTTTTTATAAGCGCGGCCGAAGGCCCCCAACGCAGACTGCTTTTTATGAGAAACGAAAAGCGCCGCAGGCGAAAATTTGGAATGAAAAATCGCGCGATTTTAATTCCAAATTTTCATTTTCCTAAACTGCTTTTTATGAGAAAAGAAAAGCGCCGCAGGCGAATCGCGCGATTTTTAATTCCAAATTTTCGACTGCGGCGCTTTTTTTTTCTCATAAAAAGCAGTTTAGGAAAATGAAAATTTGGAATTAAAAATCGCGCGATTTTTTATTCCAAATTTTCGCCTGCGGCGCTTTTCTTTTCTAATAACAGCAGCGACGCGAACCGACACGGACCGATGCGAAGCTAAATGCTCGAAAACGCAATAAAGTCAATTGACCGGGTGGGAAATAAGGTCAATTGACCTTGTTACCTGTCACCGTAATATCTATGGCCCGGTCCACAGGGATTTTGCGCAGAACACTTTTCTGCGTTGGCGGCCTTCGGCCGCGCTTATAAAAAATAACCCTGGGCTACGCCATCCGTCCGGACGTGTGCCCCAACCGTGGCTACCGCCACGGTGATGTCCTTCTGCGTAGTACACCCTTCAGCGTAGGCCACAAAGCATTTAAATGTACATCGTCACAAGTACGACGAATCCTTCGCCGCAACGTACCAAAGTCAGTCACATACGTCGACGTAGACGGATAAGTTCTCGCGTAAATAAATAAAGGCGTTATTGCACATTTCAAAAAAGGCCTAATTGCGCTTTAAATGTGAAATAAGACCTTTTTTTGAAAATGACAAAATAAAGGCTTTATTTCACTTTGGTTGCGAAATAAGGCCTTAAAGGCCTTATTTCAAAAGGCCTTATTACACCCCGCCGTAAATATGTGGAACATATAGCGATTGGTTCGTAGTCCTTTCTTCCATCCGTCTTGTTTTATTATGTATTACCTGTGGTCCCCTGTTGAGGTCGGTTTGGAGAGTAACGTAGTCTGAACTTTGGTCCTCATATGTTGCTGTGTCCAAAAGTTCGTTGTCTAAATTGTCCTGTTATTCAGTACGAACGTATGTACATACTTTACAAACATAACCCTCAAACGGCAGAATTCGACTTTTTGATATAATGCCCATGGATCGGACCACAGGATTTTAACATTAAACGCTTTCCGCCCCGATTCATAAAAATATGAGTGCATAGAAAATTGATTTTTCTAGAATAATATAATATAATACAATAATACAATGGCGCTATTATAACTCTGACGAGTTTTATGGCCGAGCTTCTCTCCCAATTCGAGGTGTGCTCCTTTTTGTTTTTCCTACTAATTGGGTGGACCTACAGTTTTATGCCGGCTCCGAACGGCGAGTGCATTTTTTTTGTGAGAAGCTTTTTCATGGCAGAAATACTCTCGGAGGGTATGCCGACCACTGCCGAGAGGTGACCGCTGCTCTTAAAAAACCCAATAATTGGATTTTTACTAATTGAAAAATTGTTTTGGTGTTTGGCTCGGACCGTGGTTTGAACCCGAGACCTCTGGCACAGCAGGCGAGCACTCTACCCACTGCACCACAGCGGCACTAGATTTTTCTAGAATACTTCCACTAATTTTCATAACCAAATTCACAAAAGTTTGCATCTTAAAATAAATGTGGCAAATTTCTTATATTAATTATAAACAAATTCAAAAATTAAAATCAAAGGGGTATAAGTCCCCTAGAACACAATGATGCCTTTCAATTTTTTTTTTCAAACGCCTCTGAACTCAATTGAATGTATTTGTCACACATATTCCCAGATGACATTAACGGCCTTATTCCGGTGTGGTAACATAATTTACTTTACTGGTGAAATAAAGAATCTGGTACTTTAAACACTCTTTTCGTATTCTGGCAGCAGAAAATTAAGTTACCACCTCAATACGTGGTAACAATTTGTTACCATTTCAGCTCGATACCATTCCGTTCGTATGGAAATGCTATGACAGCGTTACCATTTGTGCCAGAATACCAATTGAAAAGATGGTAACAATTTTCAGCAACATAAATTACCAGTAAAGTAATTTTCCGGTAACGCTCGGAATAGCAGTGTAAATGTAATAGTGCAACTCTAAGGGCCGTTTACTCAACCTCTGATTAATGCTAACCGGAGGATAAAGGCCCGGTTAACTTATGGGCTGCATTATCGACCACATGGTAAATGTATGGTGTGATGAAGTCGATAATGATGTTTAACCGGACTTTAATCGTGATGATTTAATCGTTATGATTAATGCTAACCGGAGGATAAAGGGCCGGTTAACATATGGACTACATTATCGACCACATGATAAATATATGCTTTGATGAAGTCTATAACGATGTTTAACCGGACTTTAACCGTGGTTAGCGTTAATCAGAGGTTGAGTAAACGGCCCTAAGGGCCGGTTTCACCCATGATTCAAATAAAGAAGATTGTGCATTCAGCCATATTCAGCAAAATATTCATCCGTGAGACTGGGTTCATTTTGGTTAGTACGTCATCAACTACGTTATCGATGAGAAATAAAATTTGCAAACAGGCAAAAAATACCTTTATTGAACTATTATTCACACAAATAAATACGCGGCACTTCATTTTTTTTTTATTTAAACTAGTTTTTTAACATAAATTTCACATTTTTCGCACACAATCTTTAGTTATTAGAAAACCGGAAACGAAACTGGGTGAAAGAGAATTTATGTTACTACGTCACTAAATCAGCTGATTCTGTCAAATTTTGGATGAACGCATAGCGGAACCGCTGAATACACAATCTTCTTTAGAGCCTATACACACTTGCGACTCAATCGATTTGGTCGAATTGGACTGTTGTATTCACACTACTCCAACTATTTAGTCGAATCGGTGGCAGCTATTCACACTTGAGACTAAATAGTCGTGCGATTGACAATGACATAGTGTTGCCAATGTTCACATTTTACTCAGCAAATTTTACATTAGTGGTCTTCATATAAAGTGATGAAGTATTAAGGGCCGTTTACTCAACCTCTGATTAACGCTAACCGGAGGATAAAGGGCCGGTTAACTTATGGACTGCATTACCGACCACATGGTAAATACATGGTTTGATGAAGTCGATAATGATGTTTAACCGAACTTTTGCCGTGATTAGCGTTAATCAGAGGTTGAGTAAACGGCCCTAAATTGTTAAAGTTTATCTGCATTCTTACATGAAAGCACCTTCTTGTCAGCTGTCAACTTGATTAATAAATAAAAAACAATAAAATAAACAAAAAGTGCATACATTGTTTGGCTTTGTTTCTTATTAAACTAGCAACTAGCTGTCAAGTAAATGAAAAGAGAAAAACGGAAGGAATTACGCTCATAAAGGCGAAACGAACAGAAGTACAAGAAACGGAAAAATAGTAAAAATCAGCCATTAATAATTTTCATGAAATTTCATTTTCATTATTTCTATTTTAAAATGCGATTAATGACATTTGAAGAGAACAACAATATCAAGAAACATATGAAAACGGAAGTAAATATCCTTAGTTAGATAATTCTTGTCTATAACTACACCATTTCCAGATGGATTTTAGAAAGCGTCAACTGGATTTTAGAAAGGGGAAATTGGATTTTAGAAATGTCGATTTGATTTTAGAAAAGTGAAATTGGTCTTTAGAAACTGTAAATTGGATTTTCGAAAATTTATATAATTATTAATTTATACTTTCATACGCAATAAAGAATTTCTATTCGAAAAATTCTGTGTAAAATTTATTATAAACGCACATTCTGAAATCCAATTCACGCTTTCAAAAATCCAATTTTGTTTTCTAAAATCCTTTTAACGCTTTCTAAAATCCAATTTACATTTCTAAAATCCAATTTCCCCTTTCTAAAATCCAATTGACATTTCTAAAATCCAATTTCCCCTTTCTACAATCCAGTTAACGCTTTCTAAAATCCATCTGGAAATGGTGTAGTTAATAAGAAACGAACCTTTTGTTTTTAAACATTTTGAAAATATTAATTGAAATATTCAATCTCTACAATTTACCAAAAGTGAAATAAAAGTAGTTCTGTCAGCATGGCAACTCTTTCCACTACGAATATCACTGTTGTTGTTGTAGTCGTTCGACTAAATTGTCTCAAGTGTGAATACGTAGAAGGGCGCCTTGCTGATCAAGCAGTTGTACAACTGTTTCAGTTGGAATGAAATTGGGCTGCAAATCCAACTGTTTCAGTTGTACAACTAATTGAATGTAGTGTGAATGCTTCCATACATTCCCATGCAAATCAACATTCGACTAAATCGATTGAGTCGCAAGTGTGTATAGGCTCTTATTTGAATCATGGGTTTCACCATCTCCGGTTAAGAACTTAACCGGAGATTTTTGCCCGGTTAAGCAATTTATTTGACAGCTCGCCATACAATTTACGTCAAACTAACCAGCGGTTAAATTAACCGGAGATGGTGAAACCGGCCCTAATAGTGCAACTCTAATGAACCGTATGCAGATGCGTATGCGTGTGCGTGTCACTGACAGCCGTGTTGCATACCTGTGTTTAAGAGCCCGTGCACAATTGGCTTTGTCTGCTCCAACTTTGATAGAAAAAACCTTAAAGCAAAGCGAAATTCCAGATGCTTGCTACAATTAACACTTTGACAATTTCCACTTCACTTCTTTGCTTTAATTTATAAACCTGATTTTTGGTAATATATTTGGGGAATTTGCTTTTTTCTGCTTATTCGAATGTTATTTTTTACTTTTCTCTGCTCACTTCTCACGAAATTGCGCGAAATCGCTAAAATAAGTGTAGATATACAAACATACACACACACACACAAGGGGAGATGTTTGTCAAAGTGGAAAAAAGTTGAAAGATGGCTAACTTTATACTTTGCTTTACTCGCTTCACCTCAATTGTGAACATGTCCCTTTAAAAAGCACATGCTGAACAGAACTGTCAAAGCAAAACTCTGAAGCAAAGCGAGGTAGAAGTCAATTGTGCACGGCTTATAAATGAGGCAAACTCCAGTGGCACGGATGTAAATGCACCACACGCATAGAAAATTCGAAGATGATTTCGAACACGCATTCGAATGCAGCTAAGTTGAAAATTTTCTACTTCTATGCGTTTCGCAACCAATATTAAGTTGGTTGCTACATCGGTATACATATTTTCTGGTAAAAATTTCGTTAAATTGATTTAAAATGAAGTAGTGAAAGTTTGTTTGCCTGCAGAAAAGTTTACATATGTAGTTACCCGTGTGCAAATACACAATTGAAACTTAAATAAGTTCAACTGTAAAAAAATAATTAAGTGAAATGAGTTTTCTTTTGAATAGGGAGTTCTCAGATTTCAGAGGTTGTGCATATATTTGTATAAGCCAAAATTTTCAATGTCTGATATTTTAAGGCAAAGCAACTGTAATTCTTACAATACATAAAAATCGACGGATAGCAATTTTGCAATGTGGCCGCTGTGGTGCAATGGGTAGAGTACTCGCCTGCTATACCAGCGGTCTCGGGTTCTAACCCCCGTCCGGACAAACTCCAAAAAAAAAAATTTTCTAATTAATTAAAACCCAATTATTGGGTTTTTAGAAATAGTGGTTACCTTTCGGCAGTGGGCTTACCCTCCGAGTATATATCTGCCATGAAAAAGCTTCTCACAAAAAATGCATTCGCCGTTCGGAGCCGGCACAAAACTGTAGGTCCACCCAATTAGGAAAAACAAAAGGAGCACTTCTCGAATTGGGAGAGAAACTCGGTCATTAAACTCGTCAGAGTTATAATAGCGCCAGTGTATTATTATTATTATTATATTATTATTAATTTGGAATTGATCCACTTCACGGATTTTCATCAAATTAAAAAAAAACGACTAACTTCCCTTTCCAATTACAAATCACACACCCCAGTGGTACGTTTTTTTTTTTTTTTTTAATAATTTTAAAGTATTCCGTATATGCGGCAATAATACTTCCTATCATAATTAATATCAATTCTAAATCGTCATCCATTATACATTTTATTGAATCTTTCGCGAAATGGTAAACTATGTATTTTCAAAAGTAACAATGTCGGGAATTGTATATATGTAGTGTAATTGACAGACGCAACCATGCGCATACACTGGAGTAGTCAGGGTCGCACGCAAGAAAACGTTTAGATGTGCATACGCACACGCATTCGCATACGGTGCATTCGAGTTGGACTATTAGAGTTGGACTATAAAGCTTAGTATCGACCTCTCAAGAAACGCAAAAGTTCCATATAAAATGACGTACAAGAAATGCTCAAGAAATTTTTCTTGTGAAACTTTCTTGACCGAGTATCGACCTCTCAAAAAAATTTAATACACTTTTTTACCACTATTTTGTACATAATGCGAACACAGCAACACAGGTTTTGCCAAGAAATATATCATCGAGCATTTATTTCTTAAAGAAAATTTGACGTCTCTTGGCTTTTGTTACATGTTGATAAAAATGGTGGTGAAAATGGAAAAATTAATCGGAAAAAATATGATGCACAATTTTTGTAATGATGCAAAGCGGAAGTTGACATCAATTTCTTACATCTACTTCCACTCCGGCCATCAATATACCACAGTTTAGCAGTAATATAAGGTCATCCTCGTCGCTTTCGATGATTTCCTAAAATAACAACAAAATAAAACTATTGAAAACAAATATTTAAAGCTTTTATTTAATGTTTTTTAAGAACTTATCAATTTCTCATGTTTACAAAATGGTTTATTTTGTTTACGTTTTTGATGATCTTCTTCATTTCACTTGGTATTCACAGTGGAATAATAAACGTCAAAATTTCTTGCCTACTACTATTTTTCACTCAAGAAAAAAAGCTAAAAATTTCTTGAGCTGTTTCTTGAGAGGTGGATACCAGCCTTTAAGGCCATTTTGTAAACATGAGAAATTGGTAAGTTCATAAAAAACATTAAATAAAAGCTTTAAATATTTGTTTTCAATAGCTTTATTTTGTTGTTATTTTAGGAAATCATCGAAAGCGACGAGGATGACCTTATATTACTGCTAAATTGTGGTATATTGATGGCCGGAGTGGAAGTAGATGTAAGAACTTGATGTCAACTTCCGCTTTGCATCATTACAAAAAATGTGCACTATATTTTTTCTGATTACTTTTTCCATTTTCACCACCATTTTTATCAACATGTAACAAAAGCCAACAGACGTCAAAATTTCTTTAAGAAATAAATGCTCGACCATATATTTCTTGGCAAAACCTGTGTTGCTGTGTTCGCATTATGTTGAAAAATAGTGGTAAAAAAGTGTATTAAATTTCTTGAGAGGTCGATACTCGCTCAAGAAAGTTTCGCAAGAAAAATTTCTTGAGCATTTCTTGTACGTCATTTTATATGGAACTTTTGCGTTTCTTGAGAGGTCGATACTAAGCTTAATTGAGGCGCATGCGCAGAACTGCCAGTTGCACAAAATTTTTGGATGAATTCATACATATTGCACAGATAGGATACTATCAATATAGAAGTACTATATATATGATAATATGTATATCTGTACTGTAAAGTTTTCCGACGGTACTAACTTTTGTTAGCAATATAGAAGTATTACATATATGAGAAAACCCCATATTTTTTAAATTTACTTTTGGTTTTCTATTATTTTGCCGCCTTAACTATTAAAAACAGCTGTTTTCATATGCTGCACTAACTTACACTAGCTATGAAGGTGGTGTAGGTTGGTGCAGTAAAGTGTAAGTTGGTGCTAACTCAAAAAACTGAGTTCTGACTGCTTGCCCAGAATGGTGTGGCTGTAGTACGTAGTAAGAGCTGCCAAAAGTTAAAACAGTACAATTGCATTGCAATGCCCACAATGTGTAGCTGTGTCTGTAGCGTGTAGTTGTGGCTGTAGTAGAAGTAGAGTTAACTTTAACTTTGCAGCGCGCTACAGTGTGACAGCTCAATTTTTTAATGACGGAAATTCGAAATGAAGGACGAAGAAACGGAAAAATGAATTGAACTTGTAAAAAATAAAGAGTTTTTATGGAATTTAAGGAATCCCCTGTACAAAAATATAAAAAAGATGACATATATGAGATACACTGAGCTACACCATTGGGTACATTCAGAAGGCGCAACGGTGAAGCACAACTGTTGTGTAGATATCAGTAATCGGAAAGTGATACAATTTTCGCCTTCTGAACGAGCTGATACATTAAATAAACAAATTAGTATTTTAATTATCCCCAACGTAATTGCCAATAATTTCGCGGCTTTGAACCATTTTTATTACATTCCAAAATTCATAAACACTATTTATATTTTTGTACATATGTCAAAATCGTAAGCTCAACATGTTGTGTAAAGTGAGCGTAAAAAATTTATGATGGAAAAAAGTCTCCAAAATCACAACATGTTGTGTTGATCGGAAATACTCAACGTTGCGTTCAGAAGATAAAACACAACAGTTGCGCAACTGTTGCGCCACGGTTGCGCCTTCTGAACGTAGCCATTGTGTTCACACATGCATGATTCAAATAAAGAAGATTGTGTATTCAGCGGTTCCGCTATGCGTTCATCCAAATTTGACAGAATCAGCTGATTTAGTGACGTAGTAACATAAATTCTTTTTCACCCAGTTTCGTTTCCGGTTTTCTAATAACTAAAGATTGTGTGCGAAAAATGTGAAATTTATGTTAAAAAACTAGTTTAAATAAAAAAAAAATGAAGTGCCGCGTATTTATTTGTGTGAATAATAGTTCAATAAAGGTATTTTTTGCCTGTTTGCAAATTTTATTTCTCGTTGATAACGTAGTTGATGACGTACTAACCAAAATGAACCCAGTCTCACGGATGAATATTTTGCTGAATATGGCTGAATGCACAATCTTCTTTATTTGAATCATGTCACACATGATTCAAATAAAGAAGATTGTGCATTCAGCGGTACCGCTATGCGTTCATCCAAAATTTGACAGAATCAGCTGATTTAGTGACGTAGTAACATAAATTCTCTTTCACCCAGTTTCGTTTCCGGTTATCTAAAAACTAAAGATTGTGTGCGATAAATGTGAAATTTTTATTAAAAAACTATTTTAAATAAAGAAAAATGAAGTGCCGCGTATTTATTTGTGTGAATAATAGTTTAATAAAGGTATTTTTTGCATGTTTGCAAATTTTCTTTCTCGTCGATAACGTAGTTGATGACGTACTAACCAAAATGAACCCAGTCTCACGGATGAATATTTTGCTGAATATCGCTGAGTGCACAATCTTCTTTATTTGAATCGTGGTGTTCACATTTTCGAGCGTTGCCACAAAATCAGTCATCAGCTGATGTAGTAAGCTATGTAGTCCGTCATGATTCAAATAAAGAAGATTGTGTATTCAGCGGTTCCGCTATGCGTTCATCCAAAATTTGACAGAATCAGCTGATTTAGTGACGTAGTAACATAAATTCTCTTTCACCCAGTTTCGTTTCCGGTTTTCTAATAACTAAAGATTGTGTGCGAAAAATGTGAAATTTATGTTAAAAAACTAGTTTAAATAAAAAAAAATGAAGTGCCGCGTATTTATTTGTGTGAATAATAGTTCAATAAAGGTATTTTTTGCCTGTTTGCAAATTTTATTTCTCGTCGATAACGTAGTGATATTCAGAAAATTACAATTGAAATTCAGAATTTCCATTTGAAATTCAGAAAGTTACAATTGAAATTCAGAATTTCTATATGAAATTCAGAACATTGCATTTGAAATTCAGAAAGTTACAATTGAAATTCAGAAAATTACATTTGAAATTCAGAAAATCCTATTTGAAATTCAGAAAGTTACATTTGAAATTCAGAAAATTACAATTGAAATTCAGAAAACTGTTTTGTACTGTGAGGAAGGTTTCTAAATTTCAAATGTAATTTTCTGAATTTCAAATGGAATTTTCTGAATTTCAAATGGAATTTTCTGAATTTCAAATGTAATTTTCTGAATTTCAAATGCAATTTTCTGAATTTCAAATGGAAAATCTGAATTTCAATTGTAACTTTCTGAATTTCAAATGAAAATTCTGAATTTCAATTGTAATTTTCTGAATTTCAAATGGAAATTCTGAATATCAATTGGAACTTTCTGAATTTAAACTGAAAAAGGTGTAGTGCGTTTATCGAACAGACCTAATTATACACAATGAACAACGCTGGTCATCCCTAATTCCAGGTTGTTTACAAAATCTATTTCTGGTCAGTTAATTTCATGGCTTTGATTTGTTGCTTCAGTTTTGAACTAAATGAAATTTAATGCCTTTCATGAATCTTCGTATATTTCGTCGAACGTTGCCAGCAATCCCAAATCGAACTATACGTAAAATGCCACGACACGCTCAAACTCAGCACGGAGATGAGACTGTAGACGAAGGGAATATAGTTCTATTGAAGAACACAATCCACCGCATAGCTGTCCCTGCTATGGGGAAATCAATAACATGTACATGGTTTTATAAAGTTGAACCAAAGTTTGAACCCATACGTGAAAACATTTGCCCTCAAGTTGCTATTAATAATCTTGGGCCGCAAGCTAATCAGACTGAAAAGCGAAAAGCGGGAGATTTAGAACAAACTGAAACATTGAAGAGGGTCAGATTTGAAACAAAGGTGTCAAAAGCTAAGCGACCGGGTTTTTCTAATGACCGATATGACGAGACATCGTACTACTTTGAAAATGGTTTACGCCATGTTTATCCCTATTACTTCACATTTACAACGTTTACTAAAGGACGTTGGGTGGGTGAAAAAATATTAGATGTCTTCTCACGTGAATTTCGCGCTCAGCCACCTAAAGAATATGAACGTAGCATATTGTTGGGTTCACTTAGAGTTAACTACGAACGAGTACCAGTCGATTACAAGTTGAAGCATAACGATCTCCTTTCGAATACCGTACATCGACATGAAGTTCCAGTTACCGATCAACCTATTGCAATTGTGCACATTGACGAAAATATAGTTGTCATCAATAAACCGTCTTCAATACCCGTACATCCATGTGGTCGGTATCGCCACAACACGGCTGTTTTCATTTTGGCTAAAGAATTTAATTTGAAAAATTTGCGTACTATTCACCGACTGGATAGACTAACCTCAGGTCTGCTGCTCTTTGGAAGAACATCCAAAAAGGCGCGGACACTAGAGCAACAGATACGCAACCGAGAAGTTGAAAAAGAATATGTATGTCGTGTTGAGGGGAAATTCCCAGATGGAATAATTGAATGTAAGGAACCTATTGAGGTTGTTAGCTATAAGATTGGCGTTTGTAAAGTCTCACCGAAGGGGAAAGAATGTGCCACTACATTCGAAATGATAAGTTCCAATGGCGCAACTAGTGTACTCTTATGCAAACCGCTAACTGGACGGATGCATCAAATTCGGGTGCATTTACAATATCTAGGATACCCTATAGTGAACGATCCATTATACAATCATGAGGTTTTCGGCCCACTTAAAGGTCGTGGTGGTGATTTTGGTGGACGAACTGATGATGAGCTGGTAAACGATCTGATTCATGTTCACAACGCTGAGAATTGGCTGGGTGTGGATGGGGATTTTAATAGCGATGAAAGAAGCTTACCGAAGGTAGATACTGTGGTCAATGTAGAAAGTGTGCCAGAATCAATGGAAGAAGGCAAAACAGAGATTACAGAAAGATCGAATATAGATACACCATTTGTTGAAACGTTTCATTTAGAAACTGCTAAAATTTTAAAAGATGTTGATAAGCAGCCCAAGAAAATAACTATTGCTACACAAACCGGCCATGACCCACCGGATAACAGCTATAATAAGGATAAAACAACGATTGATGAGTATTGCAATGAATGCAAAGTACGCTTTAAAGACCCAAAGCAGAAAGATTTAATAATGTATCTACACGCTTGGAAGTATAGAGGACCCGGTTGGCAATATGAGACGCAATTACCAGAATGGGCCAGTGCCGATTGGATAGAAAATATTGAACAATGAATGTCTTCACATTTTTATGCAGTTTTTACTACTGAAATTCGCTGTTCGCATGAAAATCCCAGAGCTATCAAAGTTTTGACCTGAGTGGGCTCATCATATGGGCTATGTTCAGAAACGCAGCATGAAACTCAACAGCGGCAATAATTATTTTTTTGATGATTGTGATGAGCGACGCTTCATGCAAAATTTACGTTTTCGAACGCTCTGCTTCTACTACATAACCAGGTTGCGCTTCAAACTGAGTTTTTGAATGAAGCCATGCATAAATTAAATTTATAAATGAAATTTTGTAAATTTAATCCACTTTTGGTACCTAATGCCGAAAAAATTTATTCCAGTGTATAGGGTGATTGTGCCAGTTACCGACCACTTAACTAATGTTTTGTTTTCAAACTTTGAATTACAGTCTGTTAGTAATATTGACTAACCCTAAATTAATAAATGAGTATTGACTAATTCTGAATCTAATAAAATTAACCATTTTCATAGAAAGCTGTCAGTTTTTTTTTTACAAAAATTATTGTAAAAAAGTCGAAATGTGCCAGTAACCGGGCACTTTTTCCAGACACCAGACAGTAAAGATCCAGTAACCGGATACTTATAGCCCAGTTAGTCAAGAACGTGTGGTCCGCCCGCTGACGCAAACGCCCGTATGCAATTTTTTGGATTTTTTGAGCCCGTGGGGCAACGGAGCAATCAGCTGTTTTACTCACGGTAAAATTTTAGACGACGATCCCCCGGCTAGAAAAAAACGGTTTTTTTAGGGGGTAGGGGGGACGGAGGGGATCACAAAACTGAAGACCCCACCCTCCGGAGGCCTATGGTTCCCGAGATATACGTCGTTAAAGTTCCGATATTTCCCATACAAATTTCACCGAACACTCGCCAGGGTTGCCGTTGGGTGTTGGGTTGGGTGTTGCCGTTTGGGGGAAAAAATGTTGTAACACCAAATTTAAATAAAAATTGTCAAAAACTTTTCTGCGTTGGCGGCCTTCGGCCGCGCTTATTTAAAATAACCCTGGGCTACGCCACCCCAAAGTCCGGCTATACAACCTAACCGTGGCTACCGCCACGGTGATGTCCTGCGTAGTACACCGAGCGATTTTTATTAAGTTTTGGTATTTTTAAATAAAAATTGTCAAACACTTTTCTGCGTTGGCGGCCTTCGGCCGCGCTTATTTAAAATAACCCTGGGCTACGCCACCAAAGTCCGGACATACTGCCCAACCGTGGCTACCGCCACGGTGATGTCCTTCTGCGTAGTACACCGCGCGATTTGTTATTAAATTTTGGTATTTTTAAATAAAAATTATCAAAAACTTTTCTGCGTTGGCGGCCTTCGGCCGCGCTTATTTAAAATAACCCTGGGCTACGCCACCAAAGTCCGGACATACTGCCCAACCGTGGCTACCGCCACGGTGATGTCCTTCTGCGTAGTACACCGCGCGATTTGTTATTAAAAATTTTCATATTTACATGCCTTTTTCTTACTTACTTACCTCGATATGGCAACACAAAAAGTACTGTATAATACAACCCTGCATGTAGTCAGAAACACAGAAGGACACATAACTCGTCGCGGTTAGTGAAAAAATGTAAACAAATTAATAAAAGCGAGTTTTTTATAATAAAAACGTAAAATTCTCCCGAAAATATAAATAAAATCGAAGTTTAAATATAATTAAAAGTTATGAAAGTGAAAACTTGTACAAAAAGTATCGTTCCAAAGGCAGTTGAATCAATTTTCCCACATGAAATTTTGCTTTTGGGAAGGGTGAATTTAACAATAAATTACATGAATTGTGTAATTAAAAAATCTGTGAAAATGATTTATTTAGTTAAATTAAAGCTAGAACTTGCATTTTAGTCACATTCTAACTGATTTTCGTGGTGAAATTGCCATTATTTCGCATTTTCAAAAAGTGGGTATCGACGTCGAAACTCTAGCCCAAACAAGATTTTTGCTAATCTTCAGTTATGCGGATTACTCTTCAATACACAACTGTGCATTATTTGCCAAATGACAAGAAAATACTAATTTAATCGTTTTTAAAGTTGTCGTTGACGACTTTTTTTTTATTAATTTAGTTACTTTTTTACGGCTTAGTTGGTAATTAAAACACATTTTTCTTGTAATTTTGTTGCTGCCCAATATATTTCCATCACACCTTGGTGATAGTTATCAAGGGCTAAAACATAAAATAACAAAAACACAGTCAGAACATTAAATTTACAATTGAAAATCCATAAAAAAAATTATATTGGGAAGCAACAAGATTCTCACAAAAATCTGTGTTTAATTAAGAAATCTGTACTGAGTTTCTATAACTCATATCTTTTCTAGTATAAATAGGTGGTGACAAAGTGTGGATTGGATTAGTGTGACATCACTTTAATTGATTTTGTTACAGAAACTCAGATTTATTGTGGCAATTTATAACTTTTTAATGTAGAAAAATTGCAGAAGAAGACCACCAAGAGTTATCAATTAAGAAAATACCGCCACCATTGCGGATAAATACAATTTTTGCTTTAATTTTCAGTAATATCTTCATTTATTAGGAGTGTTCAATATCTCAAAATTTTTACATATTTTGTTATGGATACGCATTCTATACGAGTGGAGCAGCAATGCATGGCGGTCGGCATGATCTAGGGTTACACTGTGGCTAGTCATTGTCGGCTGGGCGGGGTTCTTGCCTACATTGCTGTCCTGCGCCATAAACAGAAAAAATCATAACATGCCTTTTTGAAAATAACGAGAAAAATCACACGAAAACAGCATCCGGTTTGGCCGGATGCCACGGACGGACCGTTGAAAAATTCAAATATTCAAAAGATAACCCGGAAAAATCAAATTCAAAAGGCCAGGCGTCAGTTAAATTTAAATAAATACGAACCGAGGGAAAATGACGTTAAAATTTGAATATGAATTTTGAACGTACATATGTACGTTAAAATCAGACGGACGTTAGCAAAACATTTAAACCGAAATTTAAATCGGACGGAAATGCTGACAATCGACGGAAAAATTTAAAAATAGATGAGCGCACGTTAAATTTAAATAATCGCGGACGGACGAGAAAATAATCGTTGCACCAAAATGTAAATTTGAATGTACGTTGAAATCGATATGCACTGAATTTGAATAACCACTGTCAAAAAAAACTGTCAAAGTGAATTTAAATTTGAATATATATATATCGCAAAAAAAAAATCGTTAAATTTGAATTTAATTTGAATCAACCGGAAGGACCGGTTATTAACAGGCATCTGAAAATACATAAAAGAAGCTGAAATTTAAAATATATGAACAATCAAAAAAAAGTTAAAGGCCGAACTCACAAGGGGGTGGCGTTGCTGATGTTGTTGCAGCGCCGGTGCGTTTTTGTCCCACCCTAATCCATGGTTACTGTCGCACCCGAATACCAGTAACCCCTTACCTGTGGTGCGCCGCTGGTGTTGCAGCGCTGGTGCTTTACTAGCCCACCCTCATCCTTGGCCATCGGTGCACCTGTATTTTGATGACCCCGTTATTATTATGCGCTGCTGGTGTTGTTGCAGCGTCGGTGCTTATCGACCCACCCTCATCCATGGTCATCAGTGCACCTATGTTTTGATGACCCCGTATCTGTGTTGCGCCGCTGGTGTTGTTGCAGCGCTGGTGCTTTTCGACCCACTCTCATCCATGGCCATCGGTGCACCTGTATTTTGATGACCCCGTATCTGAAAATCCCTATGCCTTTTAAATTAGGGTGGTCAACATTCCCATTTTAGTTACAAAATTTTATTTGGAATTCATTTTCCTTATTCTTAAAATCTAAGTCCTCAATTTTCTTTCATTATATAGTTAGTATACCCTACGTTCAAGTGTTAATGCTACAAATTATATAGATTAGGGCGCCCCTTTTGATAAAACGATATTACATTCGAGCATTAGGGTGATTTTCAGCCAACCCCAAATATTAAGTGCTGTACACCTTTGTCTTTGTTGTATGGTAATATGTACGTATTTATGCGTATGTGCTTGTGCCAAAAAATTTTTTTTTTTGAACATAAAATTTGTTTTGTGGTAACTCAGTATACTTAACGCCTCTGTATATATATATATGTACAGGCAAGGCAAATCCACATAAATATGCACATATGTATGTACATCAACTTTACTAAAATAAAGTGAAATTAAATAACAAGTAAAAATATAATTCTTACGGACTATGCGCCGGTGATTGTTGCTGCTGTTGTTGTCGTTGTTGGTGGTTTTTGGTGTCGGTCTTGTTGTTGCTGTATTTGCAATTATAAACGCGGAAACACCGGCAACCGATAACGCTGTTGCTGCTGCTGCTGATAATAATAATAATCGTAATGTTGGCGAAAATGTTGCAAATAACAAATTTAGCTGGGGTACTGTTGTTCAATTAAATGTTGTTGTTGTTGCTGTTGTTTGCTTTGCTGTTGATTTGGCTTTATGCTTGTTGTTGTTTTTAGTGCTGGGACACTGTATGTTTTTTTTATACCATGGGTATTACCTTTGGTTCGTTACTTTCCCGGCACTAAATGAACAAATGTCATTATTTAATTTTTGTTTTTTTTTTTAACAATCATTTTGATTTTATTTGATTACTGCATAGATAAGTATTTATCAGATTTTTTGTAGTTTTTGTTTTTTTTTTTTTTTTTTTTTATGTATTTTAACCCTTGTCAATAATCTACTATAATATGGTTGCTAAAATAAATTATTTAAGTTTCATGTATGTATGTTTGTTTACACGCTTTTTGTTTCTTATTTATTTCTTTGTTGTAATGTGAAGCGGCGCTTTTTATTTAATTCTTGGTTCACATCTTAAATATATACATAGCAATGTATACATATGTAGGTAGTTTTCTATTTTATTATCGATTTTTTTATTAGTTTTATTTAGTTACTGCTTTGTTTAATTTGTTTTTCTGGGTTTTTTTCTTATTGATAATAGTTAACATTGTCTCCGCTATTTTATATATGTATGTATGTTCGCACACGTATCTAGATATATGTATTATTTTATTTATGCATTTAACACACTTTTTAGCTGCTCGTAAAATGACAGTTATTCGGGCTGCAAATACTCTTCTCTTCATGTTTATTTTTTTTTCTGTTTGTTAAAATTTAATATTACAACTATTACTTGCCTTTAGTGGTCTTCTCTTACATATTCTTTCGTTTTCTACAAGCTTTTCAGTGAAAACTCTCTATAATCATATGCATAAGTTAACGCTCATAGACCGTATATTAATATTCATTCTTGTGCATAGTGAAATAAATGAAGTCTACATATCAAATGTACACTCAAATAGTTTAAAAGTGTTGGCAATTTAATTTTAAATTTTAGAAAAAAAACACGATCATTAGAACTGCCTTGATATAATTCGTATATATGTATCTACACACACGCGTCCGCACGCAATCACTGACTTCTATCAACTCCCTACTATCTTAAAACTTCTAATCAAGCGTGCCTAGCTAGACGCTCACTTCCCCTTTTTCTGTATTTGTTTGGAAGGGTCCCGTTTCCTATCGTATAACAATGTAGTGCCGTATAAAGCCGGAATTACAATAGCGCTGTGGCAGTAGCAGCGATCGTTTTTCGAAATCAGCTGATTTTTAGAAACTACGGTTTGCAATGAAGCGGCACATAATACAGCAGAGGCAGCTGGCAGCACCGCTCCGTTTAGCCCAAATTCTAAATTCGCTGCCGCTGCCTTCAATCGCAGCCAACTTCAAAGTGTTGATGTGAACTTATGTCTGTTTCCGTACTATCCAATGTAATATATCTTTTACTAATTTTGTGTTTCCGTACTTTGATGCCAGCAAGCGGGAGAGAATTTAATTTTTACTTAATTAATTTCCACTAGCAAATATTGCTGGCGGGATGCAAAAGCAAAGAAGAAAGAGCAGAGGAAAAAAGTGAAACAAGATTGATTATTTTAATTGAAAAAAGTGGACATGAAAATGGTAAGTAAATTTATGTCACCACGTGTCCAAGGTAAAAGGAAACAGACCTAATATATAAAGAAGTCACTGCCAAATACTGCGAACGCTCTATTGTGTTTGGTCTGGCAGTCACTGCTCACATTAGACGCATCAGCTGATTCCGAAAACCGTCGCGGCCCGCTGTCACATCGCTGATGTAATTTGGGCTTAATAGTGCAACTCTAATAGTGCAACTCTAATGAACCGTATGCAGATGCGTATGCGTGTGCGTGTCACTGACATCCGTGTTGCATACCTGTGTTTAAATGAGGCAAACTCCAGTGGCACGGATGTAAATGCACCACACGCATAGAAAATTCGAAGATGATTTCGAATACGCATTCGAACGCAGCTAAGTTGAAAATTTTCTACTTCTATGCGTTTTCTATGCGTTTCGCAACCAATATTAAGTTGGTTGCTACATCGGTATACATATTTTCTGGTAAAAATTTCGTTAAATTGATTTAAAATGAAGTAGTGAAAGTTTGTTTGCCTGCAGAAAAGTTAATTAAATGGGGTTTTAAATATATTTACAAATGATTAATAATTATTAATTATATGTTAATTACTATCTGCATACCCATGTACATAGCACATGAATTTAAAATACATATACATATGTAGTTATCCGTGTGCAAATACGCAATTGAAATTTAAATAAGTTCAACTGTAAAAAAATAATTAAGTGAAATGAGTTTTCTTTTGAATAGGGAGTTCTCAGATTTCAGAGGTTGTGCATATATTTGTATAAGCCAAAATTTTCAAAGTCTGATATTTTAAGGCAAAGCAACTGTAATTCTTACAATACATAAAAATCGACGGATAGCAATTTTGCAATGTGGCCGCTGTGGTGCAATGGGTAGAGTACTGCTATACCAGCGGTCTCGGGTTCTAACCCCCGTCCGGACAAACTCAAAAAAAAATTTTTTTCTAATTAATTAAAACCCAATTATTGGGTTTTTAGAAATAGCGGTTACCTTTCGGCAGTGGGCGGCTTACCCTCCGAGTGTATTTCTGCCATGAAAAAGCTTCTCACAAAAAATGCATTCGCCGTTCGGAGCCGGCACAAAACTGTAGGTCCACCCAATTAGGAAAAACAAAAGGAGCACTTCTCGAATTGGGAGAGAAACTCGGTCATTAAACTCGTCAGAGTTATAATAGCGCCAGTGTATTATTATTATTATTATATTATTATTAATTTGGAATTGATCCACTTGACGGGTTTTCATCAAATTAAAAAAAAAAAATAACTTCCCTTTCCAATTACAAATCACATACCCCAGTGGTACGTTTTTTTTTTTTAATAATTTTAAAGCATTCCGTATATGCGGCAATAATACTTCCTATCATAATTAATATCAATTCTAAATCATCATCCATTATACATTTTATTGAATCTTTCGCGAATTGGTAAAATATGTATTTTCAAAAATAACAATTCGGGAATTTTATATATGTAGTGTAATTGACAGACGCAACCATGCGCATACACTGGAGCAGTCAGGGCCACACGCAAGAAAACGTTTAGATGCGCATACGCACACGCATTCGCATACGGTGCATTAGAGTTGGACTATAATGAACCTTATAGTCCAACTCTAATGCACCGTATGCGAATGCGTGTGCGTATGCGCATCTAAACGTTTTCTTGCGTGCGGCCCTGGCTGCTCCAGTGTATGCGTATGGTTGCGTCTGTCAATTACACTACATACATACATATATACAATTTCTGCCGTTGTTATTTTTGAAAATACATATTTTACCAATTCGCGAAAGATTCAATAAAATGTATAATGAATGGGGATTTAGAATTGATATTAATTATGATAGGAAGTGTTATTACCGTATATACGGAATACGTTAAAATTATTAAAAAAAAAACGTACCATTCGGGAACGTGATTTGTATTTGGAGAGGGAAGTTAGTGTTTTTTTTAATTTGTTGAAAACCCGTGAAGTGGATCAATTCCAAATTAATAATAATATAATAATAATAATACATTGGCGTTATTATAACTCTGACGAGTTTAATGACCGAGCTTCTCTCCCTATTCAAGAAGTGCTCCTTTTGTTTTTCCTAATTGGGTGGACCTACAGTTTTATGCCGGCTCCGAACGGCGAATGCATTTTTTGTGAGAAGCTTTTTCATAGCAGAAATACACTCGGAGGGTATGCCGCCCACTGCCGAGTGTGACCGCTATTTCTAAAAACCCAATAATTGGGTTTTACTTAATTAGAAAAATTTTTTTTGGAGTTTGTCTGGACTGGGGTTAGAACCCGAGACCTCTGGTATAGCAGACGAGCACTCTACCCATTGCACCACAGCGGCCATATTGCCAAATTGCTATCCGTTGATTTTTATGTATTGTAAGAATTACAGTTTCTTTGCCTTAAAATATAAGACTGAAAATTTTGTTTAATACAAATATGTATATGCACGACCTCTGAAATCTGGTGTTCTGTTATACCAAAGCGAAAACTCCCTATTCAAAAGAATACTCACTTCACTTCATTATTTTTTTACTGTTAAACTTATTTAAGTTTCAATTATGTATTTAGACACGGGTAACTACATATGTATATGTAATTTAAATTCATGAACTATGTACATGGGTATGCAGATAGTAATTAATATATAATTAATATTAACCATCTCTAAATATATTCAAAACCCATTTTAATTAACATTTCTGCTGGCAAACACATTTTCACTACTTCACTTTAAATCAATTTAACGAAGTTTTTACCAAAAAAATATGTATACCGATGTAGCAACCAACCTAATATTAGCTGCAACACGCATAGAAAACGCATAGAAGTAGAAAATTTTCAACTTAGCTGCATTCGAATGCGTGTTCGAAATCATCTTCGAATTTTCTATGCGTGTGGTGCATTTACATCCGTGCCACTGGAGTTTGCCTCATTTAAACACAGGTATGCAACACGGCTGTCAGTGACACGCACACGCATACGCATCTGCATACGGTTCATTAGAGTTGCACTATTATGCAGATGCGTATGCGTGTGCGTGTCACTGACAGCCGTGTTGCATTCCTGTGTTTAAATGAGGCAAACTCCAGTGGCACGGATGTAAATGCACCACACGCATAGAAAATTCGAAGATGATTTCGAACACGCATTCGAATGCAGCTAAGTTGAAAACTTTCTACTTCTATGCGTGTTCTATGCGTTTCGCAACCAATATTAAATTGGTTGCTACATCGGTATACATATTTTCTGGTAAAAATTTCTTTAAATTGATTTAAAATGAAGTAGTGAAAGTTTGTTTGCCTGCAGAAAAGTTAATTAAATGGGGTTTTAAATATATTTAGAAATGATTAATAATTATTAATTATATGTTAATTACTATCTGCATACCCATGTACATAGTACATGAATTTAAAATACATATACATATGTAGTTACCCGTGTGCAAATACACAATTGAAACTTAAATAAGTTCAACTGTAAAAAAATAATTAAGTGAAATGAGTTTTATTTTGAATAGGGAGTTCTCAGATTTCAGAGGTTGTGCATATATTTGTATAAGCCAAAATTTTCAAAGTCTGATATTTTAAGGCAAAGCAACTGTAATTCTTACAATACATAAAAATCGACGGATAGCAATTTTGCAATGTGGCCGCTGTGGTGCAATGGGTAGAGTACTAGCCTGCTATACCAGCGGTCTCGGGTTCTAACCCCCGTCCGGACAAACTCCAAAAAAAAATTTTTCTAATTAATTAAAACCCAATTATTGGGTTTTTAGAAATAGCGGTTACCTTTCGGCAGTGGCGGCTTACCCTCCGAGTATATATCTGCCATGAAAAAGCTTCTCACAAAAAATGCATTCGCCGTTTGCAGCCGGCATAAAACTGTAGGTCCGCCCAATTAGGAAAAACAAAAGGAGCACTTCTCGAATTGGGAGAGAAACTCGGTCATTAAACTCGTCAGAGTTATAATAGCGCCAGTGTATTATTATTATTATTATTATATATTATTAATTTGGAATTGATCCACTTCACGGGTTTTCATCAAATTAAAAAAAAAAACACTAACTTCCCTTTCCAATTACAAATCACATACCCCAGTGGTACGTTTTTTTTTATAATAATTTTAAAGTATTCCGTATATGCGGCAATAATACTTCCTATCATAATTAATATCAATTCTAAATCGTCATCCATTATACATTTTATTGAATCTTTCGCGAATTGGTAAAATATGTATTTTCAAAAATAACAATGTCGGGAATTGTATATATCGTCCCCTCAATATAACAATAGCGTATGTGCTCATACGCCATTATTTTTTTATTGCATATTTAGAATCTCCATCATTGATTCTATGTCTGGTCAAAATTTCGTCAAATTCCACTTCCACAAAGTGGGTCAAAATGTTATTGGAAAAAATGGTGTATAATTTCTTGTTCAAAAATTTAATAGATATCTGATTTGACAAAAACTTTAAACTCGATTTTCTCAAAACCCAAAAAAAATTATACGCTATTGTTATATTGAGGGGACGATATGTAGTGTAATTGACAGACGCAACCATGCGCATACACAGGAGCAGTCAGGGCCGCACGCAAGAAAACGTTTAGATGCGCATACGCACACGCATTCGCATACGGTGCATTAGAGTTGGACTATAATAGTGCAACTCTAATGAACCGTATGCAGATGCGTATGCGTGTGCGTGTCACTGACAGCCGTGTTGCATACCTGTGTTTAAATGAGGCAAACTCCAGTGGCACGGATGTAAATGCACCACACGCATAGAAAATTCGAAGATGATTTCGAACAGGCATTCGAATGCAGCTAAGTTGAAAATTTTCTACTTCTATGCGTTTTCTATGCGTTTCGCAACCAATATTAAGTTGGTTGCTACATCGGTATACATATTTTCTGGTAAACATATATATACATATATACATACCCATATATATTTTCTGGTTAAATTGATTTAAAATGAAGTAGTGAAAGTTTGTTTGCCTGCAGAAAAGTTAATTAAATGGGGTTTTAAATATATTTAGAAATGATTAATAATTATTAATTATATGTTAATTACTACCTGCATACCCATGTACATAGTACATGAATTTAAATTACATATACATATGTAGTTACACGTGTGCAAATACACAATTGAAACTTAAATAAGTTCAACTGTAAAAAAATAATTAAGTGAAATGAGTTTTCTTTTGAATAGGGAGTTTTCAGATTTCAGAGGTTGTGCATATATTTGTATAAGCCAAAATTTTCAAAGTCTGATATTTTAAGGCAAAACAACTGTAATTCTTACAATACATAAAAATCGACGGATAGCAATTTTGCAATGTGGCCGCTGTGGTGCAATGGGTAGAGTACTCGCCTGCTATACCAGCGGTCTCGGGTTCTAACCCCCGTCGGACAAACTCCAAAAAAAAATTTTTCTAATTAATTAAAACCCAATTATTGGGTTTTTAGAAATAGCGGTTACCTTTCGGCAGTGAGCGGCTTACCCTCGGAGTATATATCTGCCATGAAAAAGCTTCTCACAAAAAATGCATTCGCCGTTCGGAGCAGGCACAAAATTGTAGGTCTACCCAATTAGGAAAAACAAAAGGAGCACTTCTCGAATTGGGAGAGAAGCTCGGTCATTAAACTCGTCAGAGTTATAATAGCGCCAGTGTATTATTATTATATTATTATTAATTTGGAATTGATCCACTTCACGGGTTTTCATCAAATTAAAAAAAAAAAAACACTAACTTCCCTTTCCAAATACAAATCACGTACCCCAGTGGTACGTCTTTTTTTTTAATAATTTTAAAGTATTCCGTATATGCGGCAATAATACTTCCTATCATAATTAATATCAATTCTAAATCGTCATCCATTATACATTTTATTGAATCTTTCGCGAATTGGTAAAATATGTATTTTCAAAAATAACAACGGCGGAAATTGTATATATGTATGTATGTAGTGTAATTGACAGACGCAACCATACGCATACACTGGAGCAGTCAGGGCCGCACGCAAGAAAACGTTTAGATGCGCATACGCACACGCATTCGCATACGGTGCATTAGAGTTGGACTATAACAATGTAGTGACGTGTGCATAATAGTGGCGTGACTTTACGGTTACCCGAATGTCTACATCATGGTATGACGCTAGCAATGACACAAGCGAGATAGAATACGGTTGCCATGACACACAAAAAAAAATTACCAAAACTTTCGGAATAAAATGCCTCAAGCATTTTTCCCATGAAACTATTTCAAAATAATCGATTGTATTCGTGCCCTAGAAAATTTGCTACTGTAAAATCCTATTAGTGTGCATTGGGAATATAATGGACATTGGGTCATATTAACAAGAGCCAAGCATCTGCATTTGTTTAAGATCTCAGATATTTTACTCAAATTTTGAAATTTGGTTCATACAGATTTATGTCAAATTTCTGCAATTTCCAGCAAAAGCATTTGCCTTAATCTTATCAATATGGCCCATTGTTGTCCTACGCTCAAATTATGAAATCGGTAGGACAGGAAAATCTGGTTGATGAAACAATAGTAATTAATTTTCTGAGAACTATGTAAAATTTTAAAATTGTATGGAGCGCATGAGAATATTTTATAAAATATGCATTTTAAAGTACCAAGTCACCGTATAACCACGTGTTACGTATTTTCA
This sequence comes from Urophora cardui, assembly GCA_960531455.1. Lineage (NCBI taxonomy): Eukaryota > Metazoa > Arthropoda > Insecta > Diptera > Tephritidae > Urophora > Urophora cardui. The sequence continues at coordinate 86,349,260 of OY482671.1, read as the reverse complement.
CATTACGAAGTGTTCATGGCAACCCTGGAAGAACCAGTTTGTCCATCACCAATACTTGTGCATCTCCCGCCATTGGAACGATTGTGAAGATTCGGAGGGGAAATTTCTCATGATGCCTACTCATAGAGGTCGGCTCGATAGCTTGCCAGATTTGAAGAAAAATTTATGTGCGATCTATAAAGCTCGGGTTCTAAAAAAAAAAATGAAGCAATACCATATAATCATCTCGAAGAATAAAAAAAAATCAATGTAAATTTCGGATAAACCCACTCACTTAAATTTTGTTTAAACACTTAATGGAGGAAAAAGGGAATTAATTACAGGATTTGAGCAAAGAAAAATTTCGCATTTGAAATATCTAGTAACTGAATGAGAAAATACGAATCGTTATTATTGCTAGAACACCATAATTGGTAAATGAAATTACTCGAACAGGAAAGTTAATGACGGCAAAAAAAAATTGTAAGCTATTCTATCGAAACCACCCCTATAATACAACCTCATTCTCCTTCACTTGCGGCCAAGGCTAATTTATAGAAGGTTAACCTACTAAACAGCTGATTGCAGACTTTTCCCTATATTTTTTTTCCATATTGTGGTGCTTGTGTCAAAACTTATGACAATTTGATCTTGACGCAATGTGATTTCTACAATGGCGGCTATGATTTTGACAGAAGCATCACAGAATACACAACCAATTTTACATGGAGTGTGTATGTATGTATGTCCGTATATAGTACTGCAAAAACCTTCTATAATTGAACCATGCATGCGACGACCTTTCATGTTTGGCCACGCGTCACCAATACATGTACATGCTTTTCTCTCTCATGCCAACATGTCGCCATCATTCACTGGAAGTTATTGGGAACTACTAAAAAACTACTGAAATAGTGGTGCTGCCACACAGACAAAATTAAGCAACCGAAATTAACCCGTTTATGATCGATATCAGGATTGATATCGATAGCAAACCATAACAGGCCTGTTTCGCTTCGAAGACCTGACGAGGGAGCGAACAGGAAAAATGGTTTGCCTGTAAGGTTGTTGCGATAATACTCAACTGTTAACTACGTGGGGCACGACTCACCCCTAGATAAGAGTCTCAAATTCTACCACAGCTAACCGGGCAACAGAGGCTCCATCAGGTGATACCAAAAAAACGTATGCTATATGAACGTGCAATCTAGTAGTGTATTAAAATCCGAGAATAATTGAAAGTCAGGTATAATAAAAAAATTCATTTGGTAAAAAAAACCAAAACGCGTAAGTCCGGTGTTGCGGTGATTCTCTATTGGCTTAGGCCAGAGAAGCCTACCCCCCCTAGGAGCCCTCCTCCTAGGTGCCGATCTTGGTCGGTCTTAACAACCTGTCCCCCCCGGCTGATCCAACCCCGCACGCTGGACCCAGGACAGGCGGTCTTGAAAAAGACCCTTGGTCCGCTGGTTTCTCGCCCCCCGGAATGGGCTTTACAAAAAAAATTAAATTATTTTGTTTCCTATTTTAAGGCTTCGCGGCCTTAGACATTTTTTTACAGGAGAACGCGTCTAAACTCCGAATACAATCACCCTATCAGCTGGTCTATGGTCCCTAACCTCGCGAAGCTGGACAAAAAAAACTTTAACAGGAAAATCATCAATACTCCGTTTGAATAGACATTTTTGTATTGGAGAACTCGTCAAAACTCCGTAAGGTTAGGCATTTGATATAGGAGAACTCGCCAAAACTCCATAAAACTAGACATTTTAATTTGGGAGAACTCGTCAAAACTCCGTATAAGCAGACCAATTGGAATATGGACTGCTAGATGGTCCACGGTTCCCGGTGGGAGCGCTTGTGATCCACCTATTATTATAACTGCTCGGGGAGAATACTGGGCGAATTGTCCCCGACCGCCAAGACGCCCAGCGGAGTCTTATTGAGGACGGATATCAGAAGCGTGGAATCGTCCTATTAATCTCCCTGTTAAGTCTTCTAAGTCATACAGTGCATTGCCAACTTTCCCACGAACTCGACACTTAATATGTTTTGGCAGGAATTTCGCGTTTATGCCCTGTTTGAAGTTACTCAAGGCAAAATTTCTTCTAAATACTTCTTGACCTTCCCTATAATTCACAAGCCTAGAGCGCTTATTGTAAACCTGCTTGACTTTCTCATTTGCCTGTGCTAAGTTTCTACGGATTTGCTCGTGGATTCCTGATAACTTGTCAGCTTTACTTACTATCGGTACGCGATCTTCTTTGAGGCTATCCAATTTCTCTAATAACTTATACGCGGATGCGTGTTGGACCATATTCTGACCATATAATGCAAAGTACGGAGAGCACTGAATCGACGTATGAAAATCACTTCTTAAAACTGATAGAATTTCGGGTATATGTTTGTCCCAATCCGTATGATCCTGCTTATCTTTTAGGAAAATTCTTATCTTGGAAACTATCTCTCTATTCACGCGTTCGGACGCATTAGCTTGTGGGGAATACACTCCTGTTCTAACATGCGTCACACCGTACTTCTCAAAGAACGCTTTCATTTCTTTTGAGATGAACTGTTTCCCATTATCGCTGTGGATATATTCTGGGACCCCTATAGCTGGAAAAATTTCTGTACCGAAGTAGTTCATTACATTGATAGATGTCGCTCTCTGCATTGGCTTCAGCCACACATACTTTGAAAAATGGTCTAAAATAATGAAAAGAAACTGGTTCCTGCGTTTTGATCTAGGATAAGGTCCTAAGAAGTCGCAATATAAGCGTTGGAAAGGTCTCTCCGTAACAAAAGTACTTCCTATAGGTGGTCTTGACTGCTGATTTGTTGCTTTTACAGCCTTGCAAGTTTCACAAACCTTTACATAATCTCTAACGTCCCTAGCTTGTTGTGGCCAGAAGTATTTCGACCTAACCCGTTCCAATGTCTTTTGCCAACCTCCGTGATAACTCCTAACTGCGTCATGTGCCATTCGTATTGCTTCCTCCCTGAGTCCTTCGGGCAACCACAACCGCCATAACGAGCCTTCTTCACCCTCCACACCCTTCCGAAACTTAACTCTTTTAAAAATCAAACCGTCTCTGACACACAAATCCGGGAGAGCCTCACCGTTTACTGTAATTGTTCTTATAAGATCCAGATATTCATTGGCTCTAAATTCGGATGAGTCTAAGTCTATTTCGTAAGGCGCGGGAGATGAAGTCAACTCGTCAACGTCAAAACGCGACAGAGCGTCCGGTACTACGTTCAGAGCTCCCTTACGATGCTGCATTTCGAAATCATATCTCTGTAGTAACAGTGACCATCTAGCTAACCTACCACTAAGGTCTTTTTGCGTCATCAACCATTTAAGGCTTGAGTGGTCCGTGATTATACGAAATGGCAGCCCTTCAACGTAGGGTCTGAAACGCTTGACGCTGACAATTGCGGCGAGGCATTCCAGCTCGGTGACTGTATAGTTGCGTTGAGCATTATTTAATTTTTTTTGAAACGAAAGCTATTGGATGCTCTGCACCATTATCATCGACCTGGAATAACACGCCTCCTACTCCTATTTTGGAAGCATCGCATTGAATGACAAATTCTCTGGAAAAATCAGGTTGAGCTAAGACTGGAGCGGAACTCAGAGCTACTTTAAGTTTTTCGAAGGCCTCTACTGCTTCTGGAGTGAGTTTGAAAGGACCAGGTGACTTACGTAAACAATCTGTCAAAGGGCCTGCTAAATCAGCGAAATTGGTAATAAATGCCCTGTACCAATTTGCCATACCCACGAACCTGCGAACCTGTCGAGGAGATTTGGGAATGGGGAAATTTTGCATTGCCTCTATTTTCTCTGGATTCTCTTTCAAACACCCACTGCCTATAACATACCCTAAGTATCGAATCTCTCTCTGGCAAAATTTACTTTTACTCACATTGATTGTAAGGCCTGCACTTTTCAAGCACCTCGCAACATCTGCTAAAAGTTTGATGTGGTCGTCAAAATCCGCACTACACACCAACAGGTCGTCCAAATAAACAAAAACATGTTCTCGCATATACGAGGGAATTGCTTTGTCCATGAGTCGACTCATTGTTTGCGGCGCGTTACACAGCCCAAAGGGCATAACTTTGTAATGGTACAAGGGTTTACCTGGCACCGCAAACGCTGTCTTCTCTTTTGACGACTCAGTTAGTTTAATTTGGAAGAACGCGTCTTTTAAGTCGATACCACTAATAAAGTGCGTATCCTTTAAACGACTCAATAACCCGTTGATATGCGGCAGCGGATATGAGTCCTTTTTCGTAACTGCGTTTACCTTCCTAGAATCAATGCAGAGCCTAACCTTACCAGGTTTCCGTACTAACACAACTGGACTACACCATGGCGAATTCGACTCTTCGATGACTCCCATTTTCAATAATCTATCAATTTCGCTGTAGGCTTCAGCCTGCCTTGGTGGCGAAAGAGGAAAATGTTTGCTTTTAATTGGGACTGCGTCACCCGTGTCAATGTCGTGCTCCACCAGCTGTGTCTGCCCTAGGCCTAATTTTTCAAACGACGGAAACATATCAATAACTTTTTGCAAATCGTACTTCTGGGATGGAGTCAAATCATGAAAATTGGGACCTTCTGTATCTTCCTTTGCTTCTACACTTGGAAATATTTCGGGAGCTAAAGCAAAGGCTTTCCAAAAATCTACCCCGAAATAGGCTTCCTGGAGAAGCGAAGGAACAAGGTAAAAAGATATAGATTTTGTTGTATTTTTAAAAGTGACAGGTAATGAACTACACCCTATTATCTTCCGTTTGTCGCCGCCTGCCGTATATATACATTCATTCATTTCACGATATTTAAGATTGTTCTTTTCTAGAAATTTCAAACAGTCCTTACCCAGAATAGAGACATTGGCTCCTGAATCCAATAGTCCCACTAGTGATCCATTTCCTATCCTCACCCTAATCATTGGTCTTTCATCGTCTGTAAGGACGAGTGTGGTGCTTTCCAAAAGCTTGCGCACCTGGACACGTTTGCTATATCTCTTCCTACACTGCAAAATTCTTTCGGGTGGATATGGTTGGGAATCATTCGTGAAAATATTTGACCTAACCAATTGATAGTTTTGTTCTCTTTCTTCTAAACTGGGTCGGAAAATGGTCTGACAACTAACATTTCTAACTGAGGCTTTCAAAATACGAACTGGCCGAGAATTTGTTTGCGACGAAGCTGGGTCTTCTGAATCTGAACTATTTGAATTATCCGTACTATCAGGGAAAGTTACTATCGGTGTTGATTGACTACTCGCGGATCTGGCCGAAAGTGGACTAGGCTCAGTACTCGCGACGATTTGCTGGGTATTGACTGAAGTAGGGGCTATAGTCTCGAACGAGTTTCCCCCTCTCTTTTCTCGCTCGGATAACGGTTTCCCTGACCACGGTGGTCGTTGGGACACTTCGGAGTCAACACTCCTCTCTGACCGCATTTGAAACAAAACTGAGATTTGATGGGCTCCTCACAGTAAATATAAGAATGGCCCATTGCCTGGCAGTTCCAACATTTAATCCCTGAATAGTCTGGTTTACCCATACGACGATAATTCAACGCTTCTACCTGCGGATCTACTATATAATCTTCGTTTTCAACCCTACATTCCGGAGCTATGGCCCGTGCTTCGTTTACGCTTGGCCTATGGTAATTTGAGACTAAGCTTCTGCTCTCTTTCAGCACTTGTTCACCTCTTCGAGCCACATCGCGAAGGTCGTGCAAACTTCTTACATTCGCGTTAAACAGCATTAACTTCAAATTACCATTGACGTTGCGTTTGATAATATCTATTAACAAGGCCTCAGACATGGGCTCTCTAAGTCTCGCGTTTAACGCCAGAATGTCCGTGTGGAAAACGTCATATGTCTCATTTGGTTTTTGTTTGCGCACTGATATTTCCATCATCAGCTCATGGTCCGTCTTCAGGGTGCCGAATTCCCGTTTTAAAGAGTAACTCAAAAATGGATAAGTTGCATTAGAATTTTGTTTGGTAAATAACCAATACCATTCTTCGGCACGGCCTGACAAGAAAAGGTGAAAACTGGCCATAAGCTGATCTTCCGTACACTGCGTGCGCTCACGCAAGGTGTCCAATTTAAACAAAAAATCTGAAACACTACCAGTACCATCATAAGATATCTTCCAGTCTTGTGGTTTCACTACGGTATTACTAGGTGTGGGAACAATTGAGTTGTTAACAAAAGTCTGCGCTTGGTTCGGTTGCTGCCTAACATCATCCCTAGTATCATGTCTAGCATCACTCCCAACAAAATCCGCCGCTGTTCGAGAGGCTGCGACTGCAGCGTTCAGGGTATTCACGTTTTCCCTAATAGCTCTTATCTCTTGGCGCAGCTCTTCTTGTGACGTTTGGAATAATTGGTGTAGAACATGTACCCACGAATTCAAGGGAGACACCTCGGGATGGGTCTCTTGATTGGAAGCCCTATCATTGTAAACGTTTGGTTGTAACCGAACTTGTGGTAAAGCGCTAGCCTCGTCTACAGTATTTGTCGCGCCTTGCTCAGGCGGATCCGGCATATTCCTAATAAGACTGTCTAGATCGAGGATATTTGCACTAGCTGGTCTATCAAACTTTTCGGCAGGGTCATTATTTGGGACATCCCTGAATGGATCTACTGTTGTCCGGCTGACTATTGGGGAATGCATTACTAAAGGTCGGCTCGCTGGGGGTTTCGGAGTTGCACCTCCACTTCCTCTTCCTCTATACTATACCCCGCTACCTCTGTTTTTAGAACCACTACCTCTAGTCGAACTCCTAGTTTGCATCCCTTCAGCCGACTGCTGAGTGTTTTGAGACATTTTCATAAAAAAAATCAAACGTTTGAGCGCTTCAAAAAAACAAGGCACGCTTGAACGGTTGTATCCAATCTAAAGCAATCAACTGCTTGAATGAGTCACGTTTGGTGTCAAAGCTCGAATGTAAATATTTGTACAATTAACGAAATTTAGATCTTTATCTCGATTAAAAATTAGATCGCATCCAAAAGAAAATAACAAACTTTGGTTTCTGTGTTTGATCAAGCTTTCAGCAAATATTTATGACGAATATTTGCTTATTAAATCTCTATACCGGTACAAAATTATGTCACATCCGAAAAAGTAATAAAACTTTAGTTGTCGCGTTTGGTGGAAAAATCAAGCAATAATTGTAATGATTATTTGCGATTAAAAAAAATTATCTTAAATTTTGCTAACAATATCGATTCAAAATGACTTCACTTCGCTTATCAAAAAAAATTGTATAAATAACCGTGTTCATATACGTGAATATGTAAATGTAAATGGATATATAATGCAAAATATATATATGTTCGTTATTCAATGGGAATGCTGACCTCCCATTATAAAAGGCACAGGTTACAGAATAAAAAAAATATAAACCCCTTGAAAAATAAAAACACAAAAAATTAAGACATTGTGTGCCAACTGGTCTCCAGCGCATCAACCGCAATGCAGGGTTGCTCGGAAGCTAAATCCCTGAGACAGGCTGGCTAACTAAAAGATAGTTAGCAACAAAAGAATTGAAATTTTGCGAAATACTAACCTATCTCCGCCACAATGAAAGGAACGGTTTGAATCCGCTTTCCTCAGACTTTCGGAGATAGACAATACATCCTTCGGTCTCAGCTCAGCTCATCGCCATGAAGTGTTGCTAAATGTTCCAAGGCACCCAACTCAGGCATGAGATGAACTGAGGCCTGCATCGCATAACCAACGAAAAAGACAGTACAAAAGAAATTTGCAAAATACCCTCCTAATATCCGCCGCAGTGAAAGGTGCAGCTAGAGGCTGCATCGCAATGAAAGTGGCGCTAGGTGCAACCAACTCAGACGCGGGATGGCTGAGGCATAAATTGCAAAAAAAAATCATGAAAACAAAAAAATAAAAAGGACGAATTTTCCTCATGACCAACATCCTTGGCTCCGCCGCAATGAAAGGCACGGTTTGAGGCCGCTACCCCAGACTTGCGAAGAAGGATTTGTTAGCTTAGGATCTAACTCAACTCATCGCAATGAAGGCGGTGTTCAAATTACCACCCCAGACGCGAGATGAGCTAGGCCCCAAAAGAAAAAAAAAATCCGATACACAAAACTGCACAAAAGACATATTCGGCAAAAAGTTTATAAAAATAAATACTGAATCTAGCGGACATGCCCTCGGACGACAGTGAAAACAAATTTAATATTTAAACTACAAAAAAAATTAAATGCGTTAAACACTGCCTCTCCGGGTGAAATGCAAAAGAAAGAAAACAGACTAGGTGACGTAAAGTCTCGTGGAGCCCTGAGCCACTAACACCAATGATTTCCAATCATCCCGATCAATCTCATCATCCCGCCGCAACGCAGTGGCGGCTACTGAGGCTGCCAATCTGGGACCTGCGGAATAATGAAACTTCACTGAACGACCAGGAAACCACTGAAGCCAGTACCCCAGGACACCACGTTGGGCGCCATCTGTTATGGTTCAGCTTTCGACTATCGAGTGCGTTTTGCGCTTTGTGGCGCCCTATGCCACCAACAGCGATGATCTCCTTGGACAACCTGATCAGTCTCACCATCTCGCCGCAACGCAGTGGCGGCGCAGGGCCTGCCCATCTGGGACTTGCGAGATAGTAAGGCGTCACTGGCTGACCAAAAGCCATCGAGTCAGCACGTTGGGCGCCATCTGTTATGGATACGCATTCTATACGAGTGGAGCAGCAATGCATGGCGGTCGGCATGATCTAGGGTTGCACTGTGGCTAGTCATTGTCGGCTGGGCGGGGTTCTTGCCTACATTGCTGTCCTGCGCCATAAACAGAAAAAATCATATCATGCCTTTTTGAAAATAACGAGAAAAATCACACGAAAACAGCATCCGGTTTGGCCGGATGCCACGGACGGACCGTTGAAAAATTCAAATATTCAAAAGATAACCCGGAAAAATCAAATTCAAAAGGCCAGGCGTCAGTTAAATTTAAATAAATACGAACCGAGGGAAAATGACGTTAAAATTTGAATATGAATTTTGAACGTACATATGTACGTTAAAATCAGACGGACGTTAGCAAAACATTTAAACCGAAATTTAAATCGGACGGAAATGCTGACAATCGACGGAAAAATTTAAAAATAGATGAGCGCACGTTAAATTTAAATAATCGCGGACGGACGAGAAAATAATCGTTGCACCAAAATGTAAATTTGAATGTACGTTGAAATCGATATGCACTGAATTTGAATAACCACTGTCAAAAAAAACTGTCAAAGTGAATTTAAATTTGAATATATATATATCGCAAAAAAAAATCGTTAAATTTGAATTTAATTTGAATCAACCGGAAGGACCGGTTATTAACAGGCATCTGAAAATACATAAAAGAAGCTGAAATTTAAAATATATGAACAATCAAAAAAAAGTTAAAGGCCGAACTCACAAGGGGGTGGCGTTGCTGATGTTGTTGCAGCGCCGGTGCGTTTTTGTCCCACCCTAATCCATGGTTACTGTCGCACCCGAATACCAGTAACCCCTTACCTGTGGTGCGCCGCTGGTGTTGTTGCAGCGCTGGTGCTTTACTAGCCCACCCTCATCCTTGGCCATCGGTGCACCTGTATTTTGATGACCCCGTTATTATTATGCGCTGCTGGTGTTGTTGCAGCGTCGGTGCTTATCGACCCACCCTCATCCATGGTCATCAGTGCACCTATGTTTTGATGACCCCGTATCTGTGTTGCGCCGCTGGTGTTGTTGCAGCGCTGGTGCTTTTCGACCCACCCTCATCCATGGCCATCGGTGCACCTGTATTTTGATGACCCCGTATCTGAAAATCCCTATGCCTTTTAAATTAGAGTGGTCAACATTCCCATTTTAGTTACAAAATTTTATTTGGAATTCATTTTCCTTATTCTTAAAATCTAAGTCCTCAATTTTCTTTCATTATATAGTTAGTATACCCTACGTTCAAGTGTTAATGCTACAAATTATATAGATTAGGGCGCCCCTTTTGATAAAACGATATTACATTCGAGCATTAGGGTGATTTTCAGCCAACCCCAAATATTAAGTGCTGTACACCTTTGTCTTTGTTGTATGGTAATATGTACGTATTTATGCGTATGTGCTTGTGCCAAAAAATTTTTTTTTTTGAACATAAAATTTGTTTTGTGGTAACTCAGTATACTTAACGCCTCTGTATATATATATATGTACAGGCAAGGCAAATCCACATAAATATGCACATATGTATGTACATCAACTTTACTAAAATAAAGTGAAATTAAATAACAAGTAAAAATATAATTCTTACGGACTATGCGCCGGTGATTGTTGCTGCTGTTGTTGTCGTTGTTGGTGGTTTTTGGTGTCGGTCTTGTTGTTGCTGTATTTGCAATTATAAACGCGGAAACACCGGCAACCGATAACGCTGTTGCTGCTGCTGCTGATAATAATAATAATCGTAATGTTGGCGAAAATGTTGCAAATAACAAATTTAGCTGGGGTACTGTTGTTCAATTAAATGTTGTTGTTGTTGCTGTTGTTTGCTTTGCTGTTGATTTGGCTTTATGCTTGTTGTTGTTTTTAGTGCTGGGACACTGTATGTTTTTTTTATACCATGGGTATTACCTTTGGTTCGTTACTTTCCCGGCACTAAATGAACAAATGTCATTATTTAATTTTTTTTTTTTTTAACAATCATTTTGATTTTATTTGATTACTGCATAGATAAGTATTTATCAGATTTTTTGTAGTTTTCTTTTTTTTTTTTTTTTTTATGTATTTTAACCCTTGTCAATAATCTACTATAATATGGTTGCTAAAATAAATTATTTAAGTTTCATGTATGTATGTTTGTTTACACGCTTTTTGTTTCTTATTTATTTCTTTGTTGTAATGTGAAGCGGCGCTTTTTATTTAATTCTTGGTTCACATCTTAAATATATACATAGCAATGTATACATATGTAGGTAGTTTTCTATTTTATTATCGATTTTTTTATTAGTTTTATTTAGTTACTGCTTTGTTTAATTTGTTTTTCTGGGTTTTTTTCTTATTGATAATAGTTAACATTGTCTCCGCTATTTTATATATGTATGTATGTTCGCACACGTATCTAGATATATGTATTATTTTATTTATGCATTTAACACACTTTTTAGCTGCTCGTAAAATGACAGTTATTCGGGCTGCAAATACTCTTCTCTTCATGTTTATTTTTTTTTTTCTGTTTGTTAAAATTTAATATTACAACTATTACTTGCCTTCAGTGGTCTTCTCTTACATATTCTTTCGTTTTCTACAAGCTTTTCAGTGAAAACTCTCTATAATCATATGCATAAGTTAACGCTCATAGACCGTATATTAATATTCATTCTTGTGCATAGTGAAATAAATGAAGTCTACATATCAAATGTACACTCAAATAGTTTAAAAGTGTTGGCAATTTAATTTTAAATTTTAGAAAAAAAACACGATCATTAGAACTGCCTTGATATAATTCGTATATATATATCTACACACACGCGTCCGCACGCAATCACTGACTTCTATCAACTCCCTACTATCTTAAAACTTCTAATCAAGCGTGCCTAGCTAGACGCTCACTTCCCCTTTTTCTGTATTTGTTTGGAAGGGTCCCGTTTCCTATCGTATAACAATGTAGTGCCGTATAACAATGTAGTGACGTGTGCATAATAGTGGCGTGACTTTACGGTTACCCGAATGTCTACATCATGGTATGACGCTAGCAATGACACAAGCGAGATAGAATACGGTTGCCATGACACACAAAAAAAAATTACCAAAACTTTCGGAATAAAATGCCTCAAGCATTTTTCCCATGAAACTATTTCAAAATAATCGATTGTATTCGTGCCCTAGAAAATTTGCTACTGTAAAATCCTATTAGTGTGCATTGGGAATATAATGGACATTGGGTCATATTAACAAGAGCCAAGCATCTGCATTTGTTTAAGATCTCAGATATTTTACTCAAATTTTGAAATTTGGTTCATACAGATTTATGTCAAATTTCTGCAATTTCCAGCAAAAGCATTTGCCTTAATCTTATCAATATGGCCCATTGTTGTCCTACGCTCAAATTATGAAATCGGTAGGACAGGAAAATCTGGTTGATGAAACAATAGTAATTAATTTTCTGAGAACTATGTAAAATTTTAAAATTGTATGGAGCGCATGAGAATATTTTATAAAATATGCATTTGAAAGTACCAAGTCACCGAATAACCACGTGTTACGTATTTTCACATTACGAAGTGTTCATGGCAACCCTGGAAGAACCAGTTTGTCCATCACCAATACTTGTGCATCTCCCGCCATTGGAACGATTGTGAAGATTCGGAGGGGAAATTTCTCATGATGCCTACTCATAGAGGTCGGCTCGATAGCTTGCCAGATTTGAAGAAAAATTTATATGCGATCTATAAAGCTCGGGTTCTTAAAAAAACTGAAGCAATACCATATAATCATCTCGAAGAATAAAAAAAAATCAATGTAAATTTCGGATAAACCCACTCACTTAAATTTTGTTTAAACACTTAATGGAGGAAAAAGGGAATTAATTACAGGATTTGAGCAAAGAAAAATTTCGCATTTGAAATATCTAGTAACTGAATGAGAAAATACGAATCGTTATTATTGCTAGAACACCATAATTGGTAAATGAAATTACTCGAACAGGAAAGTTAATGACGGCAAAAAAAAATTGTAAGCTATTCTATCGAAACCACCCCTATAATACAACCTCATTCTCCTTCACTTGCGGCCAAGGCAGGGTACGGAAAAACTCACTCATGAACGCTCAAAAATACATTCTACTCATATCACAAACAAATATTCAAAGAAAAATGTATAAACACTCAAATAGCGAGCGAACTAAAGCACAACAGCAATCGATCGCTCATAGCGGTGGCGTTAAACTCAATGCATAAATTCACTCAAAAATGAATTATCGTACAATTTCTCTGGTAAATTCACTCTTTGAGTTTGAATTTATAATTATTTGCGCTAGCGATCATTTTTTGAGTTATCATTTTTTGATAGCTCTTTGAGTTATCATTTTATGCGTTCACAAGGGTTTGTTGTGAGGTTTAAGCAGCTAATGGCATTGTGAAGGCGCAGTTTTTGGATGATGGCGTGCGTTTATTAGATCATAAATATGATATATGCATGTATGTACATACATATGAATGCATTTGTGTACGTATATACATATGTATGTATATATTTATAATATTTTAAAAAGCCTTAGATCTTATAGCGATATATATGTACATATGTATATTGAAGTTGCATTTTAACAATTTTATTATGTATTTATTCAATCTAATAAAAATTTTATATATGCATGTGTTTACATACATATGTATTTGTGTTCATTCGACACATACATATGTATATATGTATGTATTTCTCTGCAATAGGGCGTTTTGAATAATTTTCTGAAATAGGACGTTATTGAAAAAAATTCTGAAATAAGACGTTTTTCAAACAATTTTTGAAATAGCCATCGATATGTAGTCTATATAAATATTTTATTTAACATACATACCCTGTAGGGAAAATCTCTAGTTCCGAACTAGGTCGCTTCTAGTGCATTTTTCGACACTACTAGTGCGAGCTAAATCTCTTTTGCATGTTATCAACTGGCGAATTTAACACGGCGATGTCCTAGGCGGTGTCAATTGTCACCCTCTGCACTACGTTTTCGATAGTTCCGAACTAGTACTAAATTCTACAGTTTACACTAGTTCGTTTATTGGCACATTTTCGATAGTTCTGAACTAGCTACAAGTACCTACAAATTCTACAGTTTTACATCTGCCGCTTAAGTGCAGACTTTGACACACTTCATGCAAGTGGCGCGATGGCCGACTGGCTAACGCATGTGCCTTTCAATCTGAGGGGCGCGGGTTCGAATCCTGTCGGTGTCAAGGTGGATGATAATTTTTTTTTTTTTAATTTTTTTTTTACTAATATTTTTTTATTTATTTATTATTTAAAAAGTAATAAAATAAAAAAAATTAAAAATAAGCCTGAGGGATCGGGAAAGCATAATTAGGGGAACATTTCATTTCATACAAGTTGAGATGCAAATAGAAAACTCTTTATATGAAACGCTTCACTAAACATCTGAGAATTGCAGAAATATACAAAGCCGACGGAAACTGAACGAACGAAAAATTTTCATAGAATTTTTGTCACTTCGAAATTGCATACAAATCAAAGTGTGTCTTGCAATGGTCACTCAATTCACTCCTCCTGAACTGGTGAGGGTCTAACTACAATTGATCTAGTTCCCTTTTGACACCTTTTCGGTAGTTCGGAACTAGAAATTTTGCTCACTAGTTATTGAGTTCCCTGCAGGGTAGGTACCTACATATTTAGATTGTACTTTAAAACGTGCGTATGTGTGTATGTTCATATGCGTATGTCCCACATCCCGCAGTTTTCACGATAAGATATTTAACCAATCTCCTGTATTAGTTTCTACATCAGACATGAAGAAGGCTTTTTCGGCCATTTATTTTAATGAGTTTAATTTATTCTTCCTATTTCACTTTCAGAAACAGTTTGTATTAATTTGTTATACCTTTTTCTGGTTTTTTTTTTCTAATATTTTTTTTGGTTTTGATTTTAAACCAAAAATACTGTGACGGTAATATAATATATAATATAATATTATTTAATTCCAGGAATGATTAAATTAAGTACCAAATGATATTAGAAATAAACTATCCTTTTTTACTGTGTAGGTACAAAAAAGGGAAATAATGTATAAAAAACCTGGAAAATATCAATACCTACATTCCATCATTGAATAGACATACATACATATTACATATATACATTCATTTTATATACATACATATGTATGTACATACATACATGTGTACAAATAAATAAAATGCGAACTTATTTTTTAAACGCTCAATTGTTGTATTCTGGTTTTCAAGTAAGAACTAAATACATACATACATATGTATGTAGGTACCTATGTTAAATATACATATGTACAAAAGAGTGGTTAGTGAAAGCGCTGTGAAAAAACTTGGACTATCTCGGAAATAATTAAGTTTAAATAAAAATACACCACGTTACGATAGTGCGCAGTCGATTCCCGGTCGGAAGCGGTGCGCGTGTGTGTATAAAAATCGCGTATATACGCGAAAACACAAATTAAATAAAATTGAAAATTTCCGCGAAAATCTTTTCACTGGAAGTAGCCACGAGCGAGACAAAAAATCTATTAGTGAAAGTAGACAATTCAAGAAGTGTGAAAATACAGCTGATTCAGTCTCGCGTAAAAGCGAGACAGGTGAAGTAACCGATATCAGCTGTGTAGCACTGTGCTTGAGTGTGGGGAAAAATAAGCGGAACAGGGTGTTCCACACAACAAATAAAAACAGAAACTATTAAAAAAAGGGGAAAAAGGGGAAAAAGGGAAAAAAGGGGGGAAAAGGGAAAAAAGGGGGAAAAAGGTGGAAAACCTCCAAAACGAGCTGTAAAGGGCCTAACAGTCGTTAAAAAAAAAAAAAAAAAAAAAAATATATATATATATATATATTAATAATATTAATAACAATAACAACAACAACAACAACAACAACAACAACAATAATAATAATAATAATAATAATAATAATAATAATAATAATAATAATAATATCAATAATAATAGTCACATTATAATAACAACAATAAGAACAATACTATTAATAACAGTAATAATAATTACCACCAGGGATAATAATAATAATATTTATAAATATAATAACAAATAATTATAACTATAATACCCCTTTCCTTAGGTACGCAGCGTTAAGAAGGGCTTTCTACTTAGAAAACCCTGAACAACGTATGATCTGTCCGCTCCATTCAGCATTGGCATGGAGCAAACTTCACCAGGTGCAAACTCGAGCACGGGGGTTAATGAAGACGTCCAATTGAACCCCTTCATGAGACGATCGAGACTTGTGCAGTCTCCCCCACTGTCGGCGCCCCCCATTATCTCGGTGCCTCCAATTAATGAAGGTTCGGGGACTTGCCCCCAAGGGGAGCTCGATGACGAAAATGCTTTCCTTAGTCTGGGAAAGCTTATAAGAGAACTGAAGGAGATCGTAGCGAGCGGTAAACGCACCATAAACCAGAATTTTAAAGATCTGGTGAAGGCTATCGGAGTTTCCTATGACGAGGCAGCAAAGCGAGTTACAGACGAGACGCTTTCAAAGGGTACGAAGCAGTCTCAGACAACACCTTCGCTAAAACAACAACAACGAGCAAAAAGAGCTCGGGAAAAAACTTCAGGCGTCACGCCGTCCCCGGAAGCGCTCTCAAAAAAGAAGAAGGGGACCCAAAAAACTACGCCCATCGGCCCTGAAACCGCTTCGGAAAAAATCAGCAACAAAGCGGAGCCAACCAAGGAGGAGGGATGGACGAATGTGGAGAGGCGGAAGGCCCAAAAGCCAAAAGCAGCACGGCCTGACGCCATAATTATAAAGCGCACGGGCCAGTTCTCTTATGCCGACATTTTGAAGGTAGTAAAAAAAGAAGAATCGCTGAAGGAAATGAGCGCATTAGTCCAAAAGATAAGGAAGACTGGAACTGGAGATCTCCTGTTCCAGCTCTCCAAGCAGTCTGAAACTGACACTAAGAAGCTGCAGATAGCGGTAGAACAGGTCCTTGCTGGAAAGGCAGAGGTGAAATCCCTTATGGAAGAGTCGCTGTGCGAAATACGCGATATGGATGAGGTAACCACCAAGGAGGAGATCTGCGAAGCACTGGGCAAAGAGCTTAACGGCTACGAGGCGAAACCATCCTGCGTACGATCTATCAGAAAAGCGTACGGAGAAACACAAACCGCTACTATCTCCTTACCTACGGAAATAGTCAGGAAGTTACTAGCAATCGGCAAAGTTCGGATCGGATGGGTTGTTTGCCGAATTAGGGCAAAAGTTCAGCCAAAACGATGCTTTAAATGTCTTGACTTCGGTCATATTTCGAAGAACTGCACTAGCAATGGGAACTTTAAAAGTGCATGTTTTAAATGCGGCGCAGCAGGACATGTGGCGAAAACATGTACCAACCCTATGCATCAAACGGGGAGCCAACAAGTCGGACCACCCAACAGGGGGAAATCAATGTCCCATCTACAAGGAGGCACTTCAGAGGCTGATCCTGCGATGAGATTACTCCAACTTAATTTAAATCATTGCCAAGCAGCGCAAGGTCTCCTAACGCAAACGGTTTTAGAATTGAAAGCAGACATTTCCCTACTCAGCGAGCCGTACAAGCAGAGATCGGAAAATTGGATTAAAAGTGCTTGCAGCAAGACTGCAATCTGGTCCTGCGGACAGAATCCATTATATATAGAAGCTGTGTTGAAAGAAAACGGATTTTTATGTGGGAAGGTCGGCGGCATATACCTGTACAGCTGTTACATACCGCCAAGCACCCCACTGAATATTTTCGAAGAAATTGTTGCAAAAATAGCTATGGACGCGACAAATCGACAACGCTTCATAATCGCAGGCGATTTTAATGCCTGGGCAACTGAGTGGGGGTCAAAGAGAACTTCACCAAGAGGCAAAGCTCTGCTCGAAGCATTTGCCTGTCTAGATGCAGTTCTGCTAAATACAGGCACTGAGAACACCTTCTCGCGAAACGGCCGCGGATCAATTATTGACATAGCATTCGTCAGCGCCAATCTTTACAGGCGGAAAATTTCCAAGTGGAAAATTAGCGAATGCTATACGCAGAGCGACCACTCGGCGATATTGATCGACGTTACAACACGCGCAGAGGAACCGCTGAACAAGCTGCCTAGTCTAAAGCGGCAAGGCTGGAAAGTCAGCACCTTCGACTCCGAAGTATTTAAGGAGATGTTCCCAAAAAACGGACACAGTGGTCGGGCAAATGACATGGCTACCGCAATAATGAATGACTTACGAGCGGGCTGCGATGCATCAATGTCGCGGAAATTGAAGCCCAGACCGCTATCCGCCAGCTACTGGTGGAACGAAAGCATAAATTCACTACGGAACGAGTGCATTCAATCAAGAAGGCGGTTTCAACGTTCAAGAGGTAGAGGCAACTTCGAGGAACTGAGAGATAAATTCAAATTAGCCCGACGTAATCTTAAAAATGCAATAAAGGAAAGCAAGCGCCAATGCTTCCTAGAACTTTGCGATGACGCAGATAATAACCCCTGGGGAACAGCGTATAAGATCGTAACTAAAAAGCTAAATAACAGCAAGGAATCGACACCAACGTGTCCTATATTCCTGGAAAAGATAGTATCTACTCTCTTTCCCACCCAAAGGAAACTAGTTTCCCCAATCTCAAATACCTTACTCAACTCCTTCGACTACGTAACGGATGAAGAGGTTCTCCAAGCAGCAAAAGGACTGAAAGAACGCAAGTCTCCTGGCCCAGACGCAGTGCCTAATAAAGTACTGAAAGTAGCCTTCAATAATGCAACATCAGACTTCACAAAGTTATTTAATAAATGTCTATCAGAAGGGACATTTCCAAGGATATGGAAACGTCAAAAACTGGTATTAATACCTAAGCCTGGTAAGGATCCTGCACTACCGTCGAGCTACAGGCCCATATGCTTGCTTGACTCGGCTGGCAAAATATTAGAAAGGGTTATATACAATCGCCTCGAAAGGGAGGTTCTAGCGGTAGGAGGCGTATCTGAAAACCAATTCGGTTTTAGGAAGGGAAGATCCACCGTACACGCTGTAAACGCTGTGAAAAAAGTAGCTCAAGACGCTATAAGTGGCTCACGGTGGCTGGCAGGTACAAAAGAATACTGCCTAATAGTTACTTTGGATATCAAAAATGCGTTCAACACTGCCAATTGGGCGAAGATCCTGGATTCCCTGGACCGCATTGGGATCTCATATTATTTGAGAAGGGTCGTACGAAGTTATTTTGAAAATCGGACTTTAGAGTACGAAACGTCAGCTGGAACAAAGAAAAAAGAGGTTACCAGCGGCGTCCCACAAGGCTCAGTTCATGGACCCTTGCTGTGGAATATCATGTACAACGGTGTTTTACGCCTAACATTTCCCGAAGGCGTGAAAATATTCGGATATGCTGACGACATTGCGCTGGTAGTTACGGCCAAACAAATAGACGATATACGTGCAAAAGCGGAAGAAAGTATAATCTGCATTCAAAAGTGGCTAAATGAAAATGGCTTACAGCTTGCAGAGCAAAAAACGGAGTCAGTACTCATATCAAGTAGGAAAAAAGTAGAACATACTACAATAAAAATTGGAAGCCACGACATCGTCACTCTTCCAGCCATCAAGTACCTCGGGATTATGTTGGATAGGAGACTATCATTTAAAAACCACCTTGAGTATGCAAACGTGAAGGCCTCAACAACAGTAACAGCACTAACGCGCATAATGCTGAATTCGCGTGGACCAAAGCAGCGACGACGGCAGCTTCTTGCGAGCGTCGTAAGGAGTCAAATCCTCTACGGCGCTCCCGTGTGGCACCACGCCACAGAGCGTCAATCATACTTCCGGGGTATTAACTCCACTTACCGTCTGTGTGCACTGAGAGTGTGCTGCGCGTTTAAAACCGTGTCAGATGAGGCTGCGCTTGTTACTTCTGGGCTATACCCCATAGACATACTGGCGGAAGAAGCTGCAATGATCGCACAAAACGGAGTCGACCGCTCAGAGGCGCGTGAGGCCAGCATACAAAGCTGGCAGCTTAGGTGGAACAACACCACGAAAGGACGCTGGACACATAGATGTATACCAGACTTGAGATGCTGGTTGCTAAGAGCTCATGGAGAAGTCGATTTTTACTTGACTCAGTTCTTAACTGGGCACGGCTGCTTCAAGGCTTATCTCTACCGTTTTAAGCACGAGTTAAATCCAACATGTGACCACTGTGGAGGGCAAGCAGTTGAGGATGTGTACCACGTTTTCTTTGAGTGTCCAAGATTCTACGAATCTAGAAGTAAGCTCCGCAGAATATGTGGAAGTGACTATTCACCTGAGTCGCTCGTAAAGCATATGCTAGAAAGCAGTTCAAAGTGGATTGCAGCGGGTGACATAATAGCAGGCACGATGAAAACACTGAGGAGTCTAGAGAGATTACGACGCACCAGCAGCGACTAAATATACCGGCGGTGTGTCAGATTATTCTGGTAATCATAGATACTTTGCTTGGAACGGATACGTACAGGAGTTCAGCCTCCTGCATCCGTCATCGCGTGTGGTGCGGAGCTTTGGCCCCCGCAGACCACCTAATTGTGAACTTTGAATGAAACGGATACGTACAGGAGCTCGGCCTCTTGCATCCGTTACGGATACGTACAGGAGCTAGGCCTCCTGCATCCGTCAATGCGCGTGGTACGGAGCTTTGGCCTCCGCAGACCACCTAATATTGTGAAATTTGAATGAAACGGATACGTACAGGAGCTCGGCCTCTTGCATCCGTTACGGATACGTACAGGAGCTAGGCCTCCTGCATCCATCAATGCGCGTGGTACGGAGCTTTGGCCTCCGCAGACCACCTAATATTGTGAACTTTGAATGAAACGGATACGTACAGGAGCTCGGCCTCTTGCATCCGTTACGGATACGTACAGGAGTTAGGCCTCCTGCATCCGTAAATGCGCGTGGTACGGAGATTTGGCCTCCGCAGACCACCTAATATTGTGAACTTTTATAAAAAAAAAAAAAAAAAAAAATATGGGTGAAGCCTTCTAAGGCAGACTAAGGGCAATAACGCGACCATTACGGACTTCGAGCCTAGTGCTCAACCCACCTCCCGACGGTAGCTTGACGGTAGTACCGGGGGGTTCGGTACGATGACAGCAGGAGGTTTAGTTCGGGTTAGAGTCCCACACTGACGGGGTAAAGGCTTTCGATGCTTCCTCCTCGTAAAAAAAAAAAAAAAAAAAAACCTATGTTAAATAAAATATTTAACAACCCTTAACTCATACATATAGACTACAAATGTACATCAATATATACGTAGGTACATCGGTATGTAAATATAAATTTTTATAAATATCTAATTTAAATAAATTGAATAATTTAATTAGTTTACATAAATACATACTTAATAAAATTTAAACTCGATATACCTACATACATATGTACATATACATACCTATCGCTATGAGAGCTAAGGCTTTTTAAAATATTATAATTATGCACATACATCCATATATACGTACACGCATGCATGAATATGTATGTACATACATACATACATCATATTTATGGTCTAATAAACGCACGCCATATTCTATGTAAATATTCGAAGAGAGCGGTCGTGTTTTTATTTCGCTCCGCTGTGGTTTTAATTTAATTATTTGTATCTTGTTCCTTTCGATATAATAATTGACATTCAATAGTACAATGGTGACAGTTTTAAATAATAATAACATATTCAGAAAGTGACTCCTATACTTTCATATAACATATTGTTTATTTGAATAAATAAATATTTACTCGGCATTTTAAACAAAGTTCTTAACAAATATACAAACATACATATGTACATATCTGTCAGTCATGCCGTGTGTGTGTGCCCGGAGAGTTGAACGAGACCAACCGAAGGTGGCATGTGCTCTTTGCAAAGAGTATTTTCACCTAAAGTGTGTAAATTTGTTGCCTGAAGACGTTGATTATCTCGACAAGAACAATAAACCTTTTTTTTGTAAACGCTGCATGGCCGAGCGCAGAAATTCTATTAGTGCTTCTTCGGCAACTACAAGTGTTGTTGTTGGTATTGATGACAACAATTCGCAAAAGTCCAAATCGTCTGAAAAAATTGTTGGTGCTAACTTGCCGAAAATCTCGTCTCAACCATTGCAGCCTGCTGCTATGGGAGGCGGTGCAAAGATCGTCAACAACTCGTCCAAACCTGCTGCTATGGGAGGCGGTGCAAAGATCGTCAACAACTCGTCTACACTGGCTACAATTGGGAGTGCATCGATCGTGAGTAATGATGTTAAAAAGTTACAAGATACCTTGGGTATTATACTTAGTGAAATATCTGCTCTTCGTATGGAGAATACTCATTTAATCTCTCTTGTAAATGCTCTGCATGAAGACCGAAATCTTTTAATGCAAAAGGTCGACGCCCTACAAGCAGAATCAATTTTAGTGCAAACTAAACTCTCGAACAACGAATCAATTATTTCATCTCTAAATTTGGAGCTAAAAAGTATAAGTGCAATTGTTGCGGGCTCTGGAGTTGCGCCAGCAGCTAATAAGAGCCGCTCAAACTCTTCTTCGACTGCATCTCTATCATCGTTGGCTGCCGCTATGGGAGGCAGTGCTATGATCGTCGACAATTCAAAGGTGCGCGTGGGAGGCAGTGCTGAGTTTTCCGACAATTCATCGGCCGTTCTGAGTGGCAGTGCTATGAGAGGCGGTGCGGAGTTAGTCGACAATGCATCTTCTGTTTTGGGATGCAGTGAAGAGGTTTTCGACAATTCATCTTTAGCTGAACAGAACGCAATGCAAGCATCTGTTACAGCTGCGGTTAGCTTAATAAGCCCCAAAGTGTCACACATACGGTCATCAAATAGCAAATCTTCTGATACGGCTGTATCTAACGTAAATAATCTCAAAGCTTCTTATGCAGCTGCGGCTAAATCTAATAATAATTCTAATGGGTCTCATATCCGCTCATCTCAAGTTGCCAATGCCCCCTCGAGCGCGACGCAGAATAGTGTAACTCAGGCCTATGTGAGTAAAATTGGCACTCAAATACATGGCAATAAATCTACCGCCTCTACGAGCAAAGCTGGTAGTCAAACGGGTGGCAGTAAATCTAAGGTAAACATTGTTGGCTCCAAAAAAAGTGCAGATCTAGGTGTAGCTCATAAAATGAAATGGATACACCTCTCATATTTCAAGCCTACAGTTTCGGTTGATGATATTCTATCGTACATAACGAGCGAAACAGGTATCCACTCTAATTCTATAGCGTGTTATCGTCTGGTAAAAAAGCAACCAGACCAAAATGGTGCGGGTCCTGAAACACTCAAACGCATTAGTTTTAAACTTGGGATTCCATCCTCATTATATGGCACAGTGTATAACTCTGAGTTGTGGCCAGCTGATGTAAGTCTTCGTCCGTTCAGGTTTTTTCAAAAACCGGGTGTAGCAGAAGGAAAAACCTGAGTTTATCGTCACAATTAATTGATGGTAAAAACAAAAGCTTCAGAATATTGTACCAAAACGTATCCGGTCTACGCACGAAATCCCTGTCTATTTTCCAACAATCTTCTCAAATGGATTATGATGCTGTGGTGATTACAGAAACTTGGCTGAATGATCAGTTTTATGATGAGGAATTTTTCGACCTCAACCTCTTTCATGTTTTCCGAAAAGATCGCGATGCTGCTAAAACTGGCCGTAAACGAGGTGGTGGCGTACTTATAGCTGTTAAGCGTATTTTTTCTGCACGTATTGTAGATTTACCAAACAATGATTCCCTACTGGATCAACTCTGTGTTTTGGTTCCAGGTATTAAAGAGAGTATTATTATATGCGTGTCTTATATTCCTCCGAATAGTTCGGTTGAACTGTACAGATTTCATTTAGATAATATTAAGCATTTATCATTTAAATCAAAAGCAAATCAACACATGTGTGTTTTAGGGGACTTTAATCTTTGTAGGTTAGATTGGCATTATGCTTGTGATGATGTTTTCCTTACCCCATCAAATACTTGCAATGAAACTGAATCTTATGTAATTGATACATTCTCTTTACTAGATTTAATTCAAATCAACCGATTTTTTAATGAATTGAATAGGCTTTTAGACTTAGTCTATATTAGTAATAATCTTAGTTATATTATTAATAAGGCTGCTTTCCCAATGTCGGCATCTGACATGCATCATGTGCCATTGCTTATCGATCTAAATGTTTATTCATTTCTTCCTTCTAGAAGAACTATAAATAATCAATTTAACTTTGATTTCAAAAATTGCAATTTTGACATTTTAAATAAACACATTTCAGATGTTGATTGGGAATGTCAGTTCAAATACCATACTTTAGAATCTTCTTTCAAGTTGTTCAAGTCTACGGTAATTGATATTTGCAATGTTCATATGCCAGTTAAGGCCAAGCCTACCTATAAAGTACCATGGTATACGCGTGCCCTAGTCAGGTTAAAAAACTTACGAAATAAGTTTTATAAAAAATATATGGCAACACATGATGTTAACTTCTTTCTTAATTATAGGCATTATATGCGCGAATTTAATCTATATGGCAAAGCTCTGTATGTAAATTATATCAAAAAGTTTGAAATTAATATTAAAAATAATCCTAAAGAATTTTGGCGTTACATTAACTCGAAACGTAAAAGCTCGATTATACCAAATTCCATGTTTTTAAACAATAAAACCTCAACAAATTCTTTAGAAACTGCAAACTTATTTGCAGATTTTTTTGAATCTAATTTTGTAAATGGGCCTAATATTATTGATACCTCGTGTAGTACGTATATGTATGCACCGAATATCAGTTCTATTACAGTGTCAGAAGATGATGTCATATTGGGCATCTCGAAATTAAAAATGTCCCGTAAACCAGATAACGATGGCCTATCTGCTTTCCTTTTGAAAAAGTGTTGTAATGCTCTTGCGAATCCGCTCCAATATATTTTTAATAATTCGTTAAAATCCGGGATCTTTATCGAGGAATGGAAACTCTCTTTTATTACTCCAATTTTCAAATCAGGAAATAAAAGTAATATCTGCAATTACCGTCCGATTTCAAAGATTACAACCATAAGTAAGCTCTTTGAATCCATAGTAAAAGATAAACTTTTCCGTAGTGTCAAAAATTTTATTTCACCCTTCCAGCACGGTTTTATGCCTGGCCGATCAACTGTTACAAATCTAACAATTTTCTCCGAATATTGTATTTCATCATTTCAAGAAGGCTACCAGGTTGATGCTATATACACGGATTTTTCTAAGGCGTTCGACAAAGTTTGTCATTCCCTCCTTATTGAAAAATTATCGAAGTTTGGTATTCACTCAAATTTACTACGTTGGTTTGAGTCTTATCTTAAAAATAGACTAAGTTTTGTAAGCATTGAAGAAGCACATTCGAGACCTATTGTTGCCACTTCTGGTGTACCACAAGGCAGTGTGCTTGGGCCACTCCTTTTTGTTCTATTTATAAACGATATCGTATCGCAAATACATCATGCCCACTGCCTTTTATTTGCAGATGATATGAAATTATTTTTAAAAATACGTGACTTGCACGATGTTGATAAACTCCAAAATGATATCAACTCTGTTAACAATTGGTGTACAAGAAACCTTCTGTTCTTGAATATTAACAAATGCTCTGTGGCAACTTTTTCTAAATCGAATACGCCTATACCTACAACCTACTTTCTCTCCAATTCACGACTTAACTCTGTGAAAGAAGTTAAAGATTTGGGAGTGATTTTTGATACGAAATTTTCTTTCGTACCTCATGTAAATTTCATACTGCCGAAGGCTTACTCACTTCTAGCCTTTATTCGTCGAAATAGCTCAAGCTTTACTGATCCCTACACTTTTAAGTCTCTATATACCAGCTTAGTTCGTTCAAGGCTTGAGTATGCTTCGGTTATTTGGAACCCAGTATACTCGATACATGCTTATCGATTAGAGCGTGTTCAAAAGACATTTATACGCTTTGCTTTACATACCCTAAAATTTAATGAGCCCATCCCATCTTATGAATCCCGCTGTATGCTAATTGATCTTAAAACATTAGAGAATAGAAGAATGTTACTGTCACTTTCATTCGTAACTGACATTATTGTTGGAATTATTGATTGCCCGTATCTGCTTGGTTTAATTAACTTTAATGTACCGTCAAGATTGCTTAGACACTCTTCTCTTTTTAATATGGGAGTTTGCCGTACTAATTATGCATTAAATTCGCCAATAAGTAGGGCGTTAACTGAATTTAATAGCCTTGCCAAGAAATATGAAATTGATTTCGGGCTTGGGAAAAATTGTGTTAAATCTGTCTTAATTCAAGCTTATCGCTAATATATTTACCTTTCAATTATATTAACATATGTAATTGTAAACATATATTCTTTGTAACTTAGGTTTTTTTTTTTTAGTAGTCTGTAAGAACTTGTTTCATTGATGAATAAATAAATAAATAAATAAATAAATAAATAAATTTGATCTTGACGCAATGTGATTTCAACAATGGCGGCTATGATTTTGACAGAAGCATCACAGAATACACAACCAATTTTACATGGAGTGTGTATGTATGTATGTCCGTATATAGTACTGCAAAAACCTTCTATAATTGAACCATGCATGCGACGACCTTTCATGTTTGGCCACGCGTCACCAATACATGTACATGCTTTTCTCTCTCATGCCAACATGTCGCCATCATTCACTGGAAGTTATTGGGAACTACTAAAAAACTACTGAAATAGTGGTGCTGCCACACAGACAAAATTAAGCAACCGAAATTAACCCGTTTATGATCGATATCAGGATTGATATCGATAGCAAACCATAACAATTTTTACGAATAGTTACGAATTTATGTTCAATAACCCAAAAAATTCGCAAAAGAGAGCCAAATTGAGAGAGTAAGGCACTCTGCACACGGAGCGTACTGCTTTAGACGCGTATTAGATTCTACAGACGAAAGCTGTACGCTTTGATGTCGCGCACGTATATTTCAATTGAGGGCTGCACACGAGTCGTCAGCTTCATGCATTCGTCAAAGTATGCTGGCTACATGTCGCTTGGCGTAAAGCAGTGCTGGTAGCTAGGCGTACTACACTTAGAAAACAGGAAGAAGAAGATGTTTGTTTACATTTTTCCACTTGGTGGAATTTATGAAAGCAGTAAAATTTGTGTAAAAAAATCGGAAAAAATGAGTGTATAATGAAAGAAAATGGAAGATTCCGTAAAATTTTTCATCTTTTCTATTTAAAGCTTCGAAATTTAAAGCAAATACCATATTATTAATTTGTTTGTTTGTTTTGTGCAGCGAAGTTTCATGTCGCTTCGTGTGCAGATCTTGAGGCGCGGAGAAATCGACGCTACATGAAATGTCTCGTACGCGTCTATGACTATACGCCTCGTGTGCAGAGTGCCTAAGACCTCGAGAGAGTTGATAAACGCTGCAAGTAAAATTTTCACTTGCAACTACTAGCAGCTTTAAAAAAATATAAGTGTCAAAAATATATGATCACAAAAATTTCAATTGGAAATATACATACATTTTAAACGCAAATTTCTAATTGTGTACTAAATAAGTTAGCGCAAACACGAATCTTGATCATGTTGTGGAATAGCCAAAGTAGAATTTTGTTTTCCTAATTCAGTTATTTCCATTCATTTCCAATTTCAAAAATTTCAATTACAACCTAACCTAAAAATCAAATTGTCAAAACAGCGTATCAGCTGTTTTCTTGCGAATGTTTACGATTTTGTGTTCAATTACTTTGGTTGATAATTTTCTCTTTTTCTCGTTTTTACTCTTAATTTGACATTGACGCTCTTTTTGCAAGTACTTGCAAGTAAAGTTGTTGAACAAAGCTATTATCTTGTTATTAATTTATATATATATATATATATATATATATATATATATATATATTTACATTTTGTTTGGGATTTAAAAAAATTTATAAACGTTTTCTTTCCTTTCTTTTCAAAAATTAAAGTAATAAAAAATGGTTCGTTTAAGTAGACATACTATTTTTTCCATGTGAACACATATATGTATATTCGATAACATTTTACAATCTTGTTGAGTTAGTTGTATAATTCTGTGAAAATTACTGTTTAAATATTTAATAACCAAAAATGTTCAACTGGCAACCCTTCTACCTTGCAACCATGCGAGCGATCAGCTGACACGTTTTTACGTAAAAAATCAAAATGATTTTGATTTCTGCGGTACGGGCTTCTGCGTCCTACGTCGTTGAATAATCGGTTACATACAAATCCCATTAAATAGGTTGGATCAGCTGACACGGTACACGGGTTTACGTTCTTGACTAACTGGGCTATTATTTTTTCGTTATAAAAACCATGGCGCATATTTAGTCCAGTTAGTCGAGAACGTGTGGTTCGCCCGCAGACGCAAACGCCCGTATGCAAATTTTAGGATTTTTTGACCCCGTAGGGAAACGGAGCAATCAGCTGCTTTACTCACACATATTTACATATATATATAATTTGTTTACATTTTGGCAGGGTTGCCATTTAGTCATTTTTGAACAAACAAGATTTTTACTAATCTTCAAAGTGTTATCCGGTTTACTCTTCAATACACAACTGTGCATTATTTGCCAAATGACAAGAAAATATTAATTTAATCATTTTAAAGTTGTCGTTGATGACTTTTTTTTTTATTAATTTAGTTACTTTTTTACGGTTTACTTGGTGATTAAAACACTTTTCTTTTAATTTTGTAGCTGCTCAATATATTTCCATCAAACCTTGGTGATAGTTATCAAGGGCTAAAACATAAAATAACAAAAAACACAGTCAGAACATTAAATTTGCAAAATTGAAAATCCATAAAAAAAATTATATTGGGAAACAACAAGATTCTCACAAAAATGTGT
The DNA here is from genome assembly GCA_960531455.1 of Urophora cardui. Taxonomy (NCBI): domain Eukaryota; kingdom Metazoa; phylum Arthropoda; class Insecta; order Diptera; family Tephritidae; genus Urophora; species Urophora cardui. The sequence continues at coordinate 86,320,601 of OY482671.1, read as the reverse complement.
GTTTAATTAAGAAATCTGTACTGAGTTTCTGTAACTCATATCTTTTCTAGTATAAATAGGTGGTGACAAAGTGTGGATCGTATTAGTGTGACATCACTTTAAGGCACTCTGCACACGGAGCGTACTGCTTTAGACCAGTGATGTGATACGTAGGGAAAATTCCCTATATGTAGGGATTTTAGTCGGAAAAAAGTGACCGTAGGGAAAGAAGGACAGATTTTTATAAAATAGCTAAATGTAGGGATTTTTTGGCAAAGTCAAATCAAAATTTCAATTCAACTTTTTTTCACTTCAACACTGACTGTCGATCTGAATAATGAAAATGCTGCGAAGATAAGTTAAATCGCGAACCCTTCAGTGACGTAATTTGAGAGGGAATACCGTATAGTGAACTATCTAATAACACGATACTTTTAATCAGGGCATCGGAGCAAAAGATTTTTTTGCTCTGGCTACGCTACGAATTTTTTTTCCCTTACGACCAACTAGATGGTATTTTGTTGGTATTTCGTTTGGCTTTTTCAATATAGCTTGCTCGCTTACACCAACGCAAAACTGTATTTGACCATCTCCTTCACACAAAAAACCTTGTAGAATACCAGAAAAAACGTAGTGTCATATGGGCTAAAGCAAAGTATTTGACGCAATAACTATTTTTTATTATTTTTAGAGAAATGCTGTACCTATGATAGTATCAATGAAATGTTTCATTCCATTACATATTTATATGCCTACGTCTACCTACCTATATATCGCACGTTTTATTCAATAGGGATTTAACTAAAAAAAATTTTTTTTGGGAAAACGCAAACAAACTTTTAGAGCCTATACACACTTGCGACTCAATCGATTTAGTCGGGCTTTGATTTGCATGGGAATGTATGGAAGCATTCACACTACATTCAATTAGTCGAACAACTGAAACAGTTGGATTTGCATACAACAGCCCAATTCGCTTAATCGATTGAGTCGCAAGTGTGTATAGGCTCTTATAATTTCAAAGAGTTTCCTTCTACGGCTAACTACAAAATCACTTTTATTTCCGCCATTTTTATCATTTTGAGTATTTTATAAGACTAGACTCAAAGGCATGACCCAGTTATTGAAATATATGGCAAAACCCCAGAAATCGAAAATTTCCAGTTAAATCCCTATTGCATAAAACGTGCGATATATATGTTACATACAACGCATTAATACATATATTTTATTATTATAATAATTGTTCAAAACAGTAAATCATCAGTTTTTTATTGTAATTTTTTTTGATTTCTTTGAGAGCCAGTGTGTATGCAGTATGCAGTAGAACAGCCGATTTTCATTATTTAGTAAAAGAAAAAACGTTCATCTACTGACGTGCGGTTTCTACATTGTTCTGGCATGGAAATAACTAAAAAAAAGTGTAGGGAATTACGTAGTGAAAATTTGAAACAAGCGTAGGGAAAAGAATGGATTTTTTTCTTGCTCTGTAGGGAATTTCCAAAAAAGTATCTACCATCACTGCTTTAGACGCGTATTAGATACTACAGACGAAAGCTGTACGCTTTGATGTCGCGCACGTATATTTCAATTGAGGGCTGCACACGAGTCGTCAGCTTCATGCATTCGTCAAAGTATGCTGGCTACATGTCGCTTGTCGTAAAGCAGTGCTGGTAGCTAGGCGTACTACGCTTAGAAAACAGGAAGAAGAAGATGTTTGTTTACATTTTTCCACTTGGTGGAATTTATGAAAGCAGTAAAATTTGTGTAAAAAATCGGAAAAAATGAGTGTATAATGAAAGAAAATGGAAGATTCCGTAAAATTTTTCATCTTTTCTATTTAAAGCTTCGAAATTTAAAGCAAATACCATATTATTAATTTGTTTGTTTGTTTTGTGCAGCGAAGTTTCATGTCGCTTCGTGTGCAGATCTTGAGGCGCGGAGAAATCGACGCTACATGAAATGTCTCGTACGCGTCTATGACTATACGCCTCGTGTGCAGAGTGCCTAAGACCTCGAGAGAGTTGATAATCGCTGCAAGTAAAATTTTCACTTGCAACTACTAGCAGCTTTAAAAAAATATAAGTGTCAAAAATATATGATCACAAAAATTTCAATTGGAAATATACATACATTTTAAACGCAAATTTCTAATTGTGTACTAAATAAGTTAGCGCAAACACGAATCTTGATCATGTTGTGGAATAGCCAAAGTAGAATTTTGTTTTCCTAATTCAGTTATTTCCATTCATTTCCAATTTCAAAAATTTCAATTACAACCTAACCTAAAAATCAAATTGTCAAAACAGCGTATCAGCTGTTTTCTTGCGAATGTTTACGATTTTGTGTTCAATTACTTTGGTTGATAATTTTCTCTTTTTCTCGTTTTTACTCTTAATTTGACATTGACGCTCTTTTTGCAAGTACTTGCAAGTAAAGTTGTTGAACAAAGCTATTATCTTGTTGTTAATTTATATATATATATATATATATATATATATTTACATTTTGTTTGGGATTTAAAAAAATTTATAAACGTTTTCTTTCCTTTCTTTTCAAAAATTAAAGTAATAAAAAATGGTTCGTTTAAGTAGACATACTATTTTTTCCATGTGAACACATATATGTATATTCGATAACATTTTACAATCTTGTTGAGTTAGTTGTATAATTCTGTGAAAATTACTGTTTAAATATTTAATAACCAAAAATGTTCAACTGGCAACCCTTCTACCTTGCAACCATGCGAGCGATCAGCTGACACGTTTTTACGTAAAAAATCAAAATGATTTTGATTTCTGCGGTACGGGCTTCTGCGTCCTACGTCGTTGAATAATCGGTTACATACAAATCCCATTAAATAGGTTGGATCAGCTGACACGGTACACGGGTTTACGTTCTTGACTAACTGGGCTATTATTTTTTCGTTATAAAAACCATGGCGCATATTTAGTCCAGTTAGTCGAGAACGTGTGGTTCGCCCGCAGACGCAAACGCCCGTATGCAAATTTTAGGATTTTTTGACCCCGTAGGGCAACGGAGCAATCAGCTGCTTTACTCACACATATTTACATATATATATAATTTGTTTACATTTTGGCAGGGTTGCCATTTAGTCATTTTTGAACAAACAAGATTTTTACTAATCTTCAAAGTTTTATCCGGTTTACTCTTCAATACACAACTGTGCATTATTTGCCAAATGACAAGAAAATATTAATTTAATCATTTTAAAGTTGTCGTTGATGACTTTTTTTTTTATTAATTTAGTTACTTTTTTACGGTTTACTTGGTAATTAAAACACTTTTCTTTTAATTTTGTAGCTGCTCAATATATTTCCATCAAACCTTGGTGATAGTTATCAAGGGCTAAAACATAAAATAACAAAAAACACAGTCAGAACATTAAATTTACAAAATTGAAAATCCATAAAAAAAATTATATTGGGAAACAACAAGATTCTCACAAAAATGTGTGTTTAATTAAGAAATCTGTACTGAGTTTCTGTAACTCATATCTTTTCTAGTATAAATAGGTGGTGACAAATTGTGGATCGTATTAGTGTGACATCACTTTAATTGACACTTATCCCGGGTTTGTTACAGAAACTTATAGCATGTTCATGGTGAGCCTGCGTTTTGCGTTTCGGAGGCATTTTTGCGTTTAGTCCAAAACGCAACATTAAATGTTACATTTCTCCATACAATTGCCACCACCAAAATGCAATTTAATAGCATGTTCATGGTGAGCCTGCGTTTTGCGTTTCGGAGGCAGTTTTGCGTTAAGTCCAAAACGCAACATTAAATGTTACATTTCTCCATACAAATGCCACCACCAAAATGCAACTTAACGCAACTATTTTTTTGCGTTTTGAATGCTAACGCAGAAAGCAACCCTGAAATCTTCGAAAAAATTTGCCATTCGAATGGAAAATAGTGGCAACACTCTGGCAATACAAGAGCGAAATACCTACAAGATTACGCATATAGAGCAGCATGAGCATGGGCACACGAGCTCCATGATGACGTCACTCTACATGTAATGAACGAAAGTAAACAAAACAGAGATCAAAATTAATACCAAAGCGGTTGGCACGTTTGGTTTGCAAAATTAGTGTATTATATTATTACATATTTTGCAAATTCTTGTTCCATTTTTTTAATTAGACAAAACAAAAAAATAAACCTCAACACCTGATTGCGTAATCTGGGATATTAGCTCCGTTTGTTTCGAACTTCTCAAATGCGCATTTACAAAACGCGGCAGCATGAACACTTTTCGAAAAGCCATCTTCGAAAATGCAAAATGTTGCGTTTCAAATCCAGCATGAACATAGTATAACGCAACTATATTTTTGCGTTTTGAATGCTAACGCAGAAAGCAACCCTGAAATCTTCGAAAAAATTTGCCATTCGGATGGAAAATAGTGGCAACACGGACGGACACGACGATACCCGCGAGACCAGATGACACTGTCACCGGTCGCGGGCCCAACGAACCTAAGCTACCAACCGACCCACCTGGGCCAGCTGCACCAAGCAGTCCATCTGTGCAACGAGTGGAAACACCCCCGGGTGGATCCAGCGAGACACATGAGGGACGCGGGCAAGCGGCCAGGGGGGGTCGCAGGAGGCATAGGAGGAGACGAGGTAAGCGGCTAGACCTGCCGGCTACGGACTGCCTGGAGCCCTGGACGACCCTAACAGGCAGGGTATGACCGGCTCGGCAGCTAACTGGTACGTTAGATACCTGCAGCAAGGCAAAGCCCCCTCGGTAGCTCGCGCGAAGGCGTTGGAGCACATGGTACCGAGGGGTCCTACCGCAACGAGTCGGAGAGACGAAAGCGGACCCGGCGCCGCAAGCCAGCACGCAGCAAGGCCTGCACCCCCCCAAGGGCGAGGGAGCGGCCGTCGGTCAGTGGACTGCAACACGTCAGCAGCAGCAACAAGCGAGTTCGAGAGGAAACCGCACCCGCAGGTAAGCGGAAGAGCGGGCAGTTGACGCCAGAAAGCACGGTGAACTCTAAACGACAGTGTGCAAAGACTCCCCCTACCAACTCGACGATGGCGGCCGGTGCGTGTATGGCGCCACCCTCGGAGCCTCCACGGGCGGTGAGGGTACACAAATACTCAGAGGCCCTAAGGGGTGTCAGGGTATGTGTGCTCCCAAGGAACTACCCGGCGGAGGCCCTGAGCCAGGAGGACCAAACATGCATCCAGGACGCCATCATGGTTGAGGTGGCTAAGGGATGGAAGCAGCCGCTGTCATTCTATGGAGTTTTCTTTCGTCCCGGTCTGCTCATTATCGACTGCGTGGATGAGGGCACGGCGGCCTGGCTAGGAGAAGCAGTGCAGAGGCTCACGGGATGGAATGGTCCGGCCCTCCAAACGAGGCGTGGAGATGACATACCTCCCACGCACAGGATGACGGTATGCTTCCAGCGGAGTGCGAACCACCAGCCGAGCTTTATCTTGGCCTTGGTTAGGTCGCAAAACCATGGCCTCCCGACTCAGCTATGGAGGGTTCATGGAAGTAGCGTAGAGGGCACAGGGCTTCGCCTTAATTTGGCGATTGATGAAGCATCCCACGCAACCATCAGAGCGAACAACTACCGGATCTTTTACCGATATGGCCACACCGTTATGCGGCAGTGGACGGAAGGATCAACGGAAGGCAGAGGCCAGACGCAGAGTAGCGAAGAGGTGCAAGATGTGCAGGAAATGGAGTGCGAGAACGCAGAATGCGTCGAACCCCCCCAGATGTATATTGAGAGCACGGCTGCTGCAGAAGAAGTACCCACACCACGAGATGGGGAAGAACCCGCCGCCATCATCCCAGCGTCGCAGGACACGCTTGAGGTCCTTGACCTTCGCGATCTGACCCTGGGCAGAGGCGATGAATCGGACCTGCAGCTAACGGAAGAGGACGAGCCCATGTGATGACCAGCCAACACACAGCTATTGCCCAGATCAACCTCCATCACGCCGTCGCTGCCTCTGCAGTGATAGCGAGGGGGTTTGCCTCGGAGGATCTGGGTATAGCGCTCATACAAGAGCCATGGGTGTACGCAGGGAGCATCAGAGGTCTAACAGAGAGGAATAATCAGGTAATTTGGGATCTATCACAAGATAAACCCAGAGCATGTGTAGTGCTTAGAAATAATATTAACTATTTTTGCATTACAGAGTTTTTAAATAGAGATCTAGTCGCGGTACAGGCAAGGATGACGGTTGAAGGGAGGCTGGTGGATGTCGTCTTTGCCTCAGCCTACTATGCAGGCGACGCGAGTATACCACCACTGAGCACAAAAGGGCTGGTTGAGTACTGCAAACGGGCAGAGCTCCCCCTAATAATCGGCAGCGACGCGAACGCCCATAGTGAGATATGGGGCAGCACGGACACGAACGCGCGAGGTGAGTCCCTTTTAGAGTATATTATGAGTAATGACCTATGTATATTTAATGTGGGGAATAAGCCAACATTTGTTACTAGGGTGAGGGAGGAGGTCTTGGATGTTACTCTAGGCAACAACTTGGCCGATGAGATGGTCTCGGGATGGAGGGTGTCAGACGAGCCTTCCCTCTCGGATCACCGCATCATCCGATTTGAAGTCGGAGTACAATCCTTAAGCGTAGTACCGATGAGAAACCCCAGGAATATTAACTGGGATGAGTATGTAGATATAACGGAGAGGAATCTTCCGAGTATTGTGTCTAGCAGGAGAAATACAAGTTGTGCGGAGTTAGAGGAAAGGGTGCATAAGTTCAATCAAACACTGACTGATGCCTATGCATCCAGTTGTCGAGTATCAAAGCCCAAACAGGGCAAGACCGCTTGGTGGTCTAAGGAACTCTCAGTGATGAGGAAAAACGTGCGTAGACTCTTTAATAGAGCCAGACGCACGGGCCGCTGGGAAGAGTACTCGACGCACCTCACACTCTACAACAAGGAGATTAGGAAATCTAAAAGAGAAAGCTTCAGGAAGTTCTGTGAAGGTATAGCTGATACCCCGGTAGCAGCTAGACTTCACAAAATACTTTCCAAGGAGCGAAGAGATATTAACATGGCGATAAAGCTCCCAAATGGTGAATACACCAAAACGGAGAAGGAGAGGGCTACTTACCTTATGGCAACACATTTTCCGGACGCCGGTCCCCCTGTACCAGAGGCTGTACCTCGAGGAGTAAGACCAACACCCACTGATTGGAACTACGTGAGGAGTATAATCTCTGAGAGAACCGTCAGATGGGCCGTGGGGTCCTTCGAGAGGTACAAGTCTCCAGGTGTGGATGGCATTTATCCGGTCATGTTGCAGAGGGATAGAGGGGTCACCAAGTATTTAGTACAAATTATTAGAGATAGTCTAGCGCTGGCGTACATCCCAACAGCGTGGCGCAAAGCAAGGGTGGTTTTCATACCCAAAATAGGTAAAAAGGACTACTCTTTAGCAAAGTCCTTCAGGCCCATTAGTCTCACCTCCTTTGTCCTTAAGACAATGGAGAAGATTATAGACCTGGAGATCAGGTCAAACACCCTGAGGAGGTTCCCCCTGCACCCAGGACAGCATGCATACAGGGCAGGTAGATCTACGGATACCGCTCTGTACTAGCTAACGGACATTATCCAGGGTGCTTTTGACAATAAAGAGGTTGTGATATGTGCCTTCCTCGATATCGAGGGAGCCTTCGACAACGCATCCCATGATGCAGTCTGTCGAGCACTCACGAGAAGAGAAGTGCAGCAGCCTATATGCAGGTGGATAGACGCGCTGCTTCGCACCAGACTAGCTGAAACCCAGATGGGGGAGGGCGTGGTGCAAGTTAAAACCACCAAAGGATGTCCGCAAGGAGGAGTTCTATCTCCTCTCTTATGGAGTCTGGTGGTTGATGAGTTGTTGCAGTTACTTACGGATAACGGAATCCGCTGTCAGGGATATGCGGATGACATTGTCATAATTGCAAGAGGGAAATTTGAGAGTACCCTGTGTGACATAGTACAGAGGGCTTTAAATTTGACGAAGAGATGGTGTACGGAAGTTGGACTAAATATAAATCCCGCAAAAACGGCCATCATTCCGTTCACAAAGAGAAGAATCCTTCCGGGAATGAGACCAATTAGCCTAGATGGCGTAGTGTTGGACACCGTACCTGACATGAAATACCTAGGCGTCATTTTTGATACCAAGCCTTTGTGGAGGGAGCATGTGAAACACGCCACATCAAAGGCTACGAGAGCACTAATGGTATGCAGACGTCTCGCAGGTAAATCGTGGGGCTGCAGCCCCAGCATGCTGAGATGGATGTATACTATGATAGTAAGACCAACTCTGACATACGGGGCGATTGCATGGGGATCGAGGACCGCTCTATCGACAGTGAGGGTAGCACTAACCAGGATTCAACGCTTGGCGTGTGTGTGCATTACGGGAGCCATGAGCACATGCCCCACTGCAGCGATGGAGGTTTTACTCGAACTTACTCCTCTGCACATACATATTGAGCAAATAGTTAAGCGTACCCTGCTAAACATAGCAAGGGAAGGGAGTGGTAAAGGAAAGGTCATAACTTCCCAAAACATGGAGAAGCTGAGAGAAAAGCTCCCAATATCTCGGCTTCCCAGGGACGATATGACTAAATACATACAATTTGAGAAAAAAATTTAAAATTGAGCTTGGAGATAAATCATCCTGGATAGATTCCAGGATGGATGTACTCCTGGAGAATAGCACGATAGTGTGGTACACTGACGGCTCGAAGACTCCAGAAGGTAGAGGCGCTGGCTTTTATGGTCCGAGAGCCAGAGTGTCTTTGCCCCTGGGGCGCTTTCCCAGCATTTTTCAGGCGGAAGTATTCGCGATCAGTCAGTGTGTAGAGCTAAACATACGAAGAGGATACTGTGATGAAAACATTACTATATTGAGTGACAGCCAGGCGGCGCTCAGGGCGCTGGCGTCGTGTGAGATTAACTCCGCGCTAGTCTTAGAGTGCATAAATAACTTAAACGACCTTGGCGCTAGTAACTCAATACTTCTGGCATGGGTTCCTGGACACAGAGGAGTAACTGGAAATGAGATAGCGGACAGCCTCGCCAGAGAGGCGGCAGCTGAGAGGCCAATTGGACCAGAGCCCTTTCTGAGCATAGGACCACATACGATTAGAGAGGAGCTCAGGCTAGAGGAACACCGTGTGAGAGAGCAGCACTGGCAACAAACAGCCGGCATGCGACAGGCAAAGCTCCTACTCGGGGGCTTTAACAAAAAGCGCTTCAAGGCGATAATGAAGCTCCCGAAGAGCAAGATGAGAATAGTGGTCGGTATTCTTACTGGTCACTGCAGACTCAAAAGCCACATGCATAAACTCGGCATTTACTCTACTAGTACATGCCGGTTTTGCGACATGGAGGATGAGACTGCGGAGCATATACTCCTCGAATGCATGATAAAAATGGCGGAAATAAAAGTGATTTTTTAGTTAGCCGTAGAATGAAACTATTTGAAATTATAAAAGTTTGTTTGCGTTTTCCCAAAAAAAAATTTTTTTGAGTTAAATCCCTATTAAATAAAACGTGCGATATGTACATATGTAAATGAGAAAAGTATGCGTTATGGTCGTCATAACTCAAATAATATTTTACCCAGACCAATGATATTTGGTATATGGGTCACACAGATGAAGGTGTAGATACTTTTGGAAAAGGGGTGACACCCCCTCCACCCTCCTTGGGAACAATTTAAAAAAATCGCTATAACTCTGAGACTATTTAACCCAGACCAATCATATTTAGTATATGGGTCATATATGTAGATCGATGTGTAGATACTGTTGGGAAAGTGGTGGTATCACCCCCTCCACTCACCCCTTGGATACAATTTTTAAAAATCACTATAACTGAGACTATTTAACCCAGACTAATGATATTTGGTGGTCGCTGTGGTGCAGTGGGTAGAGTGCTCGCCTACTATGCCAGAGGTCTCGGGATCAAACCCCAGTCCGAGCAAACATCAAAAAAAATTTTCTAATTAGTAAAAATCCAATCATTGGATTTTTTAAGAGCAGCGGTCACCTCTCGGCAGTGGGCGGCATACCCTCCGATAGTATTTCTGCCATGAAAAAGCTTCTCACAAAAAATGCATTCGCCGTTCGGAGCCGGCATAAAACTGTAGGTCCACCCAATTAGTAGGAAAAACAAAAGGAGCACACTTCGAATTGGGAGAGAAGCTCGGCCATAAAACTCGTCAGAGTTATAATAACGCCATTGTATTATATATTATATAATGATATTTGGTACTTGGTCATACAGATCAAAGTGTAGTTAATTTTGGGATAATTTTTGTTTTTGTCTTACAATGTTTGTTTTTCTGATTTTGTTTTTTGTTCTTCGTACAAAGATTTTGTATAAGAAGATCCCTAGTGAAATTTTATGGAGAACAATTTTCTAGAACATTTAGGCAAAGGAATCTACGAGATTTCGGAGGCCGACAATATTGAAATATTATGACTAAACGTGGTGTAGGTGCAGACTTTTTTTAAATTAAAATCGACGTTAAAGTGACGGAGTTCTTGCTAACAAAAGATTTTTTATGGAAATTTTAATTTTTCGACATTAATCTCCTTATTGTAATTTTTTTTACGAAATATTAAATAACCTCCTAGTTTCAGATTTTGAGTCAATAGCCTATATCTTAGTGTGCATTTTGGCACTTTCCGGATTATAATCAGTAGAAAAATAAGAATATTATAAGAGTTTCAGTGAACAATCCTATGTTTATTTTTTCGTTTAACTTCCAGATCTTCTAAACTATAATAAGTATCGTGTTATCACTGAAAAAATATTCCTATTTGTTTATTTATTTACAATTAACACTGGCCGCTGTGGTGCAGTGGGTAGAGTGCTCGCCTGCTATGCCAGAGGTCTCGGGTTCAAACCCCAGTCCGAGCAAACACCAAACAATTTTTCTAATTAGTAAAAATCCAATTATTGGGTTTTTTTAAGAGCAGCTGTCACCTCTTGGCAGTGGGCGGCATACCCTCCGAGTGTATTTCTGCGATGAAAAAGCTTCTCACAAAAAACGCATTTCGCCGTTCGGAGCCGGCATAAAACTGTAGGTCCACCCAATTAGTAGGAAAAACAAAAAGGATCACACCTCGAATTGGGAAAGAAGCTCGGCCATAAAACACGTCAGAGTTATAATAGCGCCATTGTATTATATATTATTAATTAACACTGGATAGTTACAAAATCACACATAAATAATTTTGGCCACCTTTTAAACGCAAATACCCCTATGTGCGGTGCAGGCTGTACTAATGACTAAGTTGAGTCGGTGGCTTGCACAGTGCGTAAAAAAAGCTAAAGGCTGAATGCTTGATATACAAGCCTGAACACCTTAATTTTACCACTCATGTTGGCTGCTCCATCATATGCTTGACCTCGGCACAATGTAATGTCCAGATTAAGCCTTCCCAACGCTTTCAAAATGTGGTGAGCAATGTTCTTATCAGTAACATCAACAACTTCGACAAACAACGAAGTATGTACCATCGTTGTCACTTAAAAAATTTTAAATTTACCAAAATACAAAATAAAAGTAACCAAAACTAGAAACAAGTAACCAAAATAAATTAATTATATAGGCATAAATATGTCCCATTAATGTTAGGTCTATTTATTTGGAAGCAAAACAATATATACGGTTAACAAAAACTAAAATATATCAATTGTTTTACATCTTTAAGCATTAAACAGATCCAACGTCGAGCGAAATATCGCCCGGTCGTAGCGTTCTATCAACATTTAAAAACACGACCAGATATGAGAATGAACAGAACCAAAAAGCTGACGAAAATTCGCCAGAATAGATTTATTTCTAATGTGGTTGCTGGCTCCTGTCAAATAAATTATTTGGACTTAAAAGCTTTTTAGTGTTCAGCACGAAAATTATTTCCAGCGAAGGTTGAGTACAGCTAATTTACAAAAAACCATTTAGTACCGTTTTCTGAAGTGGATGCCCCTCAGCCGCAAAGTGCGAACGCTTTTACACGCTCGACCAATAAGACTGTTAAAGCTGTTGAATTTTTCCCACTTTTGCCTTATTCATTTTCAACAGCTATACACTCAACATTCGCTGGAAATAATTGTTGAATTTTTTTCCAATAACCCCCAACAATAAATTATTTGGAATTTGATAAAAAAAAAAATACAATAAAAGCCCGTCTCCACATAACTTGTTTCACCAAAGAAACATGTAGCAAAACATCTTGCTAAATAACCCGTCTCCACGTGGCTGATCGTGATTCACTTTAACATTTCTCTTTCTTGCTCTTAAATGTTGTATGGTTGCTTATTTTTGCGTTTTTGTTTTGGCCTGTGTGAGATTTCGATAGATTTTCGATACAAAATTAGAGAAGACATCGATATCATCGAGGTTGGCAAGATGATTCAGAATGAAACAGTGTTTCAATCTTCACTCGCTCTCAGAAATTTTGTATGGAAATTGGCGAGTTTCGGCATTGGTTTCCGTGTCGAAACAAGATTGAGAGAGAAAATGGAGAAAAAAAGAGCGAAACACGTTATGTGGAGACATGGTATAAAACAATTTGGATAACAAATATTTTATAGTTTGGAAAAATTAAAAGCTTATTCCTAAAAATTTAATGTAACCATGGTGTACTGAATACATGGACCTTGAATGTAAATAAATCCGCCGAAAGTAACCACGTAACCAAACGAAAAAATTGTATCGAATTTTGGTAAAAAGTAACCAAAGTACCAACGCTGCACAGTGGGGGCACCTTAATACAAACGCGGCCAAAAATAGTAATAATTGAGCTAGAAACTTTAAACTCGGAACTTAAGCTTTCTTGATTGAAGATGAAAACTGTGAAAATTTGAACAAAATCGGCCCACAAATACACCCCCCACCCATATAACGGTATTTTTGAAATTTCAATATTTTGTTAACTATTATAGCTAAAATGCTCAATTTTAATAAGAGCACACATTTTTTAAATATAAATAATATACAGTAATCATTTTGGAAAAAGCGCAAAGTATTCCATGGTTTTCAAATTAAAAATATATGCACTTTTGAGCATTTTATAAGCATTCATCATAAAATTTTCCTTCAAAAAAATCACATTTAAAAAAATTTTTATACCACAAATGAAACTATACTTTTCTAAAGGATTTCAGTGTGCTGAATCTGAATCTGAAGTCAGAATTTTCAAATTGGTTCTAGTTTTTGAGATATTCATGTCCAATTAGGCAAAAAAACACGTTTTTGACTATATTCCCTGCTTAATATCTTGTAAGTAATATTTTTTTTATTCAAAATCAAATACACCGTTAGAAAGCATAAACCATCCCCCTGAATATGGCGTTTAATTTTTCAGATATCTTTATTAGAATTGGAGAAATTGTTGTTTAAGTTTCATTAACTTGGCAAATTTTCCCCATACAAAATTATTAATACTTTTTGAAGCATACTTTTGGGGATTTTGTATGGGAAAAATGTATGAAAACTTAGAAAAACTCACTCCATAAAAAAGTTCATAAAACGAAAAAGCGCAAACGAATTTTTAAGATTTCTTCACCTGTTTATAAAGCACGTTCACTAGCACCAAATATTAAAAATTTGGAGAGGTCATATTTTGTATTTTTTTTTATTTCATGTTGAAATTTTCCAATTTTTACACAATTTTTTTTTCTGTTCGAAAAGAAAAAGGCTGCAAAAAAATAATGATAACGCTGATAAAAAAAATTCTTTCATAATTTGAAAGTGTGAACCATTGCCTACAACACGGTGAACAAACTATTCGATTAGTCGCCTAAGAATAAGATTTTTCATAATGTCAAAAGTAGCCTAATTATTGCGTTTTGAAAAAGGCACTTTTAGTCAAATGGGAAAAAGATTATTTAAGCGAAAAGCGCAGGTGGATTTCAAGAATTAAAATGCAGTTTGATTAAAAATATATCATTTCAAAACATATGAAAAAATTGGGGAGGTCATATTTTTTATTTTTTTTATTTTTTTGTTTAAAGTTGAGCAAAATTTTTTTTTTACGACTTTTTTTGTCAATATTTGAAAGTTCATATAAATCTAAGAGTTACCGCTGGTTACAAAAGGCTTATTGTTTCTAAAAGGCCAAATCAATATCTATGTAATGATGTATCACTCGATTACATACGTTAATAATTGAATGAGTTACAGCATTTTGTATAAGGTGTAATTATTAAGAAATAAAAGGACCTATTTTTTGCTCAGTTTTTAACACCCTGTACGGCTAAACAAAACGAGACTCAAAAAATTTTATATAAGCTTTTTTTTACAAATTGTTATATCTGTCAATCACTTTCAAAAAAATTTGATTTGCTAATACTTTAATTTCGATTTTATTTTTGGCCGCTATCACCCAGTGTGCGCTGGTATGTGCCACGATAAAAAGACTAGTAAGGTAGAAGCGCCGCTGTGGTGCAGTGGGTAAAGTGCTCGCCTGCTATAACAGAGGTCTTGGGTCTAAACTCCAGTCCGGACGGACACGAAAAACATTTTTTTCTAATTAATTAAATCTCAATTATTGGCAGGGATGCCACTTTTGGGCTTTTCCTACCAAAACTGGTAGGTTTTGATCCTTTTGGTAGGTTGGTAGGACGATTTGAATTTTGGTAGGTTTTTGCCTTCGTTCAACTAACATAAACATTTGTTCACTTTGCCACAACACTGTTGAGAAAACATGCCTTCTCATTAGAGTTTTGTCACAAAACTCTGCTAAATAGAAACGTTTTCTTTGAGCTTAAAGTACACTTACCCCCACAGACACAACTGGAGGAGATTGAAAACAGAAAGGCATCTGACATTTTACGCTATATGAAGCAAACAAGGTTGTTCGTCTACATGATGTGTAATAAAGAGCTCCATGTGGTATCACAACAGGCTATCAGACCTGCCTAGGTAGTAAATGTGTGTGCTGTACCAAGTGGAAACAATGTCCGCTATTTCCCTCGATAAATCTTCTTACGTTTCCTTCAGGCTCAGTTGATTGCCCTCATTATTCCTCAAATGTAAATCCTGATTTCCTCCGCACCGGGCGAACGGTGGTCGGTGACTGGCACAGTTACCCTAAATGAATTTGTTGAATATGGTTAAATCTCACACTAAAAAAGAAAATGGTAGGCTCGAAGCCATTTTGGTAGGTTTTTGGTAGGAAAAAAAATTTCTTAGTGGCATCCCTGATTATTGGGTTTTTAGAAATAGCGGCCACCTCTCAGCAGTGGGCGGCATACTCTCCGACTGTATTTCTGCCATGAAAAAGCTTCTCACAAAAAATGCATTCGCCGTTCGGAGCCGGCATAAAACTGTAGGTCCACCCAATTGGTAGGAAAAACCAAAGTGAAGGAGCACACCTCGAATTGGGAGAGAAGCTCGGCCATAAACCTCGTCAGTTATAATAGCGGCAGTGTATTATATGTATGTATATTATAAGGTAGGACCGCCCTCTCAAATCGTCGGCCATGAGTTTTTTTTTTAAGTTTGCCATCGTTATAAGGAATTCATCAAGAGAGAAAGCAAATGCCAAATGAAAAAAAAAAACATGTGACAAAAATATTTAAAACATTCCCCTTTCAAATTTTGGATGAACAATTTTGGGACTTTGGTTGTGTGCCAATCTTTTGGAAATTGAAAACGAATGGAAATAACTGAATTAGGAAGACAAAAATATACTTTGGATATTCCACAATATCGTCAAGATTCCCTTTTGCGCTAATTTATTTAGTCCGCAATTAGAAATTTGCGTTTGAAATTTTTGTGATCACATGTTTCTGGCACTTCTATTTTTTTTTTTTGTAAAGCTCCAAGTATTTGTAAGTGAAAGTTATTGAGCAAAACTAATGAAATATACAAATTTTTTGTTGAAAGAAAAAAACAATGCAAACAAATTTCGCCTGCTCACAATAGTGTTAGATTAGAAATCTCTTCCATTGCCACAAAAAGATGCTAAAAGTACCTAGTTACCTTTTATTTATAACTTAGAGAGAATTTCTCTTTTGCTCCACAAAGAGTAGCATGGGAGCATTAATGTGTAAAAATATGTTTTATTGCAGTGGTGCCAGATTGAGGGAAATTTCCCTTTTTGGGGGATATTTCACTGCAAAATTTTTAAAGAGGGTAAAAAGGGACATTTTGTTGTCGTCCATATAAAAAAAGGGATTTTTTGGATGCAGAACTGTTACATACCTACATATGGGCTAATCCTGGGTAACGCACGCGACATTCGCACGAATATAGTCAATGATAAAGGAGGGAAACACCGAGAGGATTACATGTTTATTTTATCTAATGCAAAGCACTATCAGAGTACTACATTCATGAGAAAATTTAAGCTGGAGTAGCAGTTAAGTTCTGATATACACGCAAATATATAGTGGTAACGCACGCGACAAAAAATAGAAGTTATTTTTTAATGCGTCTGGAAGTATGCAAAATTTAGCGAATTTTGCACAATAACATATTTACTAAAAATGAGTAAATGAAGTTCGAAGAGTACCTTAGGTTCGTAGATTTACGAAATTTTAAAAGTATTTCTCCAATTTTGTTTATGGACTATAATAGTAGTACTCACGCTCCCATTTGACATTTTTTATGTCCCTACAAATTTCTAGGGTCCTACCATGAACACTTCCAGAGATATTGAGTATAAAAAATTTGGGGTATATGGGAGGTGCCACGCCCTTTATTGTAATAACGCTCATCTCTATTTGTGAGCTTGGCATGACGTTAGTATATCATCCCAAGTTCTAAGCCTTATGGGCCCGTCAGAATGAATACTTTTCCGGAAATCCAGCAACGTTTAACTGACACATACTTCAATTTCATATATTTGTTACGGCAAAGTTGAAGTACTGAATGTGTCGATCGTCATTCAATTACATATAATTCCACTCTGCTGTCAGTTAAACGGATTGCTGGATTGACGGAGAAGTATTCATTCTGACGCCCCTATTACAAATAATATTTTCAGAAATACGTATACAGTATGAAACGTTTGTTTGTATGGGAGGTGTCACGCCCTTTTAACTTTTTTGAAATTATTTTCCAATAGAACTTTCTCCAGACAATACTAAAGTCAACAAAAAAAGAATTATGGAAATCATTCCACATTTCTCCAGACAATACTAAAGTCAACAAAAAAATAATTATGGAAATCATTCCATCCGTTCAGGCGTGATGCGATGACCAAGGAAATTTTTTTATATGTATAGATTGAATTTTTGCACTTACGGTAACGCACGCGACAAATTTAAAACACACATAAAGTGGTAACATTCAGCTTTCGGACAACACTGATTTTATTTTTGGAAAAAGGTACACAAGCTTACTTTGTCACTGAAATTTTTTTTTTATTTCAAGTGGTTTCCTAGGTTTAATAAGTATTTATATAGTTTTTTGGTAACGCACGCGACAAAAGGATAAGCGAAATTTTAAAGTAAACAAACTCCTTTATTCTTACTAGCTTCGCAGATTTGATAATCTTAAATTAAATTACGTTCTAAGTAGAATGATTAGAGCATGTAACAATAATATAACACTCTTTTCAATAAACTAAACCCGCGAAAAAAAAAATGATACTTTGCTAATAAAAAAGCCAGTGAAAATTATTTTTTTGGTGATTTTTCTCAGCCTGAGTTTAAGAACGAATAGAAAATGCTTATGTTTTTCTAACATATGCATGTATTATCTTTACTAACAAATATCAAAAAAAAAGTTCGGACCTTTTTAATTTCATGCTCTTGTTTGACTTTTTCAGGATTAGCCCATATGTATAATTTATAGTATAACTTAAAATAGATTTTTGAAGTACGTTCTTAACTTTTTCAATGAATTTGACGTATTGTTCCTAAGCCGAAATGTACTTCTACACCGACTAGGTCAAGAAGCTAAGACACTTGTGTTGAAAATTGAAGAAATTTCTCAAAACCCCACCAAACTCCATATTTACTTGACGTGCATAACGTTTGCGTTCGTTATGAATGCGAAGATATTTTGTCAAATTTAAATTTGGAGAAATAGATTGTATTCAAAAAAAGTGTTTGCGTTTTTATGAAGCTTCCACTTTTCAGATAATATCACGTTTTCTATTTGACGGTGTTTTCGAAAAATTGCAGTTTCTAGATCCCATTTTTTTTTTATTTCTCTAAAAACAATCGTGTATCGTATGATTTCTTGCTCTAACTAAAAAATTAAATCTTAATCCTGATCTCACAGAATCGAAATACAAAAGTATTTGTATAGTTTTAACAGAAACACAAAAAGACGATTTAAAAAAATTACCTGTTGATGTATTGTGGAGTAAAATAATAAACTTTAAAAACTATTATAGCAATTTTTGTTTCATAATCTAAAGCAATTGGTTGAAATTGTACGAGTACTCACGTTACCCCATTCAAAAGCTGAATCAGAAAGAATATTCTCATTCTAGCGAATGTTAAATGTAAAAAGCGAAACAAACTATCTAGTGATATGTTAAATAGTGTAAGTAAAGTAATAGTTGCCTTTCAGTCCAAAAATATCAATTGCTTCAACTTTAAAATCAACAAAAATCGTATCCACTTGCACAATGCTAATAATTTGTACAACTGATACTTTTAGCTATTAAAAAACTGCATTTACCTGTTATATATTCTTATATTACTGAAATAAACGCTTTAAATTCGGTTGGAATTTTGTGGGATTTTTGTATTTAAAATGTGGGAAATTAGGGATTTTTTTCCAATTTCTGTGGGCGGAGATTATCTGGCATCACTGTTTTATTGTTCCAAAAGGATGTGAAAAGTATGTAGTACGAGTATTCTTCCATTCATCGCTTGGGGAGATTTCCAGTTCTACTATGTACATATGTATATATAGATTTGGGATTTTGAATGCATATTATTATCTAATCTATTATTCTATGTTAAATAAATTAAGTCATGAGAATTAATATTGATTCAAAGCAAAACCGCAAAACCTAAAGAACTTTACATTTTCAGAAATTTAACCCTATGGCGGTAAATTTTACAATTAAATTGCATGTATGGCAAGGATATGATATTAGCAGAATACATATCGCTAGCTTACAGTGCAAACTGTGTAAGTCCACTTTTATGAAAAAGTGTATTTTTATGTAGAACGCTAGAAAAATCAAATACGCACCGCACTAAACAAGTCTGTGATACTTGTCATACTTCTACTCGTTGTTATTCAGTGATACGCAAATTGTGTAAGTCCAGAAAGTGAAGAAAATTATAGCTCTGTTCAATAACAAAAAATGCTCGAGCAACACAGCCTGCTAGCTCAATGCTGACTGAACAAAAATTTTCAAAATTTCTACGCTTTGAACTAAGTGCTTTGTATTGGGTCATATTAATAAAAGCCAAGCATTTGCTTTTGCTCAAGATTTCAGACCTTTTACTCAATTTTTGAAATTTGGTTCATACAAATTAATATCAAATTTCTGAAATTTTGAGTAAAAGCATTTGCTTGGATTTTATTAATATGGTCCATTGTCGGTGTGAGGCTGAAAGCTCACACACGCGTGGATAGCCGGTGACAATCACTGGTCTAATTTAAAGTAAAATATAAGTTTAAAAACCCCAATTTTATTACATTTGCGCGATATGCAAATCGAAACACTTATTTTGGGAATTTACGGAAGAATATATGAAACTCAAAAGAAAACTGTTACTAGTTGTATTCGCTTACTTTTTCCAGCAGTTTTCTCAGTCTGCCTCTATCACTCTCTATCTCGCCAAAAACGATTTTTCCTCCCACCAGAGATAATTATCCAAAAAAGTAAAAAAATGCAAATCTATTCAAATCTTGCAGCAAAGACGAACAGCTGATCAAATTAAAACTATAAGAATTAACAAAATATAAACAAATCCTATTTTTACAAAAATTTAGAGGAAATTTGTATTACTTTAGCTTAGTTTCAGCAGTAGATTATGCATGCATTAGTTGTATTCGCTTACTTTTTCCAGCAGCTTTTCTCTGTCTGCCTCTATCACTCTCTATCTCGCCAAAAACGATTTTTCCTCCCACCAGAGATAATTATCCAAAAAAGTAAAAAAATGCAAATCTATTCAAATCGTGCAGCAAAGACGAACAGCTGATCAAATTAAAACTATAAGAATTAACAAAATATAAACAAATCCTATTTTTACAAAAATTTAGAGGAAATTTGTATTACTTTAGCTTAGTTTCAGCAGTAGATTATGCATGCATTATATTTTACTAATAAAGAAACATGTATGTATGTACATATACATATAACTATGGAGTTGCGACTGCCTGCTGGCATTAGGTTTGTTTCTTATTAAACTAGCAGCTAGCTGTCAAGTTAGCAAAATGGAAAGAATTGCGCTCATAAAGAGCGAAACGAACACAAAATCAAGAAACGGAATAATAGTAAAAATTAGCGATTAGTAATTTGAATGCTATTTTTGACTGTTAATGGTTATTTTTTCTAAAAAAACATTTAATTTTCTTTATTTCTATTTTAAAAATTCAGAAAATTTTAAAAGTAATAAAATCAAAAGTATTCGTTTGTTTATTTTTTCAACAGCTGTTTCTTACTTTGGCAACAAATAATTTCAGCTAGGGAAAATTTTACTAGCTGAAATTTGGAGCTGTCAATGGCTCTCTTCTGCTATTTTTTTGACTCAAGAAATGATTTGCCAGCCGAAACTTGGCTAACTATTCATAACTAGCTAATAATAAACGGACCTATTGCATATTGACGTGCATACATACATGCATACATATAAGTTAGCAGAGGGTAACCGGCGGACCTCCTACATTGTCCTACATTAAGCAACAAACATACAATGCTGCTGTTATCATCCGAAATTTAGTTCAAGTACAGATGCAGACATAATCAAATGTTATTTATTTACATCTTTCATAATTAATTCGTCCATATTTAACTTTTTTAATTTTGAATTTCAATTTTGCAATTTTCGCAAATTACAAACATATGTTTTTTCATTAGCTGTTTTGCTGCTGGACAAATGTGATGGAAAAAATTTGTCAAGCAGAATTTTGCAGCCTCACAAAAATAAACGTCACTTTGCTCTCTCATTTCCATCACTTCTGCAATTTTTTTGCGTAAAAAAATGGAAAAAGCGGATATTTGTTGCAAAATTGTAATAAATTGCAACAAATTGCTGTACGCGAGTACACCTACTAGTTACAGGTTAATGAATAATTTAACTTTTTTCCTGAGCGACAGACAGTTATAAAAGTCCACCATAAGTTGGAATATTGTTGAAAAAGTACATAAGCGCAATCATTCGATGGTAAGATTATCGGAAGTAATGTATTCCATCGATTTTGTGCAGTTTTTCTGGCTACCAAATACTTTATATCGTATGGTCGGTTACGATTTCCAACAACTACCTAGGCCACGTTGGCGGCAGATGCTAATTAACCTTTTTCTCGTATTCACATTCTCTTTTGGAACTTGGATCCGTGTTTATATTCTTGATCAACTCCGCGGACTTATTGTTAGTGGTGATATTCTCAACAGTTTCCGCTTGGCCGTCTACGTTTTTTATGCCTTCGATTCGAATGGAAAGTTCGCTGTCTTCATTTTAAAAGTAAAGCGTCTACGTAAAATTTATGATTGCCTGGCTGCTGAGTATCCACAAACATCTGAAGAAATTGAACAATACCAAGTGAACAAGTACAACTTTAGGAATGCGCGTTCAATATTGCGCATATACTTATTAGTGGTTAACTTAATAGTTCTTGAGCCATTACTGGAGTCTATTGTCATATATATTCTACATTTATTTCGTTACGGTTACGGTAATACAACATTTCCATATTTGCATCCCACACCAATGCCGTATAACTTCGATTATCGTAGGCCACTTTTGTATATACCACTATATATTTCGGAATATATGAACGCTCACTTTTGTACAGTGACTAACCTAGGTACTGACTTATATGTATGTGCTTTTGCAAAACAAATTTGTATGCATCTAGAATATTTGGGAAACTCGCTGGAAACTTATGAACCCACTTTGCAGAATTCAAAAGCTGATGGCCAGTTTTTAAAGGCATGGATAAAAAAGCATCAACTCATGCTAAAGTAAGTAGAATATTGCTACAATATATATCCTTTTTCGTACATATGTATGTATGTGCATTGGAAGCTTGGCTTTGTTCAGAAACTCAGTTTGAAGCGCAACCTGCTTTTGTAGTACAAGCAGAGCGTTCATAAACGTAAATTTTGCATGAAGCGTCGCTCATCACAATCATCAAAAAAATAATTACTGCCGCTGTTGCGTTTTATGCAGCGTTTCTGAACATACTCTTATCTGTGAAAGAATCCGTTATTGGGCATAATTTGGGCAAGCCGATTTTTAAGCCCCATCCTAATACACATACATACATATGAGCATTTCCGCAGCGCAGACAAAAAAATCCAAGTCATTTGTTTCTCTTGTTTTGATAATTGCAACAACATTAACTAAGACGACCCATTTGATAAAGAAGGGGTATGCAAACTAACTTGCCAATGCCAAAACAGTTACATAGGACAAACAGGACGAAAGTTAAAAACGAGATATCAGGAACAAATAAGGGACTAAACGGGTCTATGGAATAACTCACACGAAATAAGTCCCACTTTTAAAAACGAAATAAGTCCCACCAAAAATTACTATTTTGAAAGTGGGAGTTATTTCGTTTTTAAAAGTAGGACTTATTTCGTCAATTGGTGGGACTTATTTCGTTACGTGTTTTTATTTTAAGTGGGACTTATTTCGTTTTGAGTGGGAGTAAATTCGTTTTGCAAAGTGAGAGTTATAGCGATATGAGCGATAGAGCCATGAAATATAAGGTCATTATGGCTTTATTTCTCATTTTTTCTTTTGTAAAAAGTTATTGGACATTTCGTAAAAGGGACAACCATAATTTTTTGTCCTTATCTCTTTATTATTCCTCTGCTTTGATTATTCATATTATTCGACGTGTGTTTTGTTTTTTCAAAGAGCCAAATACTTCTTATTTGAAATCGCATTAAACAGTGAAAAAGTGGGACTTATTTCGTTTATGAAAGTGGGACTTATTTCATTTAAGAAATCTATTATTCAAGGGGGAGTTATTTCCTTTTGAGTGGGAGTTATTTCATTTCAAGTAAATTTTTAAATCATTTTATTTTCGTGGGACTTATTTCGTTTTCAAAAGTGGGACTTATTTCGTGGGAGTTATTTCATTTTTTTAAGCAATTTTTGGTGGGACTTATTTCGCTTTTAAAAGTGGGACTTATTTCGTGGGATTTATTTCATAGACCCGATTAAACACATATATTCTACAATTCATCGGGACTTCGATCGCGGCGACACCGACTGCTACGACAAAACGAAAATTGGTATTCTGGTTGACGACGCACTATGGCGCACAGTGCTTCGTTTCCATATAGTGAATCGGCAAAATTAGGGGAGTAATCGCAGAACAATGAAATTCAGTGTACTGGAATAAAATAATAGAGATAAGTAAAAAAAAACGAATTTTTGGCCAAATCGGTGCAAGGACATGACTACCTCCCATATATCCTTAACTTTAAATATGTGATTTCAACTTCAATTTCTAACAGAATGAAATTAAATTTGGTGTATGTTTATAGAACTATGTTTTAAACTAGGTGATTAGATTAACATGTCATCACAATACATTAAAAACTGTCAGTTTGGCTTTGTTCAGAAACTCAGTTTGAAGCGCAACCTGCTTTTGTAGTACAAGCAGACCGTTCATAAACGTAAATTTTGCATGAAGCGTCGCGCATCACAATCATCAAAAAAATAATTACTGCCGCTGTTGCGTTTCATGCTGCGTTTCTGAACATAGCCTTTATTAGTGCGATACTCAACTTTTCCACATACAAACTAGGACTAGCGGTGTATTGTGTAGAGATTAGACCTCTGCACTAGGTATATAACTTTTTACAATTTTTGCAAATACGAAAAACGGCATACCATAGTCGAATAGAGTATAAAAAAGTATGAAACCCCATTATTTTTTTTTTTTTGCGAAATTGCAAAAAGTTTCCCCGCAAAACGAAATTACTTTTTTATCAAACTGCTGAAAAAACAAAAAATTTGTACAGTGTACACGTTTTTCTTCATAATAATAGATATTTATTTAACTAATAATCTTCCTATTATTACAAACGCCTTTTAATGGACCTAAGGGAAGTGCCCCACCCACCCCAAACTAATTTTTCTTCAGAAAATTCTGATTCAATATAATAATAACACAGCTGTGCGCGGAACGTTTTTGAACCGAAATCACCTAAAAAAGTGATATTCATTACTTGTACAATATTTGCCACTTCGTGGTGGTATGCCAAATTTTTCGTTAACAGTTGTTATAAGCCTACTCTGCACAATATCATTTGCCTCTTCTATATTTGCGAATACTCTATGCATTGTACAATTAGTCACAGCATAATTTCAATGCAGCTACGAATAAACCCATACTTTTCATTTGGAATACAAATACTATTTCTATTTGCTCTGTTGGAGCGATTAGTGTACACTATTCGCCACGATCGAGTAAAACATAGTAAGGTTGTTCTCTCTGTGTGATTTTTGCCTGGCAAATTTGCCGAGATGACATAAGTGTGATAAATTTGCCGAGCACAACAACAAAATACACGTCTTGTCAAATTTGGAGGTTCGGCAAATTTCCCCCAACCCGTAATATTTGATATCATGAGAAAAATATCACGGGAAATGCAACCATGTTATTACATTTACAATAGTCTTCTATGAGAAGCGAGTTAAAATTTATGTTTCTAGTTCTTTTTTTAAGTATTTTATTTTATTCAGATAAAAAATTAAATTTATTTGGCGAAAAGCGAACAAGTTCAAAGCTACGTATTACCAGCGATGGTAGAAATGATAGCTATTTCGAAGAAAACCAATTCTTCATCATCAGATTTCTTTTCGGGATCAAGCCGGGAATCGAACTTAGACCCACCGTGAGAAGGTGTAAATGTTAGCGACGCGCTAACCCACTCACCCAAACACGGCCTGGTACGCAGCGCGTCGCTAACATTTACACCTTCTCACGGTGGGTCTAAGTTCGATTCCCGGCTTGATCCCGAAAAGAAATCTGATGATGAAGAATTGGTTTTCTTCGAAATAGCTATCATTTCTACCATCGCTGGTAATACGTAGCTTTGAACTTGTTCGCTTTTCGCCAAATAAAATTAATTAAAAATCTTCTGTGTACCTACACAATAATTCAACAATTAGATAAAAAATTAATTAATTCGAAATTGAAGCAAGCAAAGCAAAGCGACAATAGTCGTATAAAGAGTGGAAAGAATAAGGTTGTTCTCTCTGTGTCATTTTGGCCTGGCAAATTTGCCGAGATGACATAAGTGTGATAAATTTGCCGGGCACAACAACAAAATACACGTCTTGTCAAATTTGGAGCTTCGGCAAATTTCTCATACCCCAACCCGTGATATTTGATATCATGAGAAAAATATCACGGGAAATGCAACCATGTTATTACATTCACAATAGTCTTCTATTAGAAGTGAGTTAAAATTTATGTTTCTAGTTCTTTTTTTTAATTATTTTATTTTATTCAGATAAAAAATTAATTAATTCGAAATTGAAGCAAGCAAAGCAAAGCGACAACAGTCGTATAAAGAGTGGAAAGAATATGACTAACATGCTAGTTCACAATGAACTCAGTTAGAATTTTATTTTCTTAAAGGTGCGCTCTCTCTGTGTGGCAAATTTCTCAAGATATCATGATATCTCGGCAAAAATATTAGACACAGAGAACAACCTTAATATGACTAACATGCTAGTTCACAATGAAGCCAGTTCGAATTTTATTTTCTTAAAGGTGCGCTCTCTCTGTGTGAGAAATTTCTGAAGATATCATGATATCATGATATATATCTCGGCAAAAAGATTAGACAGGGAGAACAACCTTAATAATAACCATGTTATGAAGTATTCGCAAAACCTTGTTGCTTCTTTGGTTTGTTTGTTTATTTAATGTGCATATGGCATTAAGGTGGATCAAAAAATAAACATATGAGAACGTGGAAAACAGCGATTATTTCCAAAAATTGAACTTTTGAGTAATTTTTTTTTTAATTTTCAAAAACTGACCACCACGTCTTGTTGCCAAATAAGTTTCCTAACTAATGCCGAAAAAATCAAAAGAATCGAAGCATTGGTTACCGAGTTATTTTAAAATATATAGAACAGTTGGATGTACGTAGATCGTAAAAAGCTCTGGTTCGAAATTTATTTTAGACATATGGTTTCTTGGGCAAAAAAAAGCTTGAAATTACCCAAATTTTCATAATCGCCATGTGTCCCTGTTAATTTTTTTTTTTTTGACCCTACCAATCGACCCGCCCTAGTGTGTATGCATATCGTCGTACCATACGAAAACTAACATCATATTTTTTGTGGCTGACGAAAAGTAAAAAGTTCGACTTTTGGCCGACGAAAAATAATAAAATCGAGTTTTGGCTGACGAAAAGTAATAAGTTCAACTTTTGGCTGACGAAAACTATAAATTTCGTTTAAACAACTACAATTTTAATGTAAAAACAGTATATAATTACTGATACTTTTCGTCAGCCAAAAGTCGAACTTATTACTTTTCGTCAGCCAAAAGTCGATTTTGTTAATTTTCGTCAGCCAAAAGTGAAATATGTTACTTTTCGTACAGAATTTTTTTTTATAGCTTTCGCCAGAAATTTTAAATATGTTAGTTTTCGTATGGTACGACGATATGCACATACACACACTCACAATAGCAGCGTAATTTTGCTGAACGCAACGTCTGAATGTGTGTTTATGAAAATATCCCTGCAAAAAAATGTGCGATCAATCCCGAAAGAGATTTGTCCTCGATTGATCTCTTTCGAGAACAATCGATCCACAATTAGTCCCCGATTGTTCCCGTACGGGTACAAATGTAGACTAATTGTAGACCAATTGTTCCCGAACGGGTATAAATGTAGACTAATTGTTCCCTAACGGGTATAAATGTAGATTAATCGCTTTCATCCCGAACGGGTATAAATGTAGATTAATCACTTTCATTCCGAACGGGTACAAATCTAGATTCCTTAAATGGAGACATTTTACAAAAATATACAATGTATTTAAAAAATTGTAGAACAACCGGTAAAACGAATTGAACACCCTTTTTTAATAACAATTTTAACAAAATGTTGCCTAAAAAATCCTATGAAAAAATCCTTTACATTACGCTCATATAATTACAATTTACGCTCATTTACTTACAATTTTTTAAATTTATTTATTGAGATTTTTTTACAAAAGTAAAACATTATATAAATATGCATGAACATTTACAATTTTTTAAGGAAAAATCTACATTCGTACCCGTTCGGTATGAAAGCGATTGATCTACATTTGTACCCGTTCGGTATGTTAGTGATTAATCTACATTGGTACCCGTTGAACAATTAGTCTCTTCATAGGACATGCTCGAACAAATGCGATCAATTCACTCCATATAAAGGGATGTAAAATTGTATTAGTCGCATGCTCCCTTGCGATTGATCCCGGATACGTCCCGGATTAATCGCATTTTTTGCAGGGTATGTACATACATCTATTTCGATTATATTCGAAGTATTCGCAAGTAGTGTACACTATTTGCAGATCCTTTTTAAGGTCATGTAATTGTCGCTAAGAATAAGTATTGTATTGGTTCTGCTTATGGTCATGCTCTACTTGCGCTTATTCGCAAACGACAGAAACAAGTAGGTAATGTAATTGGACGGCCTCGAATAATTTGTAAGCCGTTTGGAATCCATTCGTGCATCCCTCTAGTAGAGATTGCATACGTTTTTACAAAAATAATTTAAAAGAAATTGGTGTATAAAAACAGCTACATTTGTATGTGCATTCAAAAGGCGCAAATCTTTATCACGTCGCAATGGGTAAAAAAAGTCATTTATTTTTTCACAAATCAATAATAATATAGTACCATCCTTTCTGAATTAAAAGTTCGCTAAATTTTGCCAATGGACGCCAGGAATCAGTTTTTTTACTCTCCTGCAAAGTTACTGAAAAATACAGAACTGTTTTTTTATTCTTTATTGTATCATGATATTATTAGAGTTAACATAGAAACAATTTTTTATTATAAAATTTTTCATTAATTTTTATTTGGCGAAAAGCGAACAAGTTCAAAGCTACGTATTACCAGCGTTGGTAGAAATGATAGCTATTTCGAAGAAAACCAATTCTTCATCATCAGATTTCTTTTCGGGATCAAGCCGGGAATCGAACTTAGACCCACCGTGAGAAGGTGTAAATGTCGTACAAGTTCTACATTTCCGGTAAAAAAAACAATGCAATTTTATTACAGATTCTACTAGACCACTTCAAAGTTAACCGAATTCACAAATAAAAAAATAGGCGTTCTTTTTTAATTTTTTGTTTGACTACCAAACTTTAGTAATTTTTTGAACTCCAATAAAAAAAATCGCCAAAGGATTTCTATGGAAGCACATAGTCACCTTTCTGAAAAAAAATTATTTATCAAAAGTTATTTCAGCGATTTGGGCATATAATGGTCAGAAAACATGGCAAGTTTCAGAGTAATACGATATAAAATGAATTTTTGGCAATTTTTTTTGTAACACACTAAAAATTGTCTTACCTTAAAACATTTTTGCCTAAAAATTGTACTGATTTTAGCGACCTCTACTGGTAACAAAAGCACGAGACTATAAATGAATGGTGAATGGTATTCCTTTCTAGGTTTAAACAAAAAATAAAATTTGCTTTTGTTTTGACATGGCCGTTTAATTCTAATAATTATTTTTATGTGAATTTTATATGAGCTATTGGCCAGTTTTTTATTAAGAAAAATTTAAAAAACTTTTGTGGTAGAAGTTATGGATCCATTTCGGAGACCACCATAATTCATTTGTGATATCTTTGACCATGTTACTACTTACTTATAAACGTATTCTAATTTTAATTACAATTAGTCGATTTACTTTTAATTTTTCTTGCTTTGAAATATGCTCATTTCTATCTGGCAGGGCCGTGCGCACGTTTTGCAATTCTCAGATTGTTAGTGAAGCATTTGGTATAAGGAGTTCACTATTTACATCTTCATTTATATTAAATAAAATGTCATTTCATTAAAGAAGTCCTAGGAAAATACTAGTTGACTAATTATGGTTTTCCAATCCCTCATGATTAGTTTTCATTTTCCTTATTTTTTACGTTTTTAATATTTTTAGAAAATATTTACTTAATTTAATATTTCATATTTTCTTACCTACTTAAGCTCGTCTAAGAAAAGTTTTACTTGCAACAAAAAAATAATTTCTTAATTATTTATTTCAAAAAATGTTTTCTTATTTATTTAAAATCCAATTTCACTTGAATCAAGAAAATTTTTACTTATTTATTTAAAATCCAATTTTCTTGGATTTTCTTGATATTAAGAAATTATTTTCTAAGTTCAAAATCAAGTCTAATTTTTCTTGTCTCGGCATTGATTCTAGTAAAAAAATCTTTCCGTGTACTATTCAGGATCTGGTTAACTAGGTTTTGATGAATCATAATGAGTTTCAGAAAAGTTAGGGAACATTTAAATTTATGGTGTATGGGTCTGGATATCTGTTTCAGCAAATATGTTTATCTTAGCGAAAAATGTATGCGAATGCAAACCAAAATTAAAACCCCCCCCAAGGCTAATTCCTGCGCACGGCCCTGCTATCTGGTAATACATATCGCTAGCTTAGAGTGCAAATTGTGTCAGTCCTTTTTTAAAACTTTGTAGGAGAGACAAAAAAAAAAACAAAAAATAAAAAAATTTCAAAAAAAAAAAAAATCTGTTCATATAAAAATTTTGGACTTATACAATTTTCTTCGCTTTTTGGACTTACACAATTTGCGTATCACTGAATAACAACGAGTAGAAATATGACAAGTATCACAGACTTGTTTAGCGTGGTGCGTATTTGATTTTTCTAGCTTTCTACACTTAAAACACTTTTTCATAAAAATGGACTTACACAGTTTGCACTCTAATCTAGCGATATCGATCAATATAAATACGAACATACATAAGTATGTATGTAAATATGCATATTTTTTTGTCTTTCCAGTCTCTGCGCTGAACTTAATGAAATTTTTGGCATATCCATGCTATTTATGATAATATCGAATTGTACGCTATATTGTATAATTGTCGTGCAGCTTAAGTTGGAGGGGATTGGTGTGCCTTTTATAAAATTCATTTGCTTCTTTTTCGTAACCGTTATACAATTTTTTGTTGTATGTCAATATGGACAAAATCTAATCACTATGGTAAGTTTTGCCAAATTTTTATATTAATTCAACAATAAACAGTGGTAACGAAATAAATAAATGTTTAAGTGGAGTTAGATACTAATTGAAAAGTATTTTCTCATTTCAGAGTGAAAATCTTGCCTTCTACGCATACAGTAATCGTTGGTACAATGGCTCTAAAATGTATAAAAATATGCTTCTTACTATAATTACCCGAGCTCAAGATCCAGCCAAGGTGACAGCGAAAGGCTTTCAACCCATTTCTCTGTTGACTTTTCAAATTGTGAGTAAGATATACATTAGGGTGGTCGTTAATTATAGGGTCTACGTCAGATTTTCTAAAAATTTATAAGTTACTAGCAAATAGCCGTCCCAATTCGTAATGACGAATAATAGTTTTATCATTGATTTCGCGTTCACTAATGCGTATACTTAATGACCATTTTTATATGTAGCTAAGCAGGGTTGCGTGATTTTGATTTGACTGAATCACTAATCAAAAATATTTTCTGATTCTTGATTTAAAATATTTTCAAATCAAAGATAATTTTTATTTGTGATTCGTTTCAAAAAAGAATCAGAAATACCCTTTGATTCGTGATTCAAACTATTTTCAAATCAAAGATAAATTTTATTTCTGATTCGTTTCAAAAAAGAATCAGAAATACCCTTTGATTCGTGCTTCAAACTATTTTCAAATCAAAGATAAAATTGATTTGTGATTCATTTCTTAAAAGAATCAAAAATCTTTTTTGATTCTTGATTCAAACTTGATTTCGAATCAAGATTCTTAATAAATTTTTGATTCGAATCAAATTTTTGATTCGAATAAAATTTTTGATTCGAATAAAATTTTTGATTCGAATCAAATTTTTGATTCGAATAAAATTTTTGATTCGAATCAAATATTTGATTCGAATAAAATTTTTGATTCGAATCAAACTTTTGATTCGAATCAAAAAATTATTTTGAATCAAAACTTTATTTCAAATAAAAAAAATACTTAGTACGTGATCCCACCACCCCCGCGAGTTGAAATGCAAAAAATCTAAAATTTCAACAAACGTCTACGTTGTATGGGAGGAAATGCAAGCAGATTTTCGCAGTTGCTTAGCCAAGCATTTGTGCATATATATGTATGTATATACTTACATACATATATGTAGGTATATAACGAATAAATGAATGAAAGGATGAATGAATTATGGTTAGGTGTATGCATACAAAGAGTGGTTTCGATATGTAAATATGTATGTGCATACGTTAGGCTGGGTCAATTTTCTAAGCCATACTGTTCGTAGAAAAATCGGATTCTGCATTAAATTCTATGAAAAATGTGTTCTAGAGCATGCCTCTAATATCAATTTCGAGCTTGCCCATTTTCGATTGAAGTTTACTAGGTATGTAGAATTGTTTTAAGCATAGTAACCCATATACTTTTAAATTCAACCAGTGGTTTTAAATTTATCTCTTTACATTCTTTTTCATTGTTACTTAAACGACTTTTAATAATGCATGTATATAAGAGTTTGATTTCGTTGTTGTGGTTTTGTTGAAAAACGAAAATATTTAAAACAACTCCCATTCGTTTTTTTGTTTCTTAACCCTCTCAACATTAGCTTAAAATTTAGGGGAGACTTTTATAACTTTTTTTTCGCATGGGGACCAACACTTACCTCCTGACTTCATTTCCATATAAAATACAGATGTAATCTAACACATACATATGTACATACTTACATATATATGATGTATGTACATATGTACTTACCCCTTAATATGTAAATGAATATACATACATATGTAAATTTCTCTTATACATATCCACACACATGTACTTACTTATGTACTTATTTTTTATATATTTTACATACATTGAATGAACCCAAAAAAAGAATAAAATAACAGAATTTAAAAATAAATAATAATAATGCATTTACCCAAAATGATCTCGTACTAAAAGTATCTTTTACTTGAAATACATATATTTTGGATTCACTATAGGTACATACATATGCATATTTTAAACCCGTTCAAATTAAACGAAAGTGGTTTGTTGTGTTGCTTTACGAACAGCAATTCAATCAGTGAATTTATTGGTAAAATTTATTCTTATTTACCTATACACAAAATTTCTTATGTACTACTTATTTACTATAATACATGTACATATATCTACTCTAATTCTTACTTCTATGGAGATATGTACATACATATGTACATACCCTGTAAGACAGGAATGATGGAAACTCCAACACATTCTCAGCAAACACTAACACATATAGCAGTGATAGTCATTTGATACATCATTTGGAGAACACATTCATCACATTTTTCAAACCGTCCATATAAAAATGATGGAAACTTGTAGGCAGTGTGTGACAGAAATTTCCATCAAACGTGCACCTCAAATGATATATCAAATGACTATCACTGTGTTATAGGGTATATACATACATATGTATGTATGCATATGCACCCAAGTGCCCCCTGCAAAAAAGCCGAGTACTCCATGCACGCTTGTATAGAGTACTCGCTATGGACCAACCGAGTACTCCTCAACCTGCCACATTTCATATAAAAAATATGGTCCATTTAACATTGCGATGTCCCAGGCAGGGATCACATACTCCCATTTCCGCATGACACCCGAGTAATCCAAGGATTACCCACATGGGATTAATTTACGGAGTAGGTACTAAAATTAATGAAATTTAATAATCTCTGAACAGTTTTGAAAGACTGCCAATTCAATTTACATACATTCATAAGTAAGCTTTTCTTTAGTTAAAATAAAATATTAAAATTTTTCTAGCGCAATCACCAGCATTTTTTGTGTCGCGTAATTTTTTCGATACATCGAACATCGATGTATCGATGTTGGTCCTCAAAATTTGCATTCTTACCCTTTATTACTGAATCGTGCACGTTCAAACGAGCATGCATATGTACATACATACATACATACAAATGTATGCACTTGCTTCGTCGTTATCGCTATATATGTACATACATTTCGTTTTCGTAGCAATGTTCGGCTAACTACGAGCCGATGCAGATAAACAAGTCGCTCGCTTGGGTCTATGTTTATGATCACTTTGAAAGTACTCCTACCTACCGCAAAATGGATCATATAATCCTATGATTTTTACAGGGCCTATGCACATACATACATATGTATGTATGTACGTACGGCGTAGCACAAACGTAAATACGACAGTCAGAAATATGTATATATGTACATACATACATACACATATACATATCGTCGTTGAAGATGCATTTTTGCGTAAGAGGTATGTAATTTAATACCTCTTACGCAAAAATGCATCTTCAACGACGATATTTGGCGTCAGCATACAATTTGGCTGTTGTTGCACTTTTGGTGCATTTTATACATTTTTGTGTTTTAAGTTACCGAGAAGGTACTTGAATAATTCTGATATTAGCTACAGTATTTTTGATTCTAAATAAATTTTTGATTCGAATAAAATTTTTGATTCGAATAAAATTTTTGATTCGAATCAAATTTTTGATTCGAATCAAAAATATATTTTGAATCAAGATTCGTAATAAATTTTTGATTCGAATCAAATTTTTGATTCGAATAAAATTTTTGATTCGAATCAAAAATTTGATTCGATTCAAAGATATTTTTTGAATCAAGAATCAAAAAAGATGTTTGATTCTTTTGAGAAATGAATCACAAATCAAATTTATCTTTGATTTGAAAATGGTTTCAATCACGAATCAAAGGGTATTTTTGATTCTTTTTTGAAACGAATCACAAATAAAAATTATCTTTGATTTGAAAATGGTTTGAATCACGAATCAAAGGGTATTTTTGATTCTTTTGAGAAATGAATCACAAATAAAAATTATCTTTTATTTGAAAATAGTTTGAATCACGAATCAAGTTGATTCTTTATTTGAAAGTTGATTTAAAATCAAAATTGATTCGAATCACGCAACGCTGTAGCTAAGTACGCAAGTATGTATTTTCAATTTGATTTAAGGTATGTATATATTTTGATTTTGGCTGCCGCATACGCCATGGTGGACCGCATAAGCATTAAAGCCAAACGTAATGAGTGCACACATATACATAGCTACAATACCTACGTGAAATAATCGTATGTAGCAATATTTTTATACCTTTCATGAAAAAGACATGGTAATATAACTTTGTGCCGAAACACGAATGGTGAAAGTATCAGAAGGAGGCATGACAGACCCACTAAAATATATACCAATATGATCAAGACCATGAGCTGAGTCGATTAAGCCACGTCCGCCTGTCTCTCTGTACGTTTGATCACAAACTAGTCCCTTAGTTTTTGATATATCTGCTTGAAATTCGGAATGTGAGTGTATTTTCAGGAGAAGCTGATCATTTTTCGAAATCGGCCGAATCGGACCACTATAACATTAAGCTGCCATACAACCGATGCTCAAATATAGACATTTTGGGGTATAACTACTCCATTTAGACATGAAACTTTGAAGTATGTGTACCCATATAGACCTAAATAATACCACCGAAATATGTCAAAGTTTTAAAAGTCATAATGAGTTCCAATTTCTTTTTTCTTTAACTTTCTCTTTCTTTTCTTTTTATTCCAATTTCCTACTACCTCTCCCAGTCCTACTACCTTTTTTTTTTTATCATATTCCCTCCTGTTTATTCTCCTTCCCCTTCCCCTCCATTTCCCTTTCAACTCAATTTCTCTTTTGTTACCCTTACGCTAGGGTACCGGAGTGGGAATTACATAGAAGATAGCTCCATGTTGAAGCCCTGCTCAATACCTTTCATTTGATACCAATTTCATTCAAAAACATTCCGAGGTCGTCTGGGTCCACTTTTTGACCCATATCCCGGGCATCCTGCCGTCCAAACTAAATCGGCCAAAGCGTTCCTGAGTTATAAGCGTAGTATGCATGTATGGACATGTAACACTGGATCACAAAATCAAAATTTTTTTCTGTACTCTGGACGCCACTATCCTATCTCTATGTAAAATCAGTCGCTGATTCCGAAAATCGAGCTCATTTTTAATTCTACGGGGAGGTTTTTGAGATATCTGTAATTTATCGTTATTCGAAAAATGGCTCCCCTTAATCCTGTTTAAATATCTCTTTAAGGTATTGAACTATCTACGTTGGAGTGAACCAAATTAAATTTCCTATACATGGCTCCTATAACACTTTTCTCTAGGTCTTATAGTTTCTAAAATATTGATGAGCCAATTTGAATTTTTTCAATTTTTTATGAAATTTTAAGAAAAAATTGACTTTGTCAGGGAAAATCTTTAAACCAAAACTTTGTTTCCTTTAATTTTACTACTTTACGTGAAGCCCATTAACAAAAACATAAGCTACACCCAGAAAAAGAAACATCAAGACGATTCATGTAAAATTAACACGATCGATCTTTACACGTAGAAGAGCAAACCTTTTTTCAAATTACACAATGTTTGAAACATGATTTTGGCTTTGTAAATGTCATCTGAAAATTTGGTAAATTCAACCAAATTTTATTGTTGATACAACATGAAGCATTTTTAAAATATACAAGATGATTCAAATTAAAAATTTTATTCCTAAGGGCCGTTTACTCAACCTCCGGTTAAGCACTTAACCACAGATTTTTGTCCGGTTAAGCAATTTATTTGACAGCTCACCATACAATTTACGTCAAACTAACCAGCGATTAAATTAATCAGATGTTGAGTAAACGGCCCTAAATGTCATTTGGAATTTGGTTTATTTAACATGACGATAGTGTTAATATAAACTAAAGCAATGTTAAAAAAAGGACTTCCCAATTCTAGTGATAATACAACATGAAAACAAATGTTAAAACAACAAGAACCATATTTAACACTAAACGTTGGTTGATATAACACGAAACAATTTTTAACATAAATGTGATTAGGAATTTTGGTTTATACACAATTTTTTTGAACATTTGAAGTTCTGATGTTCGTGAAAAACGCAAATTATTAGTGGTCTTCATCTAAAGTGATAAAGTAATTAATTGTTAAAGTTTATCAGTTGGTAAATAGTTGTTTAAACTCTTGTCAGCTGTCAGTGCCAACTTCATTAATAAATAAAAAACCCCAATAAAATATACAAAAATGCATATAGCATTTTTGTAGAAATTATTTTAATAAATCGTGCTAAAATGTCGAAGGAAAGCACAATTTCTTCTTTTAAATTGAAAAAGTAAAACTGTCAATTTGTCAGACTTGAATTTTACCAAAATTTATAATTTACGCAACAAAATCGTTCGGTAAAGTGATAAACTTTGCTTAAATATATTTTCATACAAATTTTGACAGATAATTTATCACAATTATTATTTTATCACTTTACCCCATTTACCAGCAGTTTACCACTTTAGATGAAGACCCTTATTATTATTTTTTAACAAAAAGGAAATTTTGTGCCGTGGCAATGATGAGAGTTTAGCATCATTGGCAGTGCGTGATAATGGTTTTTCCAGTTATATTTTCAGTTTGCAGGTGAGATAAAAGTGGGTTGCATTTTTGTTTCTAAAAGTTTTTAATGTTCAATATTTTCTTTGTCCCCTTCATAGTTCGCAATTTTTACCACGAGGAGGTCCTCACATATCGAGCGATACCGAAGCAGCTGTTTTATTTATCTGGTGATTATATATTTTCACCCTTATTACGGTTGTCGTCGTCGACGTCGTTGTCACTTTTAAGTCGACATCACGTCGTCTCGACGTCGTCGTCACATCGACGCAAAATCGGTATTAGCTAAGCGTATTGAGACGACGTCGACTGTTTATCGGTAAACCGAATTACGAAAGTACAATCCCTATAATTTCTGCACTAACTGTTTCATTTTATTTACAATCTGTGCGCAACTTTTTCCGTATTTTTAATCTGTGCTATTTTGATAATTTATTTCTTTATTATAAATGTATTTTGCATATGATTCAACAAGTTTTAGCTATGAAAATAGCAATGAAGTGCTCGAGTAATTAAGAAATAAAAGAAAAATAATTTCCCAATAGACCAAAGGGCTTGAGAATAATATTATAACAAGCTTACAAATATAAGCGTTAAGCTTGAGGAAAGCTTGTGTAAAGTATTGAAAAAGTCTTAAGAACAATTGTAGAAAAATCAAAACGGCACCCTTTTTATAAGCTTACAAATGTAATTGTAGAAAAATATTACTTGTCAAAGCTTGTTGTAAGCTTATAAATATAATTGTATGTATAAATAGTAGAAAAAAGAAAAAAATAAATTTTTATTTGCATTTTCTTTCCTTCTTCACCTTTACTGCAATGTTCTTTATTTTATATTCTCATCCTGTTTCGAACCATGACATCAACCTGAAGTTCAATCCAACGGTATCATATAGTGGGACATTCAATATTATATTGAACATTATTGAGGCTTTTATACTTCCCTTTTCGAAAAAGGAATCAATGAATTGTATGAATCATTGTAAAACCAAAATTTAAAAAAAATTTACAGCAAGCTTAAAACAATGTTATTATTAATAGTTTTTTAAGCTTTCATTGCAAGTATAAAGTAAGCTTATCGTAATATTGTTTTCAAACTTTTTAAGTAAGTGTTCCTCAATTATTACAATCATGCTTGTGAATAAGCGTACAATTAAGCTTATAAAAACTGTATTGCAATAAGCTTACAATGGACAATTGTTATAAGCTTGTTCTCAAGTCCTATTACATTTCGCTTACATCCTGGTCTGCTGGGTTTAGTTGAAATACATATGTATGTATGTACATACATAAATATTTAATAAATTAGTTTTCTCCTCAATCTTTCTTAAAGGAGGTGCCAAGGCATTCAATTTAATGGTGATTGCTTCTCAATGTTGTAAAAAATTAGTTGGTATCGTACCCCATTGAAAACCTTTGGGTCGGCTTCGGTATTTGCACTCACCGAATTTATTTTTAAACTAGTGGAAATTTTTCAATGAAACTAGCAGGAAATATTCTGCGGATGTTAGTTCTACTAATTTTAACACTCCCGTAATAAAATTTTAAAAACAAAAATGCATACATACTAAATTTTCTTGTCACCATTAAACACACACCCTTATTACGGTTGTCGTTGTCGACACTCACTCGACGCTGTCGGCGAGGACCTATCAAAATCGGTATTACGTATGGTAAAGTCGATAACTTGTGACAACTATCGACACATATTTGGTATCAGCTAAGTCGACGTCGACGGTCACTCGTTGCCATTTTCGTCGACGCGGTGTTTAATGGTGACAAGAAGAAAATTTAGTATGTATGCATTTTTGTTTTTAAAATTTTATTACGGGAGTGTTAAAATTAGTAGAACTAACATCCGCAGAATATTTCCTGCTAGTTTTATTGAAAAATTCCCACTAGTTTAAAAATAAATTCGGTGAGCGCACATACCGAAGCCGACCCAAAGGTTTTCAATGGGGTACGATACCAACTAATTTTTTACAACATTGAGAACCAATCACCATTAAATTGAATGCCTTGGCACCTCCTTTAAGAAAGATTGCGGAGAAAACTAATTTATTAAATATTTATGTACATACATACATATGTACTTGTATATATGTATGTATTTCAAATAAAATATTTTTTCTTTTATTTATTAATTACTCGAGCAGTTCATTGCTATGTTCATCGCTAAAACTTGATGAATCATATGCAAAATACATTTGGGTCAGAATTTTTCAAATCAGCACAAAAAAAATTTTTTCTTTGATTTTTATGATTCGCGTCTTAATCGATAGCTCTCCGTGTCAAGAATTAGTTCCCGAAATATTTTTGCAAAATGAACATTTTTGCAATAGTTATCCGCCAAGAAAGTTTTACATCAACTTCTTTAAAAAAAATTATTGTTAATCAACGGTACAATTAAATTTAACGCGAACTACGCCAAATGTTAGGTAATTATATATATTTTAAAAGTTTTTGAAAAAAATTAAAAAAAAAATGTCTGTATCCTTTTTAAGGATAATTGTTGTTATCAATGTTCTCCGCCTAGGAAAAATTCGGAAAAAATATTGTAGATGTAATGATGCATCGTAAGCTGAACTCCGAAGAAAAAAAGATGGGGACTCTTACCGTTTAAATGCAAAATGCGATTGAACGATTCCCCTCTTCAGCTTAGTAACATTACACTACTCTAAAATTATTAATTTGAAATAATTCCAAGAGATTCAGGTATAGGGGAGTTGGTCCGGTCTTCCTGATCTCAAAAATTGTTTTCTTTATATTTTGTATGGTTAGTTTTCGAGATAACGGTAAATTTTTGCAGTTTTGGGTATCACTACATTCAAACCTATTTTTCGCTAAGGTTGCAAGTGCGATAACCGCAAGCAGTACCTTGTTAGAAACATAATTAAAATACGCTTCTAACGACATGCAACTTGCAGTGATTGAACAAACCCTTGCTCGTCAAAATCAGAATTTTGTTATATTTTCTGATTCATTTTTTTATTCAAATATTTATCGTTTTTATAAAAAGGATTATGCACAGTATACACAGAAGATTCTCTACATTACAGAGTTTTGGCAACGGTTGTTATGAACGAGTGGTACGATCGAGTTCCAACTTGACCCATTTATTATAATGAAATAAATTATCTAAATAGCACAGAGTAAAAATACGGAAAAAATGCGCACAGATTCTAAATAAAATCAAACAACTAGTGCAGAAATTATAGTGATGGTACTTTCGTCATTCGGTTTACCGATAAACAGTCGACGTCGTCTCAATACGCTTAGCTAATACCGATTTTGCCTCGATGTGACGACGACGTCGAGACGACGTGATGTCGACTGAAAAGTGACAACGACGACAACCGTAATAAGGGTGACAGCGTCGACGAAAATGGCAACGAGTGACCGTCGACGTCGACTTAGCTGATACCAAATATGTTTCGATAGTTGTCACAAGTTATCGACTTTACCATACGTAATACCGATTTTGATAAGTCGTCACCGACAGCGTCGAGTGAGTGTCGACGACGACAACCGTAATAAGGGTGTTTATGTTTTATATGTTTCTTTTATTTACAAAAATAATTTATCTGGTGATTATATATTTTATGTTTTGTGTTTCTTTTATTTACAAAAATAAATTGTAAAATCAAAAAGAATTTCTACATCATTTCCAGATGGATTTTAGAAAGCATTAACTGGATTTTAGGAAAGACAATTGGATTTTAGAAAGAGAGAATTGGATTTTAGAAATGTCAATTGAATTTTAGAAAGGGGAAATTGGATTTTAGAAATGTCAATTGGATTTTAGGAAGGGGAAATTGGATTTTAGAAATGTCAGTTGGATTTTAGAAAGGGGAAATTGGATTTTAGAAATGTCAGTTGGATTTTCGAAAGCGTGAATTGGATTTCAGAATGTACGTGTAAAATAAATTTTACACAGAATTTTTCTAATAGAAATTCTTTATTGCGTATCAAAGTATAATGTACATATACGTAATTATATAAATTTTCGAAAATCCAATTTACAGTTTCTAAAGTCCAAATTCCCTTTTCTAAAATCCAATTGACATTTCTAAAATCCAATTTCCTCTTTCTAACATCCAATTGACATTTCTAAAATCCAATTTCCCCTTTCTAAAATCCAGTTGACACTTTCTAAAATCCATCTGGAAATGGTGTAGTTAATTTAACAATAAATTGATGGTTAAATTAAAAAGATGTTATTGTTAAAACAACACGACCATTTCGTGTTAATTTAACTAGTTTAAATTGTAAGATCAACAGGAAAACTCAATACCTTTTAGTGTTAATTCTCCAGTTATCATCTTGTTAAACTAACACTTAACAGTAGTGTTAAATTTACACGTTTACAGGATGGCATACATTAAGCATCGTGTTGAAAAAAATTAACCACAAAATTTGTTGATTTTTGGTTGATTTCACACGATTTTTTTTCTGGGTGTATCAACGAAGAAAATCTATGCCGAAATGGAAAGGTTATAGGCGATCATGTAAATATCAACAAGTCGCGCAATGCCATTACACGGGTACATTATATGCATATTTTACCAGTACCTACACATGTTCTGTAGCAGTGCAGTAGGTAAAGTTCATTTACCGGTATAATAGTTAGAGATAGGTATACAGGATTAAGTGGAGCCATTGGCCGAATAACGGTAAATCGCAGATATCTCAAAAGCCTTCTCAAAGAATTAAAAATGAACTCGATTTTTGAAATCAGCGTCCGATTTTACATATAGACAGGATAGTGGCGTTTAGAGTATTTTTTGGCTGTAGAGCAGTGTAATCAAAGCTGTAAACAGATTTTTTATTGGGCATCGAGACAAACATTGAACTGTGAGTAGACTGCGCTGGGCTGCCTCCAACGGCTGCTCTGCCCACACCCAGAAAAAAAATAGTGTGAAATCAACCAAAAATCAACAAATTTTGTGGTAAATTTTTTTCAACACGATGCTTTATGTATGCCATCATGTAATCGTGTAAATTTAACACTACTGTCAAGTGTTAGTTTAACAGGATGACAACTGTAGAATTAACACTAAAAAGTATTGAGTCTTCCTGTTGATTTTACAATTTTAACTAGTTAATGTTACAATTTAAGCTGGTTAAATTAACACGAAATGGTCCTGTTGAATTAAAATAACATCTTTTTGATTTTACCTTAAATTTATTGTTAAATTAACTAGAAAGTCTTGTTGATTTTACAATTTATTTTTTTTTTTTAATAAAAAAAAAACATAAAACATAAAATTTATAATTATCAGATCAATAACTAAAGCATATTCGAGTACATCACCCGCACAACCGACCAAATTGAAAGCGTCCTTCTAATACGAATAGTTTATACATGGGCGATAGTACTTACTATCACTGGCACCGAGTAATGTTTGGCCACTAATGCAACGGTGTATGCACCGCATGCTGCGTGAAAGACTCCATTCACTAAACATCTCTTCGTGGTAAAAATTGCAAACTATGAAGAGGAAAAAGAAAATATTGAACATTAAAAACTTTTAGAAACAAAAATGCAATCCACTTTTAACTTACCTCCGAACTAAAAATATACATAAATGGAAAAACCATTATCACG
Source organism: Urophora cardui (assembly GCA_960531455.1). Lineage (NCBI taxonomy): Eukaryota > Metazoa > Arthropoda > Insecta > Diptera > Tephritidae > Urophora > Urophora cardui. The sequence continues at coordinate 86,278,142 of OY482671.1, read as the reverse complement.
CACTGCCAATAATGCTAAACTCCCATAATTGCCACGGCACAAAATTTTATTTTTGTTAAAAAAAAAATATTTGTTTGCGTTTTGCACGAACAGAAGAACTTCAAACGTTGACGTTTTTTTTTAACACTTTTTTAGATTATATTGACACTAACATCGTGTTGAACAAACCAAAATTCCAAATGACGTTTATGTTTGAACATTGTTTCGTGTTATATCAAGCAACTTTTATTGTTAATTGTGGTTCTTGTTGTTTTAACATTTGTTTTCATGTTGTATTAACACTAAAATTGGGACGTCTTTTTTCTAACATTTTTTTTAGTTTATATTGACACTATCATCATGTTAAATAAACCAAATTCCAAATGACATTTAGGAATAAAATTTTATATTTGAATCATCTTGTATATTTTAAAATTTCTTCATGTTGTATCAACAATAAAATTTGGTTGAATTTACCAAATTTTCAGATGACAGTTACAAAGCCAAAATCATGTATCAAACATCGTGTAATTTGAAAAAATTGTTGCTGTTCTATGTGTAAAGATCGATCGTGTTAATTTTACATGAATCGTGTTGATGATTTTTTTTCTGAGTGCACACTGTGCGCTCTGCGTGGTCAACCAATCTGTCTATGCTTGCGCTTTGTTGAGTTTTTCGAAATTTTAAAACCAGAAAAAATGTATTAAACTGTCGGAAATGTTCAAAAAAAAAAATTATATCACTGTCACGGACATGACATTAAAAAAAAATTCTTAAAATCGGTCCAGTACTTTTTGATTTTTATTAGTATAAATAGTAGAGCTCTTAAATCTATTCGAATAATTCGATTAATCGATTATTCGATTTTCAATTTTTTACGATTGTCAATCGATTTTCATTATTCGAAAAGTTGACTTCTTTAGATTATTCGAATAATCGCAGCTGCACGATTATTCGAATAACTTGTTAAAATCGAATAATCGAATTCTGAACCCAGCAAAAATGTAAGAACAATATATTGTTTACGACGTCATTGCATCCTTATTTAAATGATTAGAATAACGAAATGACGAATCATATTCTTTTAATATTGGTATTATATGAAAAGTTTTTCGCAACGGCTAATACGTGTCGGAATATTTTTATTTCTTTACACAAGTACATATTTTTTTCTGTGTTAGAAAAAAAGAATGTATGTAACTTGTTGTATTGTAAAACCAAAAGATATTTGTTTCTGTTCCATCATAGAAGAGTTACTTGGCTTTGTCGTGGACTCATTTTAAGCCATCTGTACATTTAAAGTTACTTGGTTATATTTTTGTTTAGTTGAAGGTACTAAGGAACAAGATAGGAAAAAACGGATTAAAGACACTAATAGATGTTTTTATGAGAATTCCAAAAATAATGAGCACAGCAAAAACAAGTAACTAGCAGTTACTTGCTTCTGTTCTATAACAGGACATGAACACGAACTCTATAGATGAATTCGAGAATGTGAATATAATTTCTCGGACTCGTTTCGAGTTCGAGTGGAAAAATCAATTCTCGCAATAGCATTTTCTTATTTTGTTTGTTTGTTTGTTTGCACGAAAACATTCTCTATTAAGCTTAAATTTACCATTTAACCCTCTGCTCAAGAAACTCAAAAGATAGGATGACATCGTTGCTAATTCGAGGCGGATTCGTAGAATGTATTCGCCAATAAACCTAAATCTCGCATGCATCACTAATGACAAATGACTGGCCCGGAATTCGGATTCGCTGATCTATAGTCGCGAAGTATCGCCATGATAATATAACCAGAGAACCGGACTCTTCTCGACTTCGAGGGGTTTCCGATATAAACTGTATTATGAATTCAGTGTGAATTAAAATATGTAAAAATAACAAAAAATAATTATTCGAATTCGTCTAATCGAATTCTGAAAATCGATTAACATGGCATTCGAATAATTCGAATATTCGATTTTCACGAGCTCTAATAGATAGATATACATAGATATCTCCTGCACATACAAGTCGAACCTTCGATTTAGTGTATTAGATGAAAAAAATTGTAAATTTTTCGAGTCTTCATAGTTTTTTTCTGATCTTTGGCTTTAAACAATTATGGCCGAGTGAAGGACTGAGGTCAAAATAATAGTTAATTTAATTTTTTTCAGGATCACCCAAATTTTCTTACACATAAATTCTGATCTTTGCCTCCAGTGCAACATGCTTTAAAAGTCTTAAATCGGGATCAAAATTTATACGAGTATGTGATCCCTTTATTGCCGAGTGGAGAAGTGAGATTGAAAATAATCGTTAATTTGATTTTTTTAACGACCACCCCAGTATACATCCATCATACATTCTAATTTAATTTTTGAAAAATAAATACCAATTGTTTGTCTGCAGGTAATGACTATGACCTATCGTGTGTTTGCCGTATTGCAGAAAGCCTTAGATTGAGTTAATGGGAACCAAATTTACCTGACGTATTCAATAAACAAAGTAATTCCTATACAGTTATTTATTTATTTTAAGTGGAATGCCAATGATTTGAACAGAAGTTGTTGCAATTGTAGAGGCAGAAATATGTATGTACATATATATTTCATAAATTTTCTAATATGTACTATATGCCGAAGCAGAAATATCTTTATATTTCATATCGACGCTTTCAAACAATACTGTACTAAGTCTGAAAACTGTGTTTTGCAGGAGAAGCTCTCAAAGTTTAAAGCTGATTCCACATAAAACTTTTTTCGCTTTGCGTTACGCCGCTTTCTATTAGACCTCTAGATACCCGGGTATCGAACAGTTCGAATTGATCGTTTTTGTTTGAAGCCCGTTTGTTGTTCAAATGCCCGTACAAACATTCGAGCATTCGAGCTTACAAACGAAAAAAATGTGTATTGAAAAAACAAAAATAAAAACAACTACATATGAAGAAGAAAAAAATAATAAACAAAAGAAAAAAACAAACTTCAAAATGCCCGAATTGTTCAAATGCCCGTACAAACATACGGGTAATAAACAAACAAACGACTGTTCGAGCATTTGAACAACATTTGTTCGGGCTACTCGAAAATGTTCAAAAAAAATCTGGAGCTCTACTTTCTATGTCAAACAACGCAAAACTGAAAAACTATGCCACATTGAACGCTGCAACATCACTCAAAAAATATTTATTTTCTGAAAAATTTCTCATTCTCCATTTTATTTACAAAAAAGTAAATAAGAAAATAAAAATCTATTAAATTATTTTTCAATTGTGTGAAATGTAAATTTGTTTATTTACATTTGAATTAAATTGAAACTGAAAAAAAATTTCAACGCCCCCAAAAGTTGAGATTTGGGCAACTTTGTGCTTTACGTAACTTCGGCGTTGCGTTACTTTTTGTTATGTGAGAAACCTCATATATATACATGTATTTTAATCTCAGCTGTCACGCAGAAAGTGTCACGTAGCGCAACACAAAGTTCTATGTAGAATCAGCTTAAGCTCGATATGAAACTTCAGTTGTATTCTAAGTATATTTTAGAGCCCTAGATAGCCGGGTATCGAGCAATTCGATCTGATCGTTTTTGTTTGAAGCCCGTTTGTTGTTCAAATGCCCGTACAAACATTCGAGCATTCGAGCTTACAAACAAAAAAATTTTTATCGGAAAAACAAAAATAAAAAAACTACATATCCATATAATTGTCAGGTGGTTAATATGGCGACAAAAATTTGACGTTTACACTACCTTCTTTCTTGTATCATGGAGTAGCCCGAACAATTGTTGTTCAAATGCTCGAACAGTTGTTTGTTTGCTCATTACCCGTATGTTTGTACGGGCATTTGAACAACAAACGGGCTTCAAACAAAAACGATCAGATCGAATTGCTCGATACCCGGGTATCTAGGGCTCTAGTTATATGCAAAATTTATTAGTAAATAAAATATTTAATTTAGATGAAAAGTTAGTAAAAAGATTTTTTTTTGCGAAGAATCTATTTCAGAATTAGGTAAATAATAAAAGAAAGGAAAATAAAATTAGTAACGTAAGTAAAATCTAAGGAAAACTGCAACATAAGAATTTAAATTAAATTTACATTCTTATATAACTCCTAAACAATTTTCTTAATAAATATATTTTTTAAATGTGGAAATATTCTTGTATAAAACATTGAAACCAAATATGTATTTATATATATCGTCGATCCGGAAGAAGAAAGACGCATGCCAGTAATTTGTCGACGAAAAAAGGCGCATTAAAAATATGTCGGGCAAGAAAGACGCTTTACAAAACATGTCGACGAAGATAGACACATTAAAGATATTTCGACGAACAGAGACGCATTATAAAATATTTCAACGAAGAAAGACGCATTAGCATTATTAACTGCGAAGAAAGACGCATATGCATTAATATTGACAAAGAAAAATAAAAAATCGGGCAATCAGTGGATGTAACTACATTTTTATGTGACTTCGCACTTGCAACTTCCTTGACCAAAAAAGCCCATTATATACTCAAATTATACGAATACATCTTTCTTTCCTAAAAAATATTTAAATGCTTCTTTCTTTATAGTAAAAAAAATAAAGTGTCTTTCTTCGTTATCAAAAAAAATAGAGTATTTCTTTCGAAAAATATTTTTAATGCTTCTTTCTTTGAAAAAAAAAAAGTTTGCGTTTTTCTTCCTCAACAAAACACTTTGCGTCTTTTTTCTTCTATGGAGACGATATAAAGAAAATCAAGAACTCTTACCTTATTCTTAAAAAATCGAACAGTTTTCAAATATTGAAATATAATGGACGTTTTGATATATTTTTCGACTTTAATAACTGCATAAATCTATTTTATTTTTTATGAATAACTTATTTTTTATTTTCTTTGGAAAGCTTTTTTTTTAATTTTTTAAAATGTTAAAATATACTCATTACATCGGCTGATTGTTGTCTTTCATTTGTTTTGTTGATTAGCATATGTGAAAAACACCATTTCATTTAAAATACCCAATATTTTGTTCAAATATACCCTCAGCCAAAAAATTTTGATTGGGCAACGCTATCCTAAATTTTTGACTTAAAATAAGACGTCAAAAATCCATATTATAATCAAAAATGACAAAGTCAAAGTGAAATGGAACTACCTTGATTGTTTGTATCATGGGCTACTCGAAAGCTCTAGTATATTTTCACTTATAACTTCTGTTTGGAGTGAACGATGAATACCAAAACTCGACAATATCAGTTAGGGTACGCTATATAAAACCGTAAGAAAAAATAAAAACTTGCTACGTTGTTTTTAATGGCAAGCTCTTAAGGCGGATTCATCGTTCGAGTTCTGAACTAAAGTTGAATTTGAGTTAACTAATAAAAATAGTTCAGAACTTTTCGGAATTCCTCTCACACTCCGAAAACACAACAACAACCACATGGCAAAAAAGTTCTGAACTCGAACGATGAATCCGCCTTTAAAGTTTTTATTCCGTAAAAATCTCGAGTTGTATTATATCTACACTTTTGTTTCCAACTTTTGATTGGATTGTCCGATTGATACCAAAATTTGACAGCACTTTTTTGAACTTTGTCTCAATGAAAAAGTCTTTGAAGATATAAAAAACAATTTGTTACTGATAATAGGTCCGTTTATTATTAGCTAGTTATGAATAGTTAGCCAAGTTTCGGCTGGCAAATCGTTTCTTGAGTCAAAAAAATTGCAGAAGAGACAGCTCCAAATTTCAGCTAGTAAAATTTTTCCTAGCTGAAATTATTTGCTGCCAAAGTAAGAAACAGCTGTTAAAAAAATAAACAAACGAATACTTTTGATTTTATTACTTTTGAAATTTTCTGAATTTTTGAAATAGAAATAAAGAAAATTAAATGTTTTTTTACAAAAAATAACCATTAACAGTCAAAAATAGCATTGAAATTACTAATCGCTAATTTTTACTATTATTCCGTTTCTTGATTTTCTGTTCGTTTCGCTCTTTATTCGCAATTCTTTCCGTTTTGCTCACTTGACAGCTAGCTGCCAGTTTAATAAGAAACAAACCTAATAATTACGCAAAAACTTTTTTCAAATTTGTCTCAATATAAAAGTCTTTTAAGACTAAAAAATATATGTATATTTGAAATAACTATTATGGAATGATTTTTAAAATATAAGTTTCTGAATAATAATATAGAAGATTTTTATCATTTTCATCAGGAAAAAAATATTATCAAAAAACTTTTATGATCGTGAAGAAAATTTGTAAGACTTTTTTATAATTTCAAAATGAAATAATAATTATTCTACATCTCTGATATGTATATAGGATTAAATGGAAACGGTAAATAGACGATATCTCAAAAACCTTCCCATAGAATTAAAAATGAACCCGATTTTCGGAATCAGCGACCGATTTTACATATAGATAGGATAGTCACGTCCAAAGTACAGTCAACAAATTCCATTTTGTGATCCAGTGTTATTATACGGTATTGCTGTTATTAACATGCTAATTACAGAAAAGTAAGGCCAAAAATGTCAATAAACAAGTAAGGAAGCCTAAGTTCGAGTGGAATCGAACATTAGATATTCAGCTTTATGCCTTCATTGTTTGTTTGCGTTTGTTCGATATAGGGTGTATTTTATATGAAACGAGTGATGTACATATAAAGTGGGCGTAGCCACGTCCATTTTCAACATTTTTATCAGTCATCCAACTAAGTATATGAATATTATTCTTTGTGCAAAATTGCATTCCTTTATGACTCTAGTTACAAAGATGTCACGTTACAAATTCCCAAACGGTGTTCCAGAAATATGTTTGTTAAAAAGTAGGCGTGGTCATAAACCGATTTCAATAAATTTTTGCGTGTCTATAACACAAGTTATAAAAGTGTAAAAACCAAGTTTCGTCATAATATCTCAATTATTTGTCGAGTTATAGGCTCCGAAATCTGTAGATTCCTTTGTCTAAAAAGAGGCGGTGCCACGCCCATTTTCCAAAATGCTTCTTTTTTTGTTTCCGGTCTATTGTGGAACTCATTCCACAAAATTTCAATGAATTATCTTTATATTTGACAGAGATATCGCTTAAAATGTTTCTATTAGGTCACTTTATAATACTCATATGTAAAAGTGGGCGTGGTCGTCAACCGATTTCGCTAAAATTTTGGATGTGTATTACACAAGTAATAAAAGTGTACACACCAAGTTTCGTCATTATATATAAATTATTTGTCGAGTTATGGGCTCAGAAATCTCGTATATTCCTGCGTCTAAAAAGAGGCGGTGCCATGCCCATTTTCCAAAATTTTTGTGCTATTTGCTTTATGTCCGCAGATGGACTTCTGCCATAAAATTTAAATGATATATCTTTATATTTGAGAAAGATATTGCTTAAAATGTTTTATTAGGTCACTTTATAATACACATATATAAAAGTGGGCGTGGTCGTAAACCGATTTTGGCAATTTTTCGTCCAAACGTTTGCCTAAGTAAGTAAATCACGCGTACCAAATTTCATCGATTTATCTTGAACGGTTTCTGAGTTATGACATATAAAACTTCCCATGTTTGACCCTTAATAAGTGGGCGTGGCACCGCCCATTTTCTAAAATTTCATCAAATTTTTTCATAGGGGCCCGAGCTCAACACGTGGGTAAAATTTCATCGCGCCAGCTATATTAGTGACTGATATACCAAATTTCCGACTTTTTCTATATAGGAAAAGTGGGCGTGGTCATGGTCCGATTTCGCCCATTTTCAATACCAACCGTCTCAGTCTCGGTACCAACTTGCATTTCAAATTTCATCAAAATATCTCAATTTTTGCGCGAGTTAGAGTGTTTACAGACGGACGGACGGACGGACATGGGTCAATCAATTTCTCTCCCTGATCATTTTGATATACATATAATAAAAACATTAACATATATAAGTTCCACTGTAGACATAAAACCAAATAAATATGTTTTTAAAAATGGACGTGACAGCACAAACCATACCAACGCACACTGGTCTCATTTGTATGGAGAGTGGGACAAAACTCAATTTCTTGGAAACGGATGAGCTTACCTAAACCAAATTTGGCACATTGGTGTCCCACTATACGACTCATCTTTCAGAAAAATTAAAAGCATATATGTTGTAATCCACGCCCACCACTAACGCTAGTTTACAGCCAAAAAAAAAACAAGAAAACGAGGAATGGAGGAGGATAGGAATTGACCTGCTGAGCTTGGAACTATTTTTTTTAATTTTTTGTATAGTTAGGTTTTTGAGATAACGGTAATTTTGTGTTTTTTTGTTATCACTTCATTCAAAAATTATTTTCTCTGGAGTTACAAGTGCGATAAACGCAAGCAGTATCTCGTTCGAAAGGCAATTAAAATACGCTTCAAACGACATACAACTTGTAGTGGTCTAATAAAAACTCGCTGAGCGAAAGCTGGTCAATTCAAAATTTTGTGAATTTTTTGCGATTTTTGAAAAAAAAATTTTGATTTTCAAGTTAAGTTTTTATAAAAAGTTGTAAAAATCAGGAAAGTTTTATTACTTTAAAAATTTTCCCGTTTAATTGCAAAGACTTTAAGCGTAATATCGGAGAGATCCGATAAATACTTCATTTTTGGCGATTTTTTTCTTGTGAAACAAATAGGATATTTTGGACGAAAAACTTGGTTAGGTGACTGAACTATGTGAAAACGACTTCATAGGTCAAAAGGACATTAGAAGAAAATATAGAGCTTCCAAAGACTAAACTAATGACATTTCGATTTTAAAAATCCGATGTCAAATAACAAAGTTACAATAAAAAAAAAATATTTCCGCGATATTTCGCGGGATCAAAAAAAAAAAAAATTGTATGGAGAGTGGGACAAAACTCAATTACTCAGATTTTATCGAAAATAAAGTTTTATCGAAAACAGTCGATGTAAATATGTACAAAAATCGTAAAAGGAGCATTTTGGGCAACAATATTTTGTATAGACTAGTTACATTTAATATGATATTTTAAGAAAAAGGGAAAAAAAGGGAAAAATGTATAAACAGGCTTCTTAAGAGAAGACTTGAAAGAACTCAAATCTGCTTATAAGACCTGGTCCAGAGTGGTCCTTAATTGTTAAAAGTTTAAATGAAAATGCTAATGCTTGAAAATTACGCTCATAGAAAAGCCAAGATTTTTTCATCTTGTATTTTGCTAAAAATAAATTGCTTTCACTGTTTTCTTTCGCTAAATCATAAAACATACGTTCTTCTTGCGTTTCCATAGTTATCCGCATTTTTTTAGCACTCAAACTTGAAATATCGCAAAAATCATAATATACTTAATTACACAAACTTTTTCCAGAAAAAAATTTTTTCAAATGTGTTGACTTTAAATGAGCCAAAGTAACATTTAATTGTGGCTATTGCGTATAGAATGAGGCTTTCCATAAAATTCAATATATTTCCCACGGAAATGCATGACAGAAGTTTCTTTTTCAAGCACCAACATTTTTGACTTTTGTGTATGGGGGCTGACCAGTGTGCAACGGGTGCCACGTATGTTTTGTTATTTTTTGCGCAAGATGCGCACGGGTCGAGCTAGTATGTATATATATATACGCAATAAGGTGGAGTGAAACATTTTTTTTGGAAATTCAATTTGTTCCAAAGCCATAACGGCACCTTTCTAGCCCAGTAATAAGCCTGTAAAATTTTATTGACCTACTCGCATGTTTAGAGGTGGCCCCAGCCCCACAAAGTAATGCTTTATGTATGCCATCATGTAATCGTGTAAATTTAACACTACTGTCAAGTGTTAGTTTAACAGGATGACAACTGTAGAATTAACACTAAAAAGTATTGAGTCTTCCTGTTGATTTTACAATTTTAACTAGTTAATGTTACAATTTAAGCTGGTTAAATTAACACGAAATGGTCCTGTTGAATTAAAATAACATCTTTTTGATTTTACCTTAAATTTATTGTTAAATTAACTAGAAAGTCTTGTTGATTTTACAATTTATTTTTTTTTTTTTTAATAAAAAAAACATATAAAACATAAAATATATAATTATCAGATCAATAACTAAAGCATATTCGAGTACATCACCCGCACAACCGACCAAATTGAAAGCGTCCTTCTAATACGAATAGTTTATACATGGGCGATAGTACTTACTATCACTGGCACCGAGTAATGTTTGGCCACTAATGCAACGGTGTATGCACCGCATGCTGCGTGAAAGACTCCATTCACTAAACATCTCTTCGTGGTAAAAATTGCAAACTATGAAGAGGAAAAAGAAAATATTGAACATTAAAAACTTTTAGAAACAAAAATGCAATCCACTTTTAACTTACCTCCGAACTAAAAATATGCATAAATGGAAAAACCATTATCACGCACTGCCAATAATGCTAAACTCCCATAATTGCCACGGCACAAAATTTTATTTTTGTTAAAAAAAAATATTTGTTTGCGTTTTGCACGAACAGAAGAACTTCAAACGTTGACGTTTTTTTAACACTTTTTTAGATTATATTGACACTAACATCGTGTTGAACAAACCAAAATTCCAAATGACGTTTATGTTTGAACATTGTTTCGTGTTATATCAAGCAAATTTTATTGTTAATTGTGGTTCTTGTTGTTTTAACATTTGTTTTCATGTTGTATTAACACTAAAATTGTGACGTCTTTTTTCTAACATTTTTTTTAGTTTATATTGACACTATCATCATGTTAAATAAACCAAATTCCAAATGACATTTAGGAATAAAATTTTATATTTGAATCATCTTGTATATTTTAAAATTTCTTCATGTTGTATCAACAATAAAATTTGGTTGAATTTACCAAATTTTCAGATGACAGTTACAAAGCCAAAATCATGTATCAAACATCGTGTAATTTGAAAAAATTGTTGCTGTTCTATGTGTAAAGATCGATCGTGTTAATTTTACATGAATCGTGTTGATGATTTTTTTTTCTGAGTGCACACTGTGCGCTCTGCGTGGTCAACCAATCTGTCTATGCTTGCGCTTTGTTGAGTTTTTCGAAATTTTAAAACCAGAAAAAATGTATTAAACTGTCGGAAATGTTCAAAAAAAAAAATTATATCACTGTCACGGACATGACATTAAAAAAAATTCTTAAAATCGGTCCAGTACTTTTTGATTTTTATTAGTATAAATAGTAGAGCTCTTAAATCTATTCGAATAATTCGATTAATCGATTATTCGATTTTCAATTTTTTACGATTGTCAATCGATTTTCATTATTCGAAAAGTTGACTTCTTTAGATTATTCGAATAATCGCAGCTGCACGATTATTCGAATAACTTGTTAAAATCGAATAATCGAATTCTGAACCCAGCAAAAATGTAAGAACAATATATTGTTTACGACGTCATTGCATCCTTATTTAAATGATTAGAATAACGAAATGACGAATCATATTCTTTTAATATTGGTATTATATGAAAAGTTTTTCGCAACGGCTAATACGTGTCGGAATATTTTTATTTCTTTACACAAGTACATATTTTTTTCTGTGTTAGAAAAAAAGAATGTATGTAACTTGTTGTATTGTAAAACCAAAAGATATTTGTTTCTGTTCCATCATAGAAGAGTTACTTGGCTTTGTCGTGGACTCATTTTAAGCCATCTGTACATTTAAAGTTACTTGGTTATATTTTTGTTTAGTTGAAGGTACTAAGGAACAAGATAGGAAAAAACGGATTAAAGACACTAATAGATGTTTTTATGAGAATTCCAAAAATAATGAGCACAGCAAAAACAAGTAACTAGCAGTTACTTGCTTCTGTTCTATAACAGGACATGAACACGAACTCTATAGATGAATTCGAGAATGTGAATATAATTTCTCGGACTCGTTTCGAGTTCGAGTGGAAAAATCAATTCTCGCAATAGCATTTTCTTATTTTGTTTGTTTGTTTGTTTGCACGAAAACATTCTCTATTAAGCTTAAATTTACCATTTAACCCTCTGCTCAAGAAACTCAAAAGATAGGATGACATCGTTGCTAATTCGAGGCGGATTCGTAGAATGTATTCGCCAATAAACCTAAATCTCGCATGCATCACTAATGACAAATGACTGGCCCGGAATTCGGATTCGCTGATCTATAGTCGCGAAGTATCGCCATGATAATATAACCAGAGAACCGGACTCTTCTCGACTTCGAGGGGTTTCCGATATAAACTGTATTATGAATTCAGTGTGAATTAAAATATGTAAAAATAACAAAAAATAATTATTCGAATTCGTCTAATCGAATTCTGAAAATCGATTAACATGGCATTCGAATAATTCGAATATTCGATTTTCACGAGCTCTAATAGATAGATATACATAGATATCTCCTGCACATACAAGTCGAACCTTCGATTTAGTGTATTAGATGAAAAAAATTGTAAATTTTTCGAGTCTTCATAGTTTTTTTCTGATCTTTGGCTTTAAACAATTATGGCCGAGTGAAGGACTGAGGTCAAAATAATAGTTAATTTAATTTTTTTCAGGATCACCCAAATTTTCTTACACATAAATTCTGATCTTTGCCTCCAGTGCAACATGCTTTAAAAGTCTTAAATCGGGATCAAAATTTATACGAGTATGTGATCCCTTTATTGCCGAGTGGAGAAGTGAGATTGAAAATAATCGTTAATTTGATTTTTTAACGACCACCCCAGTATACATCCATCATACATTCTAATTTAATTTTTGAAAAATAAATACTAATTGTTTGTCTGCAGGTAATGACTATGACCTATCGTGTGTTTGCCGTATTGCAGAAAGCCTTAGATTGAGTTAATGGGAACCAAATTTAGCTGACGTATTCAATAAACAAAGTAATTCCTATACAGTTATTTATTTATTTTAAGTGGAATGCCAATGATTTGAACAGAAGTTGTTGCAATTGTAGAGGCAGAAATATGTATGTACATATATATTTCATAAATTTTCTAATATGTACTATATGCCGAAGCAGAAATATCTTTATATTTCATATCGACGCTTTCAAACAATACTGTACTAAGTCTGAAAACTGTCTTTTGCAGGAGAAGCTCTCAAAGTTTAAGCTCGATATGAAACTTCAGTTGTATTCTAAGTATATTTTAGAGCCCTAGATAGCCGGGTATCGAGCAATTCGATCTGATCGTTTTTGTTTGAAGCCCGTTTGTTGTTCAAATGCCCGTACAAACATTCGAGCATTCGAGCTTACAAACAAAAAAATTTTTATCGGAAAAACAAAAATAAAAAAACTACATATCCATATAATTGTCAGGTGGTTAATATGGCGACAAAAATTTGACGTTTACACTACCTTCTTTCTTGTATCATGGAGTAGCCCGAACAATTGTTGTTCAAATGCTCGAACAGTTGTTTGTTTGCTCATTACCCGTATGTTTGTACGGGCATTTGAACAACAAACGGGCTTCAAACAAAAACGATCAGATCGAATTGCTCGATACCCGGGTATCAAGGGCTCTAGTTATATGCAAAATTTATTAGTAAATAAAATATTTAATTTAGATGAAAAGTTAGTAAAAAGATTTTTTTTTGCGAAGAATCTATTTCAGAATTAGGTAAATAATAAAAGAAAGGAAAATAAAATTAGTAACGTAAGTAAAATCTAAGGAAAACTGCAACATAAAAATTTAAATTAAATTTACATTCTTATATAACTGCTAAACAATTTTCTTAATAAATATATTTTTTAAATGTGGAAATATTCTTGTATAAAACATTGAAACCAAATATGTATTTATATATTCGTCTAATCGAATTCTGAAAATCGATTAACATGGCATTCGAATAATTCGAATATTCGATTTTCACGAGCTCTAATAGATAGATATACATAGATATCTCCTGCACATACAAGTCGAACCTTCGATTTAGTGTATTAGATGAAAAAAATTTTAAATTTTTCGAGTCTTCATAGTTTTTTTCTGATCTTTGGCTTTAAACAATTATGGCCGAGTGAAGGACTGAGGTCAAAATAATAGTTAATTTAATTTTTTTCAGGATCACCCAAATTTTCTTACACATAAATTCTGATCTTTGCCTCCAGTGCAACATGCTTTAAAAGTCTTAAATCGGGATCAAAATTTATACGAGTATGTGATCCCTTTATTGCCGAGTGGAGAAGTGAGATTGAAAATAATCGTTAATTTGATTTTTTAACGACCACCCCAGTATACATCCATCATACATTCTAATTTAATTTTTGAAAAATAAATACTAATTGTTTGTCTGCAGGTAATGACTATGACCTATCGTGTGTTTGCCGTATTGCAGAAAGCCTTAGATTGAGTTAATGGGAACCAAATTTACCTGACGTATTCAATAAACAAAGTAATTCCTATACAGTTATTTATTTATTTTAAGTGGAATGCCAATGATTTGAACAGAAGTTGTTGCAATTGTAGAGGCAGAAATATGTATGTACATATATATTTCATAAATTTTCTAATATGTACTATATGCCGAAGCAGAAATATATTTATATTTCATATCGACGCTTTCAAACAATACTGTACTAAGTCTGAAAACTGTGTTTTGCAGGAGAAGCTCTCAAAGTTTAAGCTCGATATGAAACTTCAGTTGTATTCTAAGTATATTTTAGAGCCCTAGATAGCCGGGTATCGAGCAATTCGATCTTATCGTTTTTGTTTGAAGCCCGTACAAACATTCGAGCATTCGAGCTTACAAACAAAAAAATTTTTATCGGAAAAACAAAAATAAAAAAACTACATATCCATATAATTGTCAGGTGGTTAATATGGCGACAAAAATTTGACGTTTACACTACCTTCTTTCTTGTATCATGGAGTAGCCCGAACAATTGTTGTTCAAATGCTCGAACAGTTGTTTGTTTGCTCATTACCCGTATGTTTGTACGGGCATTTGAACAACAAACGGGCTTCAAACAAAAACGATCAGATCGAATTGCTCGATACCCGGGTATCTAGGGCTCTAGTTATATGCAAAATTTATTAGTAAATAAAATATTTAATTTAGATGAAAAGTTAGTAAAAAGATTTTTTTTTGCGAAGAATCTATTTCAGAATTAGGTAAATAATAAAAGAAAGGAAAATAAAATTAGTAACGTAAGTAAAATCTAAGGAAAACTGCAACATAAAAATTTAAATTAAATTTACATTCTTATATAACTGCTAAACAATTTTCTTAATAAATATATTTTTTAAATGTGGAAATATTCTTGTATAAAACATTGAAACCAAATATGTATTTATATATATCGTCGATCCGGAAGAAGAAAGACGCATGCCAGTAATTTGTCGACGAAAAAAGGCGCATTAAAAATATGTCGGGCAAGAAAGACGCTTTACAAAACATGTCGACGAAGATAGACACATTAAAGATATTTCGACGAACAGAGACGCATTATAAAATATTTCGACGAAGAAAGACGCATTAGCATTATTAACTGCGAAGAAAGACGCATATGCATTAATATTGACAAAGAAAAATAAAAAATCGGGCAATCAGTGGATGTAACTACATTTTTATGTGACTTCGCACTTGCAACTTCCTTGACCAAAAAAGCCCATTATATGCTCAAATTATACGAATACATCTTTCTTTCCTAAAAAATATTTAAATGCTTCTTTCTTTATAGTAAAAAAAATAAAGTGTCTTTCTTCGTTATCAAAAAAAATAAAGAGTATTTCTTTCGAAAAATATTTTTAATGCTACTTTCTTTGAAAAAAAAAAAAGTTTGCGTTTTTCTTCCTCAACAAAACACTTTGCGTCTTTTTTCTTCTATGGAGACGATATAAAGAAAATCAAGAACTCTTACCTTATTCTTAAAAAATCGAACAGTTTTCAAATATTGAAATATAATGGACGTTTTGATAATATTTTTCGACTTTAATAACTGCATAAATCTATTTTATTTTTTATGAATAACTTATTTTTTATTTTCTTTGGAAAGTTTTTTTTTTAATTTTTTAAAATGTTAAAATATACTCATTACATCGGCTGATTGTTGTCTTTCATTTGTTTTGTTGATTAGCATATGTGAAAAACACCATTTCATTTAAAATACCCAATATTTTGTTCAAATATACCCTCAGCCAAAAAATTTTGATTGGGCAACGCTATCCTAAATTTTTGACTTAAAATAAGACGTCAAAAATCCATATTATAATCAAAAATGACAAAGTCAAAGTGAAATGGAACTACCTTGATTGTTTGTATCATGGGCTACTCGAAAGCTCTAGTATATTTTCACTTATAACTTCTGTTTGGAGTGAACGATGAATACCAAAACTCGACAATATCAGTTAGGGTACGCTATATAAAACCGTAAGAAAAAATAGAAACTTGCTACGTTGTTTTTAATGGCAAGCTCTTAAGGCGGATTCATCGTTCGAGTTCTGAACTAAAGTTGAATTTGAGTTAACTAATAAAAATAGTTCAGAACTTTTCGGAATTCCTCTCACACTCCGAAAACACAACAACAACCACATGGCAAAAAAGTTCTGAACTCGAACGATGAATCCGCTTTTAAAGTTTTTATTCCGTAAAAATCTCGAGTTGTATTATATCTACACTTTTGTTTCCAACTTTTGATTGGATTGTCCGATTGATACCAAAATTTGACAGCACTTTTTTGAACTTTGTCTCAATGAAAAAGTCTTTGAAGATATAAAAAACAATTTGTTACTGATAATAATTACGCAAAAACTTTTTTCAAATTTGTCTCAATATAAAAGTCTTTTAAGACTAAAAAATATATGTATATTTGAAATAACTATTATGGAATGATTTTTAAAATATAAGTTTCTGAATAATAATATAGAAGATTATTATCATTTTCATCAGGAAAAAAATATTATCAAAAAACTTTTATGATCGTGAAGAAAATTTGTAAGACTTTTTTATAATTTCAAAATGAAATAATAATTATTCTACATCTCTGATATGTATATAGGATTAAATGGAACCATTGGCCAAATAACGGTAAATAGACGATATCTCAAAAACCTTCCCATAGAATTAAAAATGAACCCGATTTTCGGAATCAGCGACCGATTTTACATATAGATAGGATAGTCACGTCCAAAGTACAGTCAACAAATTCCATTTTGTGATCCAGTGTTATTATACGGTATTGCTGTTATTAACATGCTAATTACAGAAAAGTAAGGCCAAAAATGTCAATAAACAAGTAAGGAAGCCTAAGTTCGAGTGGAATCGAACATTAGATATTCAGCTTTATGCCTTCATTGTTTGTTTGCGTTTGTTCGATATAGGGTGTATTTTATATGAAACGAGTGATGTACATATAAAGTGGGCGTAGCCACGTCCATTTTCAACATTTTTATCAGTCATCCAACTAAGTATATGAATATTATTCTTTGTGCAAAATTGCATTCCTTTATGACTCTAGTTACAAAGATGTCACGTTACAAATTCCCAAACGGTGTTCCAGAAATATGTTTGTTAAAAAGTAGGCGTGGTCATAAACCGATTTCAATAAATTTTTGCGTGTCTATAACACAAGTTATAAAAGTGTAAAAACCAAGTTTCGTCATAATATCTCAATTATTTGTCGAGTTATAGGCTCCGAAATCTGTAGATTCCTTTGTCTAAAAAGAGGCGGTGCCACGCCCATTTTCCAAAATGCTTCTTTTTTTGTTTCCGGTCTATTGTGGAACTCATTCCACAAAATTTCAATGAATTATATTTTTTATATTTGACAGAGATATCGCTTAAAATGTTTCTATTAGGTCACTTTATAATACTCATATGTAAAAGTGGGCGTGGTCGTCAACCGATTTCGCTAAAATTTTGGATGTGTATTACATAAGTAATAAAAGTGTACACACCAAGTTTCGTCATTATATATAAATTATTTGTCGAGTTATGGGCTCAGAAATCTCGTATATTCCTGCGTCTAAAAAGAGGCGGTGCCATGCCCATTTTCCAAAATTTTTGTGCTATTTGCTTTATGTCCGCAGATGGACTTCTGCCATAAAATTTAAATGATATATCTTTATATTTGACAAAGATATTGCTTAAAATGTTTTATTAGGTCACTTTATAATACACATATATAAAAGTGGGCGTGGTCGTAAACCGATTTTGGCAATTTTTCGTCCAAACGTTTGCCTAAGTAAGTAAATCACGCGTACCAAATTTCATCGATTTATCTTGAACGGTTTCTGAGTTATGACATATAAAACTTCCCATGTTTGACCCTTAATAAGTGGGCGTGGCACCGCCCATTTTCTAAAATTTCATCAAATTTTTTCATAGGGGCCCGAGCTCAACACGTGGGTAAAATTTCATCGCGCCAGCTATATTAGTGACTTATATACCAAATTTCCGACTTTTTCTATATAGGACAAGTGGGCGTGGTCATGGTCCGATTTCGCCCATTTTCAATACCAACCATCTCAGTCTCGGTACCAACTTGCATTTCAAATTTCATCAAAATATCTCAATTTTTGCGCGAGTTAGAGTGTTTACAGACGGACGGACGGACGGACATGGGTCAATCAATTTCTCTCCCTGATCATTTTGATATACATATAATAAAAACATTAACATATATAAGTTCCACTGTAGACATAAAACCAAATAAATATGTTTTTAAAAATGGACGTGACAGCACAAACCATACCAACGGGTGCCACGTATGTTTTGTTATTTTTTGCGCAAGATGCGCACGGGTCGAGCTAGTATGTATATATATATACGCAATAAGGTGGAGTGAAACATTTTTTTTGGAAATTCAATTTGTTCTAAAGCCAGAACGGCACCTTTCTAGCCCAGTAATAAGCCTGTAAAATTTTATTGACCTACTCGCATGTTTAGAGGTGGCCCCAGCCCCACAAAGTTGAAAAAAATAGTGCGATCTGGTACAAATGTGTAATTTCTAAAATTATAAAATCAAAAAACGAAGTATGAGGATTGATAAAGATGGCTAAGCTGAGTATTAAAGTGAATTTTTTTTATTTGGAAACAACAACAACAAAAGTTTTTAAAGGTCAAAGTTTATATTGTGCATTTTTTTAAATTGCAATTACTTAAATACTACTGAACCGATTTCGAATATTTTTATACCATTCGATAGGTATTTTGATTCCCTTTAATTTGATATACATTTTATGTGGGTTCCATAATACCCCCCTTGCGGGGGTCAACCCCCTTTTACCCCCCTTACTTTTCATATAAAAAATGTATATCAAATTAAAGGGAATCAAAATACCTATCGAATGGTATAAAAATGTTCGAAATCGGTTCAGCAGTTTTTAAGTAATTGCAATTTAAAAAAAGCCTAATATAAACTTTGACCTTTAATAACTTTTGTTGTTGTTGTTTAAAAAAAAAATAATTCACTTTAATACTCAGCTTAGCCATGTTTATCAATCCTCATACTTCGTTTTTTAATTTTATAATTTTCAAAATTTCATATTTGTACCAGATCGTGCTTATTGCTTTCAACTTTGCGGGGCTGGGGGCAGTTCAAAACGTCATCCTATCGCCATAAAATTTTGTGGAGTTCATTAACTCGTATAAAGGCAACTTTTCATTGCTGGTACGTTCAAAAAAAGAACAAACAAAAAATCTCCATATGATTTCACTCCACCTTAATACGCAATCTATACATACATATAATAAAATTGTAACAGGTCGATTTCTGTACATTGAAGATATTCAAGAAAAACTGATAGGAGAGGTCGTTATTGGACCAGCGGAACCCAAATCTACAATTTTTAGAATTTTTGTCTGGCTGTCTGTCTGTCCGTATTGTGCGCGCATCACGCAAAAACTACTGAATAGAATTGTATGAAGCCAGTCTATCACTTAACGTTTAATTTAAAATTTAGGACAACTTTGATTTGGATATCTGATCCAGTACCCGAGTTATTGATCAAAATGTGGGAAAAATGTGACTAAAAATTATGGTAAAAAACCACGCCCGCGTCATACAAAAACCACTGCATAGAAATGAATGAAACTTTCAATAATAATTTTGTAGACGAAAAAATTAGAGCTATTGGAAAGGGGGCGTGGCACAACCCATACAAATTTAATCATTCATGCTGAATATCTCTGGAAGTGTATTCCGTAGGATATCAAAACTTGGAGAGATAGAGATACGGATATAATGGTGAAAAACACGGTAAATAATGTGGCCGCTGTGGTACAGTGCTCGCCTGCTATACCAGAGGTCTCGGGTTCAAACCCCAGTCCGGACAAACACTAAAATAAAAGTTTTCTAATTAATAAAAATTAACAGGGTTTCGGATAACCGGCTCCTCATGGGTTAACTACTAGACGATTAAGCCGTCTAGGGGGGCGAGTATGTTTACGCAACTTATGCTGTATAGCTTTCGTTCGTGCATTTGCATACGGCTGTGAAAAAACTGCGGTAATTCTCAGCCGTCTTATGCATTGTTCGAGCTATATAGCATGAATGAGCAAATCGTAATGGGGATTTTTCACAAACGAAAAAGAGGTTGGCACTCTCGCCCAACCTTGGAGCCGCAATCACGCTCCTCCCCAACTGAATAAATACAAGGGTTACAAATAATGTATGTGCATATATAAATCAAATATATGCACATATGTACATATACACGTACATATGTATACACTCAAATAAAAGATGCTACACCTCCCCGTAGCCACCCCCACACTACCCAACAAAAGATGCTACATCTCCCCGTAGCCAACCCCACTCCAATTCCCTCCAAGAAAGCAACTCGCCTTCCCCTCTCCCATCAAAGCTTAAGAGCAGCGGCATACCCTCCGAGTGTATTTCTGCCATGAAAAAGCTTCTCACAAAAAATGCATTCGCCGTTCGGAGCCGGCATAAAACTGTAGGACCATTAGTAGGAAAAAAAGGAGCACACCTCGAATTGGGAGAGAAGCTCGGTCATAAAACTCGTCAGAGTTATAATAGCGCCATTGTATTATTATTATTATAACACGGTAATCTAGGACTTTTTCTTTAGGCTTTATAGGAATAAGTTTTAGGCAGAACAACGTCTGGCGGGTCAGCTAGTATTTAATAGATATAAAGAAAAGCAAGAGCTAATAACACTGGATCACAAAATGAAATTTGTTGTCTGTACTCAGACCTGGGTAATATTAAGTACCAGTACGACTTGTAACAAGTACATTTTAAAAGAATTGTACTTGTACTGGTACTTGCATTCCCAAATTTTCAAGTACTAGTACAAGTACAAGTATAAGGAATTGAAAAAGAATTGAAGTTTTAGAAAATACTTCAAAGTAATTGAAAAGAATTGAAAGTACTTGAAAAGAATTGAAAAATGTACTTGAACCGATTTTTCAATTCTTTTCAAGTACTTTCAATTACTTACAATCTTGAAACCAATATTTAAAAAAAATTACAAAAATAAACGATATTTTATATTTTTTACATGTCGCTTGTAGTCCATATTATGTTAATTTAACAAAATGTATTTGAAATTTAACATAAATAAATAATTAAATTTAATTTAAAACAAAAAGAATAATTCAACATAAATAAAATTATAAGAAAAAATATAACGTATCTTAATCCTAAATATCTAGAAAAACTGTTGAAATTCAACAGTAGGCGCACTCTAGTTTTTTTTTAAATATTGGTTTCAACTTGACGTTCCGTCGTCGATTGTAAGTACTTGAAAAGAATTGAAAAATCGATTCAAGTACATTTTTCAATTCTTTTCAAGTACCTTCAATTCTTTTCAATTACTTTGAAGTATTTGCTAAAACTTCAATTCTTTTTCAATTCCTTGTACTTGTACTAGTACTTGAATATTCTGAAAGTACTTAGTACGGACTCATTACTTCAAGATCAAAATATAAAGTATTTAAGTACAATTACTACTCAGTATTACCCAAGTATGTCTGTACTTGGACGCAACTGTCCTATCTATATGTAAAATCGGTCGCTGATTCCGAAAATCTGGATCATTTTTTAATTATATGGGAAGGTTTTTGAGATATTGGCAATTTACCGTTATAATAAGTGAATATTTGAAAAATATAAATACACGCGCGCCATCTGTTGGAACATAGCAGTGGTTATAACCTAATCTCATTAGTAAAATGTGTTGCATATATTTAGACAGCAGCTATAAATTACATACATACATACATACATACAGTTGAAACTAATAAAAGCGTGTTAAAAAAGGGGCAAAACGGCCTCTTCGTGGAGAAGTTAGCGGGTTAAAGTATTATACAAAATTAAGGCTCGTGCAATGTTACTATATGTTTCCCAACAGCACATTGCTATCGACATGTATTTTAATCTTTTTCCTTTGTGAAAATTATTTATTTATTGTTGAGCTCAAGGCCGTTTAAAAATTCAAAAATAAAATTTTGAACTTTTTTTTTTTAAAACATTTATTGTTTGTCGATATTTTTTCTTTCTTTAAGTCACGGGCTAAATTTGCAAATTTAAAATGACAATAAAAAATGTGACCTCGGGGAAGAAAACCGTTTGGGGGTTTTACTATATGGATAGTGCTTTCGTTGTGTGGGAATTATTCCGCCCCAAAAGTGCTGTCGCAGATTGTAATATATGAGATATTTCTCATTGGGTCGTATTAATAAAAATATAGCTAATGCTTTTACTCAAGATTTCGAAAATTTGACATTAATTTGTATGAACCAAATTTCAAGATTTAAGTAAAACGTCTGAAATCTTAAGCAAAAGCAAATGCTTGGCCTTTATTCACATAACCCATTCTGTATGAAGCAAATTTCAAGATTTAAGTAAAAGGTCTGAAATCTTAAGCAAAAGCAAATGCTTGGCTTTTATTAATATAACCCATTCTTATAGAAATTTAGAGACTCATTTTTGATACTTCAAAAAGTTCAAGTACATTTTTCAATTCTTTTCAAGTACATTCAATTCTTTTCAATTACTTTGAAGTATTTGCTAAAAATTCAATTCTTTTTCAATTCTTTGTACTTGTACTTGTACTAGTACTTGAATATTCTGAAAGTACTTGGTACGGACTCATTACTTCAAGATCAAAATATAAAGTATTTAAGTACGTAATAGTCCAATTACTACTCAGTATTACTCAGGTATGCTTTAATTAATGTTAAAGCATTTTATGGAATTGATTTATGCCATTCTTACATGAATGTATTAAAAACTATTTTTAAAAATTAAGCTAGGATAAAATGCTACAATATTTGAACCTCATATAGACTTTTTTTTAGCATTACTAAATATACCCAGATATTTTCCCCGAGTCATTTCTTTAGCTTCGGAAACGCCCAATTGATAAGCTTCATCGTATATTTTTTTAATTTCCATTATAAGACTGCTGAAAGGCACGTTGCTCAATTCTAAAATAAGGATAACAATTACTACAACCACATGTATGTATATGAAAAATATGGTATTATGTATTCTTTTCAATTACGTATCATGCCATTAATGTCTTCCTGGGAGAGATCCTTCGACCACTGAGGCACTGGTGTCCGTATGGGTGTGTCGCTCATTGCAATAAAATTACTTATTCCAGGAACTGAAACATCAACAAATTTTAAGCATTAAAATTTTTAGCGGCAACAAAATTTGAGTTTTCGCCATTTAATATTTTGAGCCGTAACCGCCAAAGTAGTGTATCCAACAAAAAGTAAATTTTACAGGAGACGGTTTTTCTAAATTTTCTTTGCATACAGTTTGTATGTAGCCTTGAAATATATTTAGTTTCTAACTTCTATGAAATTTTGGGAGTTGATGTGTGTGATATCACTGATATGTTATTAATTTTCATAAAAAAGCTAAATCGATAACTTTGTTGGTTACACTTTTTTGGCGGTTAGGGCTCGATTTGTTCCTCAAACAAAAAAATTAAAATTAGGTGTGAAAGTTAATATTAGTATATATACTGCTGTAAATCTATAGGTATATACTCCGCAGTAAATATCCGACTGAGGAGGCATCAGTGAATACTTTCATATAAAGACTGCTTAATTTTTCATATAAATGGTTTGCTTTCCTCAGAAAAAAAAAAAAAAAATAAAATAAAAATTATACTCAGTTATGACGACAGTGATGAATATTCAACAAAGAATCATCAATGATCATTCAGCAGTGTAACAAATTTACTGCAGGGTATATACGAAAACGTAAAAGTAAATTAAATGACTGTATCGCTCCCTCAATCGGTAGAAAGAAAAGGGAAAATGAAAGAGAAAGGGAAATGGTGGGAGTAGAAGAGAGGGTCGGAGTTGAAGAAAGAGTAGAGAAAGAGACAGAGAAAAAGAAAGAGAAAGGTAGAGGAAAAACCCATTGTGACGTAAAACTATTATTCGTCATTGCGAAGCGGGACGGGTATTTGCTAGTCGTTATATACTTGAGGACATCCGGGTCCACCAAGGATGCTCAACAAACTAACAATATATGTTTTCGTTTGTTAACATGCTATGTTAACAAAACGGATATGCAACCGTTAACGTTATCAACGAAATAATTCAACAAAACTGATTTCGTTAACGTTGAAACAAAAATGGTCAACAAAAGTTTCGTTTTTTTTGTTTTGGCAATGCTTTAACGAAAAGCAAAAGAAAGGTTGCCACATGTAAGAAAAATTACTAACCATAATCTGAAAAACAACGAAATTAACAAAAAACTACCAAATTTGATTTTTATGTCATGTATCAAATGTCGAGGATATTTTTTTTTTGTCGGGTAGTATTATACATGTGCTTTTGTAAACTCAAAGCCAATCTTTTTCTTTTGACTTTACATTAGCCCCATTCTTTTGCACGAAAGTTCGAAAAAATACACGCTAGATTAGCGAATAACATGGAAAGCAACAACAATAAGTGAATATTTTAAAAATATAAATACACGCGCGCCATCTGTTGGAACATAGCGGTGGTTATAACCTAATCTCATTAGTAAAATGTGTTGCATATATTTAGACAGTAGCTAGAAATTACATACATACATACATACATACATACATACATACATACATACATACATACAGGTGAAGCTAATAAAAGCGTGTTAAAAACTAAGCCAACTGGCTATGTTAAGCGCGTCGAACTGAAAGCGTTTATCTGTTTGTCAATGTTGCTTTGGAAAAGAACGAATAGAAACATATAATTTTTGGAATCTATGTTTTTGGAACGTATGTTCTTGTAGCATAAACATCAACCAAGTGCATATATGTATATCAGCCAATCGTATTCTTTTATACAGAGGTATACAGAGGCTGCACCAAGCGGACTCTACCGGTAACCATCGGTAACTACCGCAACAACCGAACTCTGCCGGTAATTGCCGGTAACACAACCGAACTCTGCTGGTGAATTGCAAAAGTTCTAATCCGCCCGAAGCCATCTAACGGGAGTGGTTGTAATAAATATTTAGCAAGTTGAGTGTTCTTTTCAAGGTCGCGTAATAGAAAAATCAACTATTGTTAAAATTAATTCGATATCGCTAAAAACCAAAAGAATCATTACCTGTGTTCAAAAACAAAAAATTGTTACGAATTTTTCATAAGAAATGTCATTTTCATATGGAGAACTGTCATTTTTTACGAAAAATTCGTATCAATTTTTTTGTTATTGAACACAGCTGTTACCTTTTAGTTTGAATTACTTTTTATCAAGAATGGTAATTTCAACAGTAAAAAATAAGTCGCAACTATACAGGTCCTAGCAATTAAAAGAGAATACGTAATTGCCTTTCGATGACCGTTTTTGATAGATGTTAAGAACAGTGTGTTATGTGTTAGTTGAAAAGCGCCACTGAACAGTAAAGCTCTTCCGCGCAGTAAACAGTTGAAATACCAAAACGAAACACAATACTTTTACATTTATTTAAAACAGGAAAAAGAAGAGCGATTTTCAAATAATTTTATCATTATCATTGAGTCATAGTACAAAATAAAAAATTTACCACTTGTAGCGTTGTTTATGATTTAATTACTGGGATGTCTCGGCAACTCTGTTTATAACTCGCTAGATCATTGCCAACTCAAAAATAAACGCTATCAACTTTTCAACGTTTCAGCGTCAACGCTTGAGTTTCTTTAACGTTAAAAACGAAACGGAAATTATTTTGATAATTTTTATAACGTTGAAAACCTAAGTCGTTTCAACAAAAACGACTTTAACATTTCGGTTAGCGTTAAAATTAACGTTACGATGCATCCTTGGGGTCCACATTTTAGCATATGTAACTATATTCCGGCAAGCTTAAATTAAACTACATGTATATCGTGTTGTTGTTGTTGTGTTAGCAGTACTAAGCCCCGCCTAGGCAACATACACTTTTCACTAACTATCGTCAATCTCATCTAACGGGAGGCCCAGGAATGTTGCAGCTTCAGTGGGATGTGTCCAAAGGGACATTGGTGTTAGATGAGTCGGTTTAGTTGGGCACGTGAAGAGGTGTTTGGTGTCGTGTGGTGGCTCTCCACATGCTGGGCATACATTCGGTATGCTGGAATCAATTCAGGACCTGTAAGAGTTTAGTCTACTGCAGTATCCAGAACGGAGTTGCGCGAGTACAACTCGTGTCTCTCGCGGTAGTTCTTTTTCTTCTTCTGCAACTGGTGGGGGTTGGTCTCTAATCAGAAGGTATGCCGAACGGACGGACACGTAGCTGTTGACCGTGTCTTTATGAATGTTATTGAGGGCTTGCCCATTAAATTAAAATATTTACATAAACTAGCAAAATATCAGAGCACCATAAAAAAAACGTACAAACAATTTTGTGCAAACGTAATTTTTAACCGTGAAATATGTTTGTTGGGTGATATAAAGCCTCAGTGCCCAGCCAGCAAGGTAACGTACATTTTACGAACATTGCGATTTACGAGCTATTCTCGAATAAGAAAACAATAACTTTTTTCTATCATGTCAAAAAAAAAGAAAACAAAAAATTTCAAACTCAATATTTTAAAATAAGTATGTATGTATGTTTGTAAAATTTCTACATTTACGATAAAAAAAAAACTGACGTAAAAGATTCATATACGAGTGCTTCTTCGATACATTTACGAAACAGTATTCGTAGACGAATCGTAAACGGATTTCGTAAACGATATTTTATTCGAGTTTTCTTCGAGAAAACATCAGTTTACGACCTCGTTTACGATGATTTTGCTGGCTGGGTGGTGACGACAAACACAAGCACATTTGTGTGTGTGTATAGTGTTTTGCATACCCACCCAACCAACGCTCACGAGAATGTGTAACTTCGAAATTTTAGCAATAATTTATCGGACAAAACTATCGTAAACGGGTTCCGTAAAAGTATCGTAAACGAATTACCTCTCGCTCAGTTTGTGGCAGCAGAGCTCACTTTCTCGATATTCGGTTTCGATTCAGTTTACGACACTTTTTCGTTACTGAAACTTATAGTAAACTTCTTCTTCTTCTTCTTGATTGGCGCTTAACCGTCTAGACGATTCTGGCCGAGTCCAACAGAGCGCGCCAATTGCTTCTGTTTCGTGCAGCATGGCGCCACTTGGGAACACCTAGGGAGGCAGCATCGCTGTCCACCTGATTTTCCCAACGCAGTGGAGGTCTCCCTTTTCTTTTGCGTTCAGCGGGTTTCGATAGAAATGCTTTCTTAGCCGGAGCGCCTTCGTCCATTCTCACGACATGACCTGCCCAACGCAGCCGCTGGATCTTTATTCGCTGAACAATGTCGATGTCTGTGTAAAGCTCGTACAGCTCATCGTTAAATCTCCGTCGATACTCGCCCACGCCAACGCGCAAAGGTCCATAAATCTTACGAAGAACTTTTCTCTCGAATACTCCAAGTGCCATCTCATCTGATTTTGAAATTGTCCATGCTTCTGCGCCGTACATGAGGACTGGAACGATGAGCGTCCTGTAGAGTGTGATTTTTGTTTGTCGAGAGAGGACTTTACTTTTCAGTTGCCTACTTAGTCCGAAGTAGCATTTATTGGCAAGCGTGATTCTTCGTTGGATCTCCGTGCTGACATCATTCTTGGTGTTAATGCTGGTTCCCAGATAGACGAAGTCCTTAACAGTTTCGAATTTGTAGCTATCAACATTGACGTGGCTGCCAAGGCGTGCTGTTTCTTTGTGTGATGACAGGAGGTACTTCGTCTTGTCCTCGTTGACCGCCAAACCCATTTTCTTAGCCTCTTTATCCAGCTTGGAGAAGGCAGAACATACGGCGCGCGTGTTAGTGCCAATGATGTCGATGTCATCGGCGTACGCCAGCAGTTGCACACTCTTGTGATATAAGATGCTTCCTGTATGGTTAAGTTCTGCAGCTCGTATTATCTTTTCCAGCATCAAATTGAAGAAGTCGCACGAAAGAGAGTCACCTTGTCTGAAACCTCGTTTGGTCTCGAACGGCTCGGAGAGGTCCTTCCCAATTCTGACGGAGCTGGTGGTGTTAGTCAATGTCATTTGGCATAGCCGTATAAGTTTAGCAGGGAAACCAAATTCAGACATTGCGGCATACAGGCAATTCCTATTCGTGCTATCAAAAGCGGCTTTAAAATCGACAAAGAGATGGTGTGTGTCGGATCCTTTTTCATGGGTTTTTTCCAATATTTGTCGTATTGTGAAGATCTGGTCGATGGTAGATTTACCAGGTCTGAAGCCACACTGATAAGGTCCAATCAGATTGTTGACGATAGGCTTCAGTCTTTCGCACAATACACTTGCTAAGACCTTATATGCGATATTCAGGAGGCTTATCCCACGATAATTGGCGCGTACTGTGGAGTCTCCTTTTTTGTGGATTGGGCAGAGCACACTTAAGTTCCAATCGTCGGGCATGCGCTCGTCCGACCATATTCTGCATAGGAGTTGATGCATGCTCCTTATCAACTCTTCGCCACCATGTTTGAATAGCTCGGCTGGCAAGCCGTCAGCGCCCGGGGCCTTGTTATTCTTAAGCCTAGATACTGCTATTCGCACTTCGTCATGATCAGGTGGTGGAACATGCCTACCATCATCTGCTATTGGGGATTCGGGTCGTACATCTTCTCCTTCCGCACTTTCACTGTTGCCATTATCTAGCAAGGAGGAGAAGTGATCCCTCCACAACTTAAGTATGCTCTGGACATCAGTTACCAGATCACCGTTATCATTCCGGCAGGAATTTGCCCCGGTCTTGAAACCTTCAGTCATCCGCCTGATTTTTTGGTAGAATTTTCGAGCATCGTTCCTACCCGCCAGCATCTCAAGCTCTTCACACTCGCGCCTTTCAGCCTCCCTTTTCTTCTTTCGAAAAAGGCGCCTCTCTTCCTTCTTCGCCGTTCGATAACGCTCCCATACGCTTCGCGTTGCGCCCGCACACAATGTAGCCCTGTAGGCGGCGTTCTTTCTTTCCGAGGCATCGCGACATTCCTTGTCGTACCAGGTGTTCTTGTGGGCTCGCTTGTATCCTATAGATTCCTCAGCGGCGATACGAAGTGAACGAGCGATGTGTTCCCATTCCTCAGATACATCGTTTGGTGAAGGGTTGCTCTCAGAGAGCAGGAGTGAGAGCCGAGTGGTGTATTGATTGGCTGTCTGCGTCATGTGCAGCCTTTCGACTTCAAACTTTCCTTGCTGTCCTGCTGGCACATTCTTTGCTGCACAGAGGCGGGTGCGTACCTTGGCTGCTACAAGATAGTGGTCGGAGTCGACATTGGGACCACGGATTGTGCGCACATCTAGGATGCTGGAGCTGTGTCTGCCGTCGATCATGACGTGATCAATTTGATTTCGCGTTTTTCGATCAGGAGACAGCCATGTGGCTTGGTGTATTTTTTTGTGCTGGAATCTGGTACTGCTAATGACCATGTTTCGTGACCCGGCGAAGTCGATCAGCCTCGTCCCATTGGGACTGGTTACGTCGTGGAGACTGAATTTTCCGACTGTGCTGCCAAAGATACCTTCCTTACCCACCCTGGCATTAAAATCGCCAAGCACAATCTTAATGTCGTGACGGGGGCAGCGGTCGTAGGCATGCTCTAACTGCTCATAGAAAGTGTCTTTGATCGCATCGTCCTTCTCTTCCGTCGGGGCGTGGGCGCAGATAAGAGATATGTTGAAAAATCTCGCTTTGATGCGGATGGTGGCTAGACGCTCGTTCACTGGCGTGAACGACAGTACTCGGCGGCTGAGTCTCTTTCCCACCACAAAACCAACACCAAATATACGCTCCTCTGCATGGCCACTGTAATATATATTTATCCGTTTTTGTATCAAGAATGTGACTGAAAAGGTATCTAAAACGGATCGAAAATATTTAATTTAGCAATAAATTCCTATTCGTTTACAATTCGTTCCACATATAAAAAAAGGGTGCATTTTTTTTAGTTCAAATATTTTATTACAATTTGATGTTAACAAAAATATTAAGATATTTAATAAAAAATTAACTTAGTTTAGTTTAGTTTAGTTTAGTTTAGTTAACAAAAAACGTATATGTATTTAATAATAAATTAACTAATTATAATTATGTTTATAACAAGTTAGCGAGTTATAATTAAGTCAATAAATAAGTTTGAAACCTTGGGGTTTGTTATAGTGCCTTCAATTTTTATTTTTTGTTCTCCATGTACTTCCTGAAAAAAAGAAAGAAAAAGATATAGAGAAGGAGAAATGTAGAGAGAAGAACTCATTATGACATAAAGCTACTCTTTGTCATTGCGAACCGGGACGGGTATTTGCTATCAGAGCCGGGTGATAAGGATTATATGTCTAATCGATTACATAAAGGATTACGATTGCCGTAATCGTAGTTTCAAGTTTTTAAAAATTACGATTACAGTAATAGGTACTTATTTTTGTAACAACAATTACGATTACAGTAATCGTAGTTTCATATTTTTTTTTAAATTACGATTACTGTAATGGTAATCACCTTGTAATCGTAATCCTTATTTCCCAGCTCTATTTGCTAGTATATTATAAAAACTACTACCAATTCTACTTTCTATATTTCTTGGAGCTCCACCACCAGTGCCGACAATTTCTGCAAAACCCCAGCGGGTTAGGGGCTTAGAATATACCCGTGGTAAGGAATGCCTGTTGTAAGAGGCGATTAAAATCCACCGGCTTAGAAAGTTGATTATGGCCAAAAAAAACGTTCGCACGACAGCCGGGCTAGTGTCAGAAGGGACTAGTACCCGAGCGTACCGGATTTATCCGGCAAAGGACTGTCACATCCCCTACACTCCCCAAAACCTTCGGCGAGTGTCTTGGTGGCTACAACAACAACAACAACAACAATTTCTGCAATTGCAGTTCTCAGTGATTACACTCTCCAATATACATATCGCCCGTTTTATGCAATAGGGATTTAACTCGAAATTTTCGATTTCTGGGATTTTGCCATATTGTTCAATAACTGGGTCGTGCCTTTGAGTCTAGCCTTATAAAATACTCAAAAGGATAAAAATGGCGGAAATAAAAGTGAGTTTGTAGTTAGCCGTAGAAGGAAATTATTTGAAATTATAAAAGTTTATTTGCGTTTTCCCAAAAAAAATTTTTTTTTGAGTTAGATCCCTATTGCATAAAACGTGCGATATGTACTTAATGCTGGATTTTTCGTTTAGGTGGAATTTTTACGCTCTTAAAAATACACCAAACTAAACTAAGTATGACTTCCTTTTTAAGACGCTTTTATTAGATTCACCTGTATGTATGTATGTAAACATTGCATACTTTTAGGCGAAAGCGTGGGGATTCATACACTGAAGTTTTTCAGTGTGAGATGTGCTTATTAAATACTTACGCTTCACCGGTCCTGTGCTGCAGTTATTGTGGGTTTTTTGTTGCTTTGTTTCCTTTAACTGTTATGTTAAAAATATAAAAAAGTTCAATTAATTTTTAATAATACATACTATGTAGGTACTTACGTTTTAACCAGCATACACGCTTCGCGATTTGCGTGATTAAGGATAATGCAGATATGTATGTAGTACATATGTATGTAAATATTGGAACAAGTGCAGAATAGCTACATTTTTGAAACTTTTTTAACCTCACCTTGAGAAGCTTTATCGATCCCAATATAAAATTTGTCGATTTGCAAAATGTAGCTATTCTGCACTTATGCCAAAATCCAAAAGGTCCGTTTAAGATCCGAAACTCGTATATGTGGCGAACTCTCAAGATACGAGAAACTATCGTAAAACTCGTATGTTCGCCAAATGTCCGTTTAAGAACCGAAACTCGCATATGTGGCGAACTCTGAAGATACGAGAAACTATCGTAAATCTCGTATGTTCGCCAAATGTACGTTTCTTGGTTGGGTGGGTAGTAAATTTCACAACTTTAAGAAGGAATATCTCGGGAACTATAAGCCTCCGGCAAGTTTGGTATCCAGTTTTGAGATCTGTGAGAGCTCTCTACCGCCCTCATAAGTCATTTTTCTCAGGGCGTGGTGGAATATTGGAAAGCCGACCCTTTATCACAAATTTTCCCTCAATTTTTAATACTCACTCTTTTCAGGCCATAATTCTGGAGAGGTACGTAGTTTCTCCAACGAATATAATCCGTCTTCAGGCGGGTCTTCTTTAATCATTGAACCTAGGATATGGGGAAGAGGATGTATAAAATTAATCGGCATGTACACGTATGTTTATGCTTGTTATATCAATTTAAATACCTTTTAAAAGTGTACGACCTTTACTTGTTTCGCTCGACATTTTTATCAACCCTTAAAGCATGTTCACATATGGTTCACATTGGCGTGATTTAAGGGTTATTTATGGTTCAGACATTGCAATGGTGACTTATAAGAGCCACGGCCAAATTATATGGTCGTCTTACTACGCCAACAACAACAGCCGTGTTTCACATACGGTGATCCTAACCCATGACCAAATAATAATATGGTCGTTTCACTGAAAAGGGAATAGGGGATTACCGTTGAACGGCCGTAGATAAAACTGTCAAAAACAGAAAAAACGCCAGCGAACATACAAGCGAACACACAAGCTATTTACAGGAAGAACACGTGCAAGAGGGTAAAATCAAAACAAAAGATGATAATTTGACAGCTTACTTTTCCAAAAACACAATAGCCGTCCTCTGCTGCGTCCACCATTTTATTATTGCATCATGTCCTAACCCAGATAAAAATTTTTGCATGTAAATGCAACAACAAAGATTTCAGCCCGATTAAGCTTAGTATCGACCTCTCAAGAAACGCAAAAGTTTCATATAAAATGACGTACAAGAAATGCTCAAGAAATTTTTCTTGTGAAACTTCCTTGAGCGAGTATCGACCTCTCAAGAAATTTAGTACACTTTTTTAATACTATTTTTCAACGTTATGCGAACACAGCAACACAGGTTTTGCCAAGAAATATATCATCGAGCATTTATTTCTTAAAGAAATTTTGACGTTTGTTGCGTGTTGAAAAAATATCGTGGAAATCGTTAGTGAAAATGGCAAAAAAGAAACGCAAAATAGAATGCACAATTTTTCTAATGATGCAAGGGCATAGTTGGCATCGATTTCTCATATTTTATTCCATTCCGGCCATCAATATACCACAGTTTACCAGTAATATAAGGTCATCCTCGTCGCATTCGATGATATCCTAAAATAATAACAAAATTAAACTATTGAAAACATATATTTAAAGCTTTTATTTAATATTTTTTAAGAACTTACTAATTGCTTATGTTTACAAAAAGGTTTATTTTGTTTACGTTTTTGATGCTCTTCTTCATTTCACTTGGTATTCACGGTGGATTACTCAACGTCAAAATTTCTTGCCTACTACCTTTTTTTACTCAAGAAATAAATCCAAAAATTTCTTGAGCTGTTTCTTGAGAGGTCGATACCAGCCTTTAACTGTGTAACCTAAATCAAACGCACTCCGTCAATTTACTGTCAAAAATTTCTCATGCCCATACAATTTGCATGGGAGTAACCGAAATTGAACGGCGTGCGTAAAAAGCAAATTCGACGCCCAATTTTTGTTTTGCGTGACAGTTGAAATTAAGCATTGTGGGTGATTGTTTGCAACAAAATTGACACTTGCTTTTGATATCGTGTCTGTTAGGTACATATTCCACAAAATAACAAGATTTTCTCTGATTTTCTGTATTTTTCTATTTCTTTATCTGAACACGCACGCAAGTCAATTTCGGTTCAACGCATATGAAAAATTTGCGTGCGTGCGTTAAATTGACGACTTTCGTTTGATTTAGGTTACACAGTAAACCAGATAAATTGCTGGTTCAATTTCTGATCCGCCCTGTTCGATTTGTTTTTTCCGTGCTGATTTGGCAGCACAGTGCTTTTTTGATTTGGCAGAACTGAAAAAGTGGCATTTGTGTATGTATACATATATATACATATACCCTGCAGTAAATTTGTTTCACTGCTAAATGATCATTGATTATTCTTTGTTGAATATTCATCACTATCGTTTTGCGCTGGTGCAAGCGTGCAAGCTATATTGAAAAAACCAAACGAAATACCATCTAGGCGGTTATAAACCCACGAGCCAGCTTGTATTTCGGTAGGTTTGTTGACATTCGGCAGCTTTTCTGACAAATTTTTTAATTTGACAACTATAAAACAAATAATATTTAAAATATATATATATATATAACTATAATTGAATGTAGTGTGAATCATGATCCAATTAAAAGGTCATGTCAGTTCGCTGGCCGCTTTATTTCTTTCGGTTTTAGAAAAAAGTATCAGGTCCTCATACGTCATTTCCTTTTGCAATTGGCACAGCTGTTTGTTTGGTTGTTCGCGGCTTTATTATTGGCCCTGTGACGTAAGCAGTATTTGACATTTCCGCCTACTGGCATTACCGTCTCAATATATATAGGCGAACTGTGATGACCTTTTAATTGGATCATGATTCACACTACATTCAATTATAGTTATATATATATATATATATATATATATATATATATATATATATATATATATTTTAAATATAATTTGTTTTATAGTTGTCAAATTAAAAAATTTGTCAGAAAAGCTGCCGAATGTCAACAAACCTACCGAAATACAAGCTGGCTCGTGGGTTTATAAGATAACGTAAACCCGTGTACCGTGTCAGCTGATCCAACCTATTCAATGGGATTTGTATGTAACCGATTATTCAACGACGGACGACACAGATGCCCGTACCGCAGAAATCAAAATCAATTTGATTTTTTACGTAAAAACGTGTCAGCTGATCGCTCGCATGGTTGCAAGGTAGAAGGGTTGCCGGTTGAACATTTTTAGTTATTAAATATTTAATCAGTAATTTTCACAGCATTATACAACTAAGGGCTTTTCACATTACTCGGCACGATATCGGATCGACATTTTTTGCTCGGTATTTTCAGCTTACCGAAACGATTCCGCGTTGCTGTGTTTTTCACACTTGTGGGAATACTTTCGGTGCGTAATCGGCAGAAAATAGGAAAACAAACATCGAAATTTGCAAAACAAAATTTTTAACTTCAACAAATCACTCAATAATAACAATAATGTCTTCTAGCGAAAACGAAGACATTATAACTTGCTACATTTATAGCCGAAACGAGTTTTTTACTGACTTTGTTCTTCTTCTTTTATCACGCCGCAAAAATGTATGCAGTAATTCCTCAAATTTTACTGACCGGTCTTACCGCGTTGCGGTATACCGAATTTAATCCGCTCCGATTTCATGTATGCAACACTAATGTGAAAGTGCTAATTGAAATACATGTGGTCGGTAAGGTTTCGGTATACTTTCGGCAAAAACCAAATTTGTCGATCCGATACCGCACCGAGTAATGTGAAAGCGCATTAACTCAACAAGATTGTAAAATGTTATCGAATATACATACATATATCGCAACCTAAATCATAAAGTGGCACAACTCAAAATTCAAAAATTTTCAGGAGAGCCAAAAAACTTTTATTCATTACAAGCAATCGTATGGCAAAGGGCCAGGTATAATCGCTATTTTTCGGTCGAAAGAGACAGTTATTCAAAAGTTTTTTTTTGGCAATCGCTAGGGAAATGTTCCGTATACCCGTTTATGAAAAAAAGTCGATTTCGAAAAATTTTGAGTTGTGATTTAGGGTGCGATATGTGTTCACATGGAAAAATTGTTTGTCTACTTAAACGAACCATTTATTATTACTTTAATTTTTAAAAAGAAAGGAAAGAAAACGTTTATAAATTTTTTTTTTAATCCCAAACAAAATGTAAATATATATGTATATAAATTAATAACAAGATAATAGCTTTGTTCAACAACTTGCAAGTCAATGTCAAATTAAGATTAAAAATGAGAAAAAAATAAAATTATCAACCAAAGTAATTGAACACAAAATCTTTTTTAAGTAAATATAGGGATGAAATCATTGTAACAGATTCAGACAAAGGAAATAAGACAGTTGCAATGTACAGTCATGACTACAAAGAAAAAATGAATGAGTTACTGTTAGACAAGAATACATATAGACCAGCGAGAAGTGATCCGACAAATACGTTACACAAACAGAATAACGCTATAATTGAAAACTTATACAAGAACAAAATAATTAACTTCACGGAAAAGCAACAACTCACATGTAATTCAGCATTTGCCCCGCGTCTTTACGGTCTTCGCAAGATACACAAAGATAACCTACCCCTTCGCCCGATCGCATCATCTGTCGGCGTACCTTGTTACAAATTATCGAAATTTATAGGAAAAATTCTAAACATCACATCTGACGAATACAACATTAAAAACTCCTTTAAATTAAAAGAAAGACTAGACAACATAGAGCTAAGAAATGACGAGATACTCATATCACTAGATGTGGTATCACTATTCACCAACATACCGACCTACCTCGCCATAAAAATAATAATGAATAAGTTCAATAAAATTCAAACTCAAACCAAAATACCAAAGAATACGTTCCTTCAAAAAGACAACAACTACTTCATGTATGACCAAAAAATTTTCACTCAAAACTTCGGGATGCTGATACGCTGTTTTGACAATTTGATTTTTAGGTTAGATAGATAGTGTTATGGTTTGCTATCGATATCAATACTGATATCGATTATAAACGGGTTAATTTCGGTTGCTCAATTCTGTTTGTGTGGCAGCACCACTATTTTAGTAGTTTTTTTTGGTAGTTTCCAATAACTTCCAGTGAATGATGGCGACATGTTGGCATGAGAGAGGAAAACATGTACATGTATTGGTGACGCGTGGCCAAACATGAAAGGTCGTCGCATGCATGGTTCAATTATAGAAGGGTTTTGCAGTACTATATACGGACATACATACATACACACTCCATGTAAATTGGTTGTGTATTTTGTGATGCTTCTGTCAAAATCATAGCCCGCCATTGTAGAAATCATATTGCGTCAGGATCAAAATTGATATAAGTTTTGACATAAGCACCACAATATGGGAAAAAAAAAAGAAAAAATTTGGAAAAGTTTGCAATCAGCTGTTTAGTAGATTAACCTTCTATAAATTAGCCTTGGTCGCATGTGAAGGAGAATGAGGTTGTATTATAGGGGTGGTTTCGATAGAACAGCTTACAATTTTTTTTTTCTTAGCCGTCAGTAACTTTCCTGTTCGAGTAATTTCATTTACCAATTATGGTGTGCTAACAATAATAACGATTCGTATTTTCTCATTCAGTTACTAGACATTTCAAATGCGAAATTTTTCTTTGCTCAAATCCTGTAATTAATTCCCCTTTTCCTCCACTAAGTGTCTAAACAAATTTTAAGTGAGTGGGGTTATCCGAAATTTACATTGATTTTTTTTTATTCTTCGAGATGATTATATGGTATTGCTTAATTTTTTTTTAGAACCCGAGCTTTATAGATCGCACATAAATTTTTCTACAAATCTGGCAAGCTATCGAGCCGACCTCTACGAGTAGGCATCATGAGAAATTTCCCCTCCGAATCTTCACAATCGTTCCAATGGCGGGAGATGCACACGTATTGGTGATGGACAAACTGGTTCTCCAGGGTTGCCATGAATACCTGCTACTGTGAAAATACGCCACACGTGGTTATTCGGATACTTAATACTTTCAAATGCACCTATTATAAAATGTTCGTATGCGCTCCATACAATTTTAAATTTTACATAGTTCACAGAAAATTAATTAATTATTTACCGCATGTTTATACTATTGTTTCATTAATCAGATTTTCTTGTCTCTTACCATTTTTATAATTTGAGCGTAAGACAAAAATGTCTATTAATATTCCCAACGTACACTAATAGAACTTTACAGTAGCAAATTTTCTAGGGCACGAATACAATCGACTTTTTTGAGATAGTTCATGGGAAAATGCTTGAGGCATTTTATTCCGAAAGTTTTGGTTATTTTTTTTTGTGTAACATGGCAATCGCATTCCACCTTGCTGTGTCATTGCTAGCGTCACATCATGATATAGACATTCGGGTAACCGTAAAGTCACGCCACTATTATGCACACGTCACTACATTGTTATACGTCATTACATTGTTATACGGAAAAGAAACGGGACTCTTCCAAAACGAATACAGAAAGAAAAGGGGAAGGTGAGCGTTTAGCTAGGCACGCTTGAACAGAAAAATTTGAGTACAGAGTGAGTTAGTTGGGAAAAGTCAGTCAAATTGGTCGGTCACGAAACGGTGTAAGCAGCAGTCGAGGTCGGTAGCAAGCGTTGTGTAAGGCCTTGGACACGTGCCCGTGAAACGAGTTAAATAAAAGAGAAAAAAATTACAGCGTTATTAAAAACTTATTTTAGAAAAAAAACCAATAAATAATCACATAAACTACACCATTTCCAGGTGGATTTTAGAAAGTATCAACTGGATTTTAGAAAGAGTCAATTGGATTTTGTAAAATTTAAATTGTTTTTCCAATCAACTTTTCTAAAATCCAATTTTCACTTTCTAAAATCCAGTTGACGTTTTCTAAAATCCATCTGGAAATGGTGTAAACTGGTTACTTAAATGTCGGAGTGGTACAAAAAAAAAAAAAATTATGAGAAAAATTTAATATGTTTGTGAACCTTGATATTGTTATTCCCGCTAACTATGATAAAAGCTCTGTTCATGCACTGTATTCTACGCGTGAAATTTTACGCTCACCCACGCTAAAGTGGCTACCTACTAATTTTATAAGCAAAGAAAGCTCAGGAGTGTAACTTGCCGTGTATTGCATTCAATGTGTCGTATATACATACATACATGTACTTTATAAATACGTAAATACCTACTCACGTACATGCAGATATGTGTAGATAATTAGAACGCTCGTAAAATGTATGTAAATCGCACGAGATCAATAAAAAAAAAAATTATATATATATTTCCGAAATAAATACATGTCCGCCTACTGTGCCAAATTAAGAAATACATATACTGTGAATGATTTGAACCTTCTGAAATGTCAAAATCAGTGACTGTAAGCAAAAATGCATGCTTCATTGAAGACAAATATATATATGTATATATATCCATCGAAAGACCTAAGTCAAGACTGTAATAGTCACATATGTATAATACTCGTAAATTGATGAAGATCCGAAATGCCAAATATCAACTTTTTTTTTTGGGTCCCTGCAATACGAATCAG
The DNA here is from genome assembly GCA_960531455.1 of Urophora cardui. Classification (NCBI taxonomy): domain Eukaryota; kingdom Metazoa; phylum Arthropoda; class Insecta; order Diptera; family Tephritidae; genus Urophora; species Urophora cardui. The sequence goes on along the minus strand of OY482671.1, from coordinate 86,238,609 downwards.
TACAGCTGATGCATAAACCAAACGACAACAGTAGCAGTGGCAGCAGCAACGACAGTGAGCAGAGCAAATCGTACATACGCAACAATTTGGAATTTAGCTGGTAATGCAGAATAAAGGCGGCGATAAATTAATATATAAGGTAATATTAAGAACATGTAAAACCATACTTGCTTATACATAGAACTAGGATAAATGCACGCAGGCATTCTGAAATTTTCTGGCTTAGATATTTAAATTTTGTTTGCATTGCACGTTGAATTGTACGGCCTCGAAAGCGAATGAAAAAGTTAATTGTAGTAGATAAAAAAAAAAAAAGGGCCCGTGAATTGTTGCTAATACTATTTAAATTGTGGTCAATATGTGTGGACTTATGCATGTATATGCATATTAATATAGCATACATTGTAGATCGCGTGGCGTCTAAATTGAAGTTATTAAAGAAAAAAAAATATTGATTGTAAAGGACAATAGATCGTAAATTTGGAATATACATGCGTACATCCATAAATATTTTCTTTCGATTCCATGGTACATGGACCCATTTACATATAAGTACATATGTAATCTTATAAATACCATTGTGAAGTGTCGTGAAGGGCCAATAACCAAAATATGTATCTATGTATGTAGATTAATGTTAAACGACATGAGTAACGCGGAATCGTAGCTTAGGTTATACTTTAAGGAAAAGGGAAATGAATCCTAAATAAAAATATTATAAATTAAAATGGGAATGTTGACCACCCTAATTTAAAAGGCATAGGGATTTCAGATAAGGGGTCATCGAAATATAGGTGCACCGATGGCCAAGGATGAGGGTGGGCTAGATAAGCACCAGCGCTGCAACAACACCAGCGGCGCACCACAGGTAAGGGGTTACTGGTATTCGGGTGCGACAGTGACCATGGATTAGGGTGGGACAAAAACGCACCGGCGCTGCAACAACATCAGCAACGCCACCCCCTTGTGAGTTCGGCCTTTAACTTTTTTTGATTTTCCATATGTTTTAAATTTCAGCTTTCTTTTATGTATTTTCAGATGCCCGTTAATAACCGGTCCTTCCGGTTGATTCAAATTAAATTCAAATTTAACGATTTTTTTTTTGCGATATAACTATTCAAATTTAAATTCACTTTGACAGTTTTTTTTGACAGTGGTTATTCAAATTTAGTGCATATCGATTTCAACGTACATTCAAATTTAAATTTTGGTGCAACGATTATTTTCTCGTCCGTCCGCAATTATGTAAATTTAACGTGCGCTCATCTATTTTTAAATTTTTCCGTCGATTGTCAGTATTTCCGTCCGATTTAAATTTCGGTTTAAATGTTTTGCTAACGTCCGTCTGACTTTAACGTACATATGTACGTTCAAACTCATATTCAAATTTTAACGTCATTTTCCCTCGGTTTGCATTTATCCAAATTTAACTGATGCCTGGCCTCTTAAATTTGGATTTTTCGGGTTATCTTTTGAATATTTGAATTTTTTAACGGTCCGTCCGTGGCATCCGGCCAAACCGGATGTTGTTTTAGTGTGATTTTACTCGTTTTGGTTTGAAAAGGCATGATATGAATTTTTTCTGTTTATGGCGCAGGACAGCAATGTAGGCAAGAACCCCGCCCAGCCGACAATGACTAGCCACAGTGCAACCCTAGATCATGCCGACCGCCATGCATTGCTGCTCCACTCGATTGTAGATCGTAATCGAGGTCAACGCGTATCCATAACAGATGGCGCCCAACGTGGTGTCCTGGGGTACTGGCTTCGGTGGTTTTCTGGTCGTTCAGTGAAGTTTCATTATTCCGCAAGTCCCAGATTGGCAGCCTCAGTAGCCGCCACTGCGTTGCGGCGGAATGACGAGATTGATCGGGATGATTGGAGAGTCATTGATGTCAGTGGCTCAGGGCTCCACGAGACTTAACGTCATTTTGTCTGTTTTTTTTGCATTTCACCCGGAGAGGCAGTGTTGAACGCACTTATTTTTTTTTGTAATATAAATTTGTTTCACTGTCGTCCGAGGAGCATGTCCGCTAGATCCAGTAATTATTTTCATAAATTTCTTTTTGCCGAATATGTATTTTGTACAGTTTTGTGTATCGGATTTTTTTTCTTTCGGGGCCCAGTTTATCTCGCGTCGGAGTTGGCTGGATCCTAAGCTAGCAATCCTTCTTCGCAAGTCTGGGGTAGCGGCTTCAAACCGTGCCTTTCATTGCGGCGGAGCCAAGGATGTTGGTCATAAGGAAAATTCGTCCTTTTAATTTTTTTTTGTGTTCGTGATTTTTTTTTTTTTTTTGCAATTTAGGCCTCAGCCATTCCGCGTCTGAGTTGGTTGCACTTAGCGCCACTTTCATTGCGATGGGTTGGTCTGAGACCTGAGTTAGTACTTTTCATCTCCGCAAGTCTGGGGAAAGCAGCCTCTAGCTGTTCCTTTCATTGCGGCGGAGATTAGGGGGGTATTTTGCAAATTTCTTTTGTTCTGTCTTTTTCTTTTGTTATGCGATGCAGGCCTCAGTTCATCTCATGCCTGAGTTGGGTGCCTTGGAACATTTAGCACCACTTCATGGCGATGAGCTGAGTTGAGACCGAAGGATGTATTGTCTATCTCCGCAAGTCTGGGGATAGCGGATTCAAACCGTTCCTTTCATTGCGGCGGAGATAGGTTGGTATTTCGCAAAATTTAAAAATTTTTTTTTTGTCGCTAACTATCTTTTAGTTAGCCAGCCTGTCTCAGGGATTTAGCTTCCGAGCAACCCTGCATTGCGGTTGGTGCGCTGGAGACCAGTTGGCACACACTGTCTTAATTTTTTTTTGTTTTTCAAGGGGGTTTATATTTTTTTTATATCTGTAACCTGTGCCTTTATAATGGGAGGTCAGCATTCCCATTGAACGACGAATATATATATATATTTTGCATTATATATCTTTTTACATTTACATATTCACGTATATGAACACGTTTATTTATACAAATATTTTTTTTGATAAGCGAAGTGAAGTCATTTTGAATCGACATTGTTAGCAAAACTTAAGATAATTTTTATAATCGAAGATAATTGTTACAAACATTTGCTTGATTTTTTTCACCAAACGCGACAACGTATTATAATTTCGTGGATATGACATAATTTTTACCGGCATAGAGATTTAAATAGCAATTAATCGTTATAAATAATTGCTGAAAGTTCCACCAAACACAAAAACCAAAGTTTGTTATTTTCTTTCGGATGCGACATAATTTTGAATCGAGATAGAGATTTAAATTTCGGTAACTGTACAAATATTTGCTTTTGAGCTTTAACACCAAACGTGACTCATTCAAGCAGTCAATTGCTTAAGATTTCATACGACAGTTCAAGCGTGCCTTGGTTTTTTTTTGGAAGCGCTCAGACGTTCGATTTTTTTTCAAAATGTCTCAGAATAGTCAGCAGTCGGCTGAAGGGATGCAAACTAGGAGTTCGACTAGAGGTAGTGGTTCTAAAAACAGAGGTAGCGGGGGATATTATAGAGGAGGAGGAAGTAGAGGTGCAACTCCGAAACCCCCAGCGAGCCGACCTTTAGTAATGCGTTCCCCAATAGTCAGCCGGACAGCAGTAGATCCATTCAGGGATGTCCCAAATAATGACCCTGCCGAAAAGTTTGATAGACCAGCTAGTGCAAATATCCTCGATCTAGACAGTCTTATTAGGAATATGCCGGATCCGCCTGAGCAAGGCGCGACAAATACTGTAGACGAGGCTAGCGCTTTACCACAAGTTCGGTTACAACCAAACGTTTACAATGATAGGGCTTCCAACCAAGAGACCCATCCCGAAGTGTCTCCCTTGAATTCGTGGGGACACGTTCTACACCAATTATTCCAAACGTCACAAGAAGAGCTGCGCCATGAGATGAGAGCTATTAGGGAAAACGTGAATACCCTGAACGCTGCAGTCGCAGCCTCTCGAACGGCGGCGGATTTTGTTAGGAGTGATGCTAGACGCGATACTAGGGATGATGTTAGAGCGCAACCGAACCAAGCGCAGACTTTTGTTAACAACTCAATTGTTCCCACACCTAGTAATACGGTAGTGAAACCACAAGACTGGAAGATATCTTATGATGGTACTGGTAGTGTTTCAGATTTTTTGTTTAAATTGGACACCTTGCGTGAGCGCACGCAGTGTACGGAAGATCAGCTTATGGCCAGTTTTCACCTTTTTTTGTCCGGCCGTGCCGAAGAATGGTATTGGTTATTTACCAAACAAAATTCTAATGCAACTTATCCATTTTTGAGTTACTCCTTAAAACGGGAATTCGGCACCCTGAAGACGGACCATGAGCTGATGATGGAAATATCAGTACGCAAACAAAAACCAAATGAGACATATGACGTTTTCCACACGGACATTCTGGCATTAAACGCGAGGCTTAGAGAGCCCATGTCTGAGGCCTTGTTAATAGATATTATCAAACGCAACGTCAATGGTAATTTGAAGTTAATGCTGTTTAACGCGAATGTAAGAAGTTTGCACGACCTTCGCGATGTGGCTCGAAGAGGTGAGCAAGTATTGAAAGAGAGCAGAAGCTTGGTCTCAAATTACCATAGGCCAAGCGTAAACGAAGCACGTGCCATAGCTCCAGAATGTAGGGTCGAAAACGAAGATTATATAGCAGATCCGCAGGTGGAAGCGTTGAATTATCGTCGTATGGGTAAGCCAGACTATTCAGGGATTAAATGTTGGAATTGCCAGGCAATGGGCCATTCTTATATATACTGTGAGGAGCCCATCAAATCTCAGTTTTGTTTCAAATGCGGTCAGAGAGGAGTGTTGACTCCGAAGTGTCCCAACGACCACCGTGGTCAGGGAAACCGTTATCCGAGCGAGAAAAGAGAGGGAGAAACTCGTTCGGGACTATAGCCCCTACTTCAGTCAATACCCAGCAGATCGTCGCGAGTACTGAGCCTAGTCCACTTTCGGCCAGTTTCGCAAGTAGTCAAGAAACACCAATAGTAACTTTCCCTGATAGTACGGATAACTCAAATAGTTCAGATTCAGATGGCCCGACTTCGTCACAAACCAATTCTCGACCAATTCGTATTTTGAAAGCTTCAGTTAGAAATGGTAGTTGTCAGACCATTTTCCGACCCAGTTTAGAAGAAAGAGAACAAAACTATCAATTGGTGAGGTCAAATATTTTCACAAATGATTCCCAACCATATCCACCCGAAAGAATTTTGCAGTGTAGGAAGAGATATAGCAAACGTGTCCAGGTGCGAAAGCTTTTGGAAAGCACCACACTCGTCCTTACAGACGATGAAAGACCAATGATTAGGGTGAGGATAGGAAATGGATCACTTGTGGGGTTATTGGATTCAGGAGCCAATGTCTCTATTCTGGGTAAGGACTGTTTGAAATTTCTAAAAGAAAACAATTTTAACTATAAGGAAATGAATGAATGTATATATACGGCAGGCGGCGACAAACGGAAGATAATAGGTTGCAGTTCATTGCCTGTCACTTTCAAAAATACCACAAAATCTATTACTTTTTACCTTGTTCCTTCGCTTCTCCAGGAAGCCTCTTTCGGGGTAGATTTTTGGAAAGCATTTGCTTTAGCTTCCGAAATATTTCCAAGTGTATCTTGTCTAGAAGCAAAGGAAGATAGAGAAGAAGGTCCCAATTTTCGTGATTTGTCTCCATCCCAGAAGTACGATTTGCAAAAAGTTATTGATATGTTTCCGTCGTTTGAAAAATTAGGCCTAGGTCAAACACAGCTGGTGGAGCACGACATTGACACGGGTGACGCAGTTCCGATTAAAAGCAAACATTTTCCTCTTTCGCCACCAAGGCAGGCTGAAGCCTACAGTGAAATAGATAGATTATTGAAAATGGGAGTCATCGAAGAGTCGAATTCGCCATGGTGTAGTCCAGTTGTGTTAGTACGGAAACCTGGTAAGGTTAGGCTCTGCATTGATTCTAGGAAGGTAAACGCAGTTACGAAAAAGGACTCATATCCGCTGCCGCATATCAACGGGTTATTGAGTCGTTTAAAGGATACGCACTTTATTAGTGGTATCGACTTAAAAGACGCGTTCTTCCAAATTAAACTAACTGAGTCGTCAAAAGAGAAGACAGCGTTTGCGGTACCAGGTAAACCCTTGTACCATTACAAAGTTATGCCCTTTGGGCTGTGTAACGCGCCGCAAACAATGAGTCGACTCATGGACAAAGCAATTCCCTCGTATATGCGAGAACATGTTTTTGTTTATTTGGACGACCTGTTGGTGTGTAGTGCGGATTTTGACGACCACATCAAACTTTTAGCAGATGTTGCGAGGTGCTTGAAAAGTGCAGGCCTTACAATCAATGTGAGTAAAAGTAAATTTTGCCAGAGAGAGATTCGATACTTAGGGTATGTTATAGGCAGTGGGTGTTTGAAAGAGAATCCAGAGAAAATAGAGGCAATGCAAAATTTCCCCATTCCCAAATCTCCTCGACAGGTTCGCAGGTTCGTGGGTATGGCAAATTGGTACAGGGCATTTATTACCAATTTCGCTGATTTAGCAGGCCCTTTGACAGATTGTTTACGTAAGTCACCTGGTCCTTTCAAACTCACTCCAGAAGCAGTAGAGGCCTTCGAAAAACTTAAAGTAGCTCTGAGTTCCGCTCCAGTCTTAGCTCAACCTGATTTTTCCAGAGAATTTGTCATTCAATGCGATGCTTCCAAAATAGGAGTAGGAGGCGTGTTATTCCAGGTCGATGATAATGGTGCAGAGCATCCAATAGCTTTCGTTTCAAAAAAATTAAATAATGCTCAACGCAACTATACAGTCACCGAGCTGGAATGCCTCGCCGCAATTGTCAGCGTCAAGCGTTTCAGACCCTACGTTGAAGGGCTGCCATTTCGTATAATCACGGACCACTCAAGCCTTAAATGGTTGATGACGCAAAAAGACCTTAGTGGTAGGTTAGCTAGGTGGTCACTGTTACTACAGAGATATGATTTCGAAATGCAGCACCGTAAGGGGGCTCTGAATGTGGTACCAGACGCTCTGTCGCGTTTTGACGTTGACGAGTTGATTTCATCTCCCGCGCCTTATGAAATAGACTTAGACTCATCCGAATTTAGAGCCAATGAGTATCTGGATCTTATCAGAACAATTGCAGTAAACGGTGAGGCTCTCCCGGATTTGCGTGTCAGAGACGGTTTGATTTTTAAAAGAGTTAAGTTTCGGAAGAGGGTGGAGGGTGAAGAAGACTCGTTATGGCGGTTGTGGTTGCCCCAAGGACTCAGGGAGGAAGCAATACGAATGGCACATGACGCGGATAGGAGTTATCACGGAGGTTGGCAAAAGACATTGAACGGGTTAGGTGGAAATACTTCTGGCCACAACAAGCTAGGGACGTTAGAGATTATGTGAAGGATTGTGATACTTGCAAGGCCGTGAAAGCAACGAATCAGCAGTCAAGGCCACCCATAGGAAGTACTTTTGTTACGGAGAGACCTTTCCAACGCTTATATTGCGACTTCTTAGGACCTTATCCTAGATTAAAACGCAGGAACCAATTTCTTTTTATTATTCTAGACCATTTTTCAAAGCATGTTTGGCTGAAGCCAATGCAGAGAGCGACAACTATCAATGTAATGAACTACTTTGGTACAGAGATTTTTCCAGCCATAGGGGTCCCAGAATATGTCCACAGCGATAATGGGAAACAATTCATCTCAAAAGAAATGAAAGCGTTCTTTGAGAAGTATGGTGTGACGCATGTTAGAACAGGAGTGTATTCCCCACAAGCTAATGCGTCCGAACGCGTGAATAGAGAGATAGTTTCCAAGATAAGAATTTTCTTAAAAGATAAGCAGGATCATACGGACTGGGATAAACATATACCCGAAATTCTATCAGTTCTGAGAAGTGATTTTCATACGTCAATTCAGTGCTCTCCGTACTTTGCATTATATGGTCAGAATATGGTCCAACACGCATCCGCGTATAAATTATTAGAGAAATTGGATAGCCTCAAAGAAGATCGTGTACCGATAGTAAGCAAAGCTGACAAATTATCAGGAATACACGAGCAAATCCGTAAAAACTTAGCACAGGCAAATGAGAAAGTCAAGCAGGTTTACAATAAGCGCTCTAGGCTTGTGAATTATAGGGAAGGTCAAGAGGTATTTAGAAGAAATTTTGCTTTGAGTAACTTCAAACAGGGCATAAATGCGAAATTCCTGCCAAAATATATTAAGTGTCGAGTTCGTGGAAAAGTTGGCAATGCACTGTATGACTTAGAAGACTTAACAGGGAGATTAATAGGACGATTCCATGCTTCTGATATCCGTCCTCAATAAGACTCCGCTGGGCGTCTTGGCGGTCGGGGACAATTCGCCCAGTATCCTCCCCGAGCAGTTATAATAATAGGTGGATCACAAGCGCTCCCATCGGGAACCGTGGACCATCTAGCAGTCCACATTCCAATTGGTCTGCTTATACGGAGTTTTGACGAGTTCTCCCAAATCAAAATGTCTAGTTTTATGGAGTTTTGGCGAGTTCCCCTATATCAAATGCCTAACCTTACGGAGTTTTGACGAGTTCTCCAATACAAAAATGTCTATTCAAACGGAGTATTGATGATTATCCTGTTAAAGTTTTTTTTGTCCAGCTTCGCGAGGTTAGGGACCATAGACCAGCTCATAGGGTGATTGTATTCGGAGTTTAGACGCGTTCTCCTGTAAAAAAATGTCTAAGGCCGCGAAGCCTTAAAATAGGAAACAAAATAATTTTCTTTTTTTTGTAAAGCCCATTCCGGGGGGCGAGAAACCAGCGGACCAAGGGTCTTTTTTCAAGACCGCCTGTCCTGGGTCCAGCGTGCGGGGTTGGATCAGCCGGGGGGGACAGGTTGTTAAGACCGACCAAGATCGGCACCTAGGAGGAGGGCTCCTAGGGGGGTAGGCTTCTCTGGCCTAAGCCAATAGAGAATCACCGCAACACCGGACTTACGCATTTTGGTTTTTTTTACCAAATGAATTTTTTTTTTACCTGACTTTCAATTAATCTCGGATTTACATACATTACTAGATTGGACACGTTTATATGGCATATGGTTTTTTTTTGGTATCACCTGATGGAGCCTCTGTTGCCCGGTTAGCTGTGGTAGAATTTGAGACTCTTATCTAGGGGTGAGTCGTGCCCCACGTAGTTAACAGTTGAGTACTATCGCAACAACCTTACAGGCAAACCATTTTTCCTGTTCGCTCCCTCGTCAGGTCTTCGAAGCGAAGCAGGCCTGTTATGGTTTGCTATCGATAGCAATACTGATATCGATCATAAACGGGTTAATTTCGGTTGCTCAATTCTGTTTGTGTGGCAGCACCACTATTTTAGTAGTTTTTTTTGGTAGTTTCCAATAACTTCCAGTGAATGATGGCGACATGTTGGCATGAGAGAGGAAAACATGTACATGTATTGGTGACGCGTGGCCAAACATGAAAGGTCGTCGCATGCATGGTTCAATTATAGAAGGGTTTTGCAGTACTATATACGGACATACATACATACACACTCCATGTAAATTGGTTGTGTATTTTGTGATGCTTCTGTCAAAATCATAGCCCGCCATTGTAGAAATCATATTGCGTCAGGATCAAAATTGATATAAGTTTTGACATAAGCACCACAATATGGGAAAAAAAAAAGAAAAAATTTGGAAAAGTTTGCAATCAGCTGTTTAGTAGATTAACCTTCTACAAATTAGCCTTGGTCGCATGTGAAGGAGAATGAGGTTGTATTATAGGGGTGGTTTCGATAGAACAGCTTACAATTTTTTTTTTCTTAGCCGTCAGTAACTTTCCTGTTCGAGTAATTTCATTTACCAATTATGGTGTGCTAACAATAATAACGATTCGTATTTTCTCATTCAGTTACTAGACATTTCAAATGCGAAATTTTTCTTTGCTCAAATCCTGTAATTAATTCCCCTTTTCCTCCACTAAGTGTCTAAACAAATTTTAAGTGAGTGGGGTTATCCGAAATTTACATTGATTTTTTTTTATTCTTCGAGATGATTATATGGTATTGCTTCAGAACCCGAGCTTTATAGATCGCACATAAATTTTTCTTCAAATCTGGCAAGCTATCGAGCCGACCTCTATGAGTAGGCATCATGAGAAATTTCCCCTCCGAATCTTCACAATCGTTCCAATGGCGGGAGATGCACATGTATTGGTGATGGACAAACTGGTTCTCCAGGGTTGCCATGAATACCTGCTACTGTGAAAATACGCCACACGTGGTTATTCGGATACTTAATACTTTCAAATGCACCTATTATAAAATGTTCGTATGCGCTCCATACAATTTTAAATTTTACATAGTTCACAGAAAATTAATTAATTATTTACCGCATGTTTATACTATTGTTTCATTAATCAGATTTTCTTGTCTCTTACCATTTTTATAATTTGAGCGTAAGACAACAATGTCTATTAATATTCCCAACGTACACTAATAGAACTTTACAGTAGCAAATTTTCTAGGGCACGAATACAATCGACGTTTTTGAGATAGTTCATGGGAAAATGCTTGAGGCATTTTATTCCGAAAGTTTTGGTTATTTTTTTTTGTGTAACATGGCAATCGCATTCCACCTTGCTGTGTCATTGCTAGCGTCACATCATGATATAGACATTCGGGTAACCGTAAAGTCACGCCACTATTATGCACACGTCACTACATTGTTATACGTCATTACATTGTTATACGGAAAAGAAACGGGACTCTTCCAAAACGAATACAGAAAGAAAAGGGGAAGGTGAGCGTTTAGCTAGGCACGCTTGAACAGAAAAATTTGAGTACAGAGTGAGTTAGTTGGGAAAAGTCAGTCAAATTGGTCGGTCACGAAACGGTGTAAGCAGCAGTCGAGGTCGGTAGCAAGCGTTGTGTAAGGCCTTGGACACGTGCCCGTGAAACGAGTTAAATAAAAGAGAAAAAAATTACAGCGTTATTAAAAACTTATTTTAGAAAAAAAACCAATAAATAATCACATAAACTACACCATTTCCAGGTGGATTTTAGAAAGTATCAACTGGATTTTAGAAAGAGTCAATTGGATTTTGTAAAATTTAAATTGTTTTTCCAATCAACTTTTCTAAAATCCAATTTTCACTTTCTAAAATCCAGTTGACGTTTTCTAAAATCCATCTGGAAATGGTGTAAACTGGTTACTTAAATGTCGGAGTGGTACAAAAAAAAAAAAAATTATGAGAAAAATTTAATATGTTTGTGAACCTTGATATTGTTATTCCCGCTAACTATGATAAAAGCTCTGTTCATGCACTGTATTCTACGCGTGAAATTTTACGCTCACCCACGCTAAAGTGGCTACCTACTAATTTTATAAGCAAAGAAAGCTCAGGAGTGTAACTTGCCGTGTATTGCATTCAATGTGTCGTATATACATACATACATGTACTTTATAAATACGTAAATACCTACTCACGTACATGCAGATATGTGTAGATAATTAGAACGCTCGTAAAATGTATGTAAATCGCACGAGATCAATAAAAAAAAAAATTATATATATATTTCCGAAATAAATACATGTCCGCCTACTGTGCCAAATTAAGAAATACATATACTGTGAATGATTTGAACCTTCTGAAATGTCAAAATCAGTGACTGTAAGCAAAAATGCATGCTTCATTGAAGACAAATATATATATGTATATATATCCATCGAAAGACCTAAGTCAAGACTGTAATAGTCACATATGTATAATACTCGTAAATTGATGAAGATCCGAAATGCCAAATATCAACTTTTTTTTTTGGGTCCCTGCAATACGAATCAGTACAGCTGATGCATAAACCAAACGACAACAGTAGCAGTGGCAGCAGCAACGACAGTGAGCAGAGCAAATCGTACATACGCAACAATTTGGAATTTAGCTGGTAATGCAGAATAAAGGCGGCGATAAATTAATATATAAGGTAATATTAAGAACATGTAAAACCATACTTGCTTATACATAGAACTAGGATAAATGCACGCAGGCATTCTGAAATTTTCTGGCTTAGATATTTAAATTTTGTTTGCATTGCACGTTGAATTGTACGGCCTCGAAAGCGAATGAAAAAGTTAATTGTAGTAGATAAAAAAAAAAAAAGGGCCCGTGAATTGTTGCTAATACTATTTAAATTGTGGTCAATATGTGTGGACTTATGCATGTATATGCATATTAATATAGCATACATTGTAGATCGCGTGGCGTCTAAATTGAAGTTATTAAAGAAAAAAAAATATTGATTGTAAAGGACAATAGATCGTAAATTTGGAATATACATGCGTACATCCATAAATATTTTCTTTCGATTCCATGGTACATGGACCCATTTACATATAAGTACATATGTAATCTTATAAATACCATTGTGAAGTGTCGTGAAGGGCCAATAACCAAAATATGTATCTATGTATGTAGATTAATGTTAAACGACATGAGTAACGCGGAATCGTAGCTTAGGTTATACTTTAAGGAAAAGGGAAATGAATCCTAAATAAAAATATTATAAATTAAAATGGGAATGTTGACCACCCTAATTTAAAAGGCATAGGGATTTCAGATAAGGGGTCATCGAAATATAGGTGCACCGATGGCCAAGGATGAGGGTGGGCTAGATAAGCACCAGCGCTGCAACAACACCAGCGGCGCACCACAGGTAAGGGGTTACTGGTATTCGGGTGCGACAGTGACCATGGATTAGGGTGGGACAAAAACGCACCGGCGCTGCAACAACATCAGCAACGCCACCCCCTTGTGAGTTCGGCCTTTAACTTTTTTTGATTTTCCATATGTTTTAAATTTCAGCTTTCTTTTATGTATTTTCAGATGCCCGTTAATAACCGGTCCTTCCGGTTGATTCAAATTAAATTCAAATTTAACGATTTTTTTTTTGCGATATAACTATTCAAATTTAAATTCACTTTGACAGTTTTTTTTGACAGTGGTTATTCAAATTTAGTGCATATCGATTTCAACGTACATTCAAATTTAAATTTTGGTGCAACGATTATTTTCTCGTCCGTCCGCAATTATGTAAATTTAACGTGCGCTCATCTATTTTTAAATTTTTCCGTCGATTGTCAGTATTTCCGTCCGATTTAAATTTCGGTTTAAATGTTTTGCTAACGTCCGTCTGACTTTAACGTACATATGTACGTTCAAACTCATATTCAAATTTTAACGTCATTTTCCCTCGGTTTGCATTTATCCAAATTTAACTGATGCCTGGCCTCTTAAATTTGGATTTTTCGGGTTATCTTTTGAATATTTGAATTTTTTAACGGTCCGTCCGTGGCATCCGGCCAAACCGGATGTTGTTTTAGTGTGATTTTACTCGTTTTGGTTTGAAAAGGCATGATATGAATTTTTTCTGTTTATGGCGCAGGACAGCAATGTAGGCAAGAACCCCGCCCAGCCGACAATGACTAGCCACAGTGCAACCCTAGATCATGCCGACCGCCATGCATTGCTGCTCCACTCGATTGTAGATCGTAATCGAGGTCAACGCGTATCCATAACAATAGATAGATAGATACTAGGAGGAAATACTGCACTGCGACCTTAAGGTCTATTGTGCCCTCCACCTCATCACATAACCTCCCCTAGTCCAATCTCATCCAAGAACTTGATAATTGAGGACGGTCCTAGGTTTGGTATGTGTTTGCTCTCCAGCTGATATAAGCCGAGTGTTCTCTGTCTCCTTCTGAGTGTTTTATAAGACTAAACTCAAAGGCACTACCCAGTTATTGAAATATATGGCAATAACCCAGAAATCGAAAATTTCGAGTTAAATCCCTATTGCATAAAACGGGCGATATGTACACCAGAGTGCAAAAATGCGTTATATTATTTTCTAGCGCAAAAACGAACTTTAGTACAAACAAAAGACGCGAAAACTGGAAGCGCAAAAACAAAAGTTTATTGCCAGCATCAAATCTTCGCGATAAAACAAAACGTTTGGTGTATTTTACATGACTGTAGAACATTTCCTTCAGATTAAAGTTTTGATCGATAACAGTTATTTGCAGTCCCTGGTACGAAGGGATTTCAGCGGCGCGTCTACTCCACTCAAATTGTTTTGAAGGAGGCAATTTCGATATCTGAGTCAAGCAATGTTGGGTTAAGCTGGCCACACACGACGAACATGCTCGCCAACATGCGCGCCAGCATGCTCGTCGCCTTTGCCCACTAACGAGCGAACATCTCATTCGTAAATGTGGGAAGATGGCAATGAATGCGCGGATGATGCTCTTGCTATCAGTTAGATTTGCATATTTATTTATGATTATGTTATGTTTTTTTAATTACACTGTAGGAAGGCAAAAATATCACAGAAAAACGCTACAATACCCCAACTAAGTACGATGGCGCTTTCAGAAAGTCCGCATTAGCTCTTGATTTCAAGATACATAGGAAATTTTTCTATACAGATTTTAACAGAAAAATTATATGCACGTTTAAGGATATTATAAGTAGAGCTCGGATAATAGGTGAAAATCAGACCCCTAAAATTATGCTACGTAATGTTTGTGAGCAAATCCAGTGTCAAGTTTAAGGGTGGGGTGCATTCGGGTCTAAGCCCCCCGTGAATGCAATTTGATTTTTTGCTTACTAGGATGCCAGAAAAATAAATTATTAATTATTATTAATTAAATTATTTTCGTGAAATAGCTATACACTCAACCTTCGCTGTAAATAGTTGTTAAAATTTTTATCCACTTACCCCCAACAATTAAAAATTGAATTAAATAAAAATTTCGTGCTAAGCACTAAAACTCTTTCAAGTATAAATTATTAACGTTTTTTATGGATTGCACGTGAAAAATTGCAAAGCAAGCTACAATAAATAAATGTAATAATAAAGAATAATAATAAATAAAGTATAATAAATAAATATATAATTATAAAGAATAAAGAAAAAATTAAAAATTTGTAGTGACTCTCGTAAATTTTAGACAAAGTCTTCGCACGTGAAGGAAAAACAATTGCAGTTTAAAAACAAATATATTTTGAATGAAATTGAGGCAAGTGAAAATGAATTTTAGTATAAAAATACTAATACCTGTTATTTGGGAATTTTTTTCTAGTTGTCCTCTACATTTTTTTCATGCGAATTTACAAGTCGAAAGAAACTGCATACTAGATAATACTAATAATATAAAATTTCTACTCAAAAAGTTAAAAATTTTGCTGAAATATTGGCGAATTTTCCAGAATTTTGCACAAACTTTTTATCTTTAATATATTTGGTTTCTGTTATAGGTTTTTTTATATAACAAATTAAAATTATTAAAAACACATTTCATTTCATTTATTCATTAACCTAAATTAGTACAATAAGATTTGAGATTTTTTAAGTACAACAAAAAGTTTTATAAATATAATATAATATTGATAATCACATTCCTTAGCCTAGTCCTTAATATCTAAAGTAACAATAAAGACTGACAAAAATACATTTAAATGAGTTGGTCAGCTGACATATATTCACATAAATAAATATATTTTACGAAGAAAATCACTTTCTATTCTGGCTTTAT
Organism: Urophora cardui; assembly: GCA_960531455.1. Taxonomy (NCBI): domain Eukaryota; kingdom Metazoa; phylum Arthropoda; class Insecta; order Diptera; family Tephritidae; genus Urophora; species Urophora cardui. The sequence continues at coordinate 86,223,019 of OY482671.1, read as the reverse complement.
TTCATCACACACCACTGTATGTTTATTTATACTGCAAATTTGTGTAACATGATTAAGAACTTTTCTTATGAAAGCTTCACCCACGATACCAATATGGTACCCCTTTATATTTAAATTGTAATCCCGCCACTGAAAACAAACAAAATCTAAAAAAAGGAGCATATTTTGAGGCGCTTGATTTCACCTATTTTTCCGAGCTCTAATTATAAGCATTTATCATAAATTTTTCCTACAAAACAATTGTGTGAAAACTATTTAAACATACTTTTGGGCATTATTTGGAAGAAAATTGTATGAAAAATTAATTAAATACGTATAAAATCATTTGCATTCAATGCATTTCAGTAATTTCCAGTGCGATACTCACTTCATCCGCGATGTTTACTGCTCAAGCGTCAACACAAAATGAGGTTGTTGTTGTTGCTTTCAATGCAATGTTCGTGAACCACGCCACTAACGACGAACATGTGCGCGAGCGGTTGGCCAAAAATCAAAAAATTTTGATTTTTGCCAACATGTTGGCGAACCACGCTACTAACGAGAAAAATGCACCTGAGCACGAGCATGTTCGTCGTCTGTGGCCAGCTTTAGCGAGGTGGTGTTTACACCTTGCTGATTTTAAAATGGCAACTACATTACGTACCTTAGAGGCGAAGTCCAATATTTGGTCAAGGCGACTTTCAACAATCTTTGGAAATTTCTGTACCTTGTCTATCTGCGAACGTACTCATATTTCTGGCGGGCCGAAGTTAAATTGCAATTCGCTAATGACGGTAGGAACGTTGTCAGGATATATGAGAAGTGATATAACTCGGTACTTTGGTTCACCTCGCAGCGCCTTTTGTAAGCGTATTAAATTTCGTCTGTTGTTGAAATTGAATTACGCAGTAGTGTCATTGTAGCAAGCAATAAACAATGGCCAATCTTCTGGACACCCTTCAAATACTAGCAGTGGATACAGTCGCCATGGCATTATCCATCAGGAATGGTGCAAAATTTGCTGGCGGCGGCGTAACTAATGATGCGACTCGTTACTGTGCCGAGATAGGACCTCCTTGACGTCCGGCCGTCAGTACATTCTGCTGGCTTATTTGTTCGTTACTCTCAAAACGTTGCCGAAATTGTTGAATATCTGCTCGCTGAGTGTTGGTGTCATTCCGCAGTTCGTTAATCGATTCACGTAGCGCTGTTATAGAGGCGACTAAGGCAGATATATTTTGATTTTCAGGTTGTTGTGTCGTAGAAGTGCCCGGAGCTGGCAGGATGGTTTCATTGAGCTCCGTGCCACCGTCTGAGTCTTGATGTTGTTTAGAACCACTTTGTTTTTAGGGTGATTCTAATTTCTGAAAAATTCTAATTCCTGGACGTTTATTACAATAAAACCTTAAAATTTAAGTCAATTTGCATTGACAAACTACAAAGAAATTTTTTCTAGGGCTAACCGCTTCCCTTGAATACCTTGGTCAAGCTTTTCTAAGATCTTCACTTTGGTTTCCAAAGACAAAGTATGTATTTTTCATACGTTTATTTGGCATTTCAGCGAAAAACTTTGACTTTTAAGCAAACAATGCCGAAAGACGTGCACGCGTATCGAATTCAAACAAAAACTGTACAGATAGGGACGAAAATCCAACGACTACCGAGCGTAATATGAATAAATTGGGTATTCCCTTTTTTATATCTATTTTGCAACAAGAAAAAAAACTAAATACGCCCTGAAATTAGAATATGTGAAACTAAAATTTTATACGCCTTTGCCGGTGTCGCTAAAACTTCGAATGCTAGCGAATGGGGCTGTTGTATTAAGTTGTGTATCGGTTGTACGAAAATCAAAGTTTTAATTTCTTTGCAAGTTTTACAACCTGGTTGCATGGTTTAGGGGCATGTTCAACATTTCATTTTATGACAATTCTTGAAGTGAACACATCAAATTAAAATGAGTAAAAATTCGCGAATTCAACACATAAAAACATAAATATTTGTAGAATAAATAACGCAAAATTGAAAGCTCGTAGGAATCACTTTTTTTCCTTTTAATTATTCGTTCTTTTGGTTTACGTTCTTCTTCTTCTTACAAGCGCAATAATATCGCCCGTTTTATGCAATAGGGATTTAACTCGAAATTTTCGATTTCTGGGATTTTGCCATATATTTCAATAACTGGGTAGTGCCTTTGAGTCTAGTCTTATAAAATACTAAAAAGATAAAAATGGCGGAAATAAAAGTGATTTTGTAGTTAGCCGTAGAAGGAAACTATTTGAAATTATAAAACTTTATTTGCGTTTTCCCAAAAAAATTTTTTTTTGAGTTAAATCCCTATTGCATAAAACGTGCGATATCCTATTCCAGCTTCTCTTAAAATAATTTTTTACAAAATGAGATTGTACAACAAGGTTTAAATTTTTCTTAAATAAAACTGGCCAATAGCTCATACAAAATTCACATAAAAGTAATTATTAGAATTAAGCGGCCATGTAAAAACAAACATAAATAAAATCGGAGACTGCCGAAAAACAAAAATCTAAAAACAATAACAAAGCATTGCCTGTACGAAAGCTTTGTTTGTTAACAGCTTTTGAACTTTGACATCAAATTAAGTTCATTTTTAAACCATGTAGCAATATTCATCAAAAAGGCTTATTATCCAACTTTGAAAACTCTAGGTCGATTTTTACTATTTTTGGCCGTTTTTTGTATGAAACGTTCCCATTGTAGCAGCCAATGTATGCACCTGTCTCTGTGCAGCAAAGTGCGTAATAGGACCGCAGGAGAGGCTGCAAACAATGCAGACAGTAAATGAATACTCCACTCGGCTTTCACTCCTGCTCTCTAAGAGCAATCCTCGAACTAACGATGTATCCGAGGAATGGGGGCATATCTCTCGTTCACTTCGTACCGCCCATGAGGAAACTATCGGATACCCACGAGCCCGAAAAAACACCTGGTACGATAGGGAATGCCACGGTGTGTCAGAAAGAAAGAACGCTACATAATTGAAAGTAATCCAAATATTCGTGCAATTAAAATAAATACGTAATTTTTAATATGTAATTTTTTAATTTAATAAACTTTTAACCCATTAGTGGTCAAAGTAAAACGACTGGATCACAAAATGAAATTTGTTGTCTGTACTTTGGACGTGACTATCCTATCTATATGTAAAATCGGTCGCTGATTCCGAAAATCGGGTTCATTTTTAATTCTATGGGAAGGTTTTTGAGATATCGGCAATTTACCGTTATTTGGCCAATGGCTCTACTTAATCCGGAATGTCTCTTTAACGCAGTGAGCCTTTATCACAAACTCCAAACCATGACAACTGTCTTCGAGGATAGAATTTATGGCCTCTTCCAGACCTTTGAAGTTGTTATTTGCGTTAAATTTCCTCATACGATTCATTTTCAATCTGTAATATCAATTTAAATTTAGTACATATGTGGCAACTGTACCCGTACTAGAACGGTCATTTTTTCAGTACAAAAAATACTTTCATTCACTTTATACGTTACTGTAAAATATAGTAAATTACTACTTTTTTTTTTAAATTTGGTAAATTATAAGCAAAATATATGATTTTATGTTTTTTTGATATAGGCTGTTTTGATCTATTGTGTGCACAGTGCAAAGTCAAACCCAATAACTTCCACTTTCTGCCCAACGTTTCGCTAATCTCCTTAGCATCATCAGGGGCGAATCTTTATTTAAAAACAACATAAATCAGAAAAAAACAAAATTTATAGTATTACTATACATATCACGTTATTTGAACAACAAATTTTTTAAACATTACACACGAAAAGAAGTATAAACTTACATGAATTTTTTTTTTTTTTTTTCACCTAGCACTTGATCACATTTAATTACATTAAATTACATACATAAATACATTGATATATAAAAACATAAATTTGTCAAGTTATATATGAAAATGGTACCATTAACTCAGGTACACTTGTCCTTAACTAAATACATATTACTCTCATTTATAAACAAAGGAGGTAAGTAGCTGCAATGCATTCGGTGACAGTTGCAATGTACAGTCATGACTACAAAGAAAAAATGAATGAGTTACTGTTAGACAAGAATACATATAGACCAGCGAGAAGTGATCCGACAAATACGTTACACAAACAGAATAACGCTATAATTGAAAACTTATACAAGAACAAAATAATTAACTTCACGGAAAAGCAACAACTCACATGTAATTCAGCATTTGCCCCGCGTCTTTACGGTCTTCCCAAGATACACAAAGATAACCTACCCCTTCGCCCGATCGCATCATCTGTCGGCGTACCTTGCTACAAATTATCGAAATTTATAGGAAAAATTCTAAACAACATCACATCTGACGAATACAACATTAAAAACTCCTTTAAATTAAAATAAAGACTAGACAACATAGAGCTAAGAAATGACGAGATACTCATATCACTAGATGTGGTATCACTATTCACCAACATACCGACCTACCTCGCCATAAAAATAATAATGAATAAGTTCAATAAAATTCAAACTCAAACCAAAATACCAAAGAATACGTTCCTCCAAATCCTTAATTTTTGCTTAAAAGACAACAACTACTTCATGTATGACCAAAAAATTTTCACTCAAAACTTCGGGATGCCGATGGGTAATCCTCTCTCCCCAACAATAGCCGACATAGTAATGGACGACTTATTAGATTACTCCTCATCAAATTTGAAACGATATCACAACATCGACATCAGATTTATAGTTAAATACGTTGATGACATTTTTGCTATTGTTAAAAGAAATGACGTAGAAACTATTCTCAAAACTTTCAATAACTATCACAACAAATTGAATTTCACGATAGAGCAAGAAAATAATTCACAACTCCCTTTCCTTGACGTTCTTTTGCACAGAGAAAATAATAAAATTATACTTGACTGGTATTCCAAACCTATTTCTTCAGGACGTATTATTAACTTTCTATCTGCCCAACCCATTAAATACAAAATAAATGCGGCGAAAAACTTAATAAATAAAATTCTCACACTAAGCCACCCTAAATTTCGACAAGGAAATATAAGCAAAATTTATAAAATACTGACCAGCAACAACTATCCAACTCACCTAATTAAAACACTCATTTCAGATCACATGCTAGTAACAAATCGAACTCACAATAAAACGATTACCACACCAATTACTGACGAAGCAATGCGATATTACAGTGTCACTTATATACCAGGTTTAACAGAGAATCTTGACCACAACATACGTAAAAAAACAAAAAACATCTCCCTAGCGTACAAATCAAATCACACTCTCTCGAAAATTTACAGCAAAACCAAAAGCCCAATCAACCCTCACCAGCAAGCTAACGTAGTGTACGAAATCCCCTGCAAGGGCAGCGGGGAGTCGCACTGTAACAAAGTATACATAGGGACAACAAAAAGACCACTGGGTGTACGCCTAACTGAGCATGATACAGACATACGGAAAAAGAAAACAAACACAGCTCTCGCTCAACATATTTTTTCACATGGACATACAGCTGACTTTGAGAATACAAAAATAATAGACGTTGAAAAGAAAGAGAAAACAAGGTTTACGTTAGAGAGCTTGCACATTTTAAAAAATAGAGAGAGAACGGTAAACAAAAAAGAAGACACCGAATGCATTGCAGCTACTTACCTCCTTTGTTTATAAATGAGAGTAATATGTATTTAGTTAAGGACAAGTGTACCTGAGTTAATGGTACCATTTTCATATATAACTTGACAAATTTATGTTTTTATATATCAATGTATTTATGTGTGTAATTTAATGTAATTAAATGTGATCAAGTGCTAGGTGAAAAAAAAATTCATGTAAGTTTATACTTCTTTTCGTGTGTAATGTTTAAAAAATTTGTTGTTCAAATAACGTGATATGTATAGTAATACTATAAATTTTGTTTTTTTCTGATTTATGTTGTTTTTAAATAAAGATTCGCCCCTGATGATGCTAAGGAGATCAGCGAAACGTTGGGCAGAAAGTGGAAGTTATTGCGTTTGACTTTGCACTGTGTACACAATAGATCAAAACAGCCTATATCAAAAAAACATATTTAAACATTTGATCAGCAAAAAATCACAATAAATTTTTTCGAAGGGCCTGTCGATATACAACCGTGGTATCTTTTATTTATCTACAACATATTAAAACAACAAAAAATCAAAATGAAACACTATTACCAACATATGAAATATAAATACGGGGAAAACATATGCATGGCATTAAAAGGCTTTAGCAAACAGAAACTAAAATTCACAAAGCAACAAAAAAAACCCAACTTCCTATTAGAATGCAGAAAATATGACACAATTCCCAACCATTTAAATAATCCAATAAAAAATTTACAAATAGAGACTACTTCACAAAATGTAAAGAGAGAGTTAGAAAAAGCAAAAGTCACATTTCTCAGAAAAGTATTGAACTTGGAAATCACACAAACAAACATCAACATAAAGAATATAAGAGACCAGCTGAGCTACACGGAACAATATTTAACACGTAATCTCAGTCAAACTGATTTTGACTCATTTATCTCTCAACAAAAATGCATAAACATTAGAATAGAAAAAGAACTAGAAGAAACCCAAACACAAAAGTTAGAGAAACTTAAACAAAAGCAATTAGAGAGCTTAGGCATACATATAAATAGCGAGTGGTTTGTTAACAAAACGAACGTAGAGTTCCCCGATGACATAAAATGGTTACTCTCTTTGGGCCGAAAATTTACTTTACCAACCACAAACAAAAGTTTAAATCCCTTAAAGATCATCGCGGAAATGGAACAAGCAATCCAACAAATACCCGACGAAAGAGACAAAGAAATTGAGAGAAACAGACTGAGCAATGGTATAATACAACACAAACGGCGCAGCAAGCATAACCCAGCAGACAAATTCATATTAGAAACATTAAGTAAAACAAAATCTTTTTTAAGTAAATATAGGGATGAAATCATTGTAACAGATTCAGACAAAGGAAATAAGACAGTTGCAATGTACAGTCATGACTACAAAGAAAAAATGAATGAGTTACTGTTAGACAAGAATACATATAGACCAGCGAGAAGTGATCCGACAAATACGTTACACAAACAGAATAACGCTATAATTGAAAACTTATACAAGAACAAAATAATTAACTTCACGGAAAAGCAACAACTCACATGTAATTCAGCATTTGCCCCGCGTCTTTACGGTCTTCCCAAGATACACAAAGATAACCTACCCCTTCGCCCGATCGCATCATCTGTCGGCGTACCTTGCTACAAATTATCGAAATTTATAGGAAAAATTCTAAACATCACATCTGACGAATACAACATTAAAAACTCCTTTAAATTAAAAGAAAGACTAGACAACATAGAGCTAAGAAATGACGAGATACTCATATCACTAGATGTGGTATCACTATTCACCAACATACCGACCTACCTCGCCATAAAAATAATAATGAATAAGTTCAATAAAATTCAAACTCAAACCAAAATACCAAAGAATACGTTCCTTCAAAAAGACAACAACTACTTCATGTATGACCAAAAAATTTTCACTCAAAACTTCGGGATGCCGATGGGTAATCCTCTCTCCCCAACAATAGCCGACATAGTAATGGACGACTTATTAGATTACTCCTTATCAAATTTGAAACGATATCACAACATCGACATCAGATTTATAGTTAAATAAGTTGATGACATTTTTGCTATTGTTAAAAGAAATGACGTAGAAACTATTCTCAAAACTTTCAATAACTATCACAACAAATTGAATTTCACAATAGAGCAAGAAAATAATTCACAACTCCCTTTCCTTGACGTTCTTTTGCACAGAGAAAATAATAAAATTATACTTGACTGGTATTCCAAACCTATTTCTTCAGGACGTATTATTAACTTTCTATCTGCCCAACCCATTAAATACAAAATAAATGCGGCGAAAAACTTAATAAATAAAATTCTCACACTAAGCCACCCTAAATTTCGACAAGGAAATATAAGCAAAATTTATAAAATACTGACCAGCAACAACTATCCAACTCACCTAATTAAAACACTCATTTCAGATCACATGCTAGTAACAAATCGAACTCACAATAAAACGATTACCACACCAATTACTGACGAAGCAATGCGATATTACAGTGTCACTTATATACCAGGTTTAACAGAGAATCTTGACCATAACATACGTAAAAAAAACAAAAAACATCTCCCTAGCGTACAAATCAAATCACACTCTCTCGAAAATTTACAGCAAAACCAAAAGCCCAATCAACCCTCACCAGCAAGCTAACGTAGTGTACGAAATCCCCTGCAAGGGCAGCGGGGAGTCGCACTGTAACAAAGTATACATAGGGACAACAAAAAGACCACTGGGTGTACGCCTAACTGAGCATGATACAGACATACGGAAAAAGAAAACAAACACAGCTCTCGCTCAACATATTTTTTCACATGGACATACAGCTGACTTTGAGAATACAAAAATAATAGACGTTGAAAAGAAAGAGAAAACAAGGTTTACGTTAGAGAGCTTGCACATTTTAAAAAATAGAGAGAGAACGGTAAACAAAAAAGAAGACACCGAATGCATTGCAGCTACTTACCTCCTTTGTTTATAAATGAGAGTAATATGTATTTAGTTAAGGACAAGTGTACCTGAGTTAATGGTACCATTTTAATATATAACTTGACAAATTTATGTTTTTATATATCAATGTAATTATGTATGTAATTTAATGTAATTAAATGTGATCAAGTGCTAGGTGAAAAAAAAATTCATGTAAGTTTATACTTCTTTTCGTGTGTAACGTTTAAAAAATTTGTTGTTCAAATAACGTGATATGTATAGTAATACTATAAATTTTGTTTTTTTCTGATTTATGTTGTTTTTAAATAAAGATTCGCCCCTGATGATGCTAAGGAGATTAGCGAAACGTTGGGCAGAAAGCCAAAGCGAATGCCAAAAAAATTACATAGGACAAACGGGACGCCAAACAACATAATAATATAAATAAAATTTCACCAATGCATGGCAGAAAACAAGTGTACACCAAAGAAAATAGGAAAAGCAGCTAAAATTCTCCACGTAAAACTTAAGGGAGAATTGCTTAATATTTTAGAATAAAGGGACAAATAAATACCGCATCCGATACATTGTTGGAACCACTTAGGCTACTATACCAAAAAAAAGGACAGAAAACCTAAAACCGGCATAAACAAGAAGGCAATAACAGACCTTTACCTACCTGCGTAATGACGCTACGATAATGAAGAGATAACAGGGAAGTTAATTTGCATATCTAAATGCTCCGTGCTCCCAAGGAATTCCGAAGACAAAAATTCCGAAACACTATTTTTCAGAAAAACTATTTCCGAAACTGCCTTTCAGTAAAAAATTTTCAGAATAGAAAATTGCGAAAATTTTTTTCCGAAACAAAAATTCAGAATGAAAAATTCCGAAAACGAGGTTTCAGAAAAATTTATTTTGCTGTATACATATGTATCAGTATTCCAATTTCAGAAATTCTATTATATAGATTATATCTCTGTATCAGAGATCAGCAGCGGTGCACCGCATTTTCTAAAGCACCGCAAAAATACTTATTTTTTAAGTGGCTCAAAAAATAAGTACCCAGAAAAAAGTTCACCGCCACCGCATTGATTGAAAACCTAAATGATGTTGCCGTATTTAGTGTTGTTTACACCGCATACCTCAAAAACCGCATAACGCAAACACCGTATACCGGAAAACACCGCATATCGCAAAGACAGTATATCGCAAACACCGCATTTGTTTATTTGTATACTATTCAGTGTTGCCGGAAATTTTCTACACACTGCAAAGGTATAGGCAATTGAAAATTCATTTGTACATAAATACATAGATATGTATGTGTTACTGATTATAAGATATACAGCAAATATGTATATTCTCAAGTATTTTATTTTTATTTTTGTGTGCTTTGTTTGTTGTGGCAGTTTTTTGAATAATAAAATATTTTTCAAATAATCAAAAAATTTCATTTTTGAAATCCAGTACGAATAATAGTGACTTTGCACTGTGCACACAATAGATCAAACAGCCTATATCAAAAAAACATATTTAAACATTTGATCAGCAAAAAATCACATATATGATTTTATTTATGCTAGTCCATTTTTAACTTAAAAATCGTACATACCTCACAGGAGTGTTGATAAGCAAATTCAGCAAATATTTATACGAAGATCACTATAATTTAATAAATGTTTGTAGCGACCACAATCGCACATTGATGTGGAAGTCGAAGCGACGCATTTTATGTTTAATGTCATATGGCAACCTTGATATTTAGAGTTAAGTTGACAATATTGTTTTCTTTCATTTCATTATGAATTGTCATTCGCAATTTAAATTAGACAGAAAAACGTTCAGTAATTGATCATTCTTAAATAAAGTAATTTGTAAGTTAAAACGTGGTACAATTTATTTCATCCGACTTAACAAACACTACAACTGGTGACCCCGTAAAAGAACATAAGATGGGTAACGAACAGGAAGATGAATTTCAAGATGCAGTCGCTTTACCACAACTTGCACGACTCTCCGTCAAACCACCACCATTCTGGAAACCAGATCCAAGGCTTTGGTTTGCACAAGTAGAGGCGCAATTTGCACGAGCAAATATTACTGCAGACAACGAAATTTTATACTGTTGTTGCCGAGGTAGATTCAGCAATTCTCGCACATGCAACCGATATTATTTCCGCACCTCCTGCCACCGGCAAATACGATTTGCTGAAAGAAAGATTAATCAAGGACTTCGGAGAATCAAAAGAGGCGCGCCTTAAACGTTTATTTGAAGTTCGCCAATTAAATGACAAAAAACCATCGGCACTTCTTCGTGAAATGAAGGAACTTGCAAACAATCGTCTGGACATCGAAATACTTAAATCGTTATGGTTACGCTGCTTACCAGTTCACGTGCAGCAAATTCTGTCAACGTTGGGTGGTGAAGTCGATGATTTGGCAACGAAAGCAGACGACATCATGAACATTACTCCGTCACAACATGTAAGCGCAGTCGATATGACAGAGGCTACAGGTAAGTCTTTGTCTGATATAGTAAACAGGATCGAACGACTTGAGAACGCCAATCAAATCAGCCATGTGGATTATAGCAGTCGCTCCAATACGATACGTTCTAAAACAGCACCGGTGGCTCGTCCAGAAACGACAAATATTATTTGTTGGTATCACCAAAAATTCGGCGAACGTGCAACAAAGTGTCGTCCACCCTGTACATATACCACACCGAGATCGGAAAACTAGTAAGTCCTTCGTTTCAAGCGGCTAAAACGGAGTATTTAAGTTCACGCCGCCTCTATATCCATGATAAAACGACCGAATTAAAATTTTTAATCGATACTGGGGCGGAAATATCGGTTATACCCAGAAAATTTAATAAAAAATCAGAGCTTTCACCAATGCAGTTGGTGGCGGCAAATAATACTCAAATTAACACTTACGGAAGGAAGCTTCTCACAGTAGACCTGGGCTTGCGCAAGAAATTCAATTGGGTATTCGTAGTGGCTGACGTTTCGCAGCCAATCATAGGGGCAGACTTTTTACATAATTTCGATATTTTAGTAGATGTTAAAAATAAAATCTTGGTAGATCGAGAAACCAAATTAAGTACGATTTGCGAAATTACAAAGCTGCCACAAAATACCGCCTCGCTTAGAGGCGCAGATAATTTTCACAAACTGATAACGCGATACGCTGATTTAGCAGATGATTCAAAGAAATCAACACGCAAAGATGTAACGACTCAGCATTATATAGAGACGAATTGCGCACCCATTACGCAGAAAGTACGAAGACTTTCACCTGAAAAGCTCGAGATCGCCAAGAAGGAGTTCGAATATCTTTTAGAGAGGGGTATATGTCAGAGGTCAAAAGGACAGTGGGCTAGTCCTTTGCACATGGTTAAAAAGTCAAATGGTTCTTGGCGCCCTTGCGGAGACTACAGGAGGTTAAACGCTAATACTATTGCTGACAGCTACCCTGTGCGACACATACAAGATTTCGCTTCTCACCTACATGGAAAATCAATCTTCTCTGTTATAGACTGCAAGAAAGCTTACCATCAAATTCCGGTAAATCCGTTAGACGTTTCGAAAACAGCGATAATAACCCCGCTTGGGTTATTTGAATTTAAATATATGACTTGAAAGAGTTTTTAGTGCTTAGCACGAAATTTTTATTTTTAATTCAATTTCTAATTGTTGGGGTAAGTGGAAAAAAATTCAACAACTATTTACAGCGAAGGTTGAGTGTATAGCTATTTCACGAAAAACCATTTTCGATCATCAGCACTCTTTTCGGAAGTGGATGCACCGGGGATTGAACTCGAGTCCATTCCAACTTCAGCCGCAATGACCCAACGGATAAACACACTCGGCCATTGAGACTCTGTGCAAGCTGTTGGATTTTCCCCACTTTTGCCTTTTTCATTTTCAACATTAACGTTAGTGTGTATATGCTTTTGCATATATTCTCCACGAACGTGCTGAATTTTTGTTGTAGGCAGTTCGCAATGAACATTGTTGTTGGTATTTATTTTATGTATATACCAAACAATGTTAACAATTTTACTTGAAAGAGTTTTTAGTGCTTAGCACGAAATTTTTATTTTTAATTCAATTTTTAATTGTTGGGGTAAGTGGAAAAAAAATTCAACAACTATTTACAGCGAAGGTTGAGTGTATAGCTATTTCACGAAAAACCATTTTCGATCATCAGCACTCTTTTCGGAAGTGGATACACCGGGGATTGAACCCGAGTCCATTCCAACTTCAGCCGCAATGACCCAACGGATAAACACACTCGGCCATTGAGACTCTGTGTAAGCTGTTGGATTTTCCCCACTTTTGCCTTTTTCATTTTCAACATTAACGTTAGTGTGTATATGCTTTTGCATATATTCTCCACGAACGTGCTGAATTTTTGTTGTAGGCAGTTCGCAATGAACATTGTTGTTGGTATTTATTTTATGTATATACCAAACAACGTTAACAATTTTACTTGAAAGAGTTTTTAGTGCTTAACACGAAATTTTTATTTTTAATTCAATTTTTAATTGTTGGGGTAAGTGGAAAAAAATTCAACAACTATTTACAGCGAAGGTTGAGTGTATAGCTATTTCACGAAAAGAGTGCTGATGATCGAAAATGGTTTTTCGTGAAATAGCTATACACTCAACCTTCGCTGTAAATAATTTTTTTAAATATATGACGTTTGGCCTACGAAACGCAGCCCAAACGTTTCAAAGATTTATCGATGAAGTCGTGAAAGGACTACCGTTTGCCTTCCCTTACCTAGACGACGTTCTGGTCGCGTCCACCTCTGTCGAAGAGCACGAAACGCACCTCGAACAATTATTTCAGCGCTATAGGGAGTTCGGCATTGTCATAAACATCGAAAAATGTCAAATTGCCCAGACTCAGGTAGAGTTTTTAGGTCACCTGGTGACACGAAAGGGTATAACACCACTACCACGAAAGGTTAAAGGTATCCTAGACTACAAGCAGCCTAAAGAAGTTCATGAACTTCGTAGTTTTTTGGGAGCAGTAAATTTTTACAGGCGGTTTTTGCCACACGCTGCCGCCGTCGAAGCACCATTGCAAAAGATGATGGGCCCTTGTAAGAAGAAAGATCGCACAAAGCTTAATTGGACGAAGGAAACAGTTAACGCATTTCAAGAGTTAAAAACGCAACTAGCCAACGCAGCACACATCGCCTATCCTGTTGCAGGCGCCACAATTGCAATAATGACGGACGCCTCGGATTTCGCTATGGGGGCGGCGTTACAGCAAATGGTAGAAGGTGCTTGGCAACCGTTGGGTTTCTTCTCTCAGAAATTTACAACGACAGAGCAAAGATACAGCGCTTATGATCGCGAATTGTTAGCGATATATAAAGCAATTCGACATTTTCGTTATTTTTTGGAGGGGATCAGTTTCGTCATATTCACTGACCATAAACCGTTGGTGCACGCATTCGATCAAAAGTGGGAAAAGCTCTCACCTCGTCAAACGCGTCAACTCAATTTTATTAGTCAGTTTTCATCCGACATCAGACACGTCAGCGGTTCTGAGAACTTCATCGCTGATATTCTATCGAGGATTGATACATTCACGACACCTTCACCGGTCGATTTAAGCTTGCTACAAGAGGAACAAACGAAAAGTGAGGAACTTAAAGAGTTACTAAATGCCAACACCTCACTACAGGTGGTTAGACACACACAACCGGGTACGAATTTGGAAATAATTTGCGACAAATCGACCGGCAATTTACGACCTTACGTTCCAGCATCGTTACGCGAAGTGGTTTTTAACGCAATGCATGGTTTAGCGCACCCAGGTGCAAAATCGACCGTTAAACTCATATCAAAAAATTTCGTCTGGAAAGGCCTAAGTTCCGATGTTCGCGCACGAGTACGAAGCTGTCCTGCTTGCCAAAGGTGTAAAATTTCGAGACATACACGAAGCGAGTTAGAAACATTCGGTGTACCCAGCAGACGCTTCGAACATATAAATATCGATATCGTGGGACCTTTTCCATCATCGAATGGCTACACCTACTGTTTAACGTGTGTTGACAGATTTTCGAGGTGGATTGAAGATTTTCCCTTAACGGACATGACAGCCGACACTGTGGCCAAAGAGTTACTTAAAGGTTGGATAAGTAGATTTGGCGTTCCGAAATCCATCACCACAGATCAAGGCCGCCAATTCGAGAGCAGTCTTTTTCAACAACTGATGAAACTATTGGGGACTAAACATATTCATACCACGAGTTACCACCCTCAGGCTAACGGGTTGGTCGAGAGATGGCACCGCCCAGCAAGAACCGTGACCATCATTTGATCCATCAATTGATGGTCACTTGTGATGGATGTACTTATCAGCATTTTCTATCACATTCTTAAGAGCAATATGACAAATGTGATGGGATGAAATGTATACGTGTGAGTTTGCATCTCGCTCACACTCATGCATAATCATATGCTTTCTCTCTCATTTTATACCCATCAATGTTGATGTAAATACCAATCACATATGATCCATCAAGCGTGATATATTAACCCGTCAAATATGATCCGTCACACTTGATATACGAACAACTGAGCCATCACATTTGATACATGAACCCTTCACAAATGAGCCACAAACAAATCTATCATAGTGTATATTTATTATATTCATTGTTAACATACATGAAATAAAATTTGTTATGGTTTGCTATCGATATCAATGCTGATATCGATCATAAACGGGTTAATTTCGGTTGCTCAATTCTGTCTGTGTGGCAGCACCACTATTTCAGTAGTTTTTTTAGTAGTTCCCAATAACTTCCAGTGAATGATGGCGACATGTTGGCATGAGAGAGAAAAGATGCACAAGTATTGGTGATGGACAAACTGGTTCTTCCAGGGTTGCCATGAACACTTCGAAATGTGAAAATACGTAACACGTGGTTATTCGGTGACTTGGTACTTTCAAATGCATACTTTATAAAATGTTCTTATGCGCTCTATGCAATTTCAAATTTTACTTAGTCCTCAGAAAATTAATTAATTATTCATGTACTATTGTTTCATCAACCAGAATTCCTGTCTCTTACCATTTTTATAATTTGAGCGTAAGACAACAATGTCTATTAATATTCCCAACGTACACTAGTAGAATTTTACAGTAGCAAATTTTCTAGGGCACGAATACAATCGATTATTTTGAAATAGTTTCATGGGAAAAATGCTTGAGGCATTTTATTCCGAAAGTTTTGGTAATTTTTTTTTTGTGTATCATGGCAACCGTATTCTATCTCGCTTGTGTCATTGCTAGCGTCATACCATGATATAGACATTCGGGTAACCGTAAAGTCAGGCGACTATTATACACACGGCACTAGATGGTGATACGAAAGCAAACGGGACGCTTGTAATAGGCACGAGACTGGTGATTATTCGTTCGGTTCTTCGGCTGCAATTTTTATTCAACATTTTGACAAATAATTTTTTTTGGACGATATTCAATGAAATAACTAAGATTTGTGAAAGAATTTAACATAATGAACAGCAAGCAAATTGATTGAATTAAAAAAACAATACAAGCAAGGCGAATCGCAACGAAAATTGAAGCTTTTGTGGACAATTTATGTATTTTTTTTTTAATCGCAAATTATTGCAAAATACTTATTTTATGGTGCGAATTAGTGACTCAATTATACATCCACTAAAACAAACATACATGCATTGGCGTGTCAACTGTGCCAAAGTACATGTGAAATCGAATTGTTAAATAATTGCATTGGATAACTTTTCAGTTGCCGGGTGGGGAAAATCAATTTCCATATACAGACACGTCTGTGTACATGAAAACGTTCATATTTTATGAGATAGAAGGAAAATCAAGTAACGTGCAAAATCCTACATGTAAAAAGGTTTATCAGCTAGTTAAACGATTTTGACTTATACCGGTACATACATATCTGAATCACTCATTGGTAATAATAAGTAAAACCCATTTGTCGAATGCAACCGCAACAGAACCAGAAATAAGCAGCGATACGCCCGCCTATTACCGAGCGCATAACGAGGAAGATTGGGAATTGAAAACTGACAACAGCAACAATAACAAGAATTTTGCCACAACACCAACAGCGTCTCACATGGTGGCCCAGCAACACCAACAGTGACAGCAGATCGGTGACACCACCACTAAAGGTGCACCGCAACGGGCGGTGAGTCCCAAAAGGGATGACAATTTTCCTTTTTTTTCTGTAAAATAGGTAGTTACATATGTATGTCAGCTAATTTAATTGCTAAATTTTCCTCTGTAAATCCGCTTATGTATATACACATATGTATGTATCACCGGTGTGGGTATGGCGTAGCACGCTATAGTGAAGAGGTAGTAAAATGTACTTTTTGGTTAGCCAGAGTTTCGCGTGTGTTCAGCATGGAACAATTTAGTTCAGATCAGCCGAGAATAATTTCACATCAACACCCAACTTTTCCCGATGCCCATATTTAGTAATACATGCATATGTGTATATGTAGTGTTTTGAACATTGTCAAACTAAATATTTGGGTATTTAAGATGAAGTGAGGCGGATTAGAAATTTAAGAAATATACATAAGAAAAGAAAAGGGATTTATATTCAAAAACAAAAAAAAAAAAAAAGAAAAGGGATTTTTTTGAATAAGAAGAACCGGAAAGAAGAAAAAAAAAATATCTCTTTATATATATACAGAGAAGTAGAAGGGAAACAGTAATAGCAAAGCGTAAACTTTAAATTGCTTAACTAAATAATCGTTAATAACAATATAAAGGCCAACCGATAATAAGATATAAGAACTATAACCCAGCGATATTTCCCTCCAAACGTCTATTTTCAAATCTACATATGTATGATTAATTAAAAATTTCCGAGAGAAAAACGGAATTTATTTTTTTCTTCTCTTCCGTAAATTTAAGATACAATGAATAGTTAATGCACCTAAATATACGCTAGTATGTATATGAATTATAAAAATAATTTTTTTTTTGAATGAAGGTTACAAAATAATGTAAATAAATATTATAAATTTAAAATGGGAATGTTGACTACCCTAATTTAAAAAGGCATAGGGATTTTCAGGTATGGGGTCATCGAATTATAGGTGCACTGATGACCAAGGATGAGGGTGGGTAGATAAGCACCGGCGCTGCAACAACACCAGCGGCGTACCACAGGTAAGGGGTTACTGGTATTCGGGTGCGACAGTAACCATGGATTAGGGTGGGACAAAAATGCACCGGCGCTGCAACAACATCAGCAACGCCACCCCCTTGTGAGTTCGGCCTTTAACTTTTTTTTGATTGTTCATATATTTTAAATTTCAGCTTCTTTTATGTATTTTCAGATGCCTGTTAATAACCGGTCCTTCCGGTTAATTCAAATTAAATTCAAATTTAACGATTTTTTTCCGCGATATATATGTATATTCAAATTCAAATTCACTTTGACAGTTTTTTTTGATTTCAACGTGTATTCAAATTTAAATTTCTAAATCTTTTCTCTTCCGTCCGAGATTATTTAAATATAACGTCCGATTATCTATTTTCAAATTTTTCCGTCGATTGTCAGTATTTCCGTCCGATTTAAATTTCGGTTTAAATGTTTTGCTAACGTCCGTCTGACTTTAACGTACATATATACGTTCAAAATTCATATTAAAATTTTAACGACATTTTCCCTCGGTTTGCATTTATTTAAATTTAACTGATGCCTGGCCTCTTGAGTTTGATTTTTTCCGGGTTATCTTTTGAATATTTGAATTTTCCAACGGTCCGTCCGTGGCATCCGGCTAAAACCGGATGTTGTTTTCGTTTGATTTTACTCGTTTTGGTTTGAAAAGGCATGATATGAATTTTTTCTGTTTATGGCGCAGGACAGCAATGTAGGCAAGAACCCCGCCCAGCCGACAATGACTAGCCACAGTGCAACCCTAGATCATGCCGACCGCCATGCATTGCTGCTCCACTCGATTGTAGATCGTAATCGAGGTCAAACGCGTGTACCATAACAGATGGCGCCCAACGCGGTGTCCTTGGGTGCTGGCTTCGGTGGTTTTCTGGTCGTTCAGTGAAGTTTCATTATTCCGCAAGTCCCAGATTGGCAGCCTCAGTAGCCGCCACTGCGTTGCGGCGGAATGACGAGATTGATCGGGATGATTGGAGAGTCATTGGTGTCAGTAGCTCAGGGCTCCACGAGACTTAACGTCATCTTGTCTGTTTTTTTTGCATTTCACCCGGAGAGGCAGTGTTTAACGCACTTAATTTTTTTTGTAGTTTAAATATTAAATTTGTTTTCACTGTCGTCCGAGGGGCATGTCCGCTAGATTCAGTATTTATTTTTAATTCTTTTTGCCGAATATGTCTTTTGTGCAGTTTTGTGTATCGGATTTTTTTTTCTTTTGGGCCTAGCTCATCTCGCGTCTGGGGTAGTGTTTCGAACACCGCCTTCATTGCGATGAGTTGAGCTGGATCCTAAGCTAGCAATCCTTCTTCGCAAGTCTGGGGTAGCGGCTTCAAACCGTGCCTTTCATTGCGGCGGAGCCAAGGATGTTGGTCATAAGGAAAATTCGTCCTTTTAATTTTTTTTGTGTTCGTGATTTTTTTTTTGCAATTTAGGCCTCAGCCATTCCGCGGCTGAGTTGGTTGCACCTAGCGCCACTTTCATTGCGATGGGTTGGTCTGAGACCTGAGTTAGTACTTTTCATCTCCGCAAGTCTGGGGAAAGCAGCCTCTAGCTGTTCCTTTCATTGCGGCGGAGATTAGGAGGGTATTTTGCAAATTTCTTTTGTTTTGTCTTTTCTTTTGTTATGCGATGCAGGCCTCAGTTCATCTCATGCCTGAGTTGGGTGCCTTGGAACATTTAGCACCACTTCATGGCGATGAGCTGAGCCGAGACCCAAGGATGTATTGTCTGTCTCCGCAAGTCTGGGGAAAGCGGATTGAAACCGTTCCTTTCATTGCGGTGGAGATAGGTTAGTATTTCGCAAATTTAGATTTTTTTTGTTATTGCTAACTATCTTTAGTTAGCCAGCCTGTCTCAGGGATTTAGCTTCCGAGCAACCCTGCATTGCGGTTGGTGCGCTGGAGACCAGTTGGCACACACTGTCTTAATTTTTTTTTTGTGTTTTTATTTTTCAAGGGGGTTAATATTTTTTTTTTTATTTCTGTAACCTGTGCCTTTTATAATGGGAGGTCAGCATTCCCATTGAATAACGAACATATATATATATATTTTGCATTGTATATCTTTTTACATTTACATATACACGTATATGAACACGTTTATTTATACAAATATTTTTTTTATAAGCGAAGTCCTTTTGAAGCGATATTGTTAGTTAAAATTTAAGATAATTTTTTTTTGAATCGCAAATAATTATTACAATTATTGCTTGATTTTTCCACCAAACGCGACAACTAAAGTTTTATTACTTTTTCGGATATGACATAATTTTTATCGGCATGGAGATTTAAAAAGCAAATATTCGTTATAAATGATTGCTGAAGTTATTTCTTTTGGATGTGACATAATTTTGAATCGAGATAAAGATTTAAATTTCGTTAATTGGTACAAATAATTGCATTTGAGCTTTGACACCAAACGTGACTTATTCAAACAGATAATTGCTTTAGATTTGATACAACCGTTCAAGCGTGCCTTGTTTTTTTTTGAAGCGCTCAAACGTTCGATTTTTTTTTTGAAAATGCCTCAAAACACTCAGCAGTCGGCTGAAGGGATGCAAACTAGGAGTTCGACTAGAGGTAGTGGTTCTAAAAACAGAGGTAACGGGGTATATTATAGAGGAAGAGGAAGTGGAGGTGCAACTCCGAAACCCCCAGCGAGCCGACCTTTAGTAATGCATTCCCCAATAGTCACCCAGGCAACAGTCGATCCATCCAGGAATGTTCCAAATACTGTACTAATAATAATATAATACAATGGCGCTATTATAACTCTGACGAGTTTTATGGCCGAGCTTCTCTCCCAATTCGAGGTGTGCTCCTTTTTGTTTTTCCTACTAATTGGGTGGACCTACAGTTTTATGCCGGCTCCGAACGGCGAATGCATTTTTTGTGAGAAGCTTTTTCATGGCAGAAATACTCTCGGAGGGTATGCCGCCCACTGCCGAGAGGTGACCGCTGCTCTTAAAAAACCCAATAATTGGATTTTTACTAATTAGAAAAATTTGTTTGGCTCGGACCGTGGTTTGAACCCGAGACCTCTGGCATAGCAGGCGAGCACTCTACCCACTGCACCACAGCGGCCACAGCGGTTCCAAATACTGACCCTTCCGAAAAATATGATAGACCGGTTAGTGCAAATATCCTTGATCTAGACAGTCTTATTAGGAATATGCCGGATCCGCCTGAGCAATGCGCGACAAATACTGTAGGCGAAGCTAGCGCTTTACCACAAGTTCGGTTACAACCAAACGTCTACAATGATAGGGCTTCCAACCAAGAGACCCATCCCGAAGTGTCTCCCTTAAATTCGTGGGTACACGTTCTACACCAATTATTCCAAACGTCACAAGAAGAGCTGCGCCATGAGATGAGAGCTATTAGGGAAAATGTGAATACCCTGAACGCTGCAGTCGCAGCCTCTCGAACGGCGATGGATTTTGTTAGGAGTGATGCTAGATGTGATACTAGGGATGATGCTAGGCAGCAGCCGAACCAAGCGCAGACTTTCGTTAGCAATTCAATTATTCCCACGCCTAGTAATACGGTTGTGAAACCACAAGATTGGAAGATATCTTATGACGGTACTGGTAGTGTTTCAGATTTTTTGTTTAAATTGGACACCTTGCGTGAGCGCACGCAGTGTACAGAAGATCAGCTTATGGCCAGTTTTCATCTTTTCTTGTCAGGCCGTGCCGAAGAATGGTATTGGTTATTTACCAAACAAAACCCTAATGCAAACTATCCATTTTTGAGTTACTCCCTAAAGCGGGAATTCGGCACCCTGAAGACAGACCATGAGCTGATGATGGAAATATCGGTGCGCAAACAAAAACCAAATGAGACTTACGACGTTTTCCACACGGACATTCTGGCATTAAACGCGAGACTTAGAGAGCCCATGTCTGAGGCCTTGCTAATTGATATCATCAAACGCAACGTTAATGGTAATTTGAAATTAATGCTGTTTAACGCAAGTGTAAGAGATTTGCACGACCTTCGCGATGTAGCTCGACGAGGCGAGCAGGTGCTGAAGGAGAGCAGGAGCCTAGTATCAAATTGCCATAGGCCGAGCGTAAACGAAGCGCGTGCCATAGCTCCGGATTGTAGGGTCGGAAGTGAGGATTATATAGTAGATCCACAGATAGAAGCACTGAATTATCGTCGCGTGGGTAGGCCAGACTACTCAGGGATTAAGTGTTGGAATTGTCAGACAATGGGTCATTCCTATATATACTGTGAGGAGCCAATTAAATCTCAGTTTTGTTTTAAATGCGGTCAGAGAGGAGTGTTGACTCCGAAGTGTCCCAACGACCACCGTGGTCAGGGAAACCGTTATCCGAGCGAGAAGAGAGAGGGGGAAACTCGTTCGGGACTATAGCCCCTACTTCGGTCAATACCCAGCAATTCGTCGCGAGTACTGAGCCTAGTCCACTTTCGACCGGTTCCGCAAGTAGTCAACAGTCACCAATAGTAACTTTCCCTGATAGTACGGATAACTCAAATACTTCAGATTCAGATAGCCCGACTTCGTCACGAACAAATTCTCGACCAATTCGTATTTTGAAAGCTTCAGTTAGAAATGTTAGTTGCCAGACCATTTTCCGACCCAGTTTAGAAGAAAAAGAACAAAACTATCAATTGGTTAGGTCAAATATTTTCACGAATGATTCCCAACTATATCCACCCGAAAGAATTTTGCAGTGTAGGAAAAGGTATAGCAAACGTGTCCAGGTGCGCAAGCTTTTGGAAAGCACCACACTCGTCCTTAAAGACGATGAAAGACCAATGATTAGGGTGAGGATAGGAAATGGATCACTTGTGGGGCTATTGGATTCAGGAGCCAATGTCTCTATTCTGGGTAAGGACTGTTTGAAATTTCTAGAAGAGAACGATCTTAAATATCGTGAAATGAATGAATGTATATATACGGCAGGCGGCGACAAACGGAAGATAATAGGTTGTAGCTCATTGCCTGTCACTTTTAAAAATACAACAAAATCCATATCTTTTTACCTTGTTCCTTCGCTTCTCCAGGAAGCCTATTTCGGAGTAGATTTTTGGAAAGCATTTGCTTTAGCTCCCGAAATATTTCCAAGCATATCATGTCTAGAAGCAAAGGAAGATACAGAAGGTCCCAATTTTCATGATTTGACTCCATCCCAGAAGTACGATTTGCAAAAAGTTATTGATATGTTTCCGTCGTTTGAAAAATTAGGCCTAGGGCAAACACAGCTGGTGGAGCACGACATTGACACGGGTGACGCAGTCCCAATTAAAAGCAAACATTTTCCTCTTTCGCCACCAAGGCAGGCTGAAGCCTACAGCGAAATTGATAGATTATTGAAAATGGGAGTCATCGAAGAGTCGAATTCGCCATGGTGTAGCCCAGTCGTCCTAGTACGGAAACCTGGTAAAGTTAGGCTCTGCATAGATTCTAGGAAGGTAAACGCAGTCACGAAGAAAGACTCATATCCGCTGCCGCATATCACCGGGTTATTGAGCCGCCTAAAGGATACGCACTTTATTAGTGGTATCGACTTAAAAGACGCGTTCTTCCAAATTAAACTAACTGAGTCGTCAAAAGAGAAGACAGCGTTTGCGGTGCCAGGTAAACCCTTGTACCATTACAAAGTTATGCCCTTTGGGCTGTGTAACGCGCCGCAAACAATGAGTCGACTCATGGACAAAGCAATTCCCTCGTATATGCGAGAACATGTTTTTGTGTATTTGGACGACCTGTTGGTATGTAGTGCGGACTTTGACGACCACATCAAACTTTTAGCAGATGTTGCGAGGTGCTTGAAGAGTGCAGGCCTTACAATCAATGTGAGTAAAAGTAAATTTTGCCAGAGAGAAATTCGTTACTTAGGGTATGTTATAGGCAGTGGATGTTTGAAAGTGAATCCAGAGAAAATTGAGGCAATGCAGAATTTCCCCATTCCCAAATCTCCTCGACAGGTTCGCAGATTTGTGGGTATGGCAAATTGGTACAGGGCATTTATTACCAATTTCGCTGATTTAGCAGGCCCTTTGACAGACTGTTTACGTAAGTCACCTGGTCCTTTCAAACTCACTCCAGAAGCAATAGAAGCCTTCGAAAAACTTAAAGTAGCTCTGAGTTCCGCTCCAGTCTTAGCTCAACCTGATTTTTCCAGAGAATTTGTCATTCAATGTAATGCTTCCAAAATAGGAGTAGGAGGCGTGTTATTCCAGGTCGATGATAATGGTGCAGAGCATCCAATAGCTTTCGTTTCGAAGAAATTAAATAATGCTCAACGCAACTATACAGTCACCGAGCTGGAATGCCTCGCCGCAATTGTCAGTGTCAAGCGTTTCAGACCCTACGTTGAAGGGCTGCCATTTCGTATAATCACGGACCACTCAAGCCTTAAATGGTTGATGACGCAAAAAGACCTTAGTGGTAGGTTAGCTAGATGGTCACTGTTACTACAGAGATATGATTTCGAAATGCAGCATCGTAAGGGGGCCCTGAACGTAGTACCGGACGCTCTGTCGCGTTTTGACGTTGACGAGTTGACTTCATCTCCCGCGCCTTACGAAATAGACTTAGACTCATCCGAATTTAGAGCCAATGAGTATCTGGATCTTATCAGAACAATTACAGTAAACGGTGAGGCTCTCCCGGATTTGTGTGTTAGAGACGGGTTGATTTTTAAAAGGGTTAAATTTCGGAAGGGTGTGGAGGGCGAAGAAGACTCGTTATGGCGGTTGTGGTTGCCCGAAGGACTTAGGGAGGAAGCAATACGAATGGCACATGACGCGGTTAGGAGTTATCACGGGGGTTGGCAGAAGACCTTGGAACGAGTTAGGTGGAAATACTTCTGGCCACAACAAGCTAGGGACGTTAGAGATTATGTGAAGGATTGTGACACTTGCAAGACTGTAAAAGCAACGAATCAGCAGTCAAGACCACCTATAGGAAGCGCTTTTGTTACAGAGAGACCTTTTCAGCGCTTATATTGCGACTTCTTAGGACCTTATCCTAGATCAAAACGCAGGAACCAGTTTATTTTTATTATTTTAGACCATTTTTCAAAGTATGTGTGGCTGAAGCCAATGCAGAGAGCGACAACTATCAATGTAATGAACTACTTCAGTACAGAGATTTTTCCAGCCATAGGGGTCCCAGAATATATCCACAGCGATAATGGGAAACAATTCATCTCAAAAGAAATGAAAGCGTTCTTTGAGAAGTACGGTGTGACGCATGTAAGAACAGGAGTGTATTCCCCACAAGCTAATGCGTCCGAACGCGTGAATAGAGAGATAGTTTCCAAGATAAGAATTTTCCTAAAAGATAAGCAGGATCATACGGACTGGGACAAACATATACCCGAAATTCTATCAGTTCTGAGAAGTGATTTTCATACGTCAATTCAGTGCTCTCCGTACTTTGCATTATATGGTCAGAATATGGTCCAACACGCATCCGCGTATAAGTTATTAGAAAAATTGGATAGCCTTAAAGAAGATTGCGTACCGATAGTGAGTAGGGCTGATAGGTTAACAGGGATCCACGAGCAAATCCGTAAAAACTTAGCGCATGCAAATGATAGAGTCAAGCAGGTTTACAATAAGCGCTCTAGGCTTGTGAATTATAGGGAAGGTCAGGAAGTATTTAGAAGAAATTTTGCCTTGAGTAACTTCAAACAGGGCATAAACGCAAAATTCCTGCCAAAATATATTAAGTGTCGAGTTCGTGGAAAAGTAGGCAATGCTCTGTATGACTTAGAAGACTTAAGAGGGAGATTAATAGGACGATTCCATGCTTCTGATATCCGTCCTCAATAAGACTCCGCTGGGCGTCTTGGCGGTCGGGGACAATTCGCCCAGTATTCTCCCCGAGCAGTTATAATAATAGGTGGATCACAAGCGCTCCCACCGGGAACCGTGGACCATCTAGCAGTCCATATTCCAATTGGTCTGCTTATACGGAGTTTTGACGAGTTCTCCCAAATTAAAATGTCTAGTTTTATGGAGTTTTGGCGAGTTCTCCTATATCAAATGCCTAACCTTACGGAGTTTTGACGAGTTCTCCAATACAAAAATGTCTATTCAAACGGAGTATTGATGATTTTCCTGTTAAAGTTTTTTTTGTCCAGCTTCGCGAGGTTAGGGACCATAGACCAGCTGATAGGGTGATTGTATTCGGAGTTTAGACGCGTTCTCCTGTAAAAAAATGTCTAAGGCCGCGAAGCCTTAAAATAGGAAACAAAATAATTTAATTTTTTTTGTAAAGCCCATTCCGGGGGGCGAGAAACCAGCGGACCAAGGGTCTTTTTCAAGACCGCCTGTCCTGGGTCCAGCGTGCGGGGTTGGATCAGCCGGGGGGGACAGGTTGTTAAGACCGACCAAGATCGGCACCTAGGAGGAGGGCTCCTAGGGGGGAGTAGGCTTCTCTGGCCTAAGCCAATAGAGAATCACCGCAACACCGGACTTACGCGTTTTGGTTTTTTACCAAATGAATTTTTTTATTATACCTGACTTTCAATTATTCTCGGATTTTCATACACTACTAGATTGCACGTTCATATAGCATACGTTTTTTTTGGTATCACCTGATGGAGCCTCTGTTGCCCGGTTAGCTGTGGTAGAATTTGAGACTCTTATCTAGGGGTGAGTCGTGCCCCACGTAGTTAACAGTTGAGTATTATCGCAACAACCTTACAGGCAAACCATTTTTCCTGTTCGCTCCCTCGTCAGGTCTTCGAAGCGAAGCAGGCCTGTTATGGTTTGCTATCGATATCAATGCTGATATCGATCATAAACGGGTTAATTTCGGTTGCTCAATTCTGTCTGTGTGGCAGCACCACTATTTCAGTAGTTTTTTTAGTAGTTCCCAATAACTTCCAGTGAATGATGGCGACATGTTGGCATGAGAGAGAAAAGATGCACAAGTATTGGTGATGGACAAACTGGTTCTTCCAGGGTTGCCATGAACACTTCGAAATGTGAAAATACGTAACACGTGGTTATTCGGTGACTTGGTACTTTCAAATGCATACTTTATAAAATGTTCTTATGCGCTCTATGCAATTTCAAATTTTACTTAGTCCTCAGAAAATTAATTAATTATTCATGTACTATTGTTTCATCAACCAGAATTCCTGTCTCTTACCATTTTTATAATTTGAGCGTAAGACAACAATGTCTATTAATATTCCCAACGTACACTAGTAGAATTTTACAGTAGCAAATTTTCTAGGGCACGAATACAATCGATTATTTTGAAATAGTTTCATGGGAAAAATGCTTGAGGCATTTTATTCCGAAAGTTTTGGTAATTTTTTTTTTGTGTATCATGGCAACCGTATTCTATCTCGCTTGTGTCATTGCTAGCGTCATACCATGATATAGACATTCGGGTAACCGTAAAGTCAGGCGACTATTATACACACGGCACTAGATGGTGATACGAAAGCAAACGGGACGCTTGTAATAGGCACGAGACTGGTGATTATTCGTTCGGTTCTTCGGCTGCAATTTTTATTCAACATTTTGACAAATAATTTTTTTTGTACGATATTCAATGAAATAACTAAGATTTGTGAAAGAATTTAACATAATGAACAGCAAGCAAATTGATTGAATTAAAAAAACAATACAAGCAAGGCGAATCGCAACGAAAATTGAAGCTTTTGTGGACAATTTATGTATTTTTTTTTTAATCGCAAATTATTGCAAAATACTTATTTTATGGTGCGAATTAGTGACTCAATTATACATCCACTAAAACAAACATACATGCATTGGCGTGTCAACTGTGCCAAAGTACATGTGAAATCGAATTGTTAAATAATTGCATTGGATAACTTTTCAGTTGCCGGGTGGGGAAAATCAATTTCCATATACAGACACGTCTGTGTACATGAAAACGTTCATATTTTATGAGATAGAAGGAAAATCAAGTAACGTGCAAAATCCTACATGTAAAAAGGTTTATCAGCTAGTTAAACGATTTTGACTTATACCGGTACATACATATCTGAATCACTCATTGGTAATAATAAGTAAAACCCATTTGTCGAATGCAACCGCAACAGAACCAGAAATAAGCAGCGATACGCCCGCCTATTACCGAGCGCATAACGAGGAAGATTGGGAATTGAAAACTGACAACAGCAACAATAACAAGAATTTTGCCACAACACCAACAGCGTCTCACATGGTGGCCCAGCAACACCAACAGTGACAGCAGATCGGTGACACCACCACTAAAGGTGCACCGCAACGGGCGGTGAGTCCCAAAAGGGATGACAATTTTCCTTTTTTTTCTGTAAAATAGGTAGTTACATATGTATGTCAGCTAATTTAATTGCTAAATTTTCCTCTGTAAATCCGCTTATGTATATACACATATGTATGTATCACCGGTGTGGGTATGGCGTAGCACGCTATAGTGAAGAGGTAGTAAAATGTACTTTTTGGTTAGCCAGAGTTTCGCGTGTGTTCAGCATGGAACAATTTAGTTCAGATCAGCCGAGAATAATTTCACATCAACACCCAACTTTTCCCGATGCCCATATTTAGTAATACATGCATATGTGTATATGTAGTG
Source organism: Urophora cardui (assembly GCA_960531455.1). Taxonomy (NCBI): domain Eukaryota; kingdom Metazoa; phylum Arthropoda; class Insecta; order Diptera; family Tephritidae; genus Urophora; species Urophora cardui. The sequence continues at coordinate 86,194,619 of OY482671.1, read as the reverse complement.
TTTTGAACATTGTCAAACTAAATATTTGGGTATTTAAGATAAGTGAGGCGGATTAGAAATTTAAGAAATATACATAAGAAAAGAAAAGGGATTTATATTCAAAAACAAAAAAAAAAAAAAAGAAAAGGGATTTTTTTGAATAAGAAGAACCGGAAAGAAGAAAAAAAAAATATCTCCTTATATATATACAGAGAAGTAGAAGGGAAACAGTAATAGCAAAGCGTAAACTTTAAATTGCTTAACTAAATAATCGTTAATAACAATATAAAGGCCAACCGATAATAAGATATAAGAACTATAACCCAGCGATATTTCCCTCCAAACGTCTATTTTCAAATCTACATATGTATGATTAATTAAAAATTTCCGAGAGAAAAACGGAATTTATTTTTTTCTTCTCTTCCGTAAATTTAAGATACAATGAATAGTTAATGCACCTAAATATACGCTAGTATGTATATGAATTATAAAAATAATTTTTTTTTTGAATGAAGGTTACAAAATAATGTAAATAAATATTATAAATTTAAAATGGGAATGTTGACTACCCTAATTTAAAAAGGCATAGGGATTTTCAGGTATGGGGTCATCGAATTATAGGTGCACTGATGACCAAGGATGAGGGTGGGTAGATAAGCACCGGCGCTGCAACAACACCAGCGGCGTACCACAGGTAAGGGGTTACTGGTATTCGGGTGCGACAGTAACCATGGATTAGGGTGGGACAAAAATGCACCGGCGCTGCAACAACATCAGCAACGCCACCCCCTTGTGAGTTCGGCCTTTAACTTTTTTTTGATTGTTCATATATTTTAAATTTCAGCTTCTTTTATGTATTTTCAGATGCCTGTTAATAACCGGTCCTTCCGGTTAATTCAAATTAAATTCAAATTTAACGATTTTTTTCCGCGATATATATGTATATTCAAATTCAAATTCACTTTGACAGTTTTTTTTGATTTCAACGTGTATTCAAATTTAAATTTCTAAATCTTTTCTCTTCCGTCCGAGATTATTTAAATATAACGTCCGATTATCTATTTTCAAATTTTTCCGTCGATTGTCAGTATTTCCGTCCGATTTAAATTTCGGTTTAAATGTTTTGCTAACGTCCGTCTGACTTTAACGTACATATATACGTTCAAAATTCATATTAAAATTTTAACGACATTTTCCCTCGGTTTGCATTTATTTAAATTTAACTGATGCCTGGCCTCTTGAGTTTGATTTTTTCCGGGTTATCTTTTGAATATTTGAATTTTCCAACAGTCCGTCCGTGGCATCCGGCTAAAACCGTATGTTGTTTTCGTTTGATTTTACTCGTTTTGGTTTGAAAAGGCATGATATGAATTTTTTCTGTTTATGGCGCAGGACAGCAATGTAGGCAAGAACCCCGCCCAGCCGACAATGACTAGCCACAGTGCAACCCTAGATCATGCCGACCGCCATGCATTGCTGCTCCACTCGATTGTAGATCGTAATCGAGGTCAAACGCGTGTACCATAACAGATGGCGCCCAACGCGGTGTCCTTGGGTCCTGGCTTCGGTGGTTTTCTGGTCGTTCAGTGAAGTTTCATTATTCCGCAAGTCCCAGATTGGCAGCCTCAGTAGCCGCCACTGCGTTGCGGCGGAATGACGAGATTGATCGGGATGATTGGAGAGTCATTGGTGTCAGTAGCTCAGGGCTCCACGAGACTTAACGTCATCTTGTCTGTTTTTTTTGCATTTCACCCGGAGAGGCAGTGTTTAACGCACTTAATTTTTTTTGTAGTTTAAATATTAAATTTGTTTTCACTGTCGTCCGAGGGGCATGTCCGCTAGATTCAGTATTTATTTTTAATTCTTTTTGCCGAATATGTCTTTTGTGCAGTTTTGTGTATCGGATTTTTTTTTCTTTTGGGCCTAGCTCATCTCGCGTCTGGGGTAGTGTTTCGAACACCGCCTTCATTGCGATGAGTTGAGCTGGATCCTAAGCTAGCAATCCTTCTTCGCAAGTCTGGGGTAGCGGCTTCAAACCGTGCCTTTCATTGCGGCGGAGCCAAGGATGTTGGTCATAAGGAAAATTCGTCCTTTTAATTTTTTTTGTGTTCGTGATTTTTTTTTTGCAATTTAGGCCTCAGCCATTCCGCGGCTGAGTTGGTTGCACCTAGCGCCACTTTCATTGCGATGGGTTGGTCTGAGACCTGAGTTAGTACTTTTCATCTCCGCAAGTCTGGGGAAAGCAGCCTCTAGCTGTTCCTTTCATTGCGGCGGAGATTAGGAGGGTATTTTGCAAATTTCTTTTGTTTTGTCTTTTCTTTTGTTATGCGATGCAGGCCTCAGTTCATCTCATGCCTGAGTTGGGTGCCTTGGAACATTTAGCACCACTTCATGGCGATGAGCTGAGCCGAGACCCAAGGATGTATTGTCTGTCTCCGCAAGTCTGGGGAAAGCGGATTGAAACCGTTCCTTTCATTGCGGTGGAGATAGGTTAGTATTTCGCAAATTTAGATTTTTTTTGTTATTGCTAACTATCTTTAGTTAGCCAGCCTGTCTCAGGGATTTAGCTTCCGAGCAACCCTGCATTGCGGTTGGTGCGCTGGAGACCAGTTGGCACACACTGTCTTAATTTTTTTTTTGTGTTTTTATTTTTCAAGGGGGTTAATATTTTTTTTTATTTCTGTAACCTGTGCCTTTTATAATGGGAGGTCAGCATTCCCATTGAATAACGAACATATATATATATATTTTGCATTGTATATCTTTTTACATTTACATATACACGTATATGAACACGTTTATTTATACAAATATTTTTTTTATAAGCGAAGTCCTTTTGAAGCGATATTGTTAGTTAAAATTTAAGATAATTTTTTTTTGAATCGCAAATAATTATTACAATTATTGCTTGATTTTTCCACCAAACGCGACAACTAAAGTTTTATTACTTTTTCGGATATGACATAATTTTTATCGGCATGGAGATTTAAAAAGCAAATATTCGTTATAAATGATTGCTGAAGTTATTTCTTTTGGATGTGACATAATTTTGAATCGAGATAAAGATTTAAATTTCGTTAATTGGTACAAATAATTGCATTTGAGCTTTGACACCAAACGTGACTTATTCAAACAGATAATTGCTTTAGATTTGATACAACCGTTCAAGCGTGCCTTGTTTTTTTTTGAAGCGCTCAAACGTTCGATTTTTTTTTTGAAAATGCCTCAAAACACTCAGCAGTCGGCTGAAGGGATGCAAACTAGGAGTTCGACTAGAGGTAGTGGTTCTAAAAACAGAGGTAACGGGGTATATTATAGAGGAAGAGGAAGTGGAGGTGCAACTCCGAAACCCCCAGCGAGCCGACCTTTAGTAATGCATTCCCCAATAGTCACCCAGGCAACAGTCGATCCATCCAGGAATGTTCCAAATACTGACCCTTCCGAAAAATATGATAGACCGGTTAGTGCAAATATCCTTGATCTAGACAGTCTTATTAGGAATATGCCGGATCCGCCTGAGCAATGCGCGACAAATACTGTAGGCGAAGCTAGCGCTTTACCACAAGTTCGGTTACAACCAAACGTCTACAATGATAGGGCTTCCAACCAAGAGACCCATCCCGAAGTGTCTCCCTTAAATTCGTGGGTACACGTTCTACACCAATTATTCCAAACGTCACAAGAAGAGCTGCGCCATGAGATGAGAGCTATTAGGGAAAATGTGAATACCCTGAACGCTGCAGTCGCAGCCTCTCGAACGGCGATGGATTTTGTTAGGAGTGATGCTAGATGTGATACTAGGGATGATGCTAGGCAGCAGCCGAACCAAGCGCAGACTTTCGTTAGCAATTCAATTATTCCCACGCCTAGTAATACGGTTGTGAAACCACAAGATTGGAAGATATCTTATGACGGTACTGGTAGTGTTTCAGATTTTTTGTTTAAATTGGACACCTTGCGTGAGCGCACGCAGTGTACAGAAGATCAGCTTATGGCCAGTTTTCATCTTTTCTTGTCAGGCCGTGCCGAAGAATGGTATTGGTTATTTACCAAACAAAACCCTAATGCAAACTATCAATTTTTGAGTTACTCCCTAAAGCGGGAATTCGGCACCCTGAAGACAGACCATGAGCTGATGATGGAAATATCGGTGCGCAAACAAAAACCAAATGAGACTTACGACGTTTTCCACACGGACATTCTGGCATTAAACGCGAGACTTAGAGAGCCCATGTCTGAGGCCTTGCTAATTGATATCATCAAACGCAACGTTAATGGTAATTTGAAATTAATGCTGTTTAACGCAAGTGTAAGAGATTTGCACGACCTTCGCGATGTAGCTCGACGAGGCGAGCAGGTGCTGAAGGAGAGCAGGAGCCTAGTATCAAATTGCCATAGGCCGAGCGTAAACGAAGCGCGTGCCATAGCTCCGGATTGTAGGGTCGGAAGTGAGGATTATATAGTAGATCCACAGATAGAAGCACTGAATTATCGTCGCATGGGTAGGCCAGACTACTCAGGGATTAAGTGTTGGAATTGTCAGACAATGGGTCATTCCTATATATACTGTGAGGAGCCAATTAAATCTCAGTTTTGTTTTAAATGCGGTCAGAGAGGAGTGTTGACTCCGAAGTGTCCCAACGACCACCGTGGTCAGGGAAACCGTTATCCGAGCGAGAAGAGAGAGGGGGAAACTCGTTCGGGACTATAGCCCCTACTTCGGTCAATACCCAGCAATTCGTCGCGAGTACTGAGCCTAGTCCACTTTCGACCGGTTCCGCAAGTAGTCAACAGTCACCAATAGTAACTTTCCCTGATAGTACGGATAACTCAAATACTTCAGATTCAGATAGCCCGACTTCGTCACGAACAAATTCTCGACCAATTCGTATTTTGAAAGCTTCAGTTAGAAATGTTAGTTGCCAGACCATTTTCCGACCCAGTTTAGAAGAAAAAGAACAAAACTATCAATTGGTTAGGTCAAATATTTTCACGAATGATTCCCAACTATATCCACCCGAAAGAATTTTGCAGTGTAGGAAAAGGTATAGCAAACGTGTCCAGGTGCGCAAGCTTTTGGAAAGCACCACACTCGTCCTTAAAGACGATGAAAGACCAATGATTAGGGTGAGGATAGGAAATGGATCACTTGTGGGGCTATTGGATTCAGGAGCCAATGTCTCTATTCTGGGTAAGGACTGTTTGAAATTTCTAGAAGAGAACGATCTTAAATATCGTGAAATGAATGAATGTATATATACGGCAGGCGGCGACAAACGGAAGATAATAGGTTGTAGCTCATTGCCTGTCACTTTTAAAAATACAACAAAATCCATATCTTTTTACCTTGTTCCTTCGCTTCTCCAGGAAGCCTATTTCGGAGTAGATTTTTGGAAAGCATTTGCTTTAGCTCCCGAAATATTTCCAAGCATATCATGTCTAGAAGCAAAGGAAGATACAGAAGGTCCCAATTTTCATGATTTGACTCCATCCCAGAAGTACGATTTGCAAAAAGTTATTGATATGTTTCCGTCGTTTGAAAAATTAGGCCTAGGGCAAACACAGCTGGTGGAGCACGACATTGACACGGGTGACGCAGTCCCAATTAAAAGCAAACATTTTCCTCTTTCGCCACCAAGGCAGGCTGAAGCCTACAGCGAAATTGATAGATTATTGAAAATGGGAGTCATCGAAGAGTCGAATTCGCCATGGTGTAGCCCAGTCGTCCTAGTACGGAAACCTGGTAAAGTTAGGCTCTGCATAGATTCTAGGAAGGTAAACGCAGTCACGAAGAAAGACTCATATCCGCTGCCGCATATCACCGGGTTATTGAGCCGCCTAAAGGATACGCACTTTATTAGTGGTATCGACTTAAAAGACGCGTTCTTCCAAATTAAACTAACTGAGTCGTCAAAAGAGAAGACAGCGTTTGCGGTGCCAGGTAAACCCTTGTACCATTACAAAGTTATGCCCTTTGGGCTGTGTAACGCGCCGCAAACAATGAGTCGACTCATGGACAAAGCAATTCCCTCGTATATGCGAGAACATGTTTTTGTGTATTTGGACGACCTGTTGGTATGTAGTGCGGACTTTGACGACCACATCAAACTTTTAGCAGATGTTGCGAAGTGCTTGAAGAGTGCAGGCCTTACAATCAATGTGAGTAAAAGTAAATTTTGCCAGAGAGAAATTCGTTACTTAGGGTATGTTATAGGCAGTGGATGTTTGAAAGTGAATCCAGAGAAAATTGAGGCAATGCAGAATTTCCCCATTCCCAAATCTCCTCGACAGGTTCGCAGATTTGTGGGTATGGCAAATTGGTACAGGGCATTTATTACCAATTTCGCTGATTTAGCAGGCCCTTTGACAGACTGTTTACGTAAGTCACCTGGTCCTTTCAAACTCACTCCAGAAGCAATAGAAGCCTTCGAAAAACTTAAAGTAGCTCTGAGTTCCGCTCCAGTCTTAGCTCAACCTGATTTTTCCAGAGAATTTGTCATTCAATGTAATGCTTCCAAAATAGGAGTAGGAGGCGTGTTATTCCAGGTCGATGATAATGGTGCAGAGCATCCAATAGCTTTCGTTTCGAAGAAATTAAATAATGCTCAACGCAACTATACAGTCACCGAGCTGGAATGCCTCGCCGCAATTGTCAGTGTCAAGCGTTTCAGACCCTACGTTGAAGGGCTGCCATTTCGTATAATCACGGACCACTCAAGCCTTAAATGGTTGATGACGCAAAAAGACCTTAGTGGTAGGTTAGCTAGATGGTCACTGTTACTACAGAGATATGATTTCGAAATGCAGCATCGTAAGGGGGCCCTGAACGTAGTACCGGACGCTCTGTCGCGTTTTGACGTTGACGAGTTGACTTCATCTCCCGCGCCTTACGAAATAGACTTAGACTCATCCGAATTTAGAGCCAATGAGTATCTGGATCTTATCAGAACAATTACAGTAAACGGTGAGGCTCTCCCGGATTTGTGTGTTAGAGACGGGTTGATTTTTAAAAGGGTTAAATTTCGGAAGGGTGTGGAGGGCGAAGAAGACTCGTTATGGCGGTTGTGGTTGCCCGAAGGACTTAGGGAGGAAGCAATACGAATGGCACATGACGCGGTTAGGAGTTATCACGGGGGTTGGCAGAAGACCTTGGAACGAGTTAGGTGGAAATACTTCTGGCCACAACAAGCTAGGGACGTTAGAGATTATGTGAAGGATTGTGACACTTGCAAGACTGTAAAAGCAACGAATCAGCAGTCAAGACCACCTATAGGAAGCGCTTTTGTTACAGAGAGACCTTTTCAGCGCTTATATTGCGACTTCTTAGGACCTTATCCTAGATCAAAACGCAGGAACCAGTTTATTTTTATTATTTTAGACCATTTTTCAAAGTATGTGTGGCTGAAGCCAATGCAGAGAGCGACAACTATCAATGTAATGAACTACTTCAGTACAGAGATTTTTCCAGCCATAGGGGTCCCAGAATATATCCACAGCGATAATGGGAAACAATTCATCTCAAAAGAAATGAAAGCGTTCTTTGAGAAGTACGGTGTGACGCATGTAAGAACAGGAGTGTATTCCCCACAAGCTAATGCGTCCGAACGCGTGAATAGAGAGATAGTTTCCAAGATAAGAATTTTCCTAAAAGATAAGCAGGATCATACGGACTGGGACAAACATATACCCGAAATTCTATCAGTTCTGAGAAGTGATTTTCATACGTCAATTCAGTGCTCTCCGTACTTTGCATTATATGGTCAGAATATGGTCCAACACGCATCCGCGTATAAGTTATTAGAAAAATTGGATAGCCTTAAAGAAGATTGCGTACCGATAGTGAGTAGGGCTGATAGGTTAACAGGGATCCACGAGCAAATCCGTAAAAACTTAGCGCATGCAAATGATAGAGTCAAGCAGGTTTACAATAAGCGCTCTAGGCTTGTGAATTATAGGGAAGGTCAGGAAGTATTTAGAAGAAATTTTGCCTTGAGTAACTTCAAACAGGGCATAAACGCAAAATTCCTGCCAAAATATATTAAGTGTCGAGTTCGTGGAAAAGTAGGCAATGCTCTGTATGACTTAGAAGACTTAACAGGGAGATTAATAGGACGATTCCATGCTTCTGATATCCGTCCTCAATAAGACTCCGCTGGGCGTCTTGGCGGTCGGGGACAATTCGCCCAGTATTCTCCCCGAGCAGTTATAATAATAGGTGGATCACAAGCGCTCCCACCGGGAACCGTGGACCATCTAGCAGTCCATATTCCAATTGGTCTGCTTATACGGAGTTTTGACGAGTTCTCCCAAATTAAAATGTCTAGTTTTATGGAGTTTTGGCGAGTTCTCCTATATCAAATGCCTAACCTTACGGAGTTTTGACGAGTTCTCCAATACAAAAATGTCTATTCAAACGGAGTATTGATGATTTTCCTGTTAAAGTTTTTTTTGTCCAGCTTCGCGAGGTTAGGGACCATAGACCAGCTGATAGGGTGATTGTATTCGGAGTTTAGACGCGTTCTCCTGTAAAAAAATGTCTAAGGCCGCGAAGCCTTAAAATAGGAAACAAAATAATTTAATTTTTTTTGTAAAGCCCATTCCGGGGGGCGAGAAACCAGCGGACCAAGGGTCTTTTTCAAGACCGCCTGTCCTGGGTCCAGCGTGCGGGGTTGGATCAGCCGGGGGGGACAGGTTGTTAAGACCGACCAAGATCGGCACCTAGGAGGAGGGCTCCTAGGGGGGAGTAGGCTTCTCTGGCCTAAGCCAATAGAGAATCACCGCAACACCGGACTTACGCGTTTTGGTTTTTTACCAAATGAATTTTTTTATTATACCTGACTTTCAATTATTCTCGGATTTTCATACACTACTAGATTGCACGTTCATATAGCATACGTTTTTTTTGGTATCACCTGATGGAGCCTCTGTTGCCCGGTTAGCTGTGGTAGAATTTGAGACTCTTATCTAGGGGTGAGTCGTGCCCCACGTAGTTAACAGTTGAGTATTATCGCAACAACCTTACAGGCAAACCATTTTTCCTGTTCGCTCCCTCGTCAGGTCTTCGAAGCGAAGCAGGCCTGTTATGGTTTGCTATCGATATCAATGCTGATATCGATCATAAACGGGTTAATTTCGGTTGCTCAATTCTGTCTGTGTGGCAGCACCACTATTTCAGTAGTTTTTTTAGTAGTTCCCAATAACTTCCAGTGAATGATGGCGACATGTTGGCATGAGAGAGAAAAGATGCACAAGTATTGGTGATGGACAAACTGGTTCTTCCAGGGTTGCCATGAACACTTCGAAATGTGAAAATACGTAACACGTGGTTATTCGGTGACTTGGTACTTTCAAATGCATACTTTATAAAATGTTCTTATGCGCTCTATGCAATTTCAAATTTTACTTAGTCCTCAGAAAATTAATTAATTATTCATGTACTATTGTTTCATCAACCAGAATTCCTGTCTCTTACCATTTTTATAATTTGAGCGTAAGACAACAATGTCTATTAATATTCCCAACGTACACTAGTAGAATTTTACAGTAGCAAATTTTCTAGGGCACGAATACAATCGATTATTTTGAAATAGTTTCATGGGAAAAATGCTTGAGGCATTTTATTCCGAAAGTTTTGGTAATTTTTTTTTTGTGTATCATGGCAACCGTATTCTATCTCGCTTGTGTCATTGCTAGCGTCATACCATGATATAGACATTCGGGTAACCGTAAAGTCAGGCGACTATTATACACACGGCACTAGATGGTGATACGAAAGCAAACGGGACGCTTGTAATAGGCACGAGACTGGTGATTATTCGTTCGGTTCTTCGGCTGCAATTTTTATTCAACATTTTGACAAATAATTTTTTTTGTACGATATTCAATGAAATAACTAAGATTTGTGAAAGAATTTAACATAATGAACAGCAAGCAAATTGATTGAATTAAAAAAACAATACAAGCAAGGCGAATCGCAACGAAAATTGAAGCTTTTGTGGACAATTTATGTATTTTTTTTTAATCGCAAATTATTGCAAAATACTTATTTTATGGTGCGAATTAGTGACTCAATTATACATCCACTAAAACAAACATACATGCATTGGCGTGTCAACTGTGCCAAAGTACATGTGAAATCGAATTGTTAAATAATTGCATTGGATAACTTTTCAGTTGCCGGGTGGGGAAAATCAATTTCCATATACAGACACGTCTGTGTACATGAAAACGTTCATATTTTATGAGATAGAAGGAAAATCAAGTAACGTGCAAAATCCTACATGTAAAAAGGTTTATCAGCTAGTTAAACGATTTTGACTTATACCGGTACATACATATCTGAATCACTCATTGGTAATAATAAGTAAAACCCATTTGTCGAATGCAACCGCAACAGAACCAGAAATAAGCAGCGATACGCCCGCCTATTACCGAGCGCATAACGAGGAAGATTGGGAATTGAAAACTGACAACAGCAACAATAACAAGAATTTTGCCACAACACCAACAGCGTCTCACATGGTGGCCCAGCAACACCAACAGTGACAGCAGATCGGTGACACCACCACTAAAGGTGCACCGCAACGGGCGGTGAGTCCCAAAAGGGATGACAATTTTCCTTTTTTTTTCTGTAAAATAGGTAGTTACATATGTATGTCAGCTAATTTAATTGCTAAATTTTCCTCTGTAAATCCGCTTATGTATATACACATATGTATGTATCACCGGTGTGGGTATGGCGTAGCACGCTATAGTGAAGAGGTAGTAAAATGTACTTTTTGGTTAGCCAGAGTTTCGCGTGTGTTCAGCATGGAACAATTTAGTTCAGATCAGCCGAGAATAATTTCACATCAACACCCAACTTTTCCCGATGCCCATATTTAGTAATACATGCATATGTGTATATGTAGTGTTTTGAACATTGTCAAACTAAATATTTGGGTATTTAAGATAAGTGAGGCGGATTAGAAATTTAAGAAATATACATAAGAAAAGAAAAGGGATTTATATTCAAAAACAAAAAAAAAAAAAGAAAAGGGATTTTTTTGAATAAGAAGAACCGGAAAGAAGAAAAAAAAAATATCTCCTTATATATATACAGAGAAGTAGAAGGGAAACAGTAATAGCAAAGCGTAAACTTTAAATTGCTTAACTAAATAATCGTTAATAACAATATAAAGGCCAACCGATAATAAGATATAAGAACTATAACCCAGCGATATTTCCCTCCAAACGTCTATTTTCAAATCTACATATGTATGATTAATTAAAAATTTCCGAGAGAAAAACGGAATTTATTTTTTTCTTCTCTTCCGTAAATTTAAGATACAATGAATAGTTAATGCACCTAAATATACGCTAGTATGTATATGAATTATAAAAATAATTTTTTTTTTGAATGAACGTTACAAAATAATGTAAATAAATATTATAAATTTAAAATGGGAATGTTGACTACCCTAATTTAAAAAGGCATAGGGATTTTCAGGTATGGGGTCATCGAATTATAGGTGCACTGATGACCAAGGATGAGGGTGGGTAGATAAGCACCGGCGCTGCAACAACACCAGCGGCGTACCACAGGTAAGGGGTTACTGGTATTCGGGTGCGACAGTAACCATGGATTAGGGTGGGACAAAAATGCACCGGCGCTGCAACAACATCAGCAACGCCACCCCCTTGTGAGTTCGGCCTTTAACTTTTTTTTGATTGTTCATATATTTTAAATTTCAGCTTCTTTTATGTATTTTCAGATGCCTGTTAATAACCGGTCCTTCCGGTTAATTCAAATTAAATTCAAATTTAACGATTTTTTTCCGCGATATATATGTATATTCAAATTCAAATTCACTTTGACAGTTTTTTTTGATTTCAACGTGTATTCAAATTTAAATTTCTAAATCTTTTCTCTTCCGTCCGAGATTATTTAAATATAACGTCCGATTATCTATTTTCAAATTTTTCCGTCGATTGTCAGTATTTCCGTCCGATTTAAATTTCGGTTTAAATGTTTTGCTAACGTCCGTCTGACTTTAACGTACATATATACGTTCAAAATTCATATTCAAATTTTAACGACATTTTCCCTCGGTTTGCATTTATTTAAATTTAACTGATGCCTGGCCTCTTGAGTTTGATTTTTTTCGGGTTATCTTTTGAATATTTGAATTTTCCAACGGTCCGTCCGTGGCATCCGGCTAAAACCGGATGTTGTTTTCGTTTGATTTTACTCGTTTTGGTTTGAAAAGGCATGATAAGAATTTTTTCTGTTTATGGCGCAGGACAGCAATGTAGGCAAGAACCCCGCCCAGCCGACAATGACTAGCCACAGTGCAACCCTAGATCATGCCGACCGCCATGCATTGCTGCTCCACTCGATTGTAGATCGTAATCGAGGTCAAACGCGTGTACCATAACAAATTATATTTTTAATATGCGGAAAATACCAAAAAATATACTTTTTACTGCTCGCGGTGATGGCCAAGCAGGAAAGTCTTGCGTACGCCTCTCTCGAATTCTATGGAGTCGAAGACATCTGAAATTGATGTAAAATATATATACATATATATAAATGTACAGAATAAAGCTGGTTTGACTTAAATATGTATGTACTTATCTTTATTCTTTAAAAAACGATTATTAATTAGATTTTTTATTATCTTTAATCACTATTAAATTATATTTTAGCTCAAGAAAGAACGCGTTCAACTGATACCTTCCACGAATTTGATTTCTTTAAAAGAATTATCAAAAAAGCAACCCTGTCCTCTCACAGCTGATAAAAAAGTGTGTCAATGTATTGGTGTGAAACTTTTGCATGTGTTAGTTTCCATCACACGAGTTTTGCAGGGCGAGTATTAAAAGCCGCGTTGAAATGTCACCAGGCAGACTCAAATTGGACTGACATGCTACCCATAGTTCTTCTTGGTTTGCGAACAGCAGTGAAGGAGGACCTGGGGGTCTCAGTATCAGAAATGCTATATGGCCAAACGATTCGTTTACCAAGTGCCATTCTCGACGACAACGAAGCGTTCACCGATGTTCACACATTCATACAAAAACTACGACAACATTTTGAACAAGTAAAACCAACAAAGACTTCGCAGCATAAAAAAACTCCAGTATTTGTCCCGAAAGATTTACGTTTTTGTAGTCATGTGTTCCTCAGAGATGACACCATACGATCACCACTAAAAGCACCGTACGACGGTCCGTACCTGGTAATCAACAGATATCCAAAAACTTATACAATTTTGATAGGAACCAAGCCGGTCACCGTTTCATTAGACATATTAAAACCTGCTTATTTTCCGACAGAAGAGTCATCAGTGTAATTTTCAACTTTAATTTAGACACTGACGATGTTTTTGGAAGGGGAGTGATGTAGCGACCACAATCGCACATTGATGTGGAAGTCGAAGCGACGCATTTTATGTTTAATGTCATATGGCAACCTTGATATTTAGAGTTAAGTTGACAATATTGTTTTCTTTCATTTCATTATCATGCCTATTACGGTATCCGTCGGATGCCACTCCCGCGAATGCCATCCGATTCGCACTCCCCTCGCTGGTCAAATTTCACGCTATTACCATAACCGTCGGATTACTGCTTTATCGATTCACCCTGCGTATCGTGTCAAAAGCTTTTTAACATTATACTACATTGTCAGTTGTGATTTATTTGTATTTGGAAAAAATAAAATTGAATAAATTGAAGAAAAATTTAACTTTTTTTGCAAATCTATTTGCGTTTTCAATAATTTAATTTGGTTACTTCTTTTAAGAACTCTTTGTTGTATTTGCGGACTTGAAGCAGCTCTCATTTATTGCGAAGTACTCGCTAAATTTTGTATTTATGCATTTGGTCTCGAATTATTAACGGATGGTTCGAAATTAACGCTTATGTTTTGATCATCGCGGTACAGAGCCTACCAAAATGTCTTTTCCAGTGAACTTCCACGCTTTGCCCTCCACCATTAACTTGCATTTGGAAGCGGTTATTTGTTAGCTTATTCTTAATACAGGATTTGGATTCAGACGAAGTGATTTTGATGGTGGTGTCAAAGCATTCAAATCCGTGCTTAATGTTGACCAAAACTCAGATACAACTTCTGGAGACTGCTTGCTCATGTTTTTTCCGATGTTTTCGTTAAGCTTCTTTCGCTCAAGCAAAAAAGAAAACTGCCCACGGTTTTTGGTACGAATTCTGTTTAAAAATAAAATTAACTCGTATATTTTTACTTAAAATAAACGAATTTCATTGTAATTTAATGAAATTTACTACGCAATGAAAATGCAATTTTTTAAATTTCTTTGGAATCCGCACCAATTTTATGACGAATCGAAATCAAAACAAATTACAGCTACTGCGTTTCGATTACGGTTATAGGAATGCGGTGAATCCTCGAACTGCTTTATCAACATGTTTTTTATTCCCGGACTGCATTGCCGATCGGTTATGAGAATACCAAATTTTATCAAAACGATTCGCATTCCCTGCGAAAGGCATCCGCCGGATACCGTAATAGGCATGTATGAATTGTCATTCGCAATTTAAATTAGACAGAAAAACGTTCAGTAATTGATCATTCTTGAATAAAGTTGTTTGTAAGTTAAAACGTGGTACAATTTATTTCATCCGACTTAACAAACACTACATATTTATATTTTGTATTTAATCACTGCACTTCTGACTACGATACACTCAAATTATAATTTCACTGGTGCCTTTCTTTTCTGGCCCTCAATAATTGGGTGTTCCAAAATGGCGAGGCAACCACTAATGGGTTAATCAAGTAGTCATATTTAATCATTAAGAGCCTATACACACATGCGACTCAATCGATTTGGTCGAATTGGACTTTTGTATTCACACTACTCCAACTATTTAGTCGAATTGGTGGCAGCTATTCACACTTGAGACTAAATAGTCGTGCGATTGACAATGACATAGTGTTGCCAATGTTCACATTTTACTCAGCAAATTTTACATTAGTGGTCTTCATATAAAGTGATGAAATATTAAATTGTTAAAGTTTATCTGCATTCTTACATGAAAGCACCTTCTTGTCAGCTGTCAACTTGATTAATAAATAAAAAACAATAAAATAAACAAAAAGTGCATACATTGTTTGGCTTTGTTTCTTATTAAACTAGCAACTAGCTGTCAAGTAAATGAAAAGAGAAAAACGGAAGGAATTACGCTCATAAAGGCGAAACGAACAGAAGTACAAGAAACGGAAAAATAGTAAAAATCAGCCATTAATAATTTTCATGAAATTTCATTTTCATTATTTCTATTTTAAAATGCGATTAATGACATTTGAAGAGAACAACAATATCAAGAAACATATGAAAACGGAAGTAAATATCCTTAGTTAGATAATTCTTGTCTATAACTACACCATTTCCAGATGGATTTTAGAAATGTCAATTGGATTTTAGAAAGGGGAAATTAGATTTTAGAAATGTCAATTGGATTTTAGAAAGGGGAAATTAGATTTTAGAATAGCCAAATGGATTTTAGAAAGGGAAAATTGGATTTTAGAAATGTCGATTTGATTTTAGAAAAGGGAAATTGGACTTTAGAAACTGTAAATTGGATTTTCGAAAATTTATATAATTATTAATTTATACTTTCATACGCAATAAAGAATTTCTATTCGAAAAATTCTGTGTAAAATTTATTTTAAACGCACATTCTGAAATTCAATTCACGCTTTCAAAAATCCAATTTTGTTTTCTAAAATCCTTTTAACGCTTTCTAAAATCCAATTGACATTTCTAAAATCCAATTTCCCCTTTCTAAAATCCAATTGACATTTCTAAAATCCAATTTCCCCTTTCTAAAATCCAGTTAACGCTTTCTAAAATCCATCTGGAAATGGTGTAGTTAATAAGAAACGAACCTTTTGTTTTTAAACATTTTGAAAATATTAATTGAAATATTCAATCTCTACAATTTACCAAAAGTGAAATAAAAGTAGTGCTGTCAGCATGGCAACTCTTTCCACTACGAATATCACTGTTGTTGTTGTAGTCGTTCGACTAAATTGTCTCAATTGTGAATACGTAGAAGGGCGCCTTGCTGATCAAGCAGTTGTACAACTGTTTCAGTTGGAATGAAATTGGGCTGCAAATCCAACTGTTTCAGTTGTACAACTAATTGAATGTAGTGTGAATGCTTCCATACATTCCCATGCAAATCAACATTCGACTAAATCGATTGAGTCGCAAGTGTGTATAGGCTCTAAAGAGTTGCAAAAACCAAACATGCTTTAATTAATAATCATTAATTAACAGGTCTGGTTACATGATGCTTCAACTAATATTAGAACTAGGGCTTACTATGTAACATTAGCGAGCGTAGTTGTTTAAATAAACTATGAAAAAATGTGTGCAGTGCCGTCGTCAAATAGTTGTTTATGATAAGGTTTTATAAATCGTCTCATGCCGCGCAACATATAATGCAAATCGGGCTTAGCCATTATTCGATTTAAAAGCTTTAGAAATTCTTCGAATTTATCCTCCCGACTATACGTCATGAGCGCAGCAGTGAAAGCACTAAAATCATCTGGTGACAGGGACGTGCGCAGCTAGAAATATAAAAACGTAAAATTTCGATGCAATTGCGTTTTTTAAATTTGATTATACCACTTACTACTTTTAAGAACTCCACACGTTCCTGTGGAGCTTCTTTTTCTGCCGCTGGCATGCCCATAGAAAATCTCGCTTTCGTTTTGTAACTAAATTCATTCAAAGGGGATTGTGTGTTGCTAGGGAGTGATGCATCTAACGTTGTTGTGTCATCCTTAACCAATTTATAGCGTTTTCTTTTATTATTCAGAGCGAATGATGTGCTGTTGCTGCTGCTTAGGCTTGCGCTGGGTGATTTTCGGTCCCGTTTATATATACTCACTTGACAACTTTGCTTGGAGGTACTGGCGCTACAACTGGCCACATTGAAATCGATGGACTGTGGGAATATATATGTATGTATGTACATATATTACACTAATTCAAAAAACTATGTTTTTTTTTTTTGTTTTCTAAAACAGATTTGAGCTCGTAATATTATACCTTTCATGAAAATGAAATGTTATTACTTATAACTTTGTGCCGAAACCCAAATCTTGGAAGTACCAGAAGGGGAAGAGTTAGACCCACCAAAATATATACCGATATGATCAGAATCATAAGATGAGTCGATTAAGCCATGTCAGTCTGTCCCTCTGTCTGGATGTCTGTTTGAACACAAACTAGTCCCACAGTTTTTAAGATAATTGCTTGAAATTCGATATGTGGGTGTATTTTTATGGTAAGCTGATAATTTGTGGCCACTGTGGTGCAGTGGGTAGAGTGCTCGCCGGCTATGCCAAAGGTCTCGGGTTCAAATCCCAGTCCGAGCAAATACCAAAAAAAATTTTCTAATTAGTAAAAATCCAATTATTGGATTTTTTAAGAGCCGGCATAAAACTGTAGGTCCACCCAATTAGTAGGAAAAAACAAAAAAGGAGCACACCTCGAATTGGGAGAGAAGCTCGGCCATAAAACTCGTCAGAGTTATAATAGCGCCATTGTATTATTATTATTATTATAGTCCGCAAGGCCCTTTTTTTAATGTCCGTCCGAATATAATGGAGCATTCGGTTTTGTATTTTAAGAATATTAATTAAATTAATTTAATTAATTTAATTTAATTAATTTCAAAATTAATATAATCAAATATATTTGTTTATTTTTTCAACAGCTGTTTTTTACTTTGGCAGCAAATAATTTCGGTTAGTGAAAATTTCACTAGCTGAAATTTGGAGCTCCATATGATACTCTCACGCTTTTGCTCTCTTCTGCTATTTTTTTGAATCAAGAAACGTTTTGCCAGCCGAAGCTTGGCGAACTATTCATAACTAGCTAGTAAGAAACGAACCTATTGATAAATTAAATACGAAAAATGTAAATAAATCACATTTTATTATGTCTGCATCTTGGGCGAAATCTCGGATGATAACAGCAGCATTGTATGTTTGTTGATTAATGTAGGCAGTCCGCCTGTTCCCTCTGCTAACTTATATGTATGTATCTTATATTATAAATGTGAAATGGAAATTGTGTTTAAACTCAATTGGCGAGAAAACCGCTGAACGGATCCTCACGAAACTTTGCACACCTAGGTATTTTCACCCGGTAATTGCTATAGGCATATTTTTAATCTGATTAAAAGTCAGGGATGGGCACCTCCCATACAAAATTTTCCTTTTTTTCGTAATATCTCTTGAAATATTTGTATTAGAATAATGAAAATTTTTGTGAAGGAATAATACAAAAATATATACTCAACGGATAAACAATTTAGGTCTTAGTAAAGCAGGGATGGGCACTCTCCTCCCATACAAACTGAAATTTTCACATGGAATATCTCTGGAAATATTTGTAGTAGGGTACTGAAAATTGGTGTGAGGGCATGTGAGATAACTATGTATTAAACGGGTAATAACGCTAGGTCTTGGTAAAGCAGGGATGGGCACCTCCCATACAAACTGAAACTTTCACAGCGAATATCTCTGGAAATATTTTTAGTAGGGTACTGAAAACTGGTGTGAGGGCATGTGAGATAACTATGTATTAAACGGGTAAAAATGCTAGGTCTTGGTAAAGCAGGGATGGGCACCTCCCATACAAACTGAAATTTTCACATCGAATATCTCTGGAAATATTTGTAGTAGGGTACTGAAAATTGGTGTGAGGGCATGTGAGATAACTATGTATTAAACGGGTAAAAACGCTAGGTCTTAGTTAAGCAGGGATGGGCACCTCCCATACAAACTGAAATTTTCACAGCGAATATCTCTGGAAATATTTGTAGTAGGGTACTGAAAAATGGTGTGAGGGTATGTGAGATAACTATATATTAAACGGGAAAAACACTAGGTCTTGGTAAAGCAGGGATGGGCACCTCGCATACAAACTGAAATTTTTACAGCGAATTAGTGATGGGCGAGTCCGAGATGTTTTATTCGATTCTCTCGATTGTTGAAACATCTCGAATGCTCTCGATGGTTTTCATTCGTATTCGATTCAAGTCGTAAATGGCCGTCAGTCGAAACAATCGCTAAAACATCTCGGACTCGCCAACGATTCCTCTCGTTTTCAAAGCAACCCTACAACATCTCGGACTCGCTGCAAAAAATACATAATACATATTTGTTTTTGTAGCTTGAATATTAAAATTGCTTTACAAAACATACAGAGTGGTACAAATCTATTGCCGTTGTTGCTACTCGTAAAATTCATTTGTTTCATAAGCGTCTCACTTCAGAAAATTTATTAATGTTTAAATAATTAATTATTATTATTATGCACGACACTCTTTAGTTGTGATTGCAATAATGCAGCGTCTATGTATAGCATATTTTTCAATTTGGTTAATTTATTTATGTATTTGCCTCACTTCCATTAAAAATCCTACTTTCTTTATCAACAAACCTCATTCAGTTTATTTTATCAACTAAAACCTATCATCAAAACAACAACCGGCCCGCCGACTCGGAACAATCCCAAAAACATCTCGCTTGTGTAGTCGAGATGTCATCGAAACAACCTACGACTCGCCGACTCGGAACAATCGCAAAAACATCTCGCTTGTGCAGTCGAGATGTCATCGAAACTACCTCCGACTCGCCGACTCGGAACAATCGCAAAAACGCTAGGCTTGGTAAAGCATGGATGGGCACCTCCCATACAAACTGAAACTTTCACAGCGAATATCTCTGGAAATATTTGTAGTAGGGTACTGAAAACTGGTGTGAGGGCATGTGAGATAACTATGTATTAAACGGGTAAAAACGCTAGGTCTTGGTAAAGCAGGGATGGGCACCTCGCATACAAACTGAAATTTTCACAGCGAATATCTCTGGAAATATTTGTAGTAGGGTACTGAAAACTGGTGTGAGGCCATGTGAGATAACTATGTATTAAACGGGTAAAAACGCTAGGCTTGGTAAAGCAGGGATGGGCACCTCCCATACAGACTGAAATTTTTACAGCGAAAATCTCTTGAAATATTTATAGTAGGGTACTGAAAATTGGTGTTGGGCATATGAGATAATTACGTACTCAACGGACAAAAAAAAAATAAGAAAACTATTTTTGACGTCAAGAATGATATTTTTCTATGTAACTTTTTTGGACTAACTCATTATGCTAATATTTTTAAAAGCACGTGGTGTGAAACCCGCGGGTAACCTCTAGTGCTTGTATGTATGTCAATACGGTGCGATGCCAGCAGGCAGTCGCAACTCCACATTTATATAAATACATAGGATTCTTTATTATTAAAATACAATGCAGACATAATCTACTGCTGTGAAGTACGAAACTAAGGTAATACGTCGAGTGAGCAGTTCCAGCTCATACGGAAAGAGATTTCCGAACTCATTTTCGTATTAATCCTTTTTGGAAATTTTTTCGACAAATGTAGTTGTGAAGATAAACAACTGATTTGCTTGCACATTTTTACAAAGTTCTGTTCTTTGAAACGCCAGTAAGTTTGGATAAGTTTCTCTCTTTAGGATGATACTTGATAGAAAATGGTTGCAATTTGTTCCTACCGAACGGACCTATAGTCTCCATGAATTCTCTAACGTTAGAGGTTTTGTTTGTTGGGATAATTGGAAGTTAAGCTCTTTCTCCACCGAAGTAACACGCTGCTCACTATCTCACCTTTACATTATTGTCTAGTCGACTCATAAAATCCATTGCACTTGGTACTCGATTATTTTGTGACCGGCCTGCGGCTATTTTATAATCATCAGGAGTCCAGCCTTCAATTGTATTGGTTTTCTCGATTTTCCTATTTTTTTTTAAGTTTTAGCAAAATTACTGTATGTATGTATGTATATTAGACTGCTAGTATTGTTTTTAAATCCATAAATGTATGTTTCTTAAAATATGAGCTTAGAAGTAGTAAATAACATAGTAAAATGTCAACCCTATCAGAGGATGCCTTCGGGTAAGGGGTTCGCTAGTTATTGGCCCTGGTGTTTTATTTTGGAGTTAAAAAATGAAAGTCCAGGTTTTTATTTTATCGCTGGAGCTAAAAAGTAAAACACCAAGTATTTATTTTATCGCTGGTGCTAAGAAATAAAATACCAAATTTTTATTTTATAGCTGTCCTTAAAAAATAAAACTCCAGATTTTTATTTTACAGCTGGCATTTAAAAAAAAAATCAGAAAAATTAATATGGTCCAGGTTATTGATCCTGGAGGTCCTGGGATGAAAGTAAATTTAATAATTTTGCCCAAAGAGCCCTGGAGCGTCATAAAAATAATAGTTTTTATTTTCGGTGTCTGGTTTCTAATATGTTTTTCCAAAAAAAAATATGAAAAAAAAGTTTCGAGTTTTAGAGTAAGGGCCCGTGTAAATCGGTAGCAAAGTTCCTTGGAATGGAAATTTTTGACAGATGTGAGGTGAATAAAATTTAACAACACGGTAGGGCTAGTAAAAAATTTGACAAGCAACTGAAAATTTTTGAAGTCCAACAAAGGGTTTGATACATACATACATAAGTAAAAAAAAGAAAACAGAATATTTACATGGCGCCACCGGCAAAGAAATTAAAAAAAATTACGGTAGATGTAAGTTAAACAATATTATTGTTATTATTAAAACTAATGCCTCAAGGCCTATTAAATGCAATGCTTTTAATTCCAATAAAATTGCAATCAGTAAAGGAAGTATTTACTGAATATGCGCTGCATTTTCTTTTCTTTTAAAATTGTAAGCTCTTGAAGCTGTCAAAATTTTAGTACAGTAAAAAGTTACCGATTCGCACAGCAGAAAAGGAAAATTATTTCACCATAGTAAAAAGATATCTCACCATACCGATTAACACAGGCCCTAAGTAGTCAATAGAGAAAAAATTATGTTTCTGAATGTTCAAGTTATCGTGTGTTTGATTTTTTCGTTTCAAATTTTGGTAAGTCATCAATCGGTTTTCTAGCTGGAAAAACATTAATATCATGTTCAGACATAAAAATTAATTAAGTCAATTGGGGTTGATTGAACATCTTTAGATTTGGTGTTCAGACATATTTAATTTACTTGGCCCATTTAACAGGTCGGCTCAAGATACATACACACATACACGCCGTGAGCTGAATATCAAACTCTCGTGACCTAAATGTCAAAATTGCAAGGAGGACGAAATAATTTGACATTCATCTCACAATTTTTACCAATCGTAAACACGAATGCATGTATAAAATAAGCAGAAATAAAAACAAATTTGGTAGGTGATGAAGAAGAACAAGAATGCAGCTGATCTGACGAACCAACCTGTTTAGTGGACACTGACGCTAATCACATTTCTCTTTTCATGACATTTCATTTTACTTATAAAACAAGCCTTTTAACAGGGTTGCATGCAGAATTGTTCTTCATTAACAACTCATTAATTTCTAATGAAGCATTAACTTGGTCAATTTTTATATGGTAAATTGAGAATCATTGGGCTTGAAAATTGAATGAAGGCTCTTAATGTTCAATTAAGGTTGTGTCTGAACATAACATAACCCAAAAGCTTACAGGAGTGGAATTTCGGACAAAGAAGTTCAAAACGCCTTAACAATATTGGAAATGGAAATTTTAAAGAATTTTTGCGTAACTGCATTGGAAGACCACATCATTCGTGCTGATTATAAAGGATTATTGCAACTATCGTTGCTATTCATTGGGGAAACCGTACAAAACTTTTCGCAAGTTCGTGCACCTGGCACGTAGCATCTGTATTTCCCTTACATATATTTACGTTCCATATTGGCTCCGTTGCGTGAATGCAATATAAGCGCCACGACATGACCTTAAACTTATCCATGATCTATTTTGATAAGAGGGTATCCAATATCTTGTTAAAAAAAAAATACAGCACGGTGTACAAAAAATTTATATAAGAATATTATTGTATTAACTAAAAAAGGTTTCATTTAATTTGAAAAAAGTTTCATTTTAAATGAAAAAAGTTTCACTTAAATTGAAAAAGGTTTCATTTTATTTGAAACAGGTTTCACTTAATTTTAAAAATGTTTCACTTGACTTGAAAAAAGTTTCACTTGACTTTTTTTTTTTTTTTTTTTTTACTGCAAGTTGTTGAGTATTATAGAAAAATTTATCCATTATTATCATACTGTATTTAATAAATGCTTTTTCTGAAATTTGGTAATTTTTAGTAATTTAATAATATAGTTTTATTGGTATTTTGCAAACGATTCCAAATCTTGACAAATCTTTTAGCAAAATGTACAACTCGTGTGACGTCAGCTTAATAAATACTCGAATTATGTTATCAATGTTGCTCATAATCTCATAATTGTTAGGAAGTCCACTAAGTTGGTCTGCATTTTCGTAAGCATTTTTCATCCGATTCCAGGTTTTATAGGCGCATTGAAAAGATAATTTTTTACAGATTTATTCCAAAATTAAATTACACAAACAAATGTAACCATTTTCATGCCAAAATGTTTAAAATTAAAAAATTTAATTTTTTCCAAACTTTAGCCCCAACTAGGCACAGCTAGGCAACCTCGGATCGGGTTGAAATTTTACTATGTTATTTACTATTGCTAACCTCATGTTTTAAGAAACATACATTTATGGATTTTCAATATTTAACCTGTGACCAGTCTAGTGTACATATTTATGTATTTACATGTTGAGTTGAGATATCGTAAAGTGTAGTAACTTACGTGGCCATTGATTGTGCTGTCGCAAATTTATTCCTTGCTTCAAAAGTTCGTTTTGGATCGGAAAAGTAGCTACTACTATGTACAATTCCAACCTCCTCACATGTCTCGCTAACAAGCATCTCAATACTACGTTCCTTTGGTTTTGGCAACTAAGGAAAAATATTATTTTTAGTAATCTATATTCTTATAAGAATGCGATTTGGGATCATTACTGTATTGTCTGCATTTCGGAAAAACTCGCGCAATTCTCTTACAATCGAACCAAATGCCACACTTTTAGGCGCAGTACCCAAATGCCCGCGTACCCATTTCGATAGCTGAGATACCTGATTTGACTGAGCGAAGCGTACATCGCACAATAAAATTGCACCGTAATCATGTCGATGACGAATAACACGTCCGATAGCTTGATTTACCGCTCGAGTTGCCTCTAAGCTATACCATGCTTGGCCACTCAATAGCTAAAACATAAAACGTACTTAGTGCTTATAGAATTTGAGTAATAACTTAATTATTTACTTCATTTTCTTTGGTACGATTATCTTCCAAATATCGCTTCTTTAAAATAACTTTGGGATCCTTAAGTGGTGGAAATGGTAAGCCTGTGATGATCACCGCACGCCCATTGCGATCCGCGAAATCTAGACCCTCGGACACTTTACCGCGACACACTGCCAAAAAACAAGCACCCTTACCATCACTTATACTTTTGTAAAATTCTTCCATAGTTGCGGTGAAACTCTCTTTGCTTCGTGGTTCAACAAAAATCGGCTTATGTCGACACACTTCTGCCCAAAGGCCGCTAGCCTGCCAATGGTTTACACATTGATTTAGCAAAGGGTAGGATGTAAAGAATACAAGCAACCCGTCAGGGACAATGCGTGATACATTAAGAACGGTCTGACCAAGCGAGCTGAGATACTTTGGATTGTCACTGTAAGTATTGTTTCATTATCGTATATATATAAACCAGAGACCTATAATAACAATTATCCTAATATCGACAATCGTTAAAATGACGGGATTAGACATTTTTTTTCGATCAGCTCATAATTGTTACGAGCAATTGGAATTTTTTCGATCTTAAATAACAATTACTGGATGATGGATATTTGATATACATAAGCAATTGATATTTTTTCGATCTTCCATAACAATTACTTGATAATGAATTGAATGGAAGATCGAAGAAAATATCAACTGCTCGTAAAAATTATGGGATGATTTAAAAAATATCAATCATGAAGTAATTGTTATTGAAGATCGAAAAACATAGAAATTACTTATAAAAATTATAATCTGTTAAGGTCTTGTTAAGGTCACTGATATAAATACATAGAAATGTACATGCATATTATATACATATTCTAAAAGATCAGCAGGTTCTCTCACCGATTGGCGAAATTTGATATTAGCTGCTCACGATCGGGACCTGTACCAATAATCTTGACAAAAACTTGCGATTGATTAACGATATGTGGATTTTCAAGACAATGTGCTATTGGTACGGCCAGCTCAGCTATTAATGGGTTTAATGGCGCTAAAGTTCCACTTGTTAAAATTATGCTGCGCACTTGTGAGTTTACAAGTTGTTCCATTCTGCAAAATTAAAAATTAAATATTTTTTATACTCCGCTGTACTAGTTAGTACATTATAGTTTTAATCACCTAACGGTAGTACGTAAGGCCATGAAATAATCGAGATAGATATACATATTAAGGTGGAGTGAAATCATATGGAGATTTTTTTTGTGTTCTTTTTTTGAACGTACCAGCAATGAAAAGTTGCCTTTATACGAGTTAATGAACCCCACTAAATTTTATGGCGATAGGATGACGTTTTGAACTGCCCCCAGCCCCGCAAAGTTGAAAGCAATAAGCACGATCTGGTACAAATATGAAATTTTCAAAATTATAAAATTAAAAAACGAAGTATGAGGATTGATAAACATGGCTAAGCTGAGTATTAAAGTGAATTATTTTTTTTTTTAAACAACAACAAAAGTTATTAAAGGTCAAAGTTTATATTGTGCATTTTTTAAATTGCAATTACTTAAAAACTACTGAACCGATTTCGAACATTTTTATACCGTTCGATAGGTATTTTGATTCCCTTTAATACATATATGATATACATTTTATATATGAAAAGTAAGGGGGGTAAAAGGGGGTTGACCCCCGCAAGGGGGGTATTATGGAACCCACATAAAATGTATATCAAATTAAAGGGAATCAAAATACCTATCGAATGGTATAAAAATGTTCGAAATCGGTTCAGTAGTATTTAAGTAATTGCAATTTAAAAAATGCACAATATAAACTTTGACCTTTAATAACTTTTGTTGTTGTTTCCAAATAAAAAAAATTCACTTTAATACTCAGCTTAGCCATGTTTATCAATCCTCATACTTCGTTTTTTGATTTTATAATTTTAGAAATTTCACATTTGTACCAGATCGTACTATTTTTTTCAACTTTGTGGGGCTGGGGGCACCTCTAAACATGCGAGTAGGTCAATAAAATTTTACAGGCTTATTAATGGGCTAGAAAGGTGCCGTTCTGGCTTTGGAACAAATTGAATTTCCAAAAAAAATGTTTCACTCCACCTTAATACATATGTAGATTTACTTATGTTTATAAAAATGATCAGGGTAAAAAAGTAAATCGATTGAGTAATGTCTATCTGTCTGTCTGTAAACACTCTAACTTGCGCAAAAACGTAAATATTTTGAATGAAATTTGGAATGCAAGTTCCTATCCATACTGGGACGATTGGTATTGAAAATGCGCGAATTCGGACCATGACCACGCCACTTTCCCTATATAAGCCATATTCGATTGGGCAACAGTTAGAGACTTGCGAAAAAAACAACCACTGGTATAAAAACAAAGTAAAAGTATACGACCATTCGTTAAAGGAAAGGAATTGGAAAAAAGGTGTGTGTTATTTAATGAAATTTCTTCAACTTTTTATCGATAGATGTCTCCCCTATCTTCGAACACCGTTCGTTAAAGTACGGATTAGGGATGGGCAAATTGGAAAAATATATCGATATATATTATATCGATATTTAAAAAAACATCGATTTATGCCGTGTAAAAACATCGATATATCAATATATCGAAAGGGTCGACTTTACATTAAGGAAGCACGCCCCGCGAAAAACCACTTCTTCACGGGGTTAGAGGTGCTCTCACAGATCTCAAAACTGAAATCCAAACTTGCAGGAGACTTATAGTCTAATAGATATTTGTTGTTAAAGTTGGATGGGTTTACAGATATTTTACGAATCCTGAAGTACAAACATACAAATCATTAAAAATTGCTTGAAGAAGAGAGTAATGTAAATTCAAGCACCCGGACATTATAATTATACCACTTCTTAAAAAATGTTCTGCTGTTAAATTCAAAGTGAATCAGAAATGTATGAAAAATATCGAATTTAGCTCGAAATGGCTAAAAATTATCGATTATCGATGCACTGTATTTCAAAATATCGTCGATATTATCGGCTGTACTATTTTAAAAATATCGATATATTGATATATCGATATATATCGCCCAACCCTAGTACGGATAAAGAACGCATATTGTACAATATACGTTCTTTGGTACGGATAGGGAAACAATTTTCTAACGAACGGTATTGCGTTGAATTCGAGGATAGGGGAGACATCTATTGACAAAAATTTGAAACTTTTTCCCTTATTCACAATAGAAAAAATTGGCATAATCAGTAAAGATGATTGGCATAATCAGTAAAGATCAGTTTAATGAGTTATGCCAGCTACTCTCTAAAGGTCTCTTAAAGTCTCTAACATTTTGTATGGAAACTGTCAGCTAAGAGAGCGGAATCCAGTATAAGCGGGCAGCGAAGTGCCCAAAAAAAACACTACTATAGTATATATCGGAAATTTGGTATCTCAGTCAATAATATAGCTGGAGTGATAAGCTTTCATACGCGTAATGAGCTAAGGCCCTTATGAAGAAATATAGTGAGATTTTGGAAAATGGGCGGTGCCACGCCCACTTATTAAATGGCAGTGAATGTTTTATATGTGATAACTCATAACCGCAGATATATCGATGAAATTTGGTATGCGTGATGTAACTAATTAGGCAAATGTTTGGACGAAAAATTTCCAAAATCGGTTGACAATCAGGCCCACTTTTATATCTGTGGCCACAAGCCATAACCGCCTAAGTCGACTTAAGACAAAATTGAGTTATATATACGACGTTAATACATAATACAATGGCGCTTTTTTATAACTCTGACAAGTTTTATGGCCGACCTTCTCTCCCAATTCGAGGTGTGCTCTTTTTTGTTTTTCCTACTAATTGGGTGGACCTACAGTTTTATGCCGGCTCCGAACGGCGAATGCATTTTTGTGAGAAGCTTTTTCATGGCAAAAATACTCTCGGAGGGTATGCCGCCCACTGCCGAGAGGTGACCGCTGCTCTTAAAAAACCCAATAATTGGATTTTTACTAATTAAGTAGAACAATTTTTTGGTGTTTGCTCGGACTGGGGTTTGAACCCGAGACCTCTGGCATAGCTGGCGAGCACTCTACCCACTGCATCACAGCGGCCATATACCACGTTATTATACATTAAAAACTATATTTCTGCAAAACACCTATACCAATAACTTATTCCAATAAAAAGATATTAATAAAAATATTTTGGCTTAATTCACAATAGAGGTATATTAAATTTGCTATAACAGCCAAAAATTATATATATACTTAATGAAATTTCTTCATAACATTTTGTTTTATATACAAAATTTAATCGTAGCATCGTGGATGGCTCATCGATTTGGCATTCATAGTTTTTAATGAACTTTTATGATTTTTAAAATACACATTCGAATATAAAAATCAATTTATCTCGAAATCATATTTTACGACTTAGGCGATTATGGCTTGTGGCCACAGATATATGGGTATTATAAAGGGGCCTAATAAAAACATTTGAAGCGATATCTTTGTTTAGAAGCAGGAATATACAAAGGAATCATCTGCGTCCATTAGATGCCCCTCAAATACTAAGGACCTGTCATGAAATGTCTCTTCTCCACAACTTACAAAAAACAATTGTTCGAGTTGCAAAACAATACAATCTTTAGCGCTAAAATGCAGAAAACCCCAGTTTTAGGTTATCGACTAAGGCTTTGTACATATACATTTTTGTTCTCAACTTGATATGCATTTGACAGGTCAATCATATGCCAATGCGCGAGGGAGAGTATCGACGGAGATTTAACAATGAGCTGTACGCAGACATCGAAATTGTTGACCGAATAAAGATCCAGCCGCTCCGCTGGGCAGGCCATGTTGTGAGAATGGATGAAGATGCTCCGGTCAAGAAAGTATTTCTATCGAAACCCGCTGAACGCAGAAGAAAAGGGAGACCTCCACTGCGTTGGGAAGTATTTAACTAGAGTAAGGGAGCTGTTTGTTGATTTTTTTTTACCATCCAATATATTATACCTGTATAAATAAAATACATCTAACAATTTTGTGGTTCGTTAAAAGTAATTAATAATGACTTAATAAACTTGGTGGGCATGTATGGATTGCTGTCAGTAGTGCATCCATTTATTATAGTGCATCAATAAAGATCTGTAAATGATTTTCTTTTGAGGCGTACAAAATTAGTTGATCTTGCCGTCAGGGCTAGAGCGAGTGGGTTAGGGTGAGCTAGTAGTCTCGTTTTATATGATGCAGCATACTTTCTGATTTCTTGAGCGATAGTAGGTATCTTTAGGTCACGATGTAGTCGGTCGTTCGTAATGTAGTAGGTGCATTTACAATTATTCTAAGGGTGTGTTGCTATTTGTATTTGTATTGTTTTGTTTTTTCTTTTCCAACTCTCCCGCTATGCGGAGTCTGATATTTATTTTTCAATTAAATGCTGATCAGGGTTGCCACTTTGAAATTTATTTTCCGACCAAATTCGTCTCAAAAACCTACCAAAATAGCTTTCAGCCGACCAAAATTTTTTTTTCACAAAATTCGTCATATAAGCTGGTTTTTGAAAATTTATGTATTTTTATATATTCATTTAACTGGTATATATATAGGAACTTATACATACATATCACTCTTCAAGTATTTTCACAAGTTTTAGCTTAAAATAATAATATACGAATGCGTTTATACATATGTATGTACATTAATTTGTGTACGTGATCTATGTTAACCTTTTAAAATAGTTACGACTATGGTAGGTTCAAGTAGGTATACAAATGAAATCAGAACTTTAATTAAATATCAAAATTGAATTGTTGGGTAAAAATGTAATCCTTATTTGGAATATTGAATATAAGGAATGCGATGGATTACATCTTTACCGATTCTAACGCACAAGAAGTGTCCTGGTTAGGATTAGATCTGGATTCAAAAGTCCAATAACACTGAAGTGTATATGCGTATCCATTCCAAGGATCGCAATATTCATTCAGGAAAGAGAAGGATTTGCTATTTATGCGTAGCACGCCTAGAACTGTAGCGACAAGCGCTCCATGTAAATGAGAATGCTAAAGGCTCAGCTTAGATTCTAGTTTATTTAAAAATTTGTACTTGCTTATATACTAAAATTCGGCTTACAAACTAAATAACAAAAGATATACACATACACATACTTTAATAAAATTGCTGACTTTAATTTATTGCATTTTCTCTAAAATGCTTTGTCATAAATTTGTCGTCAATAACAAAAATTATTTTTTCAATCAAAACAAATTCCCGACGATCGTTGACCCACGTCACATAGCACTTAATAAATAGCCAAGTACTTATGTCTGTAACCAAGCCAGCGATCATTAGCCCATGTCACATAACACCTCTTACTGTCGTTCGCTTGTGCCGTGAAGGCGACATGTGTAATGTGATAAGCTAGTGTCTTGTCTTTTTGGTTGTTTTGCATTTTGTAAAGAAGTGCTGATATTATGAATATGTACATATGTAGATATGTATATCAAGAAATATATTTGTGTACAGTGTGCTATTATTATGAATATATACATATGTAGATATGTATATCTAGAAATATATTTGTGTACTTATGTATGTATGTATGTATATCAATGCATTTTTATTCTATGCTATATTTATGTACGTATCTATGTACTCTTATTCTACATGCACTACATCCTACCCCTTAAGAAAAAAATTTTAGAATTGTTCCTTAGAATAATTCTACAAATTTGTGTGTTTATAAATTGATTATTTCTTATCATAACTTTTACATTTAATTAAATTGTTATTATGTATTTTAGTTAGTTTGTTGTTTATTTTTAAAAAGCTATTTGGACCCTTTTGTTTAATTATCTTGAAAGGTCCCTTGTAAGGTTTATCTAATTTTTTCTTATTGCCTACTTTAATATAAACATAATCATTTATTTTTAAAATTTGCAACATTATATTTCTTTTGTGCATTTGTTTGTTGTTTCTTTGCATTTATTAACATACCTTTTGCTTTGCTTTGTGCATATCTTAACTTTAGTTTCAGTTCATTAACATAATTGTCTATAGAAACAATGTTTTGATCATTTTCCATTACTTCGTTAGGTAGAGTACATAACTTGCCATATATTAATTCAAATGGACTATAATTGGTTGTCGTATGTGGTGTTGAGTTATAACAATATGTGTAGTAAGGTAATAATTCATGCCATTCCTCTTGGCAGTCCAAACTAATTAGATATTCATTTAGAACTCTGTGGTTTCTCTCTATAGATCCTAACGTTTCGTGGTGAAATGGAGCAGATACTTGCTTTTTTATTTTTAATAATTTGCATATGTTGCATAGTAATTCATTAGTATATTCCGTACCTTTGTCAGTTCTGAGACATTTGAAGTGACCGTATTTTAATATTATTTGTTCTACAATTGCTTTTGCTACCGTTACAGCATTTTTAGATTCTAATGGAATCGTTATTATGAATTTTGTGAGATCACATTGTGCTGTGAGGATATATCGATAATAATTTGATGGCCTGAGTGGACCTATAGTATCAATTGTTAAAGTCTCAAATGATGAATTGGGTGTATCAGTTTCTACAAAAATTTCTTTTGTGTGCCTTGTAATCTTACTAGTGGCACATTTTTCACACTTATTAATATATGCTTTGACCATTTTATGCATATTTTTCCACACGTATTTCTGTTTTAATTTATTAATACATCTTTTAATACCACAATGACCTCCGTATTCTGTGTCATGGAATAATTTTATTAATTCATTTTGTTCATTAATATCTTTAATTTCTTGAGGAGATTTGTATAATATAACTTTCAAAGGATTTATTTTTCCCTTTTGTAATTCATTAAAAACCTTTTTAAAGTGATTGATTTCAAATTGTTTGAAAATCTCACTATTAATCTCGAGTGCCATCATATTTATATTGGCCTCTTGTGCATGTTCGAACAGCTTCCTCAGAATCAATTTAATGTCTGATGGTGGGTTAATGCTGAATTCGACAATTGTTGTATTCCTAGATTTATCATCTAGCACGCTTATATCATTATGCGTTGTGTTTACTCCTCTAAATTTTAATTTCCATACTTTGTAAATATCTGACAGCGATATAGCGTCCCAAATATAGAGGTTGCGAGGCTCATAGGTGGGTGTGGCTTGCTGTCTTATTCCAGTCTTTTCTGGATTAGCTTTCTTTGTCATTTGTCTGGTCAAGACATTTATATCTTTTGGTATCATCTCCTTTAATTTATTTGCATCTAGCTGCAATCTAGAAAGTGCATCTGCATTCGTATTCATTTTTCCTTGTTTAAAAATTATCTCAAAATCATATTCCATTAAATTTAATCTGATCCTAGTAAGTTTAGATGATGGGTCTCTATGTGTAAAAAGGCTTACTAGTGGTCTGTGATCAGTGACAATTATAAATTTCTTACCAAATAGGTAAGGTCTAAAATAATTTATACCCCAATAAATACCTAATAGTTCTTTTTCTATAACTGGTTTATTCATTTCATATTTATTCAGTGTTCTACTTGCAAAGGCTATCGGTCTATCTTTTCCTATCTCACCTTGTGAGAGAACTGCTCCCAGAGCATAATTTGATGCGTCTGTGGTTAATATAAAAGTTCTGTTAAAATCTGGATATCTTAGTACTGGTGGTGATATTAGTTTATGTTTAAGTGTTTCAAATGCGGTATCGCAGTCTTTGTCCCAATCAAAAATTTTACTTTTTGAAAGTAATGCGTTCAAAGGTCTGGCAATTTGTGCGAAATTCTTGATGAAGCGTCTGTAATAGTTGCAAAATGCTACAAATCTACGCGTTTCGTCTGCATTTTTAGGTGTTGGATAGTTTCTTATCACCTCATGTTTTGCTGGATCTGTTTTTAACCCTTCAGAAGTTATTAAGTGACCAAGATATACTACTTCTGTTTTAAGAAAGTTACACTTTTCAGCATTTAGTTTTAGGTTGTATTCTTTAAGACGTTCAAAAACTTTGGTTAAGTTTTTATTATGGGTTTCTAAATCTGATCCGAATATAATTATATCATCTACATATATGAAGGCTGCATCTTCTAAGCCATTTAAAGCTAATGTAAGCATTCTTTGAAAACTATTTGTCGATATTTTTAGTCCAAATGGTAACCTTTTAAATTGGTAATGACCTGATTTGGTTGAAAATGCCGTTAGTTGACGACAATTTTTATGTAGAGGGATCTGATGAAAAGAGCTTGTCATGTCAAGAGTTGAGAAAAATCTTGCCTTCGATAATTTGTCTAATACGTCTTCTATCCTAGTGATAGGAAATTTGTCATCTACTATTTTTTTATTTAGTGTTCTAAAATCTACTACTAGTCGCCACTGGTCTTTGCTACCTTTTTTCTTTGGTACCAATAAAATAGGTGAATTATATGGACTCGTTGATGGTTCAATTATATCGTTTTTTAGTAATTCTATGACTTGCTTGTCTATCTCGTCTTGTTGAATTTTTGGAATTCTATAGTTTCTTATGTAGACAGGTGTATAGTTAATTGTCGAAATGGTCTGTACGTAGAAGTTAGTTGTAGACAATTTCTCCTGTTCATGATGAAAAACTTTTTGAAATTCTTCGCATATTTGAAGGATTTTATTCTTCGTGTCTTTATCGGTATTGCCGATTTTGAGTCTGTATTTTATGTCATCAAATCTCTTATTCAAAACTTGGAGCATTTTTGCTTGTTTATTTTCAGATTCTATACTAGTATATAGTGGTAATACCGTTTTGTCTTCTGGTGTATTTATCTCTAAGGTCAATGTCTCAAAATCTATTTTACACCTATGTTTTAAAAGAAAATCTCGACCTAGAATACCATCGGTTTTTAAATTTAAACTCTTCCTTATTAGATGGAATGTGTGATATAGAATTTGGTCTTGTAACTTTAGTTGAGCGTTAATGGATCCTAAACTTTCAAAATTGGTATTAGTTACACCTGAGAATGTTTGTGTTTTGCTGAAATGAATTTTATTTTTATTGACAGCATTTTCTTTTAGTATTGAAAGGTCTGCCCCGGAGTCAACAAGTAGCGTAACAATGCTATCGTTTATTCTTATTTTAATGAAGTTAGAGTTTTTTTCATTAGTGCTACAGGAATTAAGAATCCGGGGGGTTTTTAGTTTCCCTGGTTTTTCTGCTCATTGTAGGAATTATTCTTTTGAGTATTAGAATAGTTACTACGATGGTTATTGTGTGACGAATTATTATTATTATTATTACGATTACTATTATTATTATATGACGAATTATTTTTGTTAGTATATTGTTGGTTTCCTTTTCGACGGTTCCAACTATTATTTTCACCCTTACTGTTATTTGAGTAATTATAATTTTGTTTGTTGCCATTATTACTTTGGCGATTCCAGTTATTTTGTCGGTTGCCGCTCATGTTATTTGAGTCGTGCGTGTCTCTGTTGTATCTCATTGGTGCTAAGCTTTTTTGTAGTTCAATGGCTAGATTTACTGCATCTTTAAAAGAATTAGGTTTTGCAGTTATTACTGAGGTTTTTATTGGATTATTTAATCCATTTTTAAAGGAGTTTAAGCCTAGTTGGTCATTGAGTTTAACTACGATTGATCTATTCGTCTCGCTATTCTCTGCTATTTGCATTTCGTTCAATTGAGCTATCAAGTTTTCAATCCTTGAGGCATATTTCTCAACGCTGAAATTGCCTTGAAATGCTTTAGCTAATTCAGAGTGAATATGACTCTGGTTTTTTAATGGTTTAAAATTTTTAGATAGGATATCTTTGAGCTGTTGGATATTTTCTGGTTTTGTATCTACCAGTATCCTATTTTTGACTGTATCTGATAATTTTGTGGCTAATACAAATTTTACTAAGGTAACTTGTGCATTAGCTGGTAATGTGGATGCATAGAATTCTATCATACCTAAAAAATTTGTAAGTTTTGTTTTATTCCCATCAAATTCGGGAATGATTTTTGCGGCTGTAGATATATCGAAAGATGCCATGGTGGTATTCGGTTTTAAGTATTTCTTTATATTGTTTGTAATAAGTGAAAATTGAATTAAATCTTCTGGTGAATTCAAATGTCTCACCTGTAGTTCTATTTGGGCAATTTCCCGTAAAGTTTTGTTTATGAATTCTTCCGAGTATGTTCTATTTGGAGACTTCTTTAAATTTCTTAAAATCGCAACTAGTTTGGTAATGGTCATGAGGAATGTATGAAAAAAATAAAAATTATTGTTTAAACTTTATTCAGTATATCGGTACTCTTTCTTATTTGCTTTTTAACATAGTTTTTATAATATTCATTAATTTTAAAAATAATAAGTATTATTACGACAAATAAGATAACATAAATTAGTGTATCTCCAACTGTGCTTTGCGTCTGGGCATTATTCAGATTTTCGACTACGATGTTTTCGTTTTTAGACTGTTGTTTCCCCATTCTACTTTTTGTTGTTGCTCTATTCGTAAGTTAATGCGTCTTTTCCCCGTCGCCTAATAGCGCCCTGAGTTTTTTTATTAGTATTGGTGATGGTATGTATATTGGTGCTTTTATTTCTTGTACCGCTTGGGGTACATATTCCTCTACCATGCTTGTAGTAAGTAAATCGTCTAAGATAGCGAATTAGTCAGACTTAGTCAGAATAAAAATTGTGGTCCTTTTAAAATTTTGGCAGGATCGCCATGTTGGGTAAAAATGTAATCCTTATTTGGAATATTGAATATAAGGAATGCGATGGATTACATCTTTACCGATTCTAACGCACAAGAAGTGTCCTGGTTAGGATTAGATCTGGATTCAAAAGTCCAATAACACTGAAGTGTATATGCGTATCCATTCCAAGGATCGCAATATTCATTCAGGAAAGAGAAGGATTTGCTATTTATGCGTAGCACGCCTAGAACTGTAGCGACAAGCGCTCCATGTAAATGAGAATGCTAAAGGCTCAGCTTAGATTCTAGTTTATTTAAAAATTTGTACTTGCTTATATACTAAAATTCGGCTTACAAACTAAATAACAAAAGATATACACATACACATACTTTAATAAAATTGCTGACTTTAATTTATTGCATTTTCTCTAAAATGCTTTGTCATAAATTTGTCGTCAATAACAAAAATTATTTTTTCAATCAAAACAAATTCCCGACGATCGTTGACCCACGTCACATAGCACTTAATAAATAGCCAAGTACTTATGTCTGTAACCAAGCCAGCGATCATTAGCCCATGTCACATAA
Organism: Urophora cardui; assembly: GCA_960531455.1. Taxonomy (NCBI): domain Eukaryota; kingdom Metazoa; phylum Arthropoda; class Insecta; order Diptera; family Tephritidae; genus Urophora; species Urophora cardui. Next base: position 86,158,166 of record OY482671.1, on the reverse strand, counting down.
CACCTCTTACTGTCGTTCGCTTGTGCCGTGAAGGCGACATGTGTAATGTGATAAGCTAGTGTCTTGTCTTTTTGGTTGTTTTGCATTTTGTAAAGAAGTGCTGATATTATGAATATGTACATATGTAGATATGTATATCAAGAAATATATTTGTGTACAGTGTGCTATTATTATGAATATATACATATGTAGATATGTATATCTAGAAATATATTTGTGTACTTATGTATGTATGTATGTATATCAATGCATTTTTATTCTATGCTATATTTATGTACGTATCTATGTACTCTTATTCTACATGCACTACAGAATCTAAGATCTTTTTTGTGCATAGTGCTTATTTCTAATTTGTTTCTGAGTTTGGTTTTATTAAAGAAAGTGTAGAAAATCTGCGCCCCGGTGCAGCAGAGCTGTGTGGAAGCGTAAGCAGATTAAAAATAAATTTTGTGAGTCCGCCAAAGCAATTTTCATTAAGCGCATTTTTCATCAAACTAAAAAATGAAGAAAGGGTTTTCATGCGTATGCGTTAACCTTCTTTTATCCACTTTACACAAAACTCTGCCGAAGAGAAGCACAAAAAGTATTCAAGCAAACTGTTGCTGCGAGAAAGAGACATGAATACATGAACTTTCAAACGTTCTTTCAACAGTGTTGTGGCAAAATCTAGCAAATCAGTGATGTTACTTGAAGGAAGGTAAAAACCTACCAAAATTCAAATCGTGCGACCATCCGACCAACAGGAAAAAAACCGACCAGTTTTGGTAGGAAAAGCCCACTTATCACATCCCTGATGCTGATATCACTTAATTATTTGGGTCCATTTTTCACTCCCGAGGTGGAAAGCACTTAAAGAACGCCTAAGGAGATGTATTTGGAATTTTTTAACACTAGATATTGATATTGAAATTAGGTTTATCTATACTTAATACTTATTTCCGCTCAAATTTTTTACACTTCTTCGCGAAAGTTGCCAGATCTATGATTAAAATAATACGAGTAATAATAAATAAAATACCCAATTGATTTCCATTTTGGTTATAGTCGTACTTGAGGATTATTCTTTTTATTTAGCTTACCCAAAACCGGGATTGAAGCACCAATAATTAATAATTTTCGGCAATTTCGTATTACTGCTACTTGGCGTCTTCGAAAGCCAACCATCTTTACTTGAACTTTTGTTCTGTTGTTTTATTTCTTCAATTTGAACGTGAACTTTAAAACTCTTGTATATCTTTGCTAAAACATCTTCCTTCTTAACAAATACAACGCTTAGAAGATTGGAAAGTATCTCAAAGCTGGCACCTTTACGAAATGCCTTATCTTGCGACTGAACTGTCATGAATTGTATAAGTCGTTCTAGCAAACTTATAGTAGCATTTGCTATAGCTGGTGTTATCTGGAAATGGTAAATATATTTTATTAATAATTTATCCTTATTTTAAAATGCAAGTAAAATTTAAAGATTTTAAGTTGAGTAATTACGCTGAAAATTACTACATCCGGCCCTCATAACTTGTCCCTCGCTTATCGTTGGAATATTTTTTATCATTAATTATGTATAATAATTAAGAATGAGACAAATTGAGTTTACATTTTTAAGTATGGGGACAGGTAATTCCCGAATCGAGTTGAATCAGTCTTTGGAAACTTGCGTTTTAATTGGTGCTTTTTCTTTATAACGGCATGGTGTAATTGGGTCTATTAAATTTCATCACTCGGGCTGTATTAGCAACTGAGATATCAAATTTGGCGTGTTTTTCGAATTGTGCTACATAGGGAAGGTGGGCGTCGTTATCATCGGATTTCGCCCATTTTCAATACCAACCATTCCTGCCTCAAATTAGAGTGCTTACAGACAGACTGACGGACGGAGATTGCTAGTCGATTTCATATATGGAACAGTAGCTGTAGTCTACTTTAGGAATAAATTAGTCAGTTTCGAAAAAGCTGAAAACACACACATACAGATTTCTTAAAACTCTTACTTAGGCTGTGCACTACGTACAGATGAGTATAAAAAGATACAGAAGATGGTGTATCCGAGAAAAGCGTGATTAAAAATGAAAAAATGGAACAAATAATTTATATTTTGACATTTTCAAGATACACACATTAACTATTCCTATACTGGTAGAAACGGCGAAATGGCGTCTTTTTTCAAGCGAAAAAATAGTTATGGGGCCATATATGCCTTAACCTATTAAAGAGGGGTTTTTGGCCCCTATCTCGAAAAATACACCTAGCATTAAAAAATAAGTATCAAATTTTTTCAGTGTATCGAATACTACCACCTACAGTTACAAACAGAGCTGCACCAAACCATCAATTTTTTTTGTTGAGCTGTGTTATTTTTCAAGTAGCTTTTTTATACTTCTCAATAAGTCAGCTGCTCTATCCCAAAACTCAAAATTAAGGAGCGCCCCTCGAATCAGGAAAGCTCGACCTAAACGGTTTTATGATCGCGCCAGCAAGGCCGTAGACAAAATTTTTTTGGGGGGTTGAGGGGGGTTCCCTCTTCTTTCGTGCACTAAAAATAATAAAAAAAAATTTGATTTTTAAAGTGCTATTTCGACGATTTCAAATTGGGTTTTTTATAAGAAGTTGTAAGAACAGGAAAATTTTATTCTTTTAAAAATTAGCCTGTTCTATTGTAAACACTTTAAGCGTAATATTAAAGTGATTCGAAGAGAACTTGATTTTTGGTGATTTTTTCCAAGTGAAATACATAAAAGGGATATTTTATGGACGAAAAACTACTTTAAATAATTAAAAAATTACCTCCCCAGTTTTTTTATATGTTTTAAAATGATATATTTTAAATCAACCTGCACTTTAATTTTTAAAACCCATCTGCGCCTTTTGCTTTAATAATCTTTCTCCCATTTGACTAATACTGATTTCACACAGGCGGTTAATGGAGTAATTATGCACATTTTCTTCATTAAGTCAATAATGAAGCTCGATTTTCCATACAGAAGTTCAATTCTTAATGGATCCATTACCAATTAATTGAATTTTTAATCGAATAAAAATCCAATACAACTCTGGGAGGTAAGTTCGTTTTTTTTAATTTTGAAATTTTCAGTGTCAACCGTCAATTAGTTTTGGCATGAATTTATTATCCCAGCAAACATTCTCAGAGCACTCATAATTTGGAGTCGGATATGAATCACAAACATGTGTGAAATATGTGTGAGTTTAAGCTTTAAACAGAACCGATCTCCGGACGTGTTTTCGCGTGGTGCGGCGATGACATTTGTTTCCGAATATCACCCAGTAAAATAGAATCAATGCCAAATTGCCATATGCATAATAATAATAATATAATACAATGGCGCTATTATAACTCTGGCGAGTTTTATGGCCGAGCTTCTCTCCCAATTCGAGGTGTGCTCCTTTTTGTTTTTCCTACTAATTGGGCGGACCTACAATTTTATGCCGGCTCCGAACGGCGAATGCATTTTTTGTGAGAAGCTTTTTCATGGCAGAAATACTCTCGGAGGGTATGCCACCCACTGCCGAGAGGTGACCGCTGCTCTTAAAAAACCCAATAATTGGATTTTTACTAATTAGAAAAATTGTTTTGGTATTTTGCTCGGACCGTGGTTTGAACCCGCCACCTCTGGCATAGCAGGCGAGCACTCTACCCACTGCACCACAGCGGCCATATGCATATTTTTATAATTACGATGTTTCCTTACTTCTTCAATTGACTCTTCGCTTCTGTATACATTTTCAATTTTTTCCACATCAAAAAACATATATTTTTGTTTTATTACATGTTTTTATCAAGTTCCAAATAATTTACATTTTCAATTTTTTCCACATCAAGAAACATATATTTTTGTTTTATTACATGTTTTTATCAAGTTCCAAATAATTTATTTGACAGGCGATAGCCGAAAATTCGTCCGACGCTGATTCTGTTTAAGCTATAAGGAAACATTTTTATAATTTTTTTTCTTGTTTTTTTAAATGATAATTGTAATTCGAAAAATGGGAAGTAGGTATAAAAGTATCACTAAAGTTCAATATAATGTTGAATGTTCCACTATATTATGGCGTTGTATTGAATTTCAGGTTCGAATCCGGAGGAAAATACAAATAGACAACACTATAAAGCAAGCAATGAAGGTTCCACAATGGTTGCGTTCAGAATCCCAACGGTTGCGCAACAGTTGTGGTTTTATCTTCTGAACGCAAAGTTGAGTATTTCTGATCAACTAAACATGATGTGAGTTTGGACACTTTTTTCCATCTGAGCATTGTTTATGCTCACTTCGGACAACATGTTGTGCTTATGATTTTGACATATGTACAAAAATTTAAATACCTACATATATTTATGAATTTTTGAATGTAATAAAAATGTTTCAAAGCAGCGAAGCTATTGCCGACTATGTTGGGGATAGGTAATTATAATAATAATTTGTTTTTTGTCGGTATCAGCTCGTTCAGAAGGCGCAAATTATATCACTTTCCGCTCGGTGTTTTGCTCAACATTTGCGACTTCTGAACGCAACCAATGAGAGAAGAAGAAAATAATCTGTGATGAAGGGAGAGAGAGGATGAAGAGAATTGGGTCAGAGGAAGGAAAATACAAAAACAAAATAATTTTTTTTGGTTTTACCACATATTCAGGCTCATAAAATTTATGAAATTAGGCTCATATCAGGGGACCACCTTAAGAACAGAAATACATACATTTCGGACTCCAAAATGAGCTCATATTGAGTGTGAATGCTCCAGTTTGGGATTCCTTTCGGACTCTTTTATGACCCGAATGTTTACTGGGATTATTTATTCAAAAATTGCTGTCAATAGCAACAAATTATTTTATGAAAATTGACATCTCCTTGTTAATTGAGTGTATGTGAAACACAAAAATTTATTGTTAAATTATAAATGTAATGTACTACATTAATTTTCTGTCTGAAATCAGTATAAAAGTGCCTTTTTCAAAACGCAATAATTAGGCTACTTCTGACATTATGAATAATTTTATATTTAGGCGACTAATCGAAGACTTCTGCACTATGTGTAGCTAAAAGTTCATATTTTAAAAATTATGAGATAATTTTATTATCAGCGTTAATATTTTTTTACAGCTTTTTGCTTTTCGAACAAAAAAAAAATTAAAAAAAATTGGTAAATTTTAACATGAAATTAAAAAAAAAAAAAAAACTATGACCTCCACAAATTTTTAACATTTGGTGCTCGTGAATAGTTATGTTCGGCACGTCGATAATTTGTACAATTTGTACAAATTTTCCTGAAATATTGTCGCATCCTGTTCGGCACTCCACAAACTTTGCAAGCTGAGAGCGGATTTTGACATTTCATTTGGAGAGAAAGTTACAAGTTTTTACGGAGTCTTTTGGACTCAGTAAAGATTTCCAAGTTGAAAACAGCTGATCTTGACAAAGAATTTTCAGTCTGGAAAACAATTTTAAATTTTTGTAAAACTTCACTATTTTTTAAATATTTGTATGAAATTTCGATATAATGCACCGACCTCGGAATTTTTTGATTGTTTGGGTGGTAGGGGGTTCATATCACTAAAATGGAAACCAAATCTTGTTGAAACTTATAATTTATTAATAATACAGTATTTTAGCGTAGACCACTCTTATGCATTGGTGGCCTTCGGTCGCGCTTTAAGAAAATAACCCTCAGTCGTGGAGCAGTCTACAGTATTTTTGCGTAGTCCTGAGTGTTAAAATTAGTAAAATTAACATCCACAGAACACTTCCTAAAAGTTTAAATGACAAATTCTCTGTTCTTTGCAATAAATACGGCGGGCGCATTATACCGAAGCCGACCCAATATGTTTTAAACTACATATGTATTACATAACATATGTTTTGCTTGCAAATGTTGACAAAGTCATGTTCGGCGGAAACTTTGTACGTTTCAGCTTTAGAGAGAGTTTGACATAATTCTCTCTTTGTTTATGTTGCTTGCAAATTTTTGTGCCGAACAGACTTAATGTTCTTAATAAATAGTCGATGACATCTTAAAAATTCGTTTGTTTTATGAACCTTTTTATGGAAGAAGTTTTTTTAAGTTTTCATAGTATGCTTCAAAGAAGTTTTAATTTTTTTGGGGAAAATTTGCGAAATGAATGAATCTAAAATAACAATATTTCCAATTCTAATAAAGATATATGTATGAATAATAAAAACGCTATCTCTTTGACACCTTTCAATATTGTTTCGTCTCGTGCCCTTTCGACTTTTAGATTGTTATTATCGCTTTCTAGAAGTTTTATTTGCAACTTTAATCTTACTATTTGAAGAAGCATTGGATCCTTGGAAACATATTCCTTGTTAGAGCGAAAACCGTTTCCAAAAAAGTTTTTAAATAATAATACATATGGAGAGTAATATGTAATGTTTGTGTTGCATGGTCTCGCTTTTCACAAATACCATGGTTTTCGAAATCTCAAGATAAGGGACACCACAGGCATCGACACTGTTTCCTTTGTCAGCAAGCGTCGTTTTGCTGGGTTATGCGCATTCGGCAAAATGCAGCACGCACACTTTTGAACTTAGTGTAGGCATCACACCGCTGCTTTCCTTAGCAGAATTATATCTGGGTCTCTAGGTCTGTGGGAGGGCCAAACATTCTGAGACTCGCCGCCGTCCAAGGTTTTCTACAACGGGCGTAGCTTGTTTTTGGCATTTTTGAAATTATGGCGCGAAAATTTAAATTTTAACGATTTTTTTCTTCATAAATAATAGAATTGTCAAAGGAAATAAAAATGTTACAAAACAACTATTGTTTTAAACTTTTTCCAAAAGTCGCTCCTTCATACACCTAAAATACACATAAAAACAACACTTTTTTGGGATCAACTGGGGGTAACATTGGAATTTCATTTTCCAAGAGCCGAATGACAGGAGGAAGAGGAAAACAGAATGAAATAGCTGCCTACTTACGTCACCTTGTTATTACACCATGCACCTTTTCAAGTTTAAGTTCAGAAAGTTACAATTGATGTTCAGAAAATTATAATTGAAGTTCAGAAAATTACAATTGAAGTTCAGAATTTCCAATTGTAAAATTGATTTGAATGAAATTACTACCTAAAATTAATTAAAATCTAAAATTATTTGGATGTTGTTGTTGTTGTATTAACAGTACTAAAGCTGATGCCACATAGAACTTTGTGTTGCGCTACGTGACACTTTCTGCGTGACAGCTGAGATTAAAATACATGTATCTATATGAGGTTTCTCACATAACAAAAAGTAACGCAAAGCCGAAGTTACGTAAAGCACAAAGTTGCCCAAATCTCAACTTTTGGGGGCGTTGAAATTTTTTTTCAGTTTCACTTCAATTCAAATGTAAATAAACAAATTTACATTTCACACAATTGAAAAATAATTTAATAGATTTTTATTTTCTTATTTACTTTTTTGTAAATAAAACGGAGAATGAGAGATTTTTCAGAAAATAAATATTTTTTGAGTGATGTTGCAGCGTTCAATGTGGCATAGTTTTTCAGTTTTGCGTTGTTTGACATAGAAAGCGGCGTAACGCCAAGCGGAAAAATTTTATGTGGAATCAGCTTAAGCCCTGCCTAGGCAACACACCTTTGTCACAAATTATCATCAATTTCATCTAACGGTAGACCGAGGAATGTTGCAGCCTCTATGGGGTTTGTCCAAAGGGACAGTGGTGTTAGATGGGTTGGTTTTGAGGGGCATGTGAAGAGGTGCTGGGTGTCGTGCGGTGACTCTCCACATGCCGGGCATACATTTAGTATGCTTGAATCGATTCTGGACCTGTATGAGTTCAGTGTGCTGCAGTATCCCGATCGGAGTTGCGCAAGTGAAACTCGTGTTTCTCGCGGCAGATCGCGCTCTTCTTCTGCTATAGGTGGTGTGGTTGGTCTCTGATTAATAGGTATGCCGGACGGACGGACACATAGCTGTCAACTGTGTCGGAATGGATTTTATTGAGGGCCTGCCTATAGGTTGCCGGGTTGAGCGGTTGTGGTATATAATTTTCCACCTCACGGCGTAGGTCAAGAAGATGTTTCCTGACATGACGGGGGGGGTGGTTCTGGCTCAATTAGATGACTATTTGGATGGTTTCTTTTGTAGCATCCCAGCAAGAATTGCTTGTCTAGCATGGTGTTGTGTTTCTTAACAGGGAGCATTTGGGTTTCCAGGTGAAGGTGGTTGCGTCATCAGTAGGCAACCTGTGGCGGTCCTCAATGCAGTGTTTTGGCATGCCTGTAGCTTCGTCCATTGGGTGGTGCAAGTCCCCGGCGACCATATTGGCGACGCATAGTTTAAGACCGGCCGGCCAATCGCCTTGTACGTCGCTAATAGTGTTTCCTTGTCTTTGCCCTATGTGCTGCCGGCAAGCGATTTGAGAATTTTGTTGCGACTTTGTACTTTATTGGCAACTGCGGTCGTATGCGCGGAGAATGAGACAAGGCTGTCGAACGTTACACCTAGAATTTTAGGATTGTTCGTAGTTGGTATCCTGGTGTTACCAATGTGGATATCCAGTTCCAGTCTTACCTCCTTCGTCCATGTCGTGAATATGGTTACTTGGAGACAAAGCCAGATTTCTCGAGTTAAAGAAACTGGAGAGATCGGAGAGATAGTTGTTGATTTTCGAGCATAGGTCGTCTATTTCGGTGCCTTACGCCATTATCGAACAGTCATCGGCGTAGGAAATAGTGTTAACTCCTTCTGGTGGAGAAGGCAGTTTTGATATATAGAAATTAAACAGCATCGGGGACAGAACACCACCCTGGGGTACCCATTGTTTAATTCTTCTTGCCTTAGATTTTTCGTTCCTAAAGTCCACCGATGCCTGTCGACCACTCAGGTAGTTCGCGGACCATCGTTTGAGCCTCGGCGGGAGGGATGATTGTGTTAGGTCCTCCATAAGGGTGGCGTGGTTGACCGTGTCGAAAGCTTTCGACAGGTCAAGTGCCACAAGGACCGTTCTCGCACAGGGGCGCTTTTGATTAAGTCCTTGAACTATCTGGGTGTTTATGGCGTTTAGAGCTGTTGTTGTTCTGTACGTTTTGCAGAAACCATGCTGGTGGGTCGCTAGTTGTAAATGTTCGTTGTAGTAGGGGAGTAGTACGGCCTCAAGTATCTTGACTACTGGGGAAAGGAGAGATATCGGGCGATATGAGTCCCCTTGGTTGGCTGGTTTCCCTGGTTTCAGTAGTGGAACCATCCTTGCCATCTTCCATATATTGGGTATGACAAGAGTGGTCGAAGACAGGTTGAGGACCTCCGTTAGGAATCTTACTCCCATCTGTCCGAGGTGTTTTAACATCAGCATGGATATTCCGTCTGGTCCGACTGACTTAGACGATTTTGCCTTCCTAATGGCTTCCTGAACCTCTGTGCTGGTGATGTCAAGCTGCGCATCGTTGTTTGCGCATTTTTCTGAGTATTCGACGCTTGGCCCCGTCTACCGGAGGATGTAGTAAGAATTGCCGCCCAAATTGGTTCGCACATCGCTTCCGGTCCGACTCTGCTTCACCTCCAAAGGTTATGGACACTTTGTCCTTCGGCTTCGTCGGGTTAGACAAGGCTTTCACGGTTGCCCAGAGCTTGGCAACCCCAGCAGAGAGATTGCAAGATTTCAGGTGCTCCCTCCATTTCGACTTTTTGTGTTCGTCCACCAACGCCCGAATTTCCCGGTTGAGGTCCTTAATGCGGGGGTCTCACGGGTCGGTGTGGCGGATCAGGTCTCGCTCCCTGGCTAATGTAGCGGCTTCACGCGGAAAGTTGGGTCGGATCTTTGGGATTCTATCCGCCGGAATGAAGCGTGCATTAGCTTTGGCAATGACCTTGCGGAATTTTTTCTCGCCGCCGGGCACATCGGTCGGAGCGGGGAGAGCACCGAATATGCTCTCAGTGTATTCTGTCCATCTGTCCCAGTCTGCTTTGTTGTGGTTAGTGTATGTTCTATTGTCAGTCGTTATGAAGTCGGCAGGCATATCTATCGAGATGATTATGGGAAGGTGATCTGATGCTAATGTCAACGCAGGTTACCAATCAACGTTGTTTATCAAATTTGCGCTACCAATTGTGAGGTCTGGCGAGCTGCAGCAACTTCCCGTAATCCTAGTGGGGCCTCGTCGTTCGCCGTACAGAATGTCGATCCGTCTATCTGATCTGCAAGATATTGGCCTCGTCTGTCTTCTGGCAGAGCCGATTGCCATAGCTCATGATGAGCATTGAAGTCTCCTACTACCAACCGATAATCCCCCGTAAGCAGTGAACTGATTTCGGGGAGATATTGCGGTGGGCAGCAGGAGGCTGGTGGAATGTATATGTTGTATATCTGCAGTTCGACATCGCCTGCTCGGACTGCTATGCCCTGACATTCTAGGGTAGAGTCCACGTTGGTTGTCTGTTTCGATTAGGCAATGCACGGAGTTGTGTGTGATGAGACCACCACCATTACCTCTTGCGCGGTCTCTACGGTGAATGTTGTAGTCTGCATGGTTAATCAAAGCTGAGTTAGAGGTCAGCTTTGTTTCTTGGACCGCGGCTATAGGTATCCCATGCCGGTTCATATAGTCAGTTATCTCCGCGATCTTTCCAGTTAGACCATTGCAGTTAAATTGCAAGAGTTTAAAATGACGCGGAGGGGTGGAAGTACCTCTAGGCGTTAGAGACTGTGCTGTTCTGGCTGGTAGATTTGATGTTGCTTGCTGCCCTTGGGTTGGCTTGCTGCCCTTGGAGGTGGCATCGGTGGTGCCGATGATGATCCAGCTAGGCAGCATGGTGCAACGTAATTGGCATCCCAGTCTCTGGTTGTACGCAAGCCAGAACATCTGCGAAAGTGACACCGGTTATTGCATGAGTTGCATTTTACTGAGGTCATGTTCGCAGGTATCCTGGTGTTGCATACTGAGCACAGCCAAATTATTGGCTGTAATATGTCCCGCAAGTTCGTCGGAAACTGCCCAGGTCTTGTATCTCTCCTAGTTTGAGTTGATGTAATTGTTGCTGCTGCATGCTGCCTGTTCCCTGATGGGGATTGCGGCGATGTTTGAGCCAGTTGTGGTTGGTGCACGCAGCACGGCGCCACGAATTGGGGCGTCCATTGTCTATGAGAGGCAAGACCTGAGCAGTTTCTAAGGTGACATCATCCATTGCATGAATTGCAACGTACAGATGTTATGTTGCGATGGAGTCTCCTTTGGCAAACGCAGCAGAAGTACTCATCAGGTCCAGGATAAGGTTCTATACCTGATATTAGGAGGAGTATTTTGAGCAGATTGGCTGCTAGAATTTGCTCAATTGGATGCAGTTTATGGGTTGTGTGTTCTGGTCTAAGCAGGGTTAGACTGAAATGACAGCCCTTGGTCGGGGAAACCCTGAGTCATTCCGGTACGTAGAACCGGCTGTCGTGGGATCATACTGTACTGTGTTAGTTAAATACATGAAAAATGAAAATGAAACTGCCCGAAATAGTTTTCTGTATTCGTCATTTGTTGGGTAAAATAAACTCACCTTCGCTGCCGCTAGCAATTCAAACATGAATGAAGGTGGAAATGTTGTGCCCTCTGTTTTATCCTCGACCATAATATCATCAATGGCTTTTTCCAAATCAAGTAATTTTTCTTTAAGTAAAGCCAAATGTTCTAATTTGAAATCTTTTGGTTCGTCGCCGTTCATCATAAGATCCAATGCATTTTCATTACCCATTTCTTTCATTATATGCGTAATATCATCAATAGCAAGTGCTATATCTGATGAGCGTATTTGCACAGATGCAGATTCTTCACAAATTTTCTCAATATTATGAGCCTCATCTAAAATAACAATCGTATTACTCAACTCCACTTTATTTGCCTTACGTGCTTTGGGATCTAACAAGTAGTTATATGGCATAAACGTAATATCTGCATCGCTGGTCAACTCTTTCGATACATAATAAGGGCACACCTTTAGTTTTTGTCCTAACTTAACTAAATCTTCAATATCCATTACCGAAGATTCCTTTAATTCGGGACAGTCCTTCTTCGATTCAACACGATTGTAGAAAGTGCACGTGCGAGTATTGGTTCGCAATTTACAAAGCTGTACTTTATTTGAGTTACCCTGCTCCTTCATGACCTCTGGATGAATGCATAATTGGTCGCGTGAACCAAGAACAACAGCGCGCATACACGAATATGAAGTGCGTTTCAATTCTTGCATGGCTTGTGTTAATTGCGAATGCGTCCGTGACGCATAGATTATTTTTGGTATACCCCAATTGGCGTTTCTCGCTTGCATGGCATTGAAATCATTTACATCCTGTAGCGCTTTGTCACCACTTCTGCAAGACTTTTGTATTATTGACTGCATGTCAGCTCTTCGCGACATGAGCCAAGCCAATGACGAGCAGAGAAGGCTGAGAGTTTTACCGGTACCCGTTGGTGATTCCAGCACGGCATTGGTACCATCCCGTAGGCAGGTGATTACTTTTTCCATATAAGCTGTTTGAACATCATAGGGTTCGAAAGGAAAATGCACTGGTATCCCAGCGATTATATATTCCGGCATTTTACTGAACAAACGAAAACTCGGCTTTTCGGAAATAGTAATTTTAATGTTTGTATTTCCTTTTTTTTATATCTGTATTCTTTTTAATACTTTGTTTTGGGGTTGGGCGATATATATCGATATATCAATATATCGATATTTTTAAAATAGTACAGCCGATAATATCGACGATATTTTGAAATACAGTGCATCGATAATCGATAATTTTTAGCCATTTCGAGCTAAATTCGATATTTTTCATACATTTCTGATTCACTTTGAATTTAACAGCAGAACATTTTTTAAGAAGTGGTATAATTATAATGTCCGGGTGCTTGAATTTACATTACTCTCTTCTTCAAGCAATTTTTAATGATTTGTATGTTTGTACTTCAGGATTCGTAAAATATCTGTAAACCCATCCAACTTTAACAACAAATATCTATTAGACTATAAGTCTCCTGCAAGTTTGGATTTCAGTTTTGAGATCTGTGAGAGCACCTCTAACCCCGTGAAGAAGTGGTTTTTCGCGGGGCGTGCTTCCTTAATGTAAAGTCGACCCTTTCGATATATTGATATATCGATGTTTTTACACGGCATAAATCGATGTTTTTTTAAATATCGATATAATATATATCGATATATTTTTCCAATTTGCCAATCCTACTTTGTTTTAACCAACTTTTCGTATATAAATTTGGAAATGTGCGGATTCCGCCAAATTAACAGCTGTTTTGTGCATAAATAGGAATGGCAACTTTAGATGAAACTATCGATGGCACTATCGATAGTATCGATATTGTGACGAATATAATCGGTTAAACTCACATAACTAATAATGACTGAACACATTTGTAAGAGCCTATACACACTTGTTTATATTCAGAAAGTTACAATTTATAATCAGAAAATTACAATTGATATTCAGAAAGTTACAATTCATATTCAGAATTTCCATTTCATATTCAGAAAGTTGAAATTCATATTCAGAATTTCCATTTCATATTCAGAAAATTACAATTCATATTCAGAAAGTTACAGTTTATATTCAGAAATTTAAAATTGATATTCGGAAAAATGTAATTCATATTCCGAATTTCCATTTCATATTCAGAAAATTACAATTCATATTCAGAAAGTTACAGTTTATATTCAGAAATTTAAAATTGATTTTCAGAAAAATATAATTGATATTCAGAAAGTCCATTTGATATTCAGAAATTTACAATTGGTATTCAGAAAAATACAATTGATATTCAGAAATTCCGTTTGGTATTCAGAAAGTTGCAGTTAATATTCAGAAAATTACAAATGATATTCAGAAAGTTACAATTCATATTCAGATAGTTGCAATTCATATTCAGAATGTTTATTTCATATTCAGAAAGTTAAAATTGATATTCAGACAATTCAATTTCATATTCAGAAAATTACAATTGATATTCAGAAAATTACAATTGATATTCAGAAAATTTCACTGTACGAGTGTAAATTTTATATCGTATACATATGTACGTGCTGCTCATGGCAATTCCCAAGCTGATGATAAGTATTTCAACTTGAGCAAGGTTTTTCAGAACCTTTTTTAACAATTCATTTTTTTTTTTTCAGACACCGAAGATATTGAAAGGAGCACTTACAAGTCTTACTCCTTGATGGACAGGGAGCGCATTGTCAATGCCGCTAACAAAGGGGAGGATTGGCCAACCCTAGCCAAATCGCTACAAAACGGCCTACACTTGGGCTGTAAGTGGAAGACTGGAAAAACAAAGTGCCGGCGGTAAAAAGCCGCGAAAGTTCACAGCAGACCTGGTTGAGCAGGTGCATACTAACATACTTTTTTACACTTTCTATATATATTGCTACTACATATGTGAATATTTTGCGTTGTATGAAAATAAAGAATTACAGTGTTCCTTGCCGTGTTTATTTGTGGAAAGGTTTTTCATTTCTGACTCTCTTTCTCCCCGGGGCTGTCTTCTTCATCTTCTTCCTCTTCCTCCAGGTCCAATCAGTTTTTCCAAAAGTCCGACATACATAAAGTCTGCATCCATGTGAAGCTATACAATGCATCCAACATGTTAGATTTTCCTTGAATGCAAGGTATAAAAAAATACCTGAACAATTTTCTGAATATCAATTTTAATTTTCTGAATATCAATTGTAATTTTCTGAATATCAATTGTAATTTTCTGAATATCAATTTTAATTTTCTGAATATCAATTTCAATTTACTGAATATCAATTGTAATTTTCTGAATATTAATTGTAATTTTCTGAATATCAATTGTAACTTTCTGAATATGAAATGAAGCTTCTGAATATGAATTGTAACTTTCTGAATATGAAATGTAAATTTCTGAATATCAATTGTAACTTTCTGAATATGAAATGGAAATTCTGAATATGAACTGTAACTTTCTGAATATTAACTGTAATTTTCTGAATATTAATTGTAATTTTCCGAATATCAATTGTATCCAGTGATGGTAGATACTTTTTTGGAAATTCCCTACAGAGCAAGAAAAAAATCCCAACTTTTCCCTACGCTTGTTTCAAATTTTCCCTACGTAATTCCCTACACTTTTTTTTAGTTATTTCCATGCTAGAACCATGAAAAAACCGCACGGCAGTAGATGAACGTCTTTTCTTTTACTAAATAATGAAAATCGGCTGTTCTACTGCATACTGCATACACACTGACTCTCAAAGAAATCAAAAAAAAATTACAATAAAATACTGATGATTTACTGTTTTGAACAATTATTATAATAAATAAAATATATGTATTAATGCGTTGTATGTAACATATGTATATATCGCACGTTTTATGCAATAGGGATTTAATTCGAAATTTTCGAGATCTGGGGTTTTGCCATATATTTCAATAACTGGGTCATGCCTTTGAGTCTAGTCTTATAAAATACTCAAAACGATAAAAATGGCGGAAATAAAAGTGATTTTGTAGTTAGCCGTAGAATGAAACTGTTTGAAATTATAAAAGTTTGCGTTTTCCCAAAAAAAAATTTTTTGAGTTAAATCTTCAAGAAAATTTGACAGAAGAGGTAAATAAACTCAAATGTGACATTTCGTTTGAAAATATAATTACTTTCCTACTACCATTTCAACGCTCAAGAAATAATGCAAATTTTTTCTTGAGCGTTTTCTTGAGAGCTGCGGAGAGGCCTTAAGGGAAAAAAAATCGGAGCTAAGAGCGTAGCCAGAAAAAAGAAAAACTTTTGCTCCGATGCCCTGATTAAAAATATCGTGTTATTATACTTTGTTCATGCTGGATTTGAAACGCAACATTTTGCATTTTCGAAGATGGCTTTTCGAAAAGTGTTCATGCTGGTTCATGCTGCCGCGTTTTGTAAATGCGCATTTGAGAAGTTCGAAACAAACGGAGCTAATATCCCAAATTACGCAATCAGGTGTTGAGGTTTATTTTTTTGTTTTGTCTAATTAAAACAATAGACAAGAATTTGCAAAATATGTAATAATATAATACACTAATTTTGCAAACCAAACGTACCAACCGCTTTGGTATTAATTTTGATCTCTGTTTTGTTTACTTTCGTTCATTACATGTAGAGTGACGTCATCATGGAACTCGTGTGCCCATGCTCATGCTACTCTATATGCGTAATCTTGTAGGTATTTCGTTCTTGTATTGCCAGAGTGTTGCCACTATTTTCCATTCGACTGGCAAATTTTTTCGAAGATTTCAGGGTTGCTTTCTGCGTTAGCATTCAAAACGCAAAAAAATAGTTGCGTTAAGTTGCATTTTGGTGGTGGCATTTGTATGGAGAAATGTAACATTTAATGTTGCGTTTTGGACTAAACGCAAAAATGCCTCCGAAACGCAAAACGCAGGCTCACCATGAACATGCTATTAGATAGTTCACTATACGGTATTCCCTCTCCAATTACGTCATTGAAGGGTTCGCGATTTAACTCGTCTTGGCAGCATTTTCATTATTCAGATCGACAGTCAGTGTTGAAGTGAAAAAAAGTTGAATTGAAATTTTGATTTGACTTTGCCAAAAAATCCCTACATTTAGCTATTTTACAAAAATCTGTCCTTCTTTCCCTACGGTCACTTTTTTCCGACTAAAATCGCTACATGTAGGGAATTTTCCCTACGTATCACATCGCTGATTGTAATTTTCTGAATATCAATTCTAAGTTTCTGAATATGAACTGCAACTTTCT
Source organism: Urophora cardui (assembly GCA_960531455.1). NCBI lineage: Eukaryota > Metazoa > Arthropoda > Insecta > Diptera > Tephritidae > Urophora > Urophora cardui. Next base: position 86,141,427 of record OY482671.1, on the reverse strand, counting down.
GAATATGAAATGGAAATTCTGAATATGAATTGTAATTTTCTGAATATGAAATGGAAATTCTGAATATGAATTTTAATTTTCTGAATATCAATTGCAACTTTCTTTTTCCAGTCTTCCACTTACAGCCCAAGTGTAGGCCGTTTTGTAGCGATTTGGCTAGGGTTGGCCAATCCATGGTATAGGTACCCTGGTCCTAACTGTGTAACCTAAATCAAACGCAAGTCGTCAATTTAAGAGCGCTTTCACATTACTCGGTGCGGTATCGGATCGACATTTTTGGTTTTTACCGAAAGTATACTGAAACCTTAGGCACTCTGCACACGGAGCGTACTGCTTTAGACGCGTATTAGATACTACAGACGAAAGCTGTACGCTTTGATGTCGTGCACGTATATTCCAATTGAGGGCTGCACACGAGTCATCAGCTTCATGCATTCGTCAAAGTATGCTGGCTACATGTCGCTTGGCGTAAAGCAGTGCTGGTAGCTAGGCGTACTACGCTTAGAAAAGAGGAAGAAGAAGAGGTTTGTTTACATTTTTCCACTTGGTGGAATTTATGAAAGAGTAAAATTTGTGTAAAAAATCGGAAAAAATGAGTGTATAATTAAAGAAAATGGAAGATTCCGTAAAATTTTTTATCTTTTCTATTTAAAGCTTCGAAATTTAAAGCAAATACCGTATTATTAATTTATTTGTTTGTTTTGTGCAGCGAAGTTTCATGTCGCTTCGTGTGCAGATCTTGAGGCGTAGAGAAATCGACGCTACATGAAATGTCTCGTACGCGTCTATGACGATACGCCTCGTGTGCAGAGTGCCTTACCGACCACATGTATTTCAATTGGCACTTTCACATTAGTGTTGCATACATGAAATCGGAGCGGATTAATTTCGGTATACCGCAACGCGGTAAAGCTTAGTATCGACCTCTCAAGAAACGCAAAAGTTCCATATAAAATGACGTACAAGAAATGCTCAAGAAATTTTTCTTGTGAAACTTTCTTGAGCGAGTATCGACCTCTCAAGAAATTTAATACACTTTTTTACCACTATTTTTTCACATAATGCGAACACAGCAACACAGGTTTTGCCAAGAAATATATCATCGAGCATATATTTCTTAAAGAAATTTTGACGTCTCTTGGCTTTTGTTACATGTTGATAAAAATGGTGATGAAAATGGAAAAATTAATCGGAAAAAATAAAGTGCACAATTTTTGTAATGATGTAAAGCGGAAGTTGACATCAATTTCTTACATCTACTTCTATTCCGGCCATCAATATACCACAGTTTAGCAGTAATATAAGGTTATCCTCGTCGCTTTAGATGATTTCCTAAAATAACAACAAAATAAAACTATTGAAAACAAATATTTAAAGCTTTTATTTAATGTTTTTTAAGAACTTATCAATTTCTCATGTTTACAAAATGGTTTATTTTGTTTACGTTTTTGATGACCTTCTTCGTTTCACTTGGTATTCACAGTGGAATAATAAACGTCAAAATTTCTTGCCTACTACTATTTTTCACTCAAGAAATAAACCTAAAAATTTCTTGAGCTGTTTCTTGAGAGGTCGATACCAGCCTTAAGACCGGTCAGTAAAATTTGAGAAATTACTGCAGACATTTTTGCGGCGTAATAAAAGAAGAAGAACAAAGTCAGTAAAGAACTCGTTTCGGCTATAAATGTAGCAAGTTATAATGTCTTCGTCTTCGCTAGAAGACATTATTGTTATTATTGAGTGATTTGTTGAAGTTAAAAATTTTGTTTTGCAAATTTCGATGTTTGTTTTTCTATTTTCTGTCGATTACGCACCGAAAGTATTCCCACAAGTGTGAAAAACACAGCAACGCGGAATCGTTTCGGTAAGCTGAAAATACCGAGCAAAAAATGTCGATCCGATGTCGTACCGAGTAATGTGAAAAGGCCCTAACGCACGCACGCAAATTTTTCATATGCGTTGAACCGAAATTGACTTGCGTGCGTGTTCAGATAAAGAAATAGAAAAATACAGAAAATCAGAGAAAATCTTGTTATTTTGTGGAATATGTACCTAACAGACACGATATCAAAAGCAAGTGTCAATTTTTTTGCAAACAATCACCCACAATGCTTAATTTCAACTGTCACGCAAAACAAAAATTGGGCGTCGAATTTGCTTTTAACGCACGCCGTTCAATTTCGGTTACTCCCATACAAATTGTATGGGCATGAGAAATTTTTGACAGTAAATTGACGGCGTGCGATTGATTTAGGTTACACAGTAAAGGCCTATACGCACTTCTCAAGAAAACCAAAAAATCTATGTAATTTGACGTACAAGAAATGCTCAAGAAAAATTTCTTTTGTCAGATTTTCTTTTGCGGTACGCAGTTCTAAAGAAATTATACTACTATTTTTTTAAGATTTGTTAGAAAAAGTGCACAACTGAACTATGGTTCCGCCAAGAAATAATAAATTTTCTATTATTTCTTCAAGAAAATTTGACAGAAGAGGTAAATAAACTCAAATGTGACATTTTGTTTGAAAGTATAATTACTTTCCTACTACCATTTCAACGCTCAAGAAATAATGCAATTTTTTTCTTGAGCGTTTTCTTGAGAGCTGCGGAGAGGCCTTAATACGTAAGCAGTCACAGGTACTCTATAATCCCTCGAAACTCCGAGTGCGGCGACGCCGACTGCTACGAAAAAACGAAAATTGGCCAATACCGGTATTCTGGTTTACGACGTTTCGAACATAAGTGTTGTTAAGTGTTAAACTATGTTCGAATTAGTGTTAGATAGCGTTTATGCGAAATAATATGTATTTTTTGACAGCACATTTGTATTTTTGACAGCAAATTTATATTTTCAGTAAGTTTTAGATTAAATTTTCAGAAAGAATATATTAAATGGTTAAAAAATGGATTCCATTGCTGCAGCAGCTTTTTTAGTGGAAAAATAAATGGAAGAACAAAGGAATTTAGACATTAATTTAAATTCAATTTTTTTAAATATTGCTTTCTATTATAAAAAAAAATTGCCAACATATATGAAAACGGCATTTATAGAATACTGTCACCAAGTTTCATGCGAGAATACCTTGTAATTCGGAAATTAACACCGGCTAAGCTTGGATAGAATGAACCAATTTTATGTATTTACAAACTACTGCGAATTTTTCAGTGAAACTTTCAGGAAATATTCTTTGGATGATAATTCATCTACCTTTAACGCTTTCAACTATTATTAAATTATAATATTAAAGTTCTCCAAAAGGAGAATTCTGCCGGCTGAGGTTTTTTGAAGAGCGGTCGAAGGCCGGTGCGTGGAAGCTAGTTGAACGCGTTGTTTCGTGTGCTAAAAATATAGTTTAATAGTGAATAAAGATAAGAAAAAATAATAATTAATAATCGTTTTTTAAAGTATAAAGATAAGTACATACATATTTAAGTCAAACCAGCTTTATTATGTACATTTACATATATATTTTTTTTTCACTTCAATTTCAGATGTCTTCCAAGAAGTCGACTCCATAGAATACGAGAGAGGCGTATGCAAGACTGTCGAGCTTAGCCATCACCGCGAGCAGTAAAAAGTATATTTTTGGTGTTAAAAATCTAATTTTATTTCATATACATATGTTAATAATATCTGTGTAATGAAAATAATAAATATAGACTATGATGGATTTGAGCCACAAACATTTGTGAAAGGTTCAGGCATCAAATTTGATGGCTCAGCTGTGATAGATTCGTATATCAAGTGTGATGGATCATATGTGACTGGTATTTACATCAACATTGATGGGTATAAAGTGAGAGAGGAAAGAGTTCAGCTATATATAGAAAATCATATGATTACGCATAAGTGGGAGCGAGATGCAAACTCACACGTATACACTTCACTCCATCACATCTTTATATATATTACGCTAAGCGATTTTTTGTAAGCACCATAACTTTTACACCGTTATACCGATTTTCGAAAATTTGGTGTCAGATGAAAGGGCTTGACCTGTAGATGTGCAGGAAGGTTAATTTTTTTTTTAAAAGGGTTGCCAGATGTTTGAAAATTTAATTTTACTGTATAGTTTGTTTGATTTTAAAATTTTTGGTCCATATGAAGGGGCTTGACCTGATATTGAGCAATTTAATAGAAATTTTTCAAAAAGGGTTGCCACCTGTTCAAAAATTCAGTTTTACGTTATAGTTTGTTTGATTTTTAAATTTGAGGTGTCATATGAAAGGACTTGGCATGGAAATGAGTAATTTATTAAAATTTTTACAAAAACGGTGCCACCGTTCAATAATCCATTTTTACGCTACAGTTTATCTCATTTTTAAATTTGAAGTGTCATGCAAGGCCTAGCACTGAAGATGGGTAATAAAAGGAAAGGGAAGAGGAAAATGAAAGGGACGGATATGGCGAAGGACAGGAAGCGAAAGAGGAAATATGAAAAATAAAATGGATAAAGGGAAAATAAAGCGCAAATAAAGGGGAAAGGGGAAGAGAAAGAGAACTAGAAAGAAAAGGAGGAGCGCGCCAAATGGCCTTTTGTAGGTCGCTTTAAGGTTACCATAGTCTAGAAAAATATTCGGCACAAAACTTCACTATGGGGCTCCTTGGTCAAAATCTATGTTTAAAAAATCTAGGTCCACAGAAAATAAAAATAACCAGTAGCTATGAAGGTATGTATATCAAAAAATTTTCAAATGTGGCAATAAGTGGTCTTCCACCCTCAAATTGTCGCACAGTGTATTTGAAAGCCACAGCATCGCGTGGCCGGGTTTACTAGTTTTTGATATGGCCCTTAATAATGTGATAGGAATTCTTGATGGAGAGTGATGGATCACATGTGATCATCAATTGATTGGTCAAATGATTATCACGGCGCTTGCAGGGTAAATCCGTAAACAGCTGATACTTGTGAAAGCAGATCTAGGAAGGTTGGCTCATATGCGAATTCAGAAACTTCTTTTTTTTATTTACAAACGTAGATTCTAATATCAAAGCGAATTTACATCATGGCCAATAGTAATGGGCGAGTCCCAACCGAATTCAGATTTTAACAAGGAGAAATATTATTTTGACATTATAATATACCAATTACAATAAAAAAATACATGGGAAATTTCTGAATTCGCCTATGCTCCTGCCTTGCAAGATATAGGCATGGGTAACACTGCGCTGCGCGGCGCAATTGCGCTAACACCAACCCTGGCGTTATTGCGCTAACTCCGATTTGGGAAATGCGCCAACTCAATATAGCGCCAACTCAATATTGCGTCAACTCAATTTTGTAATATAAAACCGACTCAATTTCGTGCGCTAACACCAGCACCAATATAGCGCTAGTGTAAAATGGCGCAATCACAACGCCAATAACAGCACCATAGTATATGTATACGTATGACACCGTCACAATTATGAATGCTTGATAATGATCTAAGTGACTAATTTCCAGCATATTTTCACAAATATACGGAATATGTTTCCAAATGATTATGAAAATTTAAATTAATTGTGCCCTCGTAAATGTAAGCAGAATTGCGCCAAAAGAAATAAAACGGGGATGGTGAACAGTAACAAACGAAAAAATGTTATTTATCGATTATTCCATGACAATTGCGCTAAAGGTGTTATTGCGCCAGCACCGTGAGTTGGCGCACGGTTGGCGCTGGCGTTATTGTATCAGCGCCAAAAAAATTGCGCCATTACCCATGGCTATTACCCGGCGTCTCCTCAAAACAGAATTCTGTCATCACAAGCACCATTATAACATAGATTTCAAATGGAGACCGCCTCTGTCTTCTGGTATAACAGAGATGCCAAGGCAATTGCTTTAACAAGATTGCCTTAACATGAGCTGTCAGTTTGGTGATTTGACAGCTAATTTTTCATTTCAACGAAAAATTCACAGTGGCAACATCTCCACATTGAACGTGAAATTTCGCACGGCGTCCATTTGGCTTGAGTGTTTGTGCTTAAAAAATAAATAAAAAGAACATTAAGTGCATATATACAGTTTGCGAGCATCATCGCCAATTTTAAACAATTTTTTTTAACTTTCTAAGTGCTTCTGCGTACACGGCATGCCAATTCGGCGCCATTTTGCAAATTATGTCTAACATAATGAAGTGCCCACGCATATGCAAACATGGATTTTAGACATGATTCTGGTAGACAAAATTAACATAATTTTTGTTTTGTGGAGTTTTGGCGTTAGGCGTGGGTAACACTGCGCTGCGCGGCGCAATTGCGCTAACACCAACCCTGGCGTTATTGCGCTAACTCCGATTTGTGAAATGCGCCAACTCAATATAGCGCCAACTCAATATTGCGCCAACTCAATTTTGTAATATAAAACCGACTCAATTTCGTGCGCTAACACCAGCACCAATATAGCGCTAGTGTAAAATGGCGCAACCACAACGCCAATAACAGCACCATAGTATATGTATACGTATGGCACCGTCACAATTATGTATGCTTGATAGTGATCTAAGTGACTCTAATTTCCAGCATATTTTCACAAATATACGGAATATGTTTCCAAATGATTATGAAAATTGAAATTAATTGTGCCCTCGTAAATGTAAGCAGAATTGCGCCAAAAGAAATAAAACGGGGATGGTGAACAGTAACAAACGAAAAAATGTTATTTATCGATTATTCCATGACAATTGCGCTAAAGGTGTTATTGCGCGAGTACCGTGAGTTGGCGCCACGAGTGGCGCTGGAGTTATTGCATCAGCGCCAAAAAAATTGCGCCATTACCCATGGCTAGCAAGATCTGTCAGCTGTTTACAGATTTACGGCACCACTAACAGCTCACATGGATAGCTATAAAGTTACGATAAGGTTAACGATATTGAAATACTTATAAGTCACCAATGTCCAAGGCTTATCCAAATAGAGGTTATATTACTTCCGTTTTTATGTGTGTGTTTTCTTTAAAAATGTCAATGTGAAAGAGAAGAGAAATGAATATCAAGGAAAAATTTTTGCCAATTCGTTTTGTCTGACATTCACACTTTTTAGTATACATACACAATTCCAATCAGCTTATCTACTGCGATATCCTTTAGATAATTATTGCCAATGTCTGAACCTTAAAACAGCGGCAGCTTTATCGTGTGGAAGAACAAAAGCAACGAGTATTATTCAGAACGCTCTTGGGCAGTACCAGCTAGAGTCGCTATGTGCCATACTCCGAACAACTAAATTTTCATTGTGTGTTGATGAATCCACTGATATAAGTAATCCGAAATTACTCAGTCTTGTAGTAAGAGCATGGAGGAACAATAAAGGAGAATGCATAACGACATACCTTCATACATAGTGGGCCGAGAAGTGTCATGCAAAGAGGAATGTAGAAGAATTTGACAGATGTAGGGGCCACACAAATGCTAGGGTGCGTGTGTGTGTGGAATATGTCAACAAAAAAATGCTTGTGTTCGTGTGTGTTTATGAAGATTGAAGAAGAAGTCAGCTGATCTTATGCATTCTCCTTTATTGTTCCTCCATGAGTGAGAGTATGTATAAACTTTTCAGTGAAAGACTTTTTTTTCGTTTACATCATGGTTCAATTATATAAGGTTTTTGCAGTACGATATACGTACATACATACATACACACTCCATGTAAATTATTTGTGTATTCTGTGATGCTTCTGTCAAAATCATAGCCCGCCATTGTAGAAATCATATTGCGTCAAGATCAAAATTGACATAAGTTTGACATAAGCATCGCAATATGAATAAAAAAAATAGAAAAAAGTTTGCAATCAGCTGTTTAGTAGGTTAACCTTCTATAAATTAGCCTTGGTTTACATAATGCGATAAAACAGCATTTCATCCATGGAGGAACAATAAAGGAGAATGCATAAGATCAGCTGACTTCTTCTTCAATCTTCATAAACACACACGAACACAAGCATTTTTTTTGTTGACATATTCCACACACACACGCACCCTAGCATTTCCATAGGGGCCACATCTGTCAAATTCTTCTACATTCTTCTTTGCATGACACTTGTGGCCCCACTATGTATGAAGGTATGTCGTTATGCATTCTCCTTTATTGTTCCTCCATGATTTCATCGAGAACAATGTGCCGTATGAAAACAACATGATTGCATATGCCGCAGACGGGGCAAAAATGGATGACGATTTTTATTTTTACATTGACGATTTGGGACAAAAAAAATCTGGCAACACTAGTCATCACATCAATTTTTCTTTTGTGAGTGGCCATATGGAGGCCATCTCTGGTTTTAGGGGGAAAATTATAAACAATGACCAACTAAAATAAAATGTTTGGCGATAAAGCATTCGAATTAATTAAGGAACTGGAGCGTTCGTCACAAACTATACCGCCTTTTGATGTGAGTTATTGCAAGTAGTTTTTCAAAACGCTGGACCTAAATTAGTTAATATTGTACATAAATAGGACGATGGTGTTCGACAAGTTTTAGAAGAAATCAAAGCGATATTCGAGGAAAATTGTGCGCAGGCGTAAGTAGATTCTTCAGTATTTGCCCCGAAATTATATAATTATAACGCTTAACAAACTGCAGCAATACTTGTATGTAGAAAACATTGATGTGGTGAATCCTAGCTTCGCCTACGAAATTCGGCACATGTGGGTATTGGCAAAAATTTTTTTTGGCTATAACGCAATAACACCAGCGTTAATTGTAGAGCCTACGCACGGTGCTGGCGCAATAACACGTTTAGAGGTGGTCTAATAGATCACAAAAAAGTCTCGCCGGACGCTTATAGCTCAGGAGATATTCCTTGTTAAAGTAATGTGCGTGTAGAACACCTTTTGGCGTTGGCGGCCTTCGACCACGCTTTAAAAAAATAACCCTCAGCCGGCAGAATTTTTTTTTGGATTAATATCCATGGACCAATCCACAGTGGTTTTGTATAGAACACCTTTTGCGTAGGAGGCCTTCGGCCGCGCATTAAAAGAATAACCTTCGGCCGGCAGAATTCTCATTCTGGAGAACTTGTTACTTTTCGTCAGCCAAAAGTCGATTTTGTTACTTTTCGTCAGCAAAAAGTCAAGTGTTCTACTTTTCGTACAGAATTTTTTTTATTGCTAGCTTTCGCCAGAAATTTTAAATATGCTAGTTTTCGTATGGTACGACGATATGTTGACATCCGATTTTTAAAGTTGAAGTCATTATTTTCGTATTTTTAAGCTCTACATTTCCTTCTAAAGCACTTTTGAGCTCTGAAGTCGTTTTCGCATAGTTGGATCAGCTAACTTATTTGTGTGTCCATGAATTATCCTTTTTGTTTTACCAAAGGAAAGTGCTTCAAAATTCATGACAATGTTGCCTCTAAACGGTTTTACTAAATTAATAAACAAAGAAGTTACGTCACCACGAATATTTAATGCAGCTATTATTTAACTCATTTTCTTAAGCAATTCAGTATATACAAAGTTGTAAAAGTCCGCTTTTAAATATGAAACTTATACTGAGAGAATTTTTATTTTGAAGTTAACTTCTTAGACGGCGATACAAAGTTTTTATGGAGAGTGAAATTTTAAAAAGGTTGCACGGAAATAGCAAACAGGAAACAGCAAAAGATAAAAACGTTTACCCGGATTTCCCCTGAATATTTTGGATGATATTGGTATCAATTAAAAGCAGGGACCGTAACGGTTATAAGTGATATCCAAAAAGTTGATTCTTAACGATTATTTTCTGAGTTTTATTTTTTGCTCAGAAAATAAAAGTTTTTTCTAGAGTTTTATTTTTTGATCAGAAAATAAGTTTTTTGTTGAGTTTTATTTTTTGATCAGAAAATAAAAGTTTTTTCTTGAGTTTTATTTTTCGATCAGAAAATAAAAGTTATTTTTTGAGTTTTATTTTTCCCTCAGAAAATAAAAGTTATTTTTTGAGTTTTATTTTTCGATCAGAATATAAAAGTTATTTTTTGAGTTTTATTTTTCCCTCAGAAAATAAAAGTTATTTTTTGAGTTTTATTTTTCGATCAGAATATAAAAGTTATTTTTTGAGTTTTATTTTTCCCTCAGAAAATAAGTTATTTTTTGAGTTTTATTTTTCGATCAGAAAATAAAAGTTATTTTTTGAGTTTTATTCTTTTTGCTCAGATAATAAAAGTTATTTTTTGAGTTTTATTTTTTTGCTCAGATAATAAAAGTTTATTTATAAATTTTACGTATTTATGTGACGCGAGCACGTATATACTATTAACAAGTAAGGAAGCCTAAGTTCGAGTGGAATCGAACATTAGATACTCATCTGTATGCTTTCATTGTTTGTTTGCGTTTGATGGAAAGACGGTGTAGGTACTTTATATAAAGCAAGTGCTGCATAAAGTGGGCGTAGCCGCGCCCATTTTCAAAATTTTTATCAGTCCAACTAAGCAATATGAATATTATTCTTTGTGCAAAATTTCATTCCTTTATGACTTCTAGTTACAAATTCCCAAAGGGTGTTCCAGAAATATATTTGTTAAAATGTAGGCGTGGTCATAAACCGATTTCAATAAATTTTTGCCTGTCTATTAACACAAGTTATAAAAGTGTATAAACCAAGTTTCGTCATAATATCTCAATTATTTGTCGAGTTATAGGCTAAGAAATTTCGTATATTTCCTTGTCTAAAAAGAGGCGGTGCCACGCCCATTTTGCAAAATTTGTCTATTTTTTGTTTCCGGTCTACTGTGGAACTCTTGCCACAAAATTTCAATGAATTATCTTTATATTTGACAAAGATATCGCTTAAAATGTTTTTATTAGGCCACTTTATAATACCCATATATAAAAGTGGGCGTGGTCATCAACCGATTTCGCTAAAATTTTCAACATGTATTACCACAAGTAATAAAAGTGTACACACCAAGTTTCGTCATTATATATCAATTATTTGTCGAGTTATGGGCTCAGAAATCTCGTATATTCCAGCTTCTAAAAAGAGGCGGTGCCACGCCCATTTTCCAAAGTTTTTGTGTTTTTAGTTTTATGTCCGCAGTTGGACTCCTGCCATAAAATTTCAATGATATATCTTTATATTTGACAGAGATATCGCTTAAAATGTTTTTATTAGGTCACTTTATAATACCCATATATAAAAGTGGGCGTGGCCGTCAACCGATTTTGACAATTTTTCGTCCAAACATTTGCCTAAGTAAGTATATCACGCGTACCAAATTTCATCGATATATCTTCAACAGTTTCTGAGTTATGACTCATAAAGCTTTCAATGTTTGCTCCTTAATAAGTGGGCGTGGCACCGCCCATTTTCCAAAATTCCATCAAACTTCTTCTTAGGGGCCTGAGCTCAACACGTGGGTAAAATTTCATCACTCTAGCTATATTAGTGGCTGAGATACCAAATTTCCGATTTTTTCTATATAGGAAAAGTGGGCGTGGTCATGGTCCGATTTCGCCCTTTTTCAATACCAACCGTCCCAGTGTCGATACCAACTTGCATTTCAAATTTCATCAAAATATCTCAATTTTTGCGCGAGTTAGAGTGTTTACAGACGGACGGACGGACAGACGGACGGACGGACATGGCTCAATCGATTTCCCTTTTCACGATGATCATTTTGATATATATAAGTCTATATCTATCTCGATTATTTCATTCTGTTACAATCCACCGTTATGTGATTAAAACTATCCCTGCAAAAAATGCGATTAATCAGGGACGTGTCCGGTAGCCATGGGTAATGGCGCAATTTTTTTGGCGCTGATACAATAACTCCAGCGCCACTCGTGGCGCCAACTCACGGTACTGGCGCAATAACACCTTTAGCGCAATTGTCATGGAATAATCGATAAATAACATTTTTTCGTTTGTTACTGTTCACCATCCCCGTTTTATTTCTTTTGGCGCAATTCTGCTTACATTAATTTCAATTTTCATAATCATTTGGAAACATATTCCGTATATTTGTGAAAATATGCTGGAAATTAGAGTCACTTAGATCACTATCAAGCATACATAATTGTGACGGTGCCATACGTATACATATACTATGGTGCTGTTATTGGCGTTGTGGTTGCGCCATTTTACACTAGCGCTATATTGGTGCTGGTGTTAGCGCACGAAATTGAGTCGGTTTTATATTACAAAATTGAGTTGGCGCAATATTGAGTTGGCGCATTTCACAAATCGGAGTTAGCGCAATAACGCCAGGGTTTGTGTTAGCGCAATTGCGCCGCGCAGCGCAGTGTTACTCACGCCTAGTGTCCGGGATCAGTCGCAAGGGAGCATGCGTCTAATACAATTTTAAATCCCTTTATATGGAGTGAATTGATCGCATTTGTTCGAGCATGTCCTATGAAGAGACTAATTGTTCATCTTGTATACCCGAACGGGTACCAATGTAGATTAATCACTAACATACCGAACGGGTACAACTGTAGATCAATCGCTTCATCCCGAACGGGTACGAATGTAGACTAATCGCTTTCATCCCCAACGGGTACAAATGTAGATCAATCGCTTTCAGCACGAAAGGGTACAAATGTAGATTTTTCCTTAAAAAATTGTAAATATTCATGCATATTTAAATAAAGATTATATGTTTTACTTTTGTAAAAAAATCTCAATAAATAAATTTAAAAAATTGTAAGTTTTGAGTATGCATTATATGAGCGTAATGTAAAGGATTTTTTCATAGGATATTTTAGGCAACATTTTGTTAAAATTGTTATTAAAAAGGGTGTTCAATTCGTTTTACCGATTGTTCTACAATTGATTGATAGATTTCTACCCGTTCGAGATGAAAGCGATTAATCTACATGTATACCCGTTAGGGAACAATTGGTCTACAATTAGTCTACATTTATACCCATTCGGGAACAATTGGTCTACAATTAGTCTACATTTATACCTGTACGGGAAAAATCGGGGACTAATTGTGGTCCGATTGTTCTCGAAAGAGATCAATCGAGGACAAATCTCTTTCGGGATTGATCGCACATTTTTTTGCAGGGATAATACTCTGTGTACTAGTACAGCTGAGTATAAAAATGTAATTTTATGTATGTATGTGAGTAGGTACATAAATATGTAGCATTTAGAAACTCTGTAGGACACAAATAAAGTTGTTGTATGTGAAGCATTTACTTAAATCTAATAACTTTAAACGAGCAATTCTTGTATATATGTATATATATATATATATATATATATATACGCGCATAAAATATGTAATATCTTTCAAAATGTCTGACATACAAAACTGACTGATCAATGCCACCAGCATGCTGTAGCTTGAGACGATATAAATAAAACAATGAAGGTACATACTTTTAGGCGCGTCTGATATAAATTTAGAGATTTTTGGCGATTTCATTTCGCGATAGCGATTTCTAGAATCCAGGTGCTCTATGCAACATATTAAATAATATTGATATTTACAGCAGTGGGAATTAAAAAAGTCTAATAGCGTTTTCGATTCTGAACCAAAATGCTGCATTATTACAAGGCAACATTATTAACATGCGCCCTGTTATGTCCTAAGAAAATGTTGCATTTTTGATGTGATGTATGAAACAAAAATAATGCAACCCCTTGGTTATATTAAGGGCAGAAAATGCTGCCCTGTGGTCGGGGAGAGGGCGACATTTTTGGCAATCGAACAATCAACCCTGAAAAAATGTGTGGAATCCAAGGATGCATCGTAACGGTAATTTTAATGCTAACCGAAATGTTAAAGTCGTTTTTGTTGAAACGACTTGGGTTTTCAACGTTATAAAAATTATCAAAATAATTTCCGTTTCGTTTTTAACGTTAACGAAACTCAAGCGTTAACGCTGAAACGTTGAAAAGTTGAGTGCGTTTATTTTTGAGTTGGCAATGCTCTAGCGAGTTATAAATAGAGTTGCCGAGACATCCCAGTAATTAAATCATAGATGCTCATGCCTATGCCCTTGAATCACATTTGTTTTTGTTTTTCCCCCCAGACATAGGCACATATATAAATTCGCCCTTTGAATATAAAAATAAAATTTTCTTCCCCTGCCATATGCCCACAGGTATAAAAAATTTCAAATGAATGTGATTGAGTTTCATATGGGAAGTGCGAAGCTACGTCAGCTTCGCCCTTCCCATATCAAGCTACGTTGGCGTCGCCCTTCCCATATGAAATTGAAAATTACACTAACAAATTGAAAATAAAATTTTTTTGAAAAAATTGAATTCTTGAATTGAAAAGCGACATACATAACTCAAAACCCAAATATATAAAAAAGAAATGGAAGAAATGCAAGAAAACCTTTTTCTTTACAAACTTGCTTTGAAGTAAAACCTTGGGTAAGGAAAAAGGCTGTTGTTGGGAGGAGACTAATATTTAGCCGTCCCTAAACCCTTTATTCATGGATTCAAAAAATTTTGAGTTGTGCAGTTTTTTGATTTATGGTGCGATTTGTAGGCAAACGAAAAAACTGAACAAAATTTCTAGTTAATATTGAAAAATGTGTGGCAAAATTGTATTTCAAATTATTTGAAGAAAAATAAAAGAAGATTTTTATAAGAATAATAAAAATTAGAGCTTTTTTTGCTGTAATATTATTGCGAGTCGCAGTCTATGCTAATTAATTATAGGTACGTATATAAATTAATAATTAAGGTAAGTTACATATATGACAGAAATAAAATATGACAAGTATCCACTCATAAGAAATGAAATTTTGAAATACTTATCCATGTTCGGAAGCACATATATATATTTGCGAAAAAGCCTTTTCTAGCCTTAAGTTAATCAAAACAAACCAAAGAAACATTTTAACACAAAAGCATTTGGAAGCAATTCTGCAATTATCCACCTCTGATTCGACAATAAATATTTACAATTTATTAAACAACCTTGAATAAACTTATCACTTATTATTATGTAATATGTAGATACATTTTTTTTTTATATGTACGAGTTCATATCTTAATTTAATATATAGATACATTTATATAAACAAACAAGTAAAAGCGCGGCTGTCTTCGGCCGTACCGAAGACTTCATACCTTTCATGAGTGGGGAAATGAAAAGTTACCTATGTATGTACATAGCCTGATTAAGTTTAAGTTATAATTTTAATTCTGTGGGTTATTTATGGAAAGATTTATTAGAAAAAATGGTGTCTTGGCTATTTAAATGGAGGAGCTACACACCAAAATGTCCATATCTGAACAATCGGTTGTATGGGAGCTATATGTTATAATGGTCCGATCTTGACAATTTTCGGTAATCCCGTTTGGGCCCATATGGGTACAAATCAGTGGCGGATTATCGAACAAATTTTGGGACCATTGCCCCAGGGCCCCGGACTCAAGGGGGCCCATGAAAAAAAATATTCATATGATAATATGATAGATTTTTATTTATTTGCCCAACAAAATTAAACCACAACTTTTCTGCACTTGAGTGTTACGAACTTATCAATAATTTCATCAAAGTATAATTCATCCAACAAGTTATTTTCAATGGAAAGAACTGATAGACTGTTAAAACGATCATCTCCCATAGTGTTACGCAAACAATTTTTTATCAATTTCAATTTTGAAAATGATCTTTCATCTGTAACATTAGTGACAAACATGCATAAATAAATGCATTAAAATGTCTAAATGCCAATCACGTTCGGTCTGTGTTCCATTTGGTAAAACCCGATGCAAATGATATTCAGAAAAGTTTCTTTGTCCAGATTTCTTTGCGATCAAATCAATATTGTGACACGACGAGGGACCTAAATAAGAGTATTCTGTGTTAATTTTTTACCCTTATATTGAAATACCAACGATAGCATACCCTTCTTAATCCAATAAGTTTGAACCATTTATTGATTGAATTGAATAGGCCACAAACCTGGGTCATTTGAAAACACATTGGTGGAACTTTCATCAATTTTTGATACATTCACCGAACTTTCGACATCGTCTGGATTTTGCACACCTTCGATCGTGCTGTCAACATGTTGGAAATTAACCTCTTTTGACGTTGATGGAATTGAAAAAGTATCAGAAGTAGATTCACAAAACTCATGATAGTCACAATTTGCTTCGTTTACAGTTGTCGTCGCATTAGCGAAGTGGCTTGTTAGTTTCGGTATTTTAGAAAGCAGTTGCTTATCGCGTTCGTCTTTATTTTTTTTTTATTTGCGCTTTTCAGCTCCACTCTTATATTTTCTAGACTTATCCATGTTTACGAAATGACTATAACCAGTGTTTAAAAAACTTGAGTCGAAGTAGCAAAAGTCGTGAAAATGTTGATTATTTTTGATTTTACTTATCGTCGCTTTTTAAAATGAGTAATTGCGTGTGCTGAAGTTTGATTTTCATATTTCACGACTGCTGCTGAATACAACTTGCAAAAGCAAACCTTACTTACTTACTTTGACTTGTTGCGCTGACGAAATCAAAATCAAGTCAAAATCAAATGTTTTAAAAGGCACTACAAACACTACGACTGCTTTGTTGTTCAGAGCAGTAAGTTTAAGTGATAGCAAATGAAATCGACGCTTCCAAACAAAACTGTACTAAGTCTGAAAACTGTGTATTGCAGGAGAAGCTCTCAAAGTTTAAACTCAGATATGAAACTTCAGTTATATGCTAAGTATATTTTCACTTGTAACTTCTGTTTGTATTGAACGATCAACAACAAAACTCGACAATATCAAAGCTAGGGTACGCTTCATATAAAATCGTAAGAAAAAATAAAAATTTGCTGCGTGGTTTTTCATGGCAAGCTCTCAAAGTTTTTATTCTGTAAAAATCTCGAGTTGTATTATATGTACACTTTTACTCATAACTTTTGATTGGATTGTCCGATTGATACCAAAATTAGACAGCATCTAAATTAAGACACGTAATACTTGTAAACGCCAAAAACGGGAAAATGTACTAAGTCGACTTAGTACAGTGTTGTTTATAAGCATCGAAATTAAAGTTATTGCAGTTTTTTAAACACTGACTATAACAATAACCAAAAAATGTCAATATAAAATGACATCAATATTATGGAGTAGTGCGTTTAATGCACAGAGCAAAACAACGTCCAATGATCAAATATGTTACATGAACCGCAATTTAAATTTATAACGATCAAACTGTATTCTAATCGCAAAATATTTATATGGAAAAGGGCCCCCAAAAAAATTTCGCCCCAGGGCCCACCAGATTGTTAATCCGCCACTGGTACAAATACTTTAAAATTTCACGCCGTTAGCTGTTAAAATGGAGGAGTTATACACCAAAATGTCCATATCTGAACAATCGGTTGTAGGGGAGCTATATGTTATAGTGGTCCGATCTTGACAATTTTCGGTAATCCTGTTTGGGCCCATATGGGTACAAATACTTAAAAATTTCACGCCATTAGCTGTTAAAATGTAGGAGTTATACACCAAAATGTCCATATCTGAACAATCGGTTGTAGGGGAGCTATAGGTTATAGTAGTCCGATCTTAACAATTTTCGGTAATCCCGATTGGGCCCATATGGGTACAAATACTTCAAAATTTCACGCCGTTAGCTGTTAAAATGGAGGAGTTATACACCAAAATGTCCATATCTGAACAATCGGTTGTAGGGGAGCTATATGTTATAGTGGTCCGATCTTGACAATTTTCGGTAGCCCTGTTTGGGTCCATATGGGTACAAATACTTCAAAATTTCAGGCCGTTAGCTGTTAAAATGGAGGAGTTATACACCAAAATGTGTATATCTGAATAATCGGATGTTGTGGAACTATATGTTATAGTGGTCCGATCTTGATAATTTTCGGTAACCTTGTTTGGGCAAAAATGGGCACGTCTACTTCAAAGTTTCATGTCCTTAGCTGTTTAAATGGGGAAGTTATGCACAAATTACATTCAAAAATTTCATGTATATCTGAATAATCGGTTGTTTTCTATATGTTATAGTGGTCCGATTCGGCCGGTTCCGACAAATGATCAGCTGCATATAACAACATACCTGTATTCCGAATTTCATTCAGATATCTCAAAAACTGAGGGACTAGTTTGCGTTCACACAGACGGACGGACGGACAGACGGACAGACGGACAGAAGGACAGACGGACAGACGGACATGACTTAATCGACTCAGCTCGTGATTCTGATCATATCGGTATATATTTTGGTGGGTCCCCCATGCTTCCTTCTGGTACTTTCGACAAAAAATTTTTGGCACTAAGTTATAATACCATTTCATTCTCATGAAAGGTATAAAAATATGTTGTAAATATTGTACATAAGTATGTATGTTGTATGTAAAATTTCGTACAATAAAAATTTACTTGTAGTTTGTAACTTTTTTTAAATCTAACACAAATTTTTTCTGAGTGCACTAATAAATTTTTGTAGATGTATTGGAGTTTCCCCATTCAATACGAGAGCGTTGAGCACCCTTGAATTAAATCATAAAAAATTCTACAACCCAATAAACACAACGGATTCGCCTCGAATTCGAGACGAATTCGCTTCTCTGATTATATTATCGCGGCGATAGTTCGCGACGAGAGATCGGCGAATCCGAATTCCCAGGCGAGTCACCCCTCATTAGCGATTCGCGCATTTTTATATTCTCGGGTCGTTGGCGATTCGAGATTTATGCCCATTGGCGAATACATTCTAGAAAATCTTCTTCTGCGAATCCACCTCGAATTCGCCACGATATCATCTGAGCTTTTCAATCTCTTGAGTAGAGTTTTAAATGGTAAATTAAAGCCCAACAGGGAATTTCTTCGTGTAAAGCAAGATTTAATAAAATTAATAAATGCTATTGCGATAATTGATTTTTCTCGAGTCCATCTCGAACTCGATACGAGTCCGAAAAATTACATTCACCTCCGCGAATTCTTCTCGAATTCGTCACGATATCATCCTCGCTTTTGTGTTTATTGGGAAGTGGTAAATTTTTTATTTTGTACTATGACTCAATGATAATGGTTTGAAAATCGCTCTTCTTTTTCCTGTTTTAAATAAATGTAAAAGTATTGTGTTTCGTTTTGGTATTTCATCTGTTTACTGCGCGGAAGAGCTTTAGTGTTCAGTGCCACGCCCATTTTCCAAAATTTGTCTATTTTTTGTTTCCGGTCTACTGTGGAACTCTTGCCACAAAATTTCAATGAATTATCTTTATATTTGACAAAGATATCGCTTAAAATGTTTTTATTAGGCCACTTTATAATACCCATATATAAAAGTGGGCGTGGTCATCAACCGATTTCGCTAAAATTTTCAACATGTATTACCACAAGTAATAAAAGTGTACACACCAAGTTTCGTCATTATATATCAATTATTTGTCGAGTTATGGGCTCAGAAATCTCGTATATTCCAGCTTCTAAAAAGAGGCGGTGCCACGCCCATTTTCCAAAGTTTTTGTGTTTTTAGTTTTATGTCCGCAGTTGGACTCCTGCCATAAAATTTCAATGATATATCTTTATATTTGACAGAGATATCGCTTAAAATGTTTTTATTAGGTCACTTTATAATACCCATATATAAAAGTGGGCGTGGCCGTCAACCGATTTTGACAATTTTTCGTCCAAACATTTGCCTAAGTAAGTATATCACGCGTACCAAATTTCATCGATATATCTTCAACAGTTTCTGAGTTATGACTCATAAAGCTTTCAATGTTTGCTCCTTAATAAGTGGGCGTGGCACCGCCCATTTTCCAAAATTCCATCAAACTTCTTCTTAGGGGCCTGAGCTCAACACGTGGGTAAAATTTCATCACTCTAGCTATATTAGTGGCTGAGATACCAAATTTCCGATTTTTTCTATATAGGAAAAGTGGGCGTGGTCATGGTCCGATTTCGCCCTTTTTCAATACCAACCGTCCCAGTGTCGATACCAACTTGCATTTCAAATTTCATCAAAATATCTCAATTTTTGCGCGAGTTAGAGTGTTTACAGACGGACGGACGGACAGACGGACGGACGGACATGGCTCAATCGATTTCCCTTTTCACGATGATCATTTTGATATATATAAGTCTATATCTATCTCGATTATTTCATTCTGTTACAATCCACCGTTATGTGATTAAAACTATCCCTGCAAAAAATGCGATTAATCAGGGACGTGTCCGGTAGCCATGGGTAATGGCGCAATTTTTTTGGCGCTGATACAATAACTCCAGCGCCACTCGTGGCGCCAACTCACGGTACTCGCGCAATAACACCTTTAGCGCAATTGTCATGGAATAATCGATAAATAACATTTTTTCGTTTGTTACTGTTCACCATCCCCGTTTTATTTCTTTTGGCGCAATTCTGCTTACATTTACGAGGGCACAATTAATTTCAATTTTCATAATCATTTGGAAACATATTCCGTATATTTGTGAAAATATGCTGGAAATTAGAGTCACTTAGATCACTATCAAGCATACATAATTGTGACGGTGCCATACGTATACATATACTATGGTGCTGTTATTGGCGTTGTGGTTGCGCCATTTTACACTAGCGCTATATTGGTGCTGGTGTTAGCGCACGAAATTGAGTCGGTTTTATATTACAAAATTGAGTTGGCGCAATATTGAGTTGGCGCTATATTGAGTTGGCGCATTTCACAAATCGGAGTTAGCGCAATAACGCCAGGGTTGGTGTTAGCGCAATTGCGCCGCGCAGCGCAGTGTTACCCACGCCTAGTGTCCGGGATCAGTCGCAAGGGAGCATGCGTCTAATACAATTTTAAATCCCTTTATATGGAGTGAATTGATCGCATTTGTTCGAGCATGTCCTATGAAGAGACTAATTGTTCATCTTGTATACCGGAACGGGTACCAATGTAGATTAATCACTAACATACCGAACGGGTACAACTGTAGATCAATCGCTTCATCCCGAACGGGTACGAATGTAGACTAATCGCTTTCATCCCCAACGGGTACAAATGTAGATCAATCGCTTTCAGCACGAAAGGGTACAAATGTAGATTTTTCCTTAAAAAATTGTAAATATTCATGCATATTTAAATAAAGATTATATGTTTTACTTTTGTAAAAAAATCTCAATAAATAAATTTAAAAAATTGTAAGTTTTGAGTATGCATTATATGAGCGTAATGTAAAGGATTTTTTCATAGGATATTTTAGGCAACATTTTGTTAAAATTGTTATTAAAAAGGGTGTTCAATTCGTTTTACCGATTGTTCTACAATTGATTGATAGATTTCTACCCGTTCGAGATGAAAGCGATTAATCTACATGTATACCCGTTAGGGAACAATTGGTCTACAATTAGTCTACATTTATACCCATTCGGGAACAATTGGTCTACAATTAGTCTACATTTATACCTGTACGGGAAAAATCGGGGACTAATTGTGGTCCGATTGTTCTCGAAAGAGATCAATCGAGGACAAATCTCTTTCGGGATTGATCGCACATTTTTTTGCAGGGATAATACTCTGTGTACTAGTACAGCTGAGTATAAAAATGTAATTTTATGTATGTATGTGAGTAGGTACATAAATATGTAGCATTTAGAAACTCTGTAGGACACAAATAAAGTTGTTGTATGTGAAGCATTTACTTAAATCTAATAACTTTAAACGAGCAATTCTTGTATATATGTATATATATATCTAATACCTTTAAACGAGCAATTCTTGTATATATGTATATATATATATAATCAGGATCTCGAAAACGGTTCCAACGATTTTCATGAAATTTGGTATGCAGGGAGCTTCGGGGGTAAAATCTCGAAAAATTTAATTTTTTTACTCACTTTTATCCCGGGTCGCGAGATATGGGTCAAAACGTGGACCCGGATGACCCTTGAATGTCCCTGAGCGATATGGGTATCAAATGAAAGGTCTTGATGAGGACTTCAACATAGAACTTTTTCAATTGTGATGCCTAGGCCGGGTCCCGAGATACGGGTCAAAACGTGGACCCGGATGACCCTCGAATGTCTCAGAGCGATATGGGTATCAAATAAAAGGTCTTGATGAGGACTTCAACATAGAACTCGTTTAATTGCGGTGCCTAGGCCGGGTCCCGAGATATAGGTCAAAACGAGGACCCGGTTGACCCCCGAATGTCTCTGAGTGATATGGGTATCAAATGAAAGGTCTTGATGGGGATATCAACCTAGAACTCTTTTAATTGTGATGCCTAGGCCGGGTCCCGAGATATGGGTCAAAACGTGGACCCGGATGACCCTCGAATGTCTCTGAGCGATATGAGTATCGAGAGAGAGGTCTTGATGAGGGCTTCAACATAGAACTCTTTTAATTGTGGTGCCTAGGCCGGGTCCCGAGATATGGGTCAAAAAGTGGACCTAGATGACCCTCGAATTTCTGTGAGCGATATGGGTATCAAATGAAAGGTCTTGACGGTGACTTTAACATAGACCTCTTTTAATTGTGGTGCCTAGGCCGGGTCCCGAGATATGGGTTAAAACGTGGACCCGGATGACCCTCGAATGTCTCTGAGCGATATGGGTATCAAATCAAAGGTCTTGATGAGGACTTCAACATAGAACTCTTTTAATTGTGGTGCCTAGGTCGCGTCCCGAGATATGGGTCAAAACGTGGACCCGGATGAACCTCGAATGTCTCTGAGCGATATGAGTATCGAAAGAGAGGTCTTGATGAGGACTTCAACATAGAACTCTTTTAATTGTGGTGCCTAGGCCGGGTCCAGAGATATGGGTCAAAACGTGGACCTGGATGACCCTCGAATGTCTCTGAGCGATATGGGTGTCAAATGAAAGGTCTTGATGAGGACTTCAACATAGAACTCTTTTAATTGCGATGCCTAGGCCGTGTCCCGAGATATGGGTCAAAATGTGGACCCGGATGACCATCGAATGTCTGTGAGCGATATGGGTATCAAATGAAAGGTATTGATGGTGACTTTAACATAGAAATCTTTTAATTGTGATGACCAGGCCGGGTCCCCAGATATGGGTCAAAACGTGGACCCGGATGACCCTCGAATGTCCCTGGGCAGTATGAGTATTAAATGAAAGGTCTCAATGAGTAGGTACTTCAACATAGATCTCCTTTAAATGCGATTCCTTGGCCGGGTCCCCAGGTATGGGTCAAAACGTGGATCCGGTTGACCCTGGAATGTCTCTGAGCGATATTGATATCAAATGAAAGGTCTTGATGGTGACTTTAACATAGAACTCTTTTAATTGTGATGCCTAGGCCGGGTCCCCAGATATGGGTCAAAACGTGGACCCGGATCACCCTCGAATGTCTCTGAGCGATATGGGTATCAAATTAAAAGTCTTAGTGGGGACTTAAGCATAGATTACTCCGAAAATTGGGAATCATGGCTTCAATATAGAGATCTCTTCGAAGTAATGCTCAACCTGGGTCCCTAAGTAAGGGAACATGAAAAGGAAAAAGAAAGTCGAATGGAATGGTATGGAAATGGGAAAGGGAGAAGGGAGAGGAAACCAATATAGAATGGGAGAGGGAAGGAGTGAGAGAGGGATTGGGAGAGGGGAAGGGAGAACGAATAGAAGGGTGAGAGAAAAGGAGAGGTTGGGGAGAGCGATAGGGAAAGGAAAGGGAAAAGGAAACGGAGATGAAAGATAAAGAGAAAGGAAAAAGAAAAGTAGAGGGAGAAGGACATGAAGAGGTAGAGGTATCACGGCCAATCGAGTCGGATTTACTTTAGTTCTGGATCTCACAAATGGCTTCAATAATTTTCAAGAAATTTAGTATACAAGGGGTCTCAGGCGCAAACTTTTGAAAAGTTTAATTTTTACACTAATTTTTTTTATTTTAACTTTTTATTTCGCTTGCGAGGACCTGCGAAAAAATGGCAGCCCGAGATAAGCTCGGTCATCCAGGTACTATATATATATACGCGCATAAAATATGTAATATCTTTCAAAATGTCTGACATACAAAACTGACTGATCAATGCCACCAGCATGCTGTAGCTTGAGACGATATAAATAAAACAATGAAGGTACATACTTTTAGGCGCGTCTGATATAAATTTAGAGATTTTTGGCGATTTCATTTCGCGATAGCGATTTCTAGAATCCAGGTGCTCTATGCAACATATTAAATAATATTGATATTTACAGCAGTGGGAATTAAAAAAGTCTAATAGCGTTTTCGATTCTGAACCAAAATGCTGCATTATTACAAGGCAACATTATTAACATGCGCCCTGTTATGTCCTAAGAAAATTTTGCATTTTTGATGTGATGTATGAAACAAAAATAATGCAACCCCTTAGTTATATTAAGGGCAGAAAATGCTGCCCTGTGGTCGGGGAGAGGGCGACATTTTTGGCAATCGAACAATCAACCCTGAAAAAATGTGTGGAATCCAAGGATGCATCGTAACGTTAATTTTAACGCTAACCGAAATGTTAAAGTCGTTTTTGTTGAAACGACTTGGGTTTTCAACGTTATAAAAATTATCAAAATAATTTCCGTTTCGTTTTTAACGTTAACGAAACTCAAGCGTTAACGCTGAAACGTTGAAAAGTTGAGTGCGTTTATTTTTGAGTTGGCAATGCTCTAGCGAGTTATAAATAGAGTTGCCGAGACATCCCAGTAATTAAATCATAGATGCTCATGCCTATGCCCTTGAATCACATTTGTTTTTGTTTTTCCCCCCAGACATAGGCACATATACAAATTCGCCCTTTGAATATAAAAATAAAATTTTCTTCCCCTGCCATATGCCCACAGGTATAAAAAATTTCAAATGAATGTGATTGAGTTTCATATGGGAAGTGCGAAGCTACGTCAGCTTCGCCCTTCCCATATCAAGCTACGTTGGCGTCGCCCTTCCCATATGAAATTGAAAATTACACTAACAAATTGAAAATAAAATTTTTTTGAAAAAATTGAATTCTTGAATTGAAAAGCGACATAACTCAAAACCCAAATAAATAAAAAAGAAATGGAAGAAATGCAAGAAAACCTTTTTCTTTACAAACGAAGCTTTGAAGTAAAACCTTGGGTAAGCAAAAAGGCTGTTGCTGGGAGGAGACTAATATTTAGCCGTCCCTAAACCCTTTATTCATGGATTCAAAAAATTTTGAGTTGTGCAGTTTTTTGATTTATGGTGCGATTTGTAGGCAAACGAAAAAACTGAACAAAATTTCTAGTTAATATTGAAAAATGTGTGGCAAAATTGTATTTCAAATTATTTGAAGAAAAATAAAAGAAGATTTTTATAAGAATAATAAGAATTAGAGCTTTTTTTGCTGTAATATTATTGCGAGTCGCAGTCTATGCTAATTAATTATAGGTACTCTGAAAAAAAAACGTTGTAAATCTAAAGACTTTCGCTGTTAAATCAACTACTTTCCGCAGTTGAAATGTGCCCAACAAAGTTCCGTTGTTGTTTCAAAGGTGCGAGCGTTGTTGATTTAAGTCAATAACGGAGATTGTTGGAAAAAATGTTCACCTAAAAATAAATTTTTATTTGCATTTTACTCTTCATCTTCTCTCCGCCCGGGTCCCAACTGCAAACATGTATCCTCCGCTTGTTCTCCTATTCTTCTCTCCTTCTTATCATTCACTGGTTGCTATCTTTATTTCTTATTCTGATTTTTCTTCTTTATTTTATATACTCCTCCGGATTCGAACCATGACATCAACCTGAAATTCTATCCAATCATCACATAGTGGAACATTCAACATTATATTGAATTGTAGTAACCTATTTATACTTCCATTTCCTAAAAAGGAATCCATGAATTATTTGAATCATTGTAAAAACAAATTTTAAAAAAAATTGTTCTCATTAGTTTTGTTTACAACGGAAACTGTTGGGTCAAATACTTTTGCCTTTAAATCAACAACGGGGAGAAAATTGTTGCTAAAAATAAACTTTTTTTGGATTTTTCTCTTCATCTTCTCTCCATCATTATTTTTTTTGTTGGTTTTCTCACAAAAAAATATTTTCTCACAAAAAATTTTTTAACGGCAAGCAAGTTTTTGAAACAACAACGCCTGTTTTTGAATAAATTGTTGGATCAAAAACTTTGCTGTAAAAACAAATACTTTTGCTGTTGAATCAAAGACGGAGATTCAACAGCGGAAAGTTGTTGGTTTAACTACGGGTATTTTTTTCAGAGTACGTATATAAATTAATAATTAAGGTAAGTTACATATATGACAGAAATAAAATATGACAAGTATCCACTCATAAGAAATGAAATTTTGAAATACTTATCCATGTTCGGAAGCACATATGTATATTTGCGAAAAAGCCTTTTCTAGCCTTAAGTTAATCAAAACAAACCAAAGAAACATTTTAACACAAAAGCATTTGGAAGCAATTCTGCAATTATCCACCTCTGATTCGACAATAAATATTTACAATTTATTAAACAACCTTGAATAAACTTATCACTTATTATTATGTAATATGTAGATACATTTTTTTTTTATATGTACGAGTTCATATCTTAATTTAATATATAGATACATTTATATAAACAAACAAGTAAAAGCGCGGCTGTCTTCGGCCGTACCGAAGACTTCATACCTTTCATGAGTGGGGAAATGAAAAGTTACCTATGTATGTACATAGCCTGATTAAGTTTAAGTTATAATTTTAATTCTGTGGGTTATTTATGGAAAGATTTATTAGAAAAAATGGTGTCTTGGCTATTTAAATGGAGGAGCTACACACCAAAATGTCCATATCTGAACAATCGGTTGTATGGGAGCTATATGTTATAATGGTCCGATCTTGACAATTTTCGGTAATCCCGTTTGGGCCCATATGGGTACAAATACTTCAAAATTTCACGCCGTTAGCTGTTAAAATGGAGGAGTTATACACCAAAATGTCCATATCTGAACAATCGGTTGTAGGGGAGCTATATGTTATAGTGGTCCGATCTTGACAATTTTCGGTAACCCTGTTTGGGTCCATATGGGTACAAATAGTTCAAAATTTCAGGCCGTTAGCTGTTAAAATGGAGGAGTTATACACCAAAATGTGTATATCTGAATAATCGGATGTTGTGGAACTATATGTTATAGTGGTCCGATCTTGATAATTTTCGGTAACCTTGTTTGGGCAAAAATGGGCACGTCTACTTCAAAGTTTCATGTCCTTAGCTGTTTAAATGGGGAAGTTATGCACAAATTACATTCAAAAATTTCATGTATATCTGAATAATCGGTTGTTTTCTATATGTTATAGTGGTCCGATTCGGCCGGTTCCGACAAATGATCAGCTGCATATAACAACATACCTGTATTCCGAATTTCATTCAGATATCTCAAAAACTGAGGGACTAGTTTGCGTTCACACAGACGGACGGACGGACAGACGGACAGAAGGACAGACGGACATGGCTTAATCGACTCAGCTCGTGATTCTGATCATATCGGTATATATTTTGGTGGGTCCCCCATGCTTCCTTCTGGTACTTTCGACAAAAAATTTTTGGCACTAAGTTATAATACCATTTCATTCTCATGAAAGGTATAAAAATATGTTGTAAATATTGTACATAAGTATGTATGTTGTATGTAAAATTTCGTACAATAAAAATTTACTTGTAGTTTGTAACTTTTTTTAAATCTAACACAAATTTTTTCTGAGTGCACTAATAAATTTTTGTAGATGTATTGGAGTTTCCCCATTCAATACGAGAGCGTTGAGCACCCTTGAATTAAATCATAAAAAATGCTACAAGTGGTAAATTTTTTATTTTGTACTATGACTCAATGATAATGGTTTGAAAATCGCTCTTCTTTTTCCTGTTTTAAATAAATGTAAAAGTATTGTGTTTCGTTTTGGTATTTCATCTGTTTACTGCGCGGAAGAGCTTTAGTGTTCAGTGGCGCTTTTCAACCAACACAAAACACACACTGTTCTTAACATCTATCAAAAACGGTCATCGAAAGGCAATTACGTATTCTCTTTAAACTGCTAGGACCTGTATAGTTGTGCCTTATTTTTTACTGTTGAAATTACCATTTTTGATAAAAAGTAATTCAAACTAAAAGGTAACAGCTGTGTTCAATAACAAAAAAATTGATACGAATTTTTCGTAAAAAATGACAGTTCTCCATATGAAAATGACAGTTCTCCATATGAAAATGACAGTTCTTATGAAAAATTCGTAACAATTTTTTGTTATTGAACACAGGTAATTATTCTTTTGGTTTTTAGCAATAGTTGATTTTTCTATTACGCGACCGTGAACTTGCTAAATATTTATTACAACCACTCCCGTTAGATGGCTTCGGGTGATTCGAATTTTTGCCATTCACCAGCAGAGTTCGGTTGAATTACCGGCAGAGTTCGGTTGTTGCGGTAGGTGCCGATGGTTACCGGTAGAGTCCGCTTGGTGCAGCCTCTGTATACCTCTGTATAAAAGAATACGATTGGCTGATATTTATGCACTTGGTTGATGTTTATGCTACAAGAACATAAGTTCCAAAAACATAGATTCCAAAAATTATGTTTCTATTCTTTCTTTTCCAAAGCAACACTGCTGTTGCAGGTTGACAAACAGATAAACGCTTTCAGTTCGACGCGCTTAACATAGCCTGTTGGCTTAGTTTTTGTTGTTGCTTTCCATGTTATTCGCTAATCTAGCGTATGTTTTTTCGAACTTTCGTGCAAAAAAATGGGGCTAATGTAAAGTCAAAAAGAAAAAGATTGGCTCTGAGTTTACAAAAAGAACATGTATAATACTACCCGACAAAAAAAATATATCCTCGACATATGATACATGACACATAAAAATCTAATTTGGTAGTTTTTTGGTAATTTGGTTGTTTTTCAGATTATGGTTAGTCATTTTTCTTAGAAGTGGCAACCTTTCTTTTGCCTTTCGTTAAAGCATTGCCAAAACAAAAAAAAAACGAAACTTTTTTGTTGACCGTTTTTGTTTCAACGGGTGAGTTTCTAAGAAAAAGCTGCTCCGCAACTGTTGAGCTGAACAGTTGCCAACAGTTGTGTAGCAGTTGAGTTAAACAGCTACGTCTTAGAAACGGTTTTTTTGAATTTATCAGCTGTTTGGCTTTACACAACATGTTGAGCTCAAGTAGCGAAGAAAATTTGTGATGCAAAAAATGGCGAAAAGTTGCCAACTGTTGAGCTGAGCGGAATTACTCAACAGTGCGTTTCTAAGACAAACACTCAACAGTTGCACAACAGCTCAGTCTTAGAAACTCACCCAACGTTAACGAAATCAGTTTTGTTGAATTATTTCGTTGATAACGTTAACGGTTGCATATCCGTTTTGTTAACATAGCATGTTCATGACATGTATATGCAGATATACGATATAAATAGGTACCATGTTCACCCAAAAAAAAAAGATTTATCGAAAAATGGGGCATTGCACCTCCCATACGTACTAACTATGCTAAATATATCTAAAAGGGTTGGAGGAGGGGCCTGAAAACCATTATGGAGGTATACTATATCAATACTCTTACTTAGTTAAAATTTAGCATACACCAAAATACAACAATTTTCTTATAATATAATACAATGGCGCTTTTATAACTCCGACGAGTTTTATGGCCGAGCTTCTCTCCCAATTCGAGGTGTGCTCCTTTTGTTTTTTCCTACTAATTGGGTGGACCTACAGTTTTATGCCGGCTCCGAACGGTGAATGCATTTTTTGTGAGAAGCTTTTTCATGGCAGAAATACTCTCGGAGGGTATGCCGCCCACTGCCGAAAGGTGACCGCTGCTCTTAAAAAACCCAATAATTGGATTTTTACTAATTAGAAAAATTGTTTGTAAAGCTCGTACAGCTCATCGTTAAATCTCCGTCGATACTCGCCCACGCCAACGCGCAAAGGTCCATAAATCTTACGAAGAACTTTTCTCTCGAATACTCCAAGTGCCATCTCATCTGATTTTGAAATTGTCCATGCTTCTGCGCCGTACATGAGGACTGGAACGATGAGCGTCCTGTAGAGTGTGATTTTTGTTTGTCGAGAGAGGACTTTACTTTTCAGTTGCCTACTTAGTCCGAAGTAGCATTTATTGGCAAGCGTGATTCTTCGTTGGATCTCCGTGCTGACATCATTCTTGGTGTTAATGCTGGTTCCCAAATAGACGAAGTCCTTAACAGTTTCGAATTTGTAGCTATCAACATTGACGTGGCTGCCAAGGCGTGCTGTTTCTTTGTGTGATGACAGGAGGTACTTCGTCTTGTCCTCGTTAACCGCCAAACCCATTTTCTTAGCCTCTTTATCCAGCTTGGAGAAGGCAGAACATACGGCGCGAGTATTAGTGCCAATGATGTCGATATCATCGGCGTACGCCAGCAGTTGTACACTCTTGTGGTATAGAATGTTTCCTGTATGGTTAAGTTCTGCAGCTCGTATTATCTTTTCCAGCATCAAATTGAAGAAGTCACACGAAAGGGAATCACCTTGTCTGAAACCTCGTTTGGTCTCGAACGGTTCGGAGAGGTCCTTCCCAATTCTGACGGAGCTGGTGGTGTTAGTCAGCGTCATTTGGCATAGCCGTATAAGTTTTGCGGGGAAACCAAATTCAGACATTGCGGCATATAGGCAATTCCTATTCGTGCTATCAAAAGCGGCTTTAAAATCGACAAAGAGATGGTGTGTGTCGGTTCCATTTTCATGGGTTTTTTCCAGTATTTGGCGTATTGTGAATATCTGGTCGATGGTAGATTTACCAGGTCTGAAGCCACACTGATAAGGTCCAATCAGCTTGTTGACGGTGGGCTTCAGTATTTCGCACAATACACTTGCTAAGACCTTATATGCGATATTCAGGAGGCTTATCCCACGATAATTGGCGCGTACTGTGGGGTCTCCTTTTTTGTGGATTGGGCAGAGCACACTTAAGTTCCAGTCGTCGGGCATGCGCTCGTCCGACCATATTCTGCATAGGAGTTTATGCGTGCTCCTTATCAACTCTTCGCCACCATGCTTGAATAGCTCGACTGGCAAACCGTCAGCGCCCGGGGCCTTGTTATTTTTAAGCCGAGTGCTATTCGCACTTCGTCATGATCGGGTGGTGGAACATACCTACCATCATCTGCTATTGGGGATTCGGGTCGTACATCTTCTCCTTCAGCAATTTCACTGTTGCCATTATCTAGCAAGGAGGAGAAGTGATCCCTCCACAACTTAAGTATGCTTTGGACATCAGTTACCAGATCGCCGTTATCATTCCGGCAGGAATTTGCCCCGGTCTTGAAACCTTCAGTCATCCGCCTGATTTTTTGATAGAATTTTCGAGCATCGTTACTACCCGCCAGCATCTCAAGCTCTTCACACTCGCGCCTTTCAGCCTCCCTTTTCTTCTTTCGAAAAAGGCGCCTCTCTTCCTTCCTCGCCGTTCGATAACGCTCCCATACGCTTCGCGTTGCGCCCGCACACAATGTAGCCCTGTAGGCGGCGTTCTTTCTTTCCGAGGCATCGCGACATTCCTTGTCGTACCAGATGTTTTTGCGGGCTCGCTTGTATCCTATAGATTCCTCAGCGGCGATACGAAGTGAACGAGCGATGTGTTCCCATTCCTCAGATACATCGTTTGGTGAAGGATTGCTCTCAGAGAGCAGGAGTGAGAGCCGAGTGGTGTATTCATTGGCTGTCTGCGTCATGTGCAGCCTTTCGACTTCAAACTTTCCTTGCTGTCCTGTTGGCGCATTCTTTGCTGCACAGAGGCGGGTGCGTACCTTGGCTGCTACAAGATAGTGGTCGGAGTCGACATTGGGACCACGGATTGTGCGCACATCTAGGATGCTGGAGCTGTGTCTGCCATCGATCATGACGTGATCAATTTGATTTCGCGTTTTTCGATCAGGGGACAGCCATGTGGCTTGGTGTATTTTTTTGTGCTGGAATCTGGTACTGCTAATGACCATGTTTCGTGATCCGGCGAAGTCGATCAGCCTCGTCCCATTGGGACTGGTTACGTCGTGGAGACTGAATTTTCCGACTGTGCTGCCAAAGATACCTTCCTTACCCACCCTGGCATTAAAATCGCCAAGCACAATCTTAATGTCGTGACGGGGGCAGCGGTCGTAGGCATGCTCTAACTGCTCATAAAAAGTGTCTTTGATCGCATCGTCCTTCTCTTCCGTCGGGGCGTGGGCGCTGATGAGAGATATGTTGAAAAATCTCGCTTTGATGCGGATGGTGGCTAGACGCTCGTTCACTGGCGTGAACGACAGTACTCGGCGGCTGAGTCTCTTTCCCACCACAAAACCAACACCAAATATACGCTCCTCTGCATGGCCACTGTAATATATAGCGCAAGGCCCGCATTTCTTCTTTCACTCTTCCGAGGACATCAACCAGCTGGGCAGAGGCACCTTCCCAATTAAGGGTCCGGACTTTCCAGGTGCTTACCCTCATATCGTAGTCCTTTAAACGTTTGCCATGGTCGTCATCAGAAAGGGGTGGTCTCATCCGAGGCTTTGTTGTTGTTTCATTGGATAGGATTTTTACGTGGTGGGACCCAAGCCCGACGCACAACCCGGCCTGCGGGAGTTGTATAATGTTACACGTTTATATAGCGAGCCGCTTGCTCCAAGACAGACGCCCGCTCGCAGCCGCACCTTCTGGTGAACAGACGCTGCAGTTATTCCCCTCAACAAGCCCTAAAACCGAATATGTCGGAGTGGCCTTGTCGACTTGTCGCCTTCTAACTGTAGTTCACCACCAAACGGGTGTTCGGTGGCTATCCAGAGGACACTGCGCGGAAGTCATGAGCTGCTTGCTCCGCATGCAAAAGAATCGCTCTCATGTGGTATTAACTCACATAAAGGGGTAATAGAATTTCGAAGAAGTCGGAACTTCCCGAAATACATGCCCAAATGTGGACCCAGAGTGACCCTGCAAGTCTTTGAGCAATATTGGTATCAAATGAAAGGTGTTGAGCAGGCCTTCAACATAGAGTTATTTTCATTCAGATATGGGTCAAAACGTAGGACCGAGTGACCCTGGAAAGTTTCTCAGCGATATTGGTATCAAATGGAAGCTGTTGAGGGGGACTTCAACAAAGAGTTCTTTAAATAGTGATGCCTAGACCGGGTTCCAATATATGAGTCAAAGCGTGGACCCGGATAACCCCTAAATATTTTCGAGCAATATTAGTAGCAAATGAAATACGTTGAGCAGGGCTTCAGCTATTTTAATTGTGATTTCTAAAGCTGTTTCCCAGAGATGGCTCAAGTAGTGGGCCTGGATGGTGATGGACGTCCCCGGTAAAGGTAAAGGTAAAGTTAAAGCTAAAGGTGAAAATAAAGGCAAAGGTAGAGGTAAATGTAAGGATAGGATTATGAATAGGGATAGGGATCGGAGGAAGTAGGTTTGTCGCGGCGGTTATAACTATATAACTTTTATTCAGAGAATAGACAATTTTTTTATTATTCGCAGTCATTAAGATGGAATCTAAGATAACGGTGCACATAGGTAGATTTTCAAGTTTTATGCGGCCAAAATTGAGTTTTGTGAAGTTGTTAGAATTACAGAAAAAACATACCCACATATTGGAAATAGCCTGGGGAACAATAATTCATCGCTTTTTTCCCGACCCCATACTCTACACTTGCTCCCAGATGGTCGAAACTTAGCATATCTAAAGTTAATTTTTTAGTTTTTTTTACATATTTTTAAGTGTTAGTTTCAACGTGAATATTTAAAGCATTTCATTTAAGTAATCGTGATGGATCCTAAAGCTTCAAGTAATTAATAACACTTTTGAATAATATCATTGATTTCCAATAATTCTAAGTTTATAGTTTTAAGATTTTAAAGTTGGGATATTTAAAATAAAAATTATCACTCTTTTTCGCTTTCAAAACTGATTTTGTTATGTTGCTATGTCAGACTCAGTCAAATTAATCCTCGGACATGATACGTATCTAGTAGAATTAGCATTTTTCCGACAAAAAATTACGTCGCACAAAGCCGCACTTCACTACTATA
Source organism: Urophora cardui (assembly GCA_960531455.1). Lineage (NCBI taxonomy): Eukaryota > Metazoa > Arthropoda > Insecta > Diptera > Tephritidae > Urophora > Urophora cardui. Next base: position 86,107,553 of record OY482671.1, on the reverse strand, counting down.
TACGGGGTTTTTCATATGTACCTACAATAATTTTCTCTTTTGTGTTTTATATTTGATTTTAATTTTTATATTTCTAACGCATATCTTTGTTAATGTGGGTGATGCTCGAAAGTAACCGAGATATTTATCACCGATTATTGTTAACTTTTTAGGCAGTATTTTTAGTATTTCCAATTTTTCAAAGTCAAGGAAATACTTATCATAAAAAGGGGCTAAGAATTCTAAACCAAATTTTTTTTAGAAGCTAGTAAAAATATAAAAATGTACCTTTAATAAAAATATTTTTTTTTTTGTTACAAAAAGTATTCTAATTTAATAAAATGTGATTTTTTTATTTCGTCTTTTGTACCTATAAAAACAAAAAAATATGTGTGTACCTTTAATAAAAATAATTTTTTTTTACAGTCTAACTCGCTGTGGTGTAGTGGGTAGAGTGCTCGCCTGCTATGCCAGAGCTCTCGGGTTCAAACCCCAGTCCGAGCAAACACCAAACAAATTTTTCTAATTAGTAAAAATCCAATTATTGGGTTTTTTAAGAGCAGCGGTCACCTCTCGGCAGTGGACGGCATACCCTCCGAGTGTATTTCTGCCATGAAAAAGCTTCTCACAAAAAATGCATTTGCCGTTCGGAGCCGGCATAAAACTGTAGGTCCACCCAAGAAAAACAAAAGAATCACACCTCGAATTGAGAGAGAAGCTCGGCCATAAAACTCGCCAGAGTTATAATAGCGCCATTGTATTATATTATTATAGTATCTAATTTTATTTAAAACTAATTTTTAATATTTGTCCGGGCCAGGGTTTGAACCTGGAACCTATTGTATGAAAGGTGAGCACACAACCTACTTTGCCGTATATGCTTTTATTAAGTATATAAAAAAAATTTTAAGGGCATATTTTCAGTGCTTAAACCAAGTTTTAAGAGCATATTTTTAGCGCTTAAACCTTATTTTTAAAGACATATTTTTAGAGCTAAAAACAAATTTTTTAGGGCATATTTTCTGTTGCCCTAGTTATAACAATATCGAATCATATAACAATTTATAACCGACAAAGGAATATTTATCAATTTTTTTTGCTTAATTTTAAAAAGTTATAAAGTTAATTTTTATTATACGATGGAAAATTTTTACATGCATAGATATGTGCAAAATAATATAAGATTTTACATCAAGTATTAGTTAATTTGCAACATTTTTTTTTATTTATTGAATTTATTATTTCTTGCTGTTTTATATACAGCGTACCTTAACATACATAGATGAAACCAAGTTTTGATATAGACCATTAAATCCAAATAGAAGTTACAAGTAAAGATAAACTAAGCATACAACGGACGTTTCATATCGAATTTAAAACTTAAGAGCTTCCCCTGCAAAATACAGTTTTTAGACTTAGTACAGTATTGCACGGGAACGTAGATATGTATGTATAAACCAGGGACCGAAAATAACGGTTATTTTTGTAGTGTAGTTCTGTATAAAATCCCTATTTTCCACCTCTCATTTGATACCAATATCGCTCAGAAATATTGTGGTGTCATCCAGGTCCGATTATGACCCCTATCTGGGGACTCAACCTAGGAATTACAATAAGTACTGTTCTAGGTAAAAGCCATGCTCAAAACCTCTCATTTGCTACTAGTATCCAAAAATATTTAGGGAAAGTCACAAATAAATAGGCTTAATTTTTATTAAAATCGGTGACCAATAATAAAAATCTGAATAGCCGTTATTCAGGACCAAATTTTTTTTTTTTTGGTCGACATAATGGTTATTCAGGCCAAAAAATTTTTTTGGTTCTTGTAATGGTTATTAATGACCAAAAAACTTTTTTTCTCATGATAATGGTTAAATACAACCAACTCACCAAATTCTTGAGGGTTAAGTAATGGTTAAATATTACTTTTACTCAAGGAAGTGAAAATAACTGTTATCAAGCAAAACTATCATGCAAAACTTTTATATGAAGGAAATGTTCTACAGTAACACTGTGCACGAGCCAAAAATCAACAGATTAGCTCTCGTTTAGGAGATATTTGACTTTGAAATTTTGTCCATCTGTGCGTATAGTTCCCGTGGTCCGATCGACAATTATTCGGTAACATTATAAAGGTCAATATGAGTACAAATACTATAAAGTCAAATATCTCCTAAAAGAGAGCTAACCTAGAAAAATGAATAGCACCATCGTGCTCAGTGTGCCCAAATTATCTTTACTACACGGAGAAAACTATGGCTTGTGGTTTTACCCGCAAGCGATATGTTATTTATTCAAGGTTCTGAAAATACACGAGGACTACTAAAGTATTAAAAATTTAACCTCTAAATTATATATTCATTATTAAACGTCAAAAGGCGGCGAATAGCCAGAAAAGGCAAACTGTCAAAAACGGGCGGCGCAGAGTCGCAATCGGTGCTGCCAGTTAATTTAGTGCTGCCACAGCTACCCTCCCCCTAGTGATGCATCACGGTTTATTTGTTGATTGTTAATCGATTTTGTTTTTCTTTGCTTATGATTTCTTAAAACCATTGTTGTTTGGTTCGCCTCGTTCTCTATAAAAGCTGGTTTTAGCCTCTCAATCGACACGCTTTGTGGCCTGCCATTTATATCAATGTTGTACACGTGACTGCCAATTCGTTTTAATATCTTGTATGGGCCTTTATAAGGAGGTTCAAGCGGTTTTTTAACGTGATCGCTGCGAAGAAAAACGTGGCTGCACGAAGTGATGTCTTTGTGAACGAATGTGTTTTTGCTACAATGATGAGCTGCTGGAGTTGGTCGCAGTTGCTGCATGTATTTTCGAAGTCCTGACAGGAACTGCGAAGTCTGAGGTTGCTCCTGGCTGTTAGTGAACAATTCACCCGGCAAACGCAATGTCGTTCCGTAAAGCATTTCGGCCGCTGATGCATTTATGTCTTCCTTGTATGATACGCGAAGGCCTAATAGGACCGACGGTAGTATTTCCACCCATGAATGTTTGCGATTGCACATCAGTGTAGCTTTTAATGAGCGATGGAAGCGTTCAATAATACCATTTGAGCTAGGGTGATAAGGCGTCGTGTGTATCTTTCTTGCGCTAATGTAATTAGCCAGGGATTGGAACATAGCTGATTCAAATTGCGCTCCTTGATCCGTCGTTATCACTTTGGGTGAGCCAAATCTTGCAATCCATGAGGAGTAGAAATGCTTCGCGACTGTATCTGCTGTCATGTCCTTCATCGGTGCGACCTCAGGCCATCTAGTGAAACGATCTATCATGGTCAGACAGTATCTATATCCTTGATCTTCTGGTAGCGTGATGATGTCAATATGTACGTGGTCGAATCGTTGATCTACAGCGTTGAAATGCTTCGGAATGAGGTGGTTATGCCTCGTCACTTTTGCCCTCTGACAACTCGTGCATGCGCGCACTCAATTTGCTACGTCTTTTCTGAGGGAATGCCAAACGTACCGCCGAGAGATTTGTTTTAATGTAGACTTCACCCCTGGATGCGATAGGTCGTGGACCATTTTGAATACCTGTTTTCGCAGCGGTTGAGGAATATATGGTCGATTTTTAGAGGTGGAGGTGTCACAATAAATTTCAACACCTTCTTGCAGACTCTTTTTCTCAAGCCGTAGCGACGTCCGCTGGTTGATATGTAATAGCTCGCTGTCTTTCTCTTGCGCCATTTGAATTTCTTTATAGGTAACCACCACTGGCAGGCTTACGGCGGTGATGCGTGATAGCGCAACTGCGACTGAATTGTCTGAGCCCGGCATGTGAACAATCTCGGTTGAAAATTGCGCGATATAATTCAGCTGACGTATTTTCCGGGGCGACGCTTTATCAAGTCTTTGATGGAAGGCGAAGGTCAGTGGTTTGTGGTCGGTTTTAATGATGAAGTCCCTTCCATCGAGGATGTTTCTAAAATGTTTGATTGCTATATAGATTGCCAACAGCTCTCTATCGTAGGCGCTGTATTTCTGTTGCGCTGGCTTCAGTTTTGCAGAGAAGAATGCTATTGGGGCCCATTGTTGATTACTGAACTGGTCCAAGTGTGCACCCACGGCGGTATCTGACGCATCGGTCACCAGGCATAACTTGCCATTCTTGCTTAAAAATGATAATCTAGTTGTCTTCAGTATGCTCGTTTTGCATTCCTCAAATGCTTTCTCCAGGTCTGGTGTCCACGTTATGGGTGTTTTATCATTTTTTTTTGACGTCGTGAACAGGCTGTTGAGTGGCGCTTGGTGCTGCGAAATATTTGGAATGCACTTGCGGTAAAAGTTGATTATTCCGATAAACCGTCTTAACTCCGATATTGTGCTAGGTTTCGGATAGCGAACAATTGCTTCTACTATTTCCTTTGGTGGTTCTAACCCTTCGGGTGAGATAAGATAACCGAGGAACGTTGTTTGTTTGACACCAAATTCACATTTATTGACGTTTATTGGCAAGCCGGCATCTTGGAGTGATTTCAGTACCTTGTGTAAATGAGTTTTATGTTCGGTCATATCTCTTGACATTATCAATATGTCGTCCAAATAGCAAAAGACAAAGTCTATGTTTCTGAGAATGGAATCCATATACCGTTGGAATGTTTCCGACGCATTTTTTAGACCAAATGGCATTACCGTAAATTCGAAAAGTCCTATCGGTGTGCACACCGCTGTTTTACAAATGTCTTCGGCATGCATTGGTATATTGTAGTACGCTTGGTTGATGTCGATTTTCGAGAAAATTTGTTTGCCATGAAGTCGTTCGCTGATGTCGTCTAGATGTGGGGTAGGGTATTTGTCAGGCACGGTGTGTGCATTTAATTTGCGATAATCGCCACAAGCTCTCCACTCGCCCGATTTCTTTTTCACTAAGTGAATTGGGCTGGCCCATGGGCTGTCTGATGGCCTGATAATACCTTGCTTTAATAAGCTATGAAATTGATTTTTGATGGCCTCAAGTTTATCACCAGAATATCTTCTTACTTTCTCAGAAATGGGTTGGCAATTTGTCACAATGCGATGAGACACCGCTGTACTTGATGGCGCTCTGTACAATTTACTGTTCGAGTCGCGGTACTGGTTGACAATGTCTTGTAACTCTGAAGTCATTTTTATGGACGCCACTGTACCAATAACTTCTCGTTGCCTACTTGTAGGCGCTTGTGTTTTTTCCTTAAGATGTGAGATATCCGTGGACAACAAAAGCTTTTTAGCCTTTACGTCAACCAGCATATGAAACTTCGACAAGAAGTCGGCGCCTAATATTGCAAACTTTACATTTGAAATTAAAAAGCTCCATTTAAATTTGTGCTTAAAGCCTATGTCTAAAGTTAAACACTTTTCGCCGTATGTAGAAATTGTAGTATTATTTGCTGCGAAAAGTTGCATATTTCTACGCGTTGGCTCCTGCTTCCACTTCAGACTTTGCGGAATTGTGGAGACAACAGAACCAGAATCGACGAGGAACCTAATTTTATTGATTATCGAAAATGTAGATGCGGTTGTCGGAGATGTATATGTTGTTTATGCTGCCGCCTGTTGCATAGACAGCCGGCAGCGGGTCTAGTTTCCCGTGTTGCTTGAATTAGGTGTGCTCGTGAATTCGCATGGTTGGGTACATTTTGTAGCAGCTTTGCCAAAGCGAATGTGATATTGACACACTTTCTGATTCGACCGCCTGGATTGATTTATAGAGCGCGATGGTTGTGTACTACGATACCGCGTCTCACTCTTTATATTGGACGAAAGCTCACTGAGTTTTAAAGCGATCTGGTTCATAGATTCTTCCAACGCATTGACCCGAGACTCGAATTTTTGTTGTTTTTGATTTCCAATTGCGTCGCAGGAGGCTGAAGATGCAGGCGCATCCAGTTCGCATACAGTTCCTGGTGTGTTGTCGATGATTTTATATGCTATTTTCGCTAATTCTTTTGTATCTGTTGTTGTGCATGATAGTAATATGCACCTGACGTTGTCGGGCATGCGTTGTAGCCATAAAGTTGTTAGCGCGTCGCGATGCATTGTGGTACCAGCTAGGTCTTGCATTTCTCGTAACAGCTGGCTAGGTTTTTGGCCGCCAATAAGATCGGTGTTAGAAAGTAGTTTTAGAAGTCGTTTTTCCTTAGAGATACCGAAACGAGTTATTAGTTCTTCTTTGAGTTTTTCATACTTGCCTAATTCCGGCGGGTTTTTGGCGATATCTGAAACCTGGCGTAGTGTTTCGTTATCCAGGGCGGCTATGACGTTGTAGAATTTTGAAGTATCTGAAGTTATGCGATTGACGAGCAACAGTCCGTCGATTTGTGTAAACCAAAGCTCAGGGTCTGATGCCATGAATCTCGGCAGCTTTAGCGTTCCTATTGCGTTTACAAACGTAGGATGTACTTCGTGTTGGCCAACACTTGCTGCGGCGGCTCCTACAGGTTCTTGGTTTTTTTCTTCCATCTTTTGTTCATCGGGAGTTGGCGACATATTGATTCCGTATGTTCAATTTGTTGGTCGGGGTCACCAATTATGGCTTGTGGTTTTACCCGCAAGCGATATGTTTTTTATTCAAGGTTCTGAAAATACACGAGGACTACTAAAGTATTAAAAATGTAACCTCTAAATTATATATTCATTATTAAACGTCAAAAGGCGGCGAATAGCCAGAAAAGGCAAACTGTCAAAAATGGGCGGCGCAGAGTCGCAATCGGTGCTGCCAGTTAATTTAGTGCTGCCACAAAACTATATTGATGTCACATCCACAACATCCAGTGCAAAAATGCGTTATATTATTTTCTAGCGCAAAAACGAACTATCGTACAAACAAAAGTCGCGAAAACTCGAAGCGCAAAAACATGCCGACAAAACTTTTTAGTTCGTTTTTTCCCCTAAGATAAAAGGGCAAAACCCATTATATTGATATGTATCCATAGTTTATGGATCAGACCGGATTATTCATGTATATGGATGTGACATCCATATAGCTTTCTCCGTGTAGGTATGTCTCATCTCTGTTGAAAAAATGTTCATTTTTCGTGCAGTGTAATTAATATAATTAAAATACACCAAACGTTTTGTTTCGTCGCGAAAATATAATGCTGACAATAAACTTTTTTTTTAATTAAAAAATAACAGCTATTTTTTACTTTTATTTTAAAACTCTAGAAATAAAGTTAATGAGGACTTTTATAATATAAGTCTATAAATAACAGTTGCAATTGAGTTTTATTTTATCACTCGTGAAATTTTAATTTCAGAACCAACTATTCGACATCCGGCGATCGCACCCTGTGGCCGCTACTCAATTTTCGTCACGCTGCTTTGCAAAGAAATAAGCGCTGCCTTCTAACATATTTATATCAACGTTTACAACGCATTAAATCACTCCGCTGGGAATTCGGTCCAATTATACCAGCGGATATAAAGTCTTTATTATGCGAGCCCGAAATCAATTTTTTCAATACATATTCCAAATCTTTAGCTTCTTACATGCGATCAATTGGCGAAGGACAAGGCATTGACTTGACGGGTGATTTGCGCCCACCGAAGTCACTCTACATAGAAGTACGTTGTGTCGAAGATTATGGCAAATTTGAATTGGATAATGGCGAAATAATATACTTAAAAAAGAATAGTCAACATTATTTGCCCCGAGCACAGGTGGAAACACTTGTGCGTCAAGGAATTTTACAACATATAGCGTAAGAAACTTTTTTAGTTAAGATATCTGAGTTTGATTATATCTGTACATGCAAACGTATTCCACCAAGTTTTCTTTAATATCTAATACAAAACGGTACCAAAAGATTGCATATACGAATGTTTATAGACATAGGGTGAAAACAGAATCGGAACGTAACGACACGACATTGCGACAACGACAGCCTGTCAAAATTAAAATCCATGCATTCTTATGAAAGCAATTATAATAAAGGCGACGCGGCACGACGTCGTCCACCGACAAAATTACGTTGTCGTCAACTTAGGCCGATTTCTAATTTTGGTGACGACGACGAGCGGACGATGAGTTGCCACTGCATTATAAAATATTAAAATTTTGACAACTCAATAAATCTAACGAGACTTTACAAAAAAAGCAGAAGTATTTATACACAACCAAATGTAATAAGAGTCTAGAGCATTAAATTAATTAATTTAACTATTTAATTTATTATTTTACATTGAAAAATTACGATCTCAACCAAAAACTGTGAATGAAAAACTGTAATGTTGCAGCAACGAGCCTTCTGTAGGGGCGGTCGTTGCCGCATTTATTATGTTTCAGTCGCTGTCTTCGCTGCGACAGTTTTACGTCAAGGTACTGTCGTTGTCGCAATGTCGTGTCGTTACGTACCGATTCTGATTTCACCCATACATGTATACTAGACTGGGTTGGTCCCCATACGAATTAAAAAAGTTGTAAAAGTCCGCCCCTAAGTTTGAAGCATATATTAAGAGGATTAAGGGACAAACAATTTTTTTTTTTCTGATCCCGCGAAATTCCGCCGAAATGGTTATTTTATTGTAACTTTGTTATTTGACATCCGATTTTTAAAATTGATACGTCATTATTATTCCTATTTCGAAGCTTTATATCTTCTTCCAGGGATGGTAACGGTTATGAGTTATATCCAAAAAGTTGAGTTTTAATCATTATTTTCTGTTTTATTTTCTGCTGAGAAAATAAGTTATTTTTTCAGTTTTATATTTCCCTTAAAAAAAAAAGTTATTTTCTCAGTTTTATTTTTCGACCAGAAAATAAAAGTTAATTTATATTTCCATCAGGAAATAAGTTATTTTTTGAGTTTTATCTTTCGCTTCGAAAATAAAAGTTATCTTTTGAGTTTTAGTTTTCGTCCAGAAATGAGTTTTATTTTTTTGCTCAGAGAATAAATGTTTTTATACTCAGCTGTACTAGTACAGAGAGTATTATAATTTTGATTTCATAACGGTGGAAGTCATAACTCAGAAACCGTATCAGATATATCTATAAAATTTGGTACGCGTGATCTACTTACTTAAGCAAATATTTGGACGAAAAATTGCCAAAATTGGTTGACGGCCACGCCCACTTTTATATATGGGAACTATAAAGTGGCCTAATAAAAACATTTTAAGCGATATCTCTGTCAAATACAAATATATATGATTGAAATTTTGTGGTAGGAGTCCAGCTATAGACATAAAACAAAAAACACAAAAATTTTGGAAAATGGGCGTGTCACCGCCCGTGACGAAGGTAGCTATCAATAAAATACGTGTATGTTTTATATGTCGGCTATTTAATGATGATTTCAATACATGCTGCCTATTGATCACTGTAGACCTGTAGGCAAGGTTAGGTGAAAAAGAAAAAATTATTGTCCTTTCTGGAGGTGAATATAGCGGACATTACAGTCAGTGTTGCCACATCCAAAATAAAAAATTTACCAAAAATTAAAAAAAAAATACCAAAAAATTACCATTTTCTTTATAAATAATAAAAATCACACTCTGACTACGAGTTTTCATTATAGTACATAAATATCGCATTTTATATATCAAACCCTTTAACTAAGTTATAACAATAATACACTGGCGCGTTTATAACTCTGGTCGAACTTCTCTCCAAATTCGAGGCGTGCTTCTTAACTTTTATTTTTTCCTACAAATTGGGTGGACCTACAGTTTTATTCCGGCTCCGAACGGCGAATGCATTTTTTGTGAAAAGCTAGTTCATGGCAGAAATACTAGGCCCGTCACATAGCATACGTCAATCCGTCTACGTCGACGTATGTGACTGACAGCTCATGTACTTGACGGAGAGTTCGCCACATAGGAAACGTTGGCGGATATACACAAATCAGCTGTTTGATTAACCATTAACTACAGAGGTGGTGGCAAAAATTTAACTCTTTAGAGTATTTTGTAAGTTCTATTTTAAGTTGCCCTATTGAAATTCAGTTTTCAGTAACTTCACATCTCCTGATAATTCTTGACCATTTTGTTTTATGGAGGAATGTTATACAAATGAGAAAAAACTCGAAAAGCAAATTGCAAAAAAAGTGAAATTCAAGAGTAGCTAAAGGTTAACAATCAAAAGCAATCAGCTGACATAGCGACGGATTGACGTATACCAAAAGTTGACTTTTGGGCAACTTCGGTACGTTGCGGCGACGGATCCGTCGTACGTGTGACGACGTACGTTTAAATGCCGACATTTTACTGAGCTGTCAGTCACATACGTCGACGTAGACGGATTGACGTATGCTATGTGTCGGGGCTATACACTCGGAGGCTATGCCTTCCACTGCCGAGAGGTGACCGCTATTTTAATTAATTAGAAAAATTTGTTTGGTGTTTGTCCGGACTGCGGTTAGAACGCGAGACCTCTGGTATAGCAGGCGAGCACTCTACCCACTACACCACAGCCACTAACTTACTTACTTCAAAAGTTATACATTTTTTTGGAAAGCTACGGTTACAAAATCACACAACCCCACCAGCATACTGGTGACAAACGTCGAAAACGTCGGCAAATCCATGCAAAATGCATGGTGGCTGTAGCCTAATGTTTATGCCATTAGCTTACCAACTGAAATATCCGAGGTTCGAATCTCGGCGGACGCCCAGAAAAAAGTAGTCTGAAGAAGAGATGTGGTGATCATCGAAATATATTTAGGTATAACCTACCAAAAAATTTTTAACACCACAATTTTTCTTATAAGATTGTAAAAAAGCTGAAAATTGCAGTACTTAATTAATAAATTTATATATTTTTTTTTATCTTTAGGATGTCATCCTACTCTATTTGGTTATCCCTTATACATATATGTTCCAAGTAGTTTAGTTTGTCATCTATATATTAATACTCAACAATATTTTTGGTCGTACCAAAATGAAGGTCTTATAGGGCCGTCATAATGAATACTTTTCCGTCAATCCATTTAACAAACAACAGAGTAAAATTACATGAATTTGAATGACGATCGGCACATTCAGTACTTCAACTTTTCCGTAAGAAATATATGAAATTGAAGTATGTGTCAGTTAAACGGAGCCGGATTGACGGAAAAGTATTCATGCTGACGGGTCAATTAATGTCATCGTGTCGGAATAAAATGCATATATATCATATGAAAGGGTGATTCTTCCTTCGAAAACTGAGATTTTCACGTTGTATATCTCTTGAACTATTTGTGTTAGAGCATTGAAAAAAAGGGAATTAGTATATACTAAATGTGTAAAAATTTTCGATATCGAACAAGGTGGATTGGTACCTCTCATATAATGGTGTATTAGCCCGTCTTGGAAAAATTACCAAACCGGGAAAAAAATTACCAAATTACCAAAATCGGTTTTAGAGAAAAAAAATTACCAATTTTGGTTAAAAATAACCAAAGTGGCAACGCTGATTACAGTACACCACACATCAGAGTTGCATATCAGTTGCTCTAAAAAACTTTAGAACTTGAAAACAAAAAAACAAGACAACTGTCGTATTTGTAACAAAGTAGTGAGGTCAAGGAGCATTTTCTAATTATGCAAATGAATACACATATGTTTGTTTTTGCTATATTATTAAAATATACCACCATTCTACCACGACCTTAAAATATTTATCTCACATATTTTCGCTGTGCTGGCAACCCTCTTCTGTCGATGTTCATTTGGGAGGTGAATTTCCCAAAATCCCATCTCAAAGCTTGCCTACAGTTCTACAGTGCTATTGATGCTAGCTACTTATCGATGTATCCGTAGGTTGATAACTTATTGATGGCTACAGTATTTTAGGTATTAGGTTATGTTCACATAGGTATATTCTATGTTACATCCCCCTTTCTTAAGATTCTAAGTTACATTGGTAATGATGTATGAATAAATGATTTAAGCAATAATGTACGTATATGTTTTATATTCATTTTACAAAATGTATTTGTTTTAATGTTTGGCATTTGGATTCATTGATTTTGTTGGTTACAAGTTCAGTCTTGATGGTGGCTTCACTATCCTCCCCGATCTCGTGAATCGTTGCAAAGTTGGTGATGTTGTCTGGGAAACTGATTCTTCTCTCGTTTCTTGCTCGTTGCTTCGCGTTGGTTGAAGAGTGTTGATTGATTGATTGGACTCCGCTGGTATTGGGCTTGCTTCTGGTTAGAGTTTTTTACATTCAAAATAATTTGACTAATGAATTTCAAGATAAAAATATGTCCTATTTACATGAAATAGAGTTTTTTCCTAAAATCATTGAATCACATTTATGGCTTCTTAGTGATACACATAAGTTTTGTTTACACATTTTTGTTTGTCTGTGACATATGTAATTCTTTATTTTCCAACGAATCATTCATTCAATTTTCACAATCGACAAAATTGGCTACGATACATTGATTGAAACCGAAGTTTTTGTCATTTTATTGGAGCAACAACAATACACATGTTTATTTTTATACATTTTATTATGCGCTCGTCGAAATTAATACTTTTCCGTCAATCTAGCAATTTGTTTAACTTAGAAACTTAGTTGAATTAGATGTCTTTTTTACGACAAAGCCTAAGTACTGAATGTATCGATCGTCAATACATTTAATTCAACTATGCTGTCAATTAAACGGATTGCTGACAGCAGAGTGGAATTACATGTATTTGAATGAAGATCGACACAATCAGTACTTCAACTTTGCCGTAACAAATATATGAAATTGAAGTATGTGTCAGTTAAACGCTGCTGGATTGAAAGAATTCATTCTGACGGGCCCATTAGTCGTATTGGATTTCAAAAATGAATTTTTGATTTGTCGTTTTCGATTCGCCATCATACAAGCGAGGTCGGATCGAACAAAAATGTTTGAATAATATTTTATTATTCAAAAAACTGCCACAAAAAAACAAAGCACAGAAAAATAAAAAAACTTGAGAATACATTTTCTGTAATCACCCAATAAACACAGACGCGAGGATGATATCGCGGCGAATTCGAGGCGAGTTCGAGAAAGCATATTATCGCGAACGTAATTTCTCGGACTCGCCTCGAGTTCGCGGCAAGTTCGAGAAAATCAATTTTCACGATATTATTTTTTTCTATTTTTTTACAAGCTTTTATTTAACTTCACTTTTTGTTTAAGTTGTTTTGCACTAAAAAATCATTATAGTTCTGAAATTTTACATTTATACCTGAACTCGGATTTAACCCATTGCCAGTAAACCAAACTCTGAACTTTTAATTTTTCGAAACGCCATTTATAAAAAATCTCGAATCGCGAACGATCAGAGAAATTAAAAATTATCGAATCGCTAATGAAAAAAAATTCGAATCGCCAGTGATCCGAGTATGAACAAATTCTCGAATCGCTAGTGATAGGTGACATGCCTACGAATTCGGATTCGCCGATCTATCGCCGCGAACTATTGCCGTGATAATATAAGGTTCTTTTATTTACTTTCCAGCAACACATTAACTAACATTTCTTGCTAATCTCTTTTTACGAAATTTGTGAGAGTAAAGTGACATTTGCTCTCAGTGAGAGATATTAGCAAAATAGATTAGGAAACTTGAATCAGCAAATGTTAAAGCCCGTCTCCACATAACTTGATTCACCAGAGAAACATGTAGCAAAACATCTCGCTCAATAACCCGTCTCCACGTGGCTAATCGTGATTCAGTTTGACATTTCTCCTTCTTGTTCTTCTTAAATGTTTGTATGTTTGCTTATTTTTGCGTCTTTGTTTTGGTCTGTGTGAGATTTCGATAGATTTTCGATACAAAATTAGAGAAGACATCGATATCATCGAGGTTGGCAAGATGATTCAGAATGAAACAGTGTTTCAATCTTCACTCGCTCTCAGAAATTTCGTATGGAAATTGGCGAGTTTCGGCACTGGTTTCCGTGTCGAAACAAGATTGAGAGAGAAAATGCAGAAAAAAAGAGCTAAACACGTTATGTGGAGACATGGTATAAGTGACATATCACCGTTTACACTTCGTAACCGCCCAAGTGAGACTTTCATAACCGCCCAACTCTCTGACTTCAGAGCTGAAAAGAACATTAGAAGGAAATATAGAGCTTTCCAAAGGCCAAATCTATGGTATAAATCCATAGAGCAGACCACCAGGAGTTAAAGTTTGGAAAATCTCAAAATTGGCATAGGCGGTTATGAAAGTTTCACTTAAGCGGTTATGCAGTTTAAACGACGATATGATTGTTTGGCGCATGAACAAAGATAAAAGACACGCCCGAAAATTTAAGAAAGAATAAAAATTGAGATCATCATCAGAAAAGAAAAATATGGATTTTAATATATCCCTTTAAGTGTTCTATTGCCTTAGAAAAACAAATTTCGACTGACATACTCGCTCGAGGGGGTTCAATGCTTTCAAGCAAGCTTCTGGAAATTCGAAAATTATGAGGATAGCTCGGAACAACAATTTCAATATACTGAAGTAAACAATTCCTCGTATTTCGATTGGTTAGAAACAAGCCGATGTCGACTGACCTTAAACTTTCTACAGCTACTTGTTCAATCTCATCATCGCTTTCAATAGGCTCCATAAGCATTGTTACAGTTCTTAAAAATCTCTGCATGTATGAATATGAATTTGTCTAATAGCAAAGAGTGAATTGTAAGAATAAAATTTCTTACTTCTTCCATTACAGCCGATCCGGCGGAAGATGCACTCTCATAGTGGTTCTTGTTTTGAGCCGCTGTCTAATGTATATATATTTCAATATAGGACTAGTTTGCCTGCATCCATACATTATAAATAACTTCCCCTGTCGATATTAAACCTTTTTTTAAATAAAAACCCAGTTGGAAAGGGTAATGTTTGGTAATGCACAAAGTAATCTATCTCACCCATCATTTATACATTACAACATGCATGATTCTTAACACAGCAAATGTCCTAGGAAAGTAATGTGTCGCTCTAGGCAAAGCGACACATTACCTTTTACATTACCTCTTCGTATATAAAAAGATGCATTATCTTTTGCATTACCCCTTCGTATATAAAAAGATACATTACCTTTTCCATTACCTCTTCGTATATAAAAAGATACATTACCTTTTGCATTACCACTTCGTATATAAAATGATACATTACCTTTTGCATTACCTCTTCGTATATAAAATGATACATTACCTCTTCATATATGAAAAGATATCTTACCAAAATTCCATGAAATATTATACGAAAAAGTAATGTGTCATTTCTGCTATCTGTCTGAGCCAAATTAAATCAAATGAACCAAGAAGAGAAAATAGGGTTATTCAGCTCGAGCGCGGCGCTACCAAAATCGATATTTGCCAAGTTTTAATATGCATATTTAATAAAATGCATATGTATATTAAACAACCGAGGTTGAACTGAATATACCCGATGCAGTGCATACAATTCAATAATTTAGTAATTCATGTATATTCATAAATAAAATGATTTTTACAAGTACATTCATACATACATATGCTATTACAGTTGCTGTTTTTTTTATCGGCACATTGTTTTTTAAAATACCGTCCTTTTACTTTTTTTATTGCAGTACGTATGTCGGTTGCATACGCTTTTTGATCGTATCCCTCCTTCTGAAGACATTCTGCAAAAATAAAAGATAAATTAATGAAATAAAATTTAAAAAAATAAATCAAATTAAATTAAATTAAATTAAATAAGTAAAATAACATAAAGTAAAATAAAAGTTTTAACTTTAATTAAGTGAAAGTAAATGAAATTAAAATAGACAATATACAGTTTAAATTACATAACCCAAAAGTAAAAAGCAATAAAAATAAAGAACTTACGAAATAATACTTCATTTAAGTTGTGTTGTACGGAGCTGTGCGGACGTGTTTTTGTTCGGCTCGGCTTTCTTTATTATAATTCGGTGGTTTTATATAATCTTAAAGCCTAAATTGCTCTAAATCAATTGTGTTAACACCAAGTGTTAAAAACTGTGCTTATCGCCTTAAAAATAATTTTCTGAATTTTCGTAAATATAAATATTAAATATAATTATTAAAACATACATAGTACATACGTACATATATATGTGCAAAATCTCGGGCTTTTGCATTTATCACAATGCCTTGTGTTTGCGGTCAAAGGGTCGAGAGAGCGCATACCAACAAAGTGGAGTGTGGTAATTGCAATGAATTCTTTCATATGGATTGTGTTGGTGTAGTAACTGCCGACATTGAATTCTTGGCTATTTCAAACAAAAGTTTTTTTTGTAAAACTTGTGCCGCTCTTCGCCGTAAATCTATTTGCTCTCAGCAACCCGCAACTAACCAGGTGAATGCTTTCTCACCATCAGCTATTGCAAGTGCGCCAATCGCACATACTGCTAATCTATCTCCAGCACTCTCTAACAATGCTATCTCGCCTGCTCAATCGAAACAACAACAACAACACGCAGCATCTAATGAAGTCGCTATCAACAAGCATTTAACTATGTCTTCGATAGTAACTGCTCTCGACACTCTCCGTGCCGACAACTCTCGCATACAAAAATTACTCTCCGCTCTACATGCTGATAACAATAAACTAGCTAACAAAATTGACAACATGCACGGTGAGCTATTGTCTTTGCAGCAATGTGTCGCTAATAAAGACAAATTGATCACCTCACTGTCTTCTGAGGTTAAAGAACTTCGTATGTTGCTCGAAAGTTCAAAAGCCAATATAAATAAAGAAAATGCACACTCAAATAAAAAACATGGTGCATCCAAAAATGCTACAACTGCTTCTCTAACATCATCGAATTCTGCTGAGACTCATACCAACAATAATGCTTCAGTGTCGTTTCCTACTGGGTCGCCTTCAGGAAATATGTGTAACAAAACCGTCGCCTCTGCTGCTCTACCTTCTGGTGTCTCCGTTTTATCTACTCTTTCTTATTCTGATACAGCAAAAAATGTATTTGCCAATAGCGCTCAATCTGCTAATAACAATGCTGCTGCTGCCACTAATACAGGCTCTGCTGATGATCCCAGCAGATGGATTACTGTGCGTAATAAAAAAGTTCAGAGACGAAAGAATCAATTGGTCGGCAGGAATGAGTCTACTGAACTTGATGTCGTTGTCAAAAAGCATTGGGTACATATTTCATCTTTTAAAACTTCAGTTTCGGAAGAAAATATAGTTTCTTATGTTGAAAAACATGCTGGTATTGATGGTAATCTTCTTTCGTGCCATAAACTCGTCAAGAAAGACACGTCTCTCAACGCTCTATCGAGAATAAATTTCAAGCTTGGCGTACCGCCTGTTTTCTACAATAAGCTAATGGATCCTAACATCTGGCCAGCTGGGATTAATGTTCGGCCCTTTCGTTACATTCCGAAGCCCCAGGCCGAAAATTAGCAACAATAATGATAATAATATTTTATCTAGTGGTAGTATTAGTAATAGGCATAATATAAAACTATATTACCAGAATGTATCTGGAATGCGTACCAAAGCGAAAGAGGTATTTCTATTTACTTCTCGCTGTGATTTTGATGTTTTTGTTTTAGTAGAAACATGGCTTAATAGTGATTTTTTTGATGCAGAGTTTTTTGACCCTAATCTTTTTCTCACTTATCGAAAGGACAGGGATGCACAAAAAACCGGGTGTAGCAGAGGTGGTGGAGTTCTAATTGCCGTAAAGCGTACGCTGATGTCATCAGCCTTCAAGCTTTTAAATGAAAACTCCTTGTTAGACCAGCTCTGTGTCTGTATTTCTGGTACCTATGGTAATTTCTTCATTTGTGTATCTTACATTCCACCGAATAGTTCGGAGTCCTTGTATGCAGACCATACTAACAATATCATAAGTCTTTATGAAGGGAAAGAAGATTCCCATTTTTGTATTTGCGGTGATTTTAACTTGAGTAAAATAGTCTGGTCTGACATGCTTAGGGATAATTGCCTAACACCTGCGAATTTAAGTTCTTCTCATGAAATATATCTTTTGGATAGCCTTTTTGGTATTAATCTCACGCAAATCAACTATTTTAAAAATAAGCTTGGTAATATTCTGGATCTATTTTTTATAGATGAAAATTTGATATCTCATTTACAAGACTGTAGTTTCCCTATCTGCAAGTCAGACATGCATCATGTGCCCATTTCTATATTTTTCGAATTTTGTCATTTCCCATCCGTCCACATGAGTGACTCCCAATCATTAAATTTCAAGGAGGCAAATTACGATTTGTTAAATGCAATATTTCATGAGGTGGACTGGTCCTCTGTTCTACCTTCCGAAAGTGTCTCTTCGTGTTATGAGGCATACCTCCTCAAAATCTTTGAGGTTTTAGAAAGTAATTTATCGTTGCTTCCGGCCTCTCGCCATAAATTACCGTGGTACACAAAGCGTTTGAAGTGGCTAAAGAACCAAAGGAACAAATATTTTAAGCTTTTCAAAGCCAATAATAACCTAAAATATAAAGAAAAATATATTGACTTTATGAATCGTTTCAACGATCTTGATAAAGTCCTATACAACAAGTATATATCTGGTCTCGAAACTGAATTAAAGTCTAACCCCAAAGCTTTCTGGAAATACCTTCGTTCTAAAAAAGGGTGTTCAAATATCCCAACCTGCATGAGTCTCGAGGACAATCGTTCTACCAATTTGACGGATACAGTCAATCTTTTTGCTGATTTTTTTAAGTCTAATTTTGTTAATGATACCAGTTGTAGCTCTTTTAGTTATACTTGTTCAAAAACTATTGATTTCGGAGCTTTGTCAATTTCTGAATTAGATGTCCAACTCGGAATCTCTTCCCTTAAATCATCATTAAAAAATGACATTGACGGACTTTCCTCATTTTTCCTAAAGAAATGTAGTTCATCACTTGCTAAGCCAATATCGCACATTATTAATTTTTCTCTATCCTCAGGCGTTTTCATTGACCGGTGGAAAGTGGGTTCTATTACGCCCATTTTTAAATCAGGCAACAAAAATGACGTTCGAAATTATCGCCCAATATCAAAGCTCAGTGTTTTCTCGAAAATTTTTGAGAAAGTGGTAAAAGAGAAAATGTTTTTTTCAGTTAAGGAATTAATTGTCCCAAACCAACATGGTTTTGTCCGAAACCGCTCCACAGTTACTAATTTATCTGTTTTCTCAGAATATTGTATAGCAGCGTTTAAGAGTGGATATCAGATCGACACCATATATACTGATTTCTCCAAAGCCTTCGACAGGGTGTCGCATAAGTTTCTGTTATATAAGCTCAAATGTTTAGGGTTTCACTCAGTTTTTCTGTCATGGCTGGCCTCGTATCTGACAAACAGGGAATCTTATGTGGAAATAGAAAAAACCAAATCATACACTTTTGTGGCTACGTCAGGAGTACCCCAAGGTAGTATCCTTGGTCCTCTCTTGTTCGTTCTATTTGTGAATGATATCCACACGTGTTTTAATTTTTCTCATTTTTTACTATATGCTGATGATCTGAAAATGTATAGTAGAATTACGTGCTTGCAAGATGCCATATTACTGCAAAACGAATTAAATAATTTGAGTGAGTGGAGTATTAGGAACAAGTTATCCCTCAATATAAGAAAATGTTTCCATATGACCCTTTCTAAAGGTCAAAATCGTATCAACACAAGTTACTCTATCCTAAATACGCAGTTGGCTATAGTAGAGGAGTTTTCAGATCTAGGGGTTGTTTTTGATTCTCGCTTCACTTTCGTAAGTCATGTGAACTGCATTGTGCCTAAAGCTTACTCTAATCTTGCATTTCTGAAGCGCTACGCCAAGGATTTTAAAGACCCTTACACAAGGAAATCGCTGTTTGCTTGCCTAGTTCGCTCTAAGTTGGAGTACGCCTCAATAATCTGGAACCCTTATTATTCTACACATTCTGATAGAATAGAGCGTGTGCAACGAAATTTTACTCGTTTTGCCCTTCTGCCTCTTAGGTTTGCTGACCCCTTTCCATCTTATCATTCACGCTGTCTTCTCATCAATTTAAATTCCCTTGCTAATAGACGCATGATCCAGTCCCTAATGTTCTTCTTTGATGTCATTAACGGCTCAATTGACTGTCAGCCACTTCTTGAGAAGATCTATATAAATGTACCTTCGAGGATGTTACGTTTTTTCTACCCTCTTCATGTTGATGTAGTGAAGTCAAATTATTTTAATTATGCACCTATATCGAGAATCGCTAGTGAGATGAATAGAATATATCAAAAATTAGATCTTGATTTCGCCATGCCTCGATCTCAATTTATCTCTAAGATATCTTCATACTATCAGTGACTCAGGTCTTTGAATTTTGTTGAACAAAAATTATTTATTATATACGTACAAATTAACAAAATTATTAAACAGCGTCAATATTAATTTTTGACTGGGTCCCTTCTGGCCCAAAATGTATTAAAATAGTGTCAAATTTAATTTTTGACTGGGTCCTTTCTGGCCATTAGTGTCCTTTAAGGCACACTCGCCCCTTAATGGGTATATCACTCCCTACTGAGTGAGTCTAATTTTGTAATTTTGTATTTTATTGTTTGCAAAAATGTATATGCATATTTTTGTACATTTATGTGTTCACTTAATATTAAAAAATCAAATGAAAATGAAAATAAAAATTGTATCTAAAATTGTATCTAGTCTGTAAGATTTTTTGTAATCATAGACTGAATAAACTGAAATTGAAATTGAAATAAATGGTTAAAATTTTTAAAAGGTATCATATTTTTGACTCCGTCGTAGTTCAGCTTTAAGATTACATTTTCACTGACAATTGATGTAAGCTTTTTAGAGATGCAGTGCTTGCCCAAATATTTTTTATAACAGTTACCTATTAAATGAAAAATTTTGGATATTAATAAATGATATAGAGAGCTAAGATTATAAGCAAACAAGTTTTTTTTTAGATGTACTATTAGCACCTACATAAAGGTCGCGATCCTGGGCAATCATTTCATCAGTTTTGTATAATTCGTCTACGGTTTTAATTGGAAATGTGCAACATGTCTCCTTTTGGGTTAAAAGGCTTTCGAGTAGCAAATTCGTTTTGTTTTGACTGTTGGAAAACTTTTGTAGTAAAGACTTGCATTGAGAAACTTCCTCTAAAAAATTAGTTGTATTATTAGTATATATGTATGTATGTAGCTCAGTGAAATATGATAGTACTACAAATAAGTAACTTAAAAATTAAACGAATTATACCTTTAATAACACGCATTTCGTTTTTTAAATCTGTTATCGAAGATTGTTCTGATCCTGGAATTAAAAATTATAAAACTTAGATTGAAAAACGTTTATGTTAAATTTTCATTTATATATCGTCGTACCATACGAAAACTAGCACATTTAAAATTTCTGACGAAAGCTAGCTATAAAAAAATTATGTACAAAAAGTAGCACTTTTGAATTTTGGCTGACGAAAGGTAGCACATTTGACTTTTGGCCGGCGAAAAGTAGCAGTAATTATATACTGTTTTTACATTAAAATTGTTTTTGTTTAAACGAAATTGATAGTTTTCGTCAGCCCAAAGTCGAACTTGTTACTTTTCGTCAGCCACAAAAAATCATATACTAGTTTTCGTATGGTACGACGATATGTAGATTATAAAACGTATAACTTTACCGTTTTGGATATTCTCATTGTTGGTTAAAATATTCATCGAAGCATGGAATTTTTTCATTTTGAATTATGTATGTTTATTTATTCAGATCTTGAATGAATTATGGGAATATACAAAAATGTGTTATTGTACGGCAGACGCATTAATTTATGCGAAACTAAATCGATACTAAAACTATTAACTTCTGTTTCTTCCTGGTCTGATAAAAAAATATTTAAAACATCCATCGAGCTAAATGGTTCAGTAAAAAAGTTTTGGCGGTTCAGCAATATTTTACCACATACAAAAACTTCTCCCATTTGTTTCAAAGCCTGTAATAGCAATAGAACTGCCAGCCTTCAAGCAGCAATATGAATTGCTAGTTTTTTGATTTAGACAGAATTTAGGTGTTTTAACTTCAACTATTTTTCCTTTTCTATTAAATTTTATGTCAACTCCCTTTTCTTCAATTTTGGATTCAAAAACTTCCCGTTGTATTTTGTTGTTAATTTGCTCTAAGATTTTAGAAGGCCGGTTCACATACCGCTTTAATTTTTGCATGTAATTCTCGAAGGAGTACGCTGAAAAAGAGTTTATAAACCCGATTTCCTTTATACACTGAGTTAAGTGAAGGAGTGAATGCACATTATAACTGACTTGTTTCTTAGTATATATAATTGGAAACATTTCGACGAAATAATTTATCATATTTGAAGCAACGTCTAAGTTCTTTTCGTATGTTTCCTGAACAGACAAAAGTCTATAAGCGCAATGCAGCAGACAAAAGTGGTAATAAAATTCTTCATTGACAATATTTTTCAGCGCAACGATTCCGGTGTACAATATAAACTGACAGAATTCAGTTGCCTTCCACCTCAGCATTTCATCAAGACTCCTTGGATTTCTCGCGAACTCTTGAGGAATATACGGCCGGAAAGAAAGCAATCTTGAGGATATATTGCATTTGTCTTCCGACTTTAACTTAAATCTGTTTGTCTCGCCTTTCAATAAGCACAGCAGCATCTTTTTTACGACCCCCAAATCTATAAGGTGCATCGGCTCTAATGGAAACTGTGTTACCATTTTTACGCTTATGGTTTCCAGGGACAGACACTCATCTGAGGTGGACTTGTGATAGTTTTCATCATAGCGCTTACTGAAATCCTCATCTGTGCGAGGACGTGCTGTCGTTGTACTAAACGTTGTGGTATTATCAATCCTCACTCCTTTTTGCATACATTTACTGCATCCGTTGAGTGAGTTGTGGCCGAATGTTTG
Organism: Urophora cardui; assembly: GCA_960531455.1. Taxonomy (NCBI): domain Eukaryota; kingdom Metazoa; phylum Arthropoda; class Insecta; order Diptera; family Tephritidae; genus Urophora; species Urophora cardui. Next base: position 86,084,764 of record OY482671.1, on the reverse strand, counting down.
GCAAATATAAGCCCTTGCGGGAGCATCGCATATAAAACTCCTAATTGAAATGGGAATAATTTTATTACCTATGCAAAAGCCATCAAGATTAAGTCTTTGAATTTCGGCTATAAAATCGTGAAGAAAGCTGCAAACATTGTATGGTTTTTTATTTCCTAGAAAAATTCCAATGGCAAATACATTTCTATTCGGATCGGTAACTATCCTTGCCAATATCGGCCACAAGGATAAATTACTGCTCTTGAATAATGGAAGGCCATCGATATTTATATCCAAAAGCACAGAATCAATATTTAAGAACAAATCTGACAATTTAAGTAGTTGTTTCTCAAGGCCTATATGAATATAATATCCTGGAGATACCGTACGCAACGTTGTTTGCTCATTTTTCATCAACGTTTTAGAAGATCGTGGCACACAAATGTTCTCTGATCGTAATATTGCCAGTAAATCATCAAAACACATTCTTTTAACACCATATTTGGCACTCCAAATCGAGAGCTTCTGGCATAGGTTCAACTTCCCAACACTATCGGGACGTTCGTCTGCCCTGTCTGTCTCATCACTATTTATGGCCCCAGTTGGAAAGGGTAATGTTTGGTAATGCACAAAGTAATCTATCTCTACCATCATTTATACATTACAACATGCATGATTCCTAACACAGCAAATGTCCTACGAAAGTAATGTGTCGCTTTAGGTAAAGCGACACATTACCTTTTGCATTACCCATTCGTATATAAAAAGATACATTACCTTTTGCATTACCTCTTCGTATATAAAATGATACATTGCCCTGTACATTACCTCTTCGTATACGAAAAGACATCATACCTAAATTCCATGAAATATTTATACATTTAAGTTGCTATACATATTAGGACTCTCGTTGCTCATACTAATGTTTGGACCACAACTATTTCTTGTATCTTTCATCGCCAATGGCGTTTGGGATACATTTTCAGAATTATGCATGTACATATGTACATATTTTTCACCAATTTAATTTTTTATTATTATTTTTTTTAAGCTGCCACCTTCAAGCGACAAAAATACAATTGAGTTATTTCAAATCATGTTCAGAGAAATTACCTCTTCGTTTACATAGGTATGCATGTTTTCGTATATTGCCATTCGTTGATGAATTCATATTTGAAAAAGGTAATGCATTCCGCACTTTCCAACTGGGAATAGCTATATAACTTGATTTACTACGTATGTATTTACTTTTGTATTTTCCAATACAAATTTGAATTCCTTTTTCCACATTTGACATTTCTTCTTCTTCTTGCTAGTGTCTTGCTAGTGGAAATTGGTCCAGTAAAAAAGTTAGTAGAACTATCATTGCCGCTCTCACCAGTTTCGTTCAGTGCTCTCTCAATTTTCGTTCAGTTCGCTCTCTTTTACTGGAGAGAAACCAAAGAAACACAAATTATATGTCAAATCTAAAAATTAGTGTTTATTAACGTTAATTAGTGGACAGAGAAACAAAGCTATAATCAGAGAAAGCGAATCCGACGCGAATTCGAGGCGAATCCGTTGTGTTTATTGGGCAGACACACATATCTACATACATATGTATTTATGTACAAACAAAAATGAATTTTCAATTGCCTATACCTTTGCAGTGTGTGAAAAATTTCCGGTAAAACTGAATAGTATACAAATAAACAAATGCGGTGTTTGCGATATACGGTGTGCGATATGCGGTGTTTGCGGTATACGGTGTTTGCGTTATGCGGTGTTTGCGGTATGCGGTGTAAACAACACTAAATACCGCAATATCATTTAGGTTTTCAATCAATGCGGTGGCGGTGAATTTTTTTTCTGGGTACTTGTTTGCTTTAGAAAATGCGGTGCACCGCTGCTGATCTCTGATGTGTATGAATATGTGTTTAAATAATTAATTTTTTGTTTTAGAAAATTTTGTATTACCGGCTCTGTTCAGAAACTCAGTTTGAAGCGCAACCCGCTTTTGTAGTGCAAGCAGAACGTTCATAACCGTAAATTTTGCATGAAGCGTCGCTCATCACAATCATCAAAAAAATAATTACTGCCGCTGTTGCGTTTCATGCAGCGTTTCTGAACATAGCCACCATTTGCTTATATCCAAAAAATTTTGATTTTTTAATTGGCTGACGTTAAAGAACAGTGGACCGCATACCTTCCGAGGGTAATTCTGCCATAAAAATGGTTCTCACAAAAAATGCATTCGCCGTTTGGAGCCGGCATAAAATTTTACGTCCACCCAATTAGTAGAAAAAACAAAAATTAAGGAGCACGCCTCGAATTGGGAAGAGAAGCTCGGCCTTAAAACTCGTCAGAGTTATAATAGCGCCATTGTATTATATTATTATAATTGACAGAATACTAAATTACTGAATAGTAAGTTCTAAAACAAACCATATAGATATTGATATCATATTGAGCCATATTTTTTGTATGAAATGTGTCAGGTATTAATCTTAATCAATAGATCGGACTTATAACTTTGTTTATTGCTAACGCTTCTAACGTTTCAAGATTGTCGGCATTTTTCCGTGTTTATAGTTTTTTCTGCTACTGCTCCGTTATTCATAAAACTTGCTTCAATATGTCGACACCTGCGTCATTTAACGGCAAAATTTTATTACGGATTTTCTCTACTTTTTGTTGGTAATACGTATTCAAAATAGGAACAAAATTGGTTCATAAATACTAATTTTCTAAATATCTTGACACTAGCGCCACCTAGCGGCGATTTATTTCCACGGATATATTTACTTTCTCATAGGGCAAGTATCTGTTGTGTGAGGTACTACCACTTTTTCAGTATCTGGTATTTGTGCGGTTGTTTTGTGTACTTGCGATGTGTTCCTTCTGAAGACTGTCATCATTCAATTGGACTACCACTGATCTTGGGTTTGTTATGTAACTGCTTGAGGTGGGTAGAGGCAAGGTGGAGGGTCGGCATGCTGGCATCCCGGGCTAGCTCGTCGGTGGGTGGATCCTTTTCCACCTGCCTTTACCCACAGTTACACAAACAAAAAAATAGATATTCATGCCTGTAGGTAGATAGTACAAAAAGGGATGCTGAAAAGAAAAAGAAGTGAAAATAGTAGAAACCGAAAAACCTGTCCCTGTCACGTCCGATGGAGTCTATCCCACCCTCTTCAGCGTGAACACGCGAAGCCATGGGCGCTGTGCTGACTCCTATTTCCTTACAGCGCCCCCAAACTCAGTCCTCCGGTCAGAAGAGCGTCAGTTAATGTCCATTTGATTCATCCCTACTTCCCCTCTGTTACCACAGCAACACTCACACCAAAACTTTAATTCTTTTAGCTCTGCATCTTATATTTTGTCAACCTCAACCAGCAAAAATCAAGATGCACTTATACATAATTTTTACAATCCTTTATTTCAACAATTATTATCCTAAACCTATACAATTCATAAATTTGTGTACTTAGTAGCTAATGTGTAAATTAATATTTGCAAATCATAAAAAAATGAACTAATTTACTTCAAACCACAATAAAAAAACTTCATTCAATTCAAAATTTAAGGCTCTCCCTAATGTACATTATTATGAATATCTGGACCTATTCCAAAGTGTAAGAAAACGTATCTAAACTTATTGTAATTGATTATAAGTATATGTATGTATATATGTGAATTTGCATGTAAAAAAAAATGTAGGTCACTAGCACGAAAATTGTTAGCAAAACAAAACAGTGCTCCAGTTTGAGCCCCCTAACAATTTTTGTGTTATGGAGAGGTATGTACGTAAGTGAGCATAAATATTCCAATAAATATGAAGATCAAAGCAACAACTCACCTGGTTCATCCAGCGTTGAAGGTACCAACAATGCTTCGCAAACCTAGAGTGTGAGAGAAAATGAACGTTCCTAATATTCAATACGTACCTACCTACTTCGGTGCATATATACATACATGTAAGGCTCTCTATTATTCCAATACCTATCAAAAATCTTACTCACTCGCTCGAATTCAGAAGCAGCGAGCAAGGCAATCTGGATACGTCGAAAACTACTTGGAACTAAAAGAAAATTTAATAAAAAAAATGGCTAAAAGAAAATGTATTTGTTAATAAATTATAAGGAGCAAAAAAAAACTAAGATAAATATAAAAAAACAACAAGGGCGATATTAATTTAGTACGTGGCCAAAAAGAATAGTAAAATTGGATGCGCACGAGGTGCGCACAACAACAAACAAATTGTTTGGAGAATTTCGGGGAGCACCGTGTATGTACCCGTAAATATTTTTTCCTTGCGCACGATGCACCTGGCAATGCCTACAGAAAGGGAAATTGGACCAACAACAAAAGGTATAATATGGGTAAATACTAAAATTAAATCGAATTATTTAGAAAGAAAAACTGTTTGTTAAGATAAAAATTATAGAATTGAACTAAAAAAGTGGTGATCGCTGCTTCTCCTGCTGCCAATGAATGTTTCCCCTTTTCTTCCTTCTATTTAGGTGTATGTACATATGTATGCGTGTGTGTTCGAACTCCTCTGTTGATTGTTTGATGTCCTCCTCTTCTATCCCAAAAATGTTAATCGTGCATGCATGTATATAAATATGTTGATCCCGGTTGGGATTTAGGCCACAAACCCAGAGTTTTTCCCAAGTTATTATTTTTTATGTGTAGGTAAGTATTTGTATATGTGTGTGTGTAGATATGCATATTTTTCTGACCCCGCCAGGATTTAGCATCACTAGAATGCCCAAAGTGGCTGATATGGGGATATGAACGTATGTGTGTACTATGTCTATTTCCGCGCGCAGTAGGGGTCCAATCTCCAGAATTTAGGTGGTGTTAGTTAAATGTGTGCATGTAAGTGATTGACTTTTTTTTTTTGATCTTTTTGCAAGCGGCAGGTTTAATTTAGTCCTGCAACCAGTAAATTTATATGTGTGATGTACGTGTTAGTGGATGTGCAATATTATTGGTGGATGTGCGTGGGAAATTTTTATTGGTTTTCCAGCCTAAACTTGGGGGAGGTCCTTCGCGGCGACCTGTAAGGACGAAAAGGGTTGTGTTGGGACTTTTATACATATGCCTGTAAGAATACACATATCCACATCTGCATGTATGCAAGTATCAAAGTACCCACAAACACACAAATGTACATATGCCCATGCATACATCCATACGTATGTATCATACTAATTTAAAGGCGTCTTTTCTCTTTCACTTACCTCCAATCTCCTCCTGCTCCGCCAGTGGGCCACTCCTGCCTCTGAGTGGTTTGGTCACTGTGGCCAACACACTTTCGCCGGATTGCACTTCACACAATTTTAGTTTATTTTTAAACCAATTTTTTTTTTTTTTTTTTTGTTTTACTAATTGTTATTTAACTTATTATTTAAAATCCTTTAAAATGTATAGCTTTTTTTTTTTTTTTTTTTTTTTTTATTCACACCACACTACTTTTTTATATAATTAAAACCACTTGACACTACACACGGACCGCAACTTCGCAATTCTGTCCCGTTTCTCCTATTTGGCCTCCTTTTATATCCTCCGAACGATAAAAAGGATTAACGGCCTTATATACTTACAAAACGCTATTTTCTGCCGAAGAAAGTTACCACATAAACACAGATACATTTACATGTATTTCGTGTTCGATCTGAGGTTTGACGATCAGAATTTAACATAGGCACAACATATAACATACAGCACGCTGTTACTAACAGAACCTCAATCGAACAACTTCACACATTCACACAAACCTACATTCAGATACAACTTTTACATTTTGTGGCAAAGGCTGTCGTAACAGGTTATTTAAATTATTTTGTATTATGTTACCCGTAGATCAGTTTCTAAGGGACATTTTCATTCTTACACGATCTCCAGGTTGAAATGTTCCGGCTTTCACTGTACTCCGGTTAGCATACTGCGCTTGTTGTTCTCTCAACCGCTGTAGTCTATTTGATACTCCGTGTAATACCGTAGGTTCAAGATTTTGCTCTAATATTGGTATTTGTGACCGTGTTATTCTACTATATAGTCGTTGACGTGGGGAACCCAACACTGAGTCTCTAGGCATGTTATTCCAGTTGAGTAGTGCTAGTCGGTAATCCGTATTGTCCTGACTGCATTTTCGTAGAATGTTTTTTACTAGTTGTACTGCTCTTTCGGCTAAGCCGTTTCCTTGTGAAGGAAGAGGACTACTTGTGCGATGACTGAAGCACCACGAATGTGCAAAGTCTTTGAACTCCTTATTATTGTATGAGGTATCGTTGTAGCTTTCGAAGACTTGGGGTACTCCGTGTACGTAGAACCAGTTCTTAAGGTGATTTATGATTTCTTGCGATGTTTGGTTTTTAAATTTCTTCACATGCGTGTAGTTTGAGTAACTATCTGTTATTACTATGTAAGGTTCGTTTTTGAAAAACAGTATATCTGATGCTACGATTTGCCATGGAAGTTTGGGTATTTCCCTAGATAAGACTTCTTCTTTATCTTTTGCTCTTTGCGTTTTTTCGCAGATCGAACAATTTTTAACCATTTCCACTATATCACTGTACTGTCCTTTCCAATATAACCCTTGTCTTGCTCTTTTGAGACAGCTTCTTTTTCTATTTGCGGATAATTTTGTTCTGATTCTGTCAATGCTTTAGTGGCGTACGCTACTGGATGACCATCTTGCATGAGGACTGCGCCTAAACTTTTAGGCACTGGTGCATTGACGTCACTGTAGACCTGTAGGCAAGGTTAGGTGAAAAAGAAAAAATGACGGAACCCATTTAGGTGAATATAACGGACAGTAGCAGCACAGAGTTGCATTTGAATTGCTCTAAAAAATTTTAGTGCTTGGAAACAAAACAAAACTAACTTTTAACTTAAGCTATCCTTCGTTGATCACTTAAAAACACTTTCCCAATCTGTTTTAAAGAGTGCACTTTTATATAATTATTTATTATACAACTCTACCACGATCTTAAAATATTTTTTTTCACATATTTTCGTAACGCTGGCAACCCTTTTCTGTCAATGGAACCAATTTTGGTGAATTTCCCAAAATCCCATCTCAAAGCTTGCCTACAGTTCTACAGTGATTGACGTCGTACACTTTTAGCACTGGTATTTTTGTCAGTAGCTCTTTAATTTCCTGAAACGCTTTTTCTTGTCGAACATCCCATATAAATTCCTTTTCTTTTTTTAATAAGTCTCTAAGTGGCTCTGTAAATTTTGACAGATTTGGTATAAATTTGTTTAAATACGTGACCATACCGAGTAACCTCTGAAGTTCGGTTTTATTTGTAGGACTTTTCAGTTGTTTGATCGCCTCAATTCGTTCTGGATTGGCTTCCACTCCATTCGCTGAAACGATGTGTCCCAGAAATTTCAGTCGAGTAGCTTCAAATATGCATTCTTCTTTGTTTAGTTTCAAGCCTGATTGACGAAGGGTATTGAATTCTTGTTTCGTGGTATCCCTTAAGTCTTTTAGATTTTTGGCGTGAGTAAGGATATCGTCCATTGCGAGTTCTACATTTTTTAGATTTTTTAACAACTCAGTTATTATTTCTTGAAATACTTCGGGGCCGATACTACGCCGAAAGGTAGACGCAAGCACGAATATTTTCCCCATGGGGTCCCAAAAGTTAGGTAACCCTGCGTTCGTTTGATACTTTTATTTGCCAAAACCTGCGCCGCAAATCAAGCAATGTAAGGTAGCGAGATTTTGCAATCCTGGTTACAATTTCTTCCATTGTCTTTAACGGGTAATGGCGCCTTTTGGTATTTTTATTTAGATCTGAAGGATCGATACATATTCGGTTATTATGTTTACGTTTAATTATTACAATCGGACTGACAGTGGGGGTTGGTTCTTTGACGGGCTTGATGACTCCCATATCGACAATTTTGTCGAGTTCTTTTTTGACGTAATCTCTAATCGCGTACGGAATTCTTGTTGCTGGTTTTATTACGAACTTCGGGTTGTCTACTAAACATGTTCAAAATTTTCGCGAATTTGGTTTACGGCCACGAACTATAAAGAGGCCTAATAAAAACATTTTAAGTGATATCTCTGTCAAATATAAAGATAATGCATTGAAATCTGGCAGAGTACCACAATAGACCGGAAACAAAAAAAGGAATCTACGAGATTTCTGAGCCCGTAACTCCACAAATAATTGATATATTAAGACGAAACTTAGTGTATAATCTTTTATCACCCGTGGTAATACATGCTCAAAAATTTAGCGAAATCGGTTTATGGCCACGCCTACTTTTTAACGAAGATATTTCTGGAACACGCTTTGGGAATTTGTAACCTGACATCTTTGTAACTAGAAGTCATAAAGGAATGAAATTTTGCACTAACAATATTTATATGCTTAGTTGGATGATTGATAAAAATTTTGGAAATGGGCGTAGCACTCGCTTTATATAAAATACATCGTGTTTTCATCAAACGTATCTAATGTTCGATTCCACTCGAACTTAGATTTCCTTACTTGTTCAGTTTAATTTTGGCTGCAATTGTAGATTTCGCCATAAATTTTAAATTTTTTTATTTATAAACTTTACCTACGTTTTAATGCGGCAAATCGACAGCTGCAGCTAAAATTAAACTGAAGAAACTTTTATTCTCTGAGCAAAAAGATAAAACTCGAAATATAAAACTCAAAAAATAACTTATTTTCTGAGGGAAAAATAAAACTCAAAATATAACTTTTATTTTTTTAAGCGATAAATAAAACTCAAAAAATTACTTTTATTTTCTTTTGCATATACTGAATTGTTTAAAAAAATGAGTCAAGTAATAACTACATTAAATATTCGTAGTTACGTAACTTCTTTGTGTATTAATTTAGTAAATCCGTTTAAAAGGCAACATTGTCATGAATTTTGAAGCACTTTCATTTGGCAAAACAAAGAGGATAATTCATGGACATACAAATAAGTTAGCTGACCCAACTAAATGAAAACGACTTCAGAGCTCAAAAGGATGAGCTTCAAAATACGAAAATAATGGTGTGTCAAAAATCGGATGTTAAATAAAGTTACAAGAAAAAAACCATTTCGGCGGTATTTCGCGGGATAAAAAAAAATTGTTTGTGCCCCTTAATCCTCTCAACATTAACTTCAAATTTAGGGGCGGACTTTTACAACTTTTTTTTCGTATACATACATATGTACAAATTAAAAATAAATCTCGAACGGAGTAAAATGACCTGACTAGATTTGGCTGATCTTTTGAGGTAAAATGAGGGTTCGTTGAGCGCATGTAATAACCCGAAAAATTCCAGTAATTTGAAAAAAAAGGCTGGGTGTATTTTGCTTTTATACTTAAATTTTCCCGGGCTGATCCATGCGTTTTCATTACCCCAATGAACAGACCAACAAAGGTTAATTTATCCGTTAAAAAGGCTTGGGGAAAAACCAAGCAAACCCATTTACGCAAGTAAGAAATAAACTTATAAGTAGTGATTATAGCATTAATGGTATAACAAATATTGTGTAAAAACAAATTTTATATCTAAGCTAAAGTAAGAACATGCAAGATATTTTTAGTAAATGCGAACATATAACGTTCTTAAATTTGGTTTTATATATGCAACTGCCCAGTAGATAATTTCAGGAGTATGTAAAATGCTTGCAAAACAAAGTTTTTATTTTTTATTAAGTAAGGGAAATCGTTATCCTAAATAAATAGATTTTTCAAAGTTAGAGCTATAATAAAACTCCGAAAATAGTTATTCTGCGTGAAAAGTAAAGGTACAGTCAGACGACGCAAGAAAGTACTTTTTTTATTAACAAAGACAAATACAAACACAACAAAATTTTAATTTTTCACTTTCTGAAAGTACTTTCATTGTGTCGTCTGGCTGTACCTTAACATAAACATTTTCATTCAGAATAAATAGACAAACAATTTTATCTTATACGATCTCGACTTATCTGCATCACTTCATACACTTTTGGGCAATCAAAATGGAATTTTACAATTTCAAAATATAAGTATTTTTGTGTAAAAAAATTATTTAAAAAAAGCGTATGTGACCACTTTTCAAAATAGGAGGTGCACTGTTCAATTAAATAATGCAGTTCCAAGCTACCGCTAATTGCATCGGACCCTAGCGAAGAATTGTATACACATCTTTCACGATTTCTTACCCCCACTAGCAAATTTAAATAATTTGTAAAAAGAGCTATGTGCTGTAAAACGGCGCAAATGCTTCATGCGAAGTGGTTGGTCAAAAAAAGTAAAAAAAAATTGCACAAATCTATTACATATGTGTAGTATCATTAGTTAACAATTCAAACTAGAAAAAATATTCTCTAGGATCACCAGAAAACGGGTTTTTTGCTCTCCTGAAAAGTTGCTGAAAAACGTATAGCTCTTTTTGTTGGCGCAGCGACGATATGTATGTATGTAAGTTTACGCCATTAAAACTGGGACTCAATTCGTTTTTTAAACAATTTTGTATAAATTTCCTTTCCTTTTGATATAAAGAAACACGGTCCTTCCTTAATTGGCACGTAACCGTCTAGAAGATTCTGGCCGGGTCCAATAAAACGCGATAACGATATAGGGAGCCAGCTGGCATTTTTGACGATCAATATTAAGAACACTAAGATTTTGTAGAATAGTTCTTTGAATACTCCTGGTAAAGGAAGTGAACGTCAGCTGGCGCATTTGCGGTGGGTGTGGCCGCGGCAGCCACCCAAAACCGCAAAATTTCGAAAAAGAAAACTCATATTAAGAGCACTGAGACTTTGTGTGTACTTTGTTTTTGATGCAAGGAAACAGAAAAACTAATCAGCTAACTTTAGGGTGGGGGGAAGTACGTCAGCCGCGCCCCCAACATGTCAAAAATAGGCGAATTCTGAAGTCATATTAAGAGAGCTGAAATTTGAGGAGGTGATAGTAGACGGTACCAGTTTAACAAAAAAAAAACGTCAGCTGCAGCAGGTCAGCTGGAGACCTAAAGATACGGCGCATCGTTATGGGTGCGGGCGCGATGCATGCTTTCACTGCATCAGCTGAGCACTTTTCCACTGCGAAAACTTCAGCTGAAAATTTTTTTCATTTAAATCGTACTGATAACTGTTAGTTAACGAAGTTTTAGCTTTCTTAATATCGAATAACGACCTATGTATTTTTATTAATCAAATAGTGCGTACCTATATGCGCGCGCGCTATGCCTATATCACGGAATCGGCTACTTCGCTCTCGTGCTTAATTGTGATATAGACCACTAAATTATTATTTAATTCAATATTTAAGCATTTATGTAAAAAAATACAATAATGTTATTCCAAATATTCCTTATAATCGCCCTCAAATCCTGGCTCGCTTTCGTGGTCGCTGGAGTCCATGTCGATCGTCGGAATCCGAGCCATGCGTTCGTCCTCATCTGTAGGAAAACATAATAAATAATATATTATAATATATAAGTATGCATAAAAATAGTATAACATAATAATAAAACGATGCAACTATTATGACCTGGTGTAATTTCTTTTTCTTCCTTGATTGTAACATCGCCGGCAGAAGGGGGTAGCTGTTCGCCACCGAACCATTTAAATACATAATCAGCAAGAATAAAATAATACTTTTCTAAAGCGAAATTATTATAATTATTAATTAAAATATTATATCCATTTTTTGTGGCAGACCCAGATTCTGAGATATCAGTTGTAGAAAAAACCACATAAGTATGCTATACTTTGCTCACATAAGCCTAATCAAAAAAATTGATTAGACATCTCAAAAAAATCATGGGTACATAAAAATACAACAATAATGTTGAGCGAGTAAAGGTGGCAAAAGAAAAGCGACAAAAAGTTCAACTGCATACCAGGCCGTGTTTGGATGAGAGATAACCGGAAACGAAACTGGATGAAAGAGAATTTATGTTACTACGTCACTAATAGGCCCGTCACATAGCATACGTCAATCCGTCTACGTCGACGTATGTGACTGACAGCACACGTACTTGACGGAGAGGTCGCCACATAGGAAACGTTGGCGGATATACACAAATCAGCTGTTTGATTAACCTTTAACTACAGAGGTGGTGGAAAAAATTTAATTCTTTAGAATATTTTGTAATTTCTCTTTTAAGTTGCCCTATTGAAATTCAGTTTTCAGTAACTTCACATCTCCTGATAATTCTTGACCATTTTGTTTTATGGAGGAATGTTATACAAATGAGAAAAAACTCGAAAAGCAAATTGCAAAAAAATTGAAATTCAAGAGTAGCTAAAGGTTAACAATCAAAAGCAATCAGCTGACATAGCGACGGATTGACGTATACCAAAAGTTGACTTTTGGGCAACTTCGGTACGTTGCGGCGACGGATCCGTCGTACGTGTGACGACGTACGTTTATATGCCGACATTTTACTGAGCTGTCAGTCACATACGTCGACGTAGACGGATTGACGTATGCTATGTGTCGGGGCTATAAATCAGCTGATTCTGTCAAATTTTGGATGAACGCATAGCGGTACCGCTGAGTGCGCAATCTCTTATTTGTCCATTCATGCGGTACCGCTGAGTGCACAATCTCTTATTTGTTCATTCATGGTTAGTACGTCATCAACTACGTTATCGACAAGAAAGAAAATTTCCACGCATGCAAAAAAATACCTTTAGGGCCGTTTACTCAATCTTTCATTAACGCTAACCACGGTTAAAGCCATGATTCAAATAAAGAAGATTGTGCATTCAGCGGTACCGCTATGCGTTCATCCAAAATTTTACAGAATCAGCTGATTTAGTGACGTAGTAACATAAATTCTCTTTCACCCAGTTGTCTAATAACTAAAGATTGTGTGCTTTAAATGTGAAATTTATATTAAAAAACTATTTTAAATAAACAAAAATGAAGAGCCGCGTATTTATTTGTGTCAATAATAGTTCAATAAAGGTATTTTTTGCCTGTTTGCAAATTTTCTTTCTCGTCGATAACGTAGTTGGTGACGTAGTAACCAAAATGAACCCAGGCTCACGGATGAATATTTTGCTGAATACACTACTCGACACCAAGAATAAAATAATACTTTTTTAAAGCGAAATTTTACGCTGATTCCGAATATCATCTCCATTTTTTTTGTGGTATACCCAGTTTTTGAGATATTGGTAAAAATGTGGAAAAGGCCATATATGCAAGACATTGCATCACATAAGTGCATCAAAAAGTTTTATTAGACATCGTGGCGATTTGACATCTAGGAAGTGCTGGTAGAGGGAGCTCCAACAAACATTTTTTGCCTTCACACCCCAAAATTGGTCAAGTAGTTTGGTTACAATGGCAAAAATAATGAAAAAAAAATTGAAAAAAAATCGAATTTTTTTTTAAAGAAATTTCTGATTTGACTGTCCTAAAATCAGTTGGCCGCTGTGGTGCAGTGGGTAGAGTGCTCGCCTGCTATGCCAGAGGTCTCGGGTTCAAACCACGGTCCGAGCCAAACAAATTTTTCTAATTAGTAAAAATCCAATTATTGGGTTTTTTAAGAGCAGCGGTCACCTCTCGGCAGTGGGCGGCATACCCTCCGAGAGTATTTCTGCCATGAAAAAGCTTCTCACAAAAAATGCATTCGCCGTTCGGAGCCGGCATAAAACTGTAGGTCCACCCAATTAGTAGGAAAAACAAAAAGGAGCACACCTCGAATTGGGAGAGAAGCTCGGCCATAAAACTCGTCAGAGTTATAATAGCGCCATTGTATTATATTATATATATAAAATCAGAAATATTGTATGGGGGACAAAAAGCCTCCCTATCCTGTAGAGAATTTAATTGTGAACATTTCAAGCTAATTGTGTAATAATCGGATGTACCGTTATTTATATTTATCTATTTTTATTGAAAGTCCTTAACCAAAAATTTTCCGGAAGAGTAAAATTTCAACAAGAAAATTGGGTTTATTCATAAAATTTTATTAAGGACTAATACTCAAGATTATTTCATTCCATTTATTACGTGTTTTGAAGTGCACAATATTTCTCAAAACAGCGATTAATAGGGAAAAAAATTAATTGAATAAAAAAATATCTGCATTTTGCCATTTTAAAGAGAGGATAAATAATGAGTGATGTGATTAAGTACTTTTGACTACTCTCTTGTGATTTTCTGCTTTTTTTACACGTATGATTGTCCAAAAAATAGTCTCCCATCATATCCTCGTACCAAGACCCTTGATATCGCCATTCAAAAACTATTAAGTCCCGATGAAATCTCTCACCCTGTTCATCACTTTCAGCACAAAAGTTTGTAGGGAATTATGAAGATGTGCAGGAATTTTAGGCGGCATATTTAGAAAAGTATTATTTCATTTTTGGTGGTTAAAGTTGATCAAAATTTGTCGAGTAGTGATATCGCTGAGTGCACAATCTTCTTTATTTGAATCATGGGTTAAAGCCCGGTTAACCATCATTATCGACTTCATCAAACCAATAATTTAACATGTGGTCGATAATACAGTCCATAACTTAACCGGACCTTTATCCTCCGGTTAGCGTTAATCAGAGATTGGGTAAACGGTCCTTAGTGAACTATTAAGGTCCGGTTATACTTGCATAGCACAGCAGCGCACAAGATAAGAACTGTCACATACGAAATCTGTTTAATGTGCCTTCGGTGTAATCGATTACTCAACGCATAGCGGCACAGGGCACAGCGTACAAGTCTGTTGAATTTCGATTTCTGTGTTATGTGCTATGCGATTTGACATTTGGGAACACAAATGTGTGTGTCTTGAGTGTGCGAAGGCTTGCACGCAAGTCTAATTTATACAGGTTAACTTACTAAACAACTGACTTAACATTTTTCTACTTTTTCACTTAAATAATGATGCTTATATCAAACTTGGGTCAATTTTGACCATGGTGCAATATGGGGTACGTTCATGAAAATTTATAATTGCAGCAGTACAGCAACCCCGTTGCTTATTTTGCACTTGCCTGCTGATACTCAGCTGACATATTGCTATAACAGCATTATTAAAAGTATTTGTAATTAATTTGTGTTATTAAAATTACATTATTGCGTATTCCATTAAATATATAGCAATCATGCTTACCCTTATCTTTCCATTTTTTTAAAGCAAAAATTGCAGACACAAATTTTTTGTTGCCGATTACACTGGTCGACAAGTTTTTGTTACAGAAATAAAATTCTACTTTTCTAAAGGATTTCGGTGCGCTGAATCCGAATCTGAAGTCAGATTTTCTGTAATACGTACAGTTTTTTAGATATTCATGCCCAAAGAGGCGAAAAACACGTTTTTTGGCTATATTCACTCCTCAATATCTTTTAAATTACTTACTTATTTTAAAAACTGATTAAAGCCATTGAAAACGAGGACATTTCTCTTGAATAAACCGTTTTAATATTTCAGATATCTTTCTTGTAACTTGCAATATTGCATATTAAGCTTCATTAGTTTTGGAATATTTTCTCCATACAAAAATAATTAAAAAATTTGAAGCACGCTTTTAGGCGGTTTATTATATTATGGACGTATGTAAGTGGCTTCGTAAAAAAATTGTTCTGCTGAGCAACTACAAAATTAATTGCGCCTATAACATGCTACAAATGCTGCCGTTGTTTTCGATGAAAAATACCTTATTGTGCAAAAACATATACTATTACTATATACCTAAATTAGATATCCGAAAAATTAAAACGTTGTCTTCAAGAGAAATGGCCGAGCTTTCAATAGCTTTAATCAATTTTCTAAATAAGTAAATAATTTAAAAGATATTGAGGAGTGAATATAGCCAAAAAACGTGTTTTTCGCCTCTTTGGGCATGAATATCTAAAAACTGTACGTATTACAGAAAATCTGACTT